>CM033644.1:163300431-163999183 GCA_019512145.1 Engystomops pustulosus
CGGTAGTCAAAAATACATAATAAAAGTACATATTAAAAGAGGTGGCTTCAGGGAGACAAACATTCACATGAACAGCAACCATGGTACAACAGGACAATAATACATATTTAATGTGGGCAAATAAGGTAACCAACCATTATTAATTGTGCCCTCAGACCTCAAACAATCATCATCATTTCAAAATAGGTGTGGTAACATCAAAAACATAAGCATACATGCATTAGTTTAGGTGTAGTGGTCTACTCCTGCAGCCAGGTAACCATGGTCACAAGGACCCAGACCACTACACCTAAACTAATGCATGTATGCTTATGTTTTTGATGTTACCACACTATTTGTGAAATGTGATGTGTTTGAGGTCTGGACGGGCACAATTAATAATGGTTGGTTACCTTATTTGCCCACATTAAATATGTATTATTGGTCCTGTGTACCATGGTGTGTGTTCATGTGAATGTTTGTCTCTCCGAAGCCACTCTTTTTAATATGTACTTTATTATGTATTTGACTAATAAAATAATGCTTATAATTTTCTACATTTTTGTGCATATCGTTCCTCTCGTATGCCCCTTTTGGTCTTGTTAGTACTACATCAGTAGTAGTAGTAGTATATTCAGATCATCTTCAAATATTTTACTTGTCATACGACTCTCTACCTCTTTTACTGCCATTGAGTAATGTGTCATAATCAGACAATATTTAAGAATTCTGAAGGAACCTGTCACCAGATTTACCCGTGAAACAACCAGCCCTATAGATTGGATAAACGTAATAAAATATGCTTATTAATTTTCTACATTTTTGTGCATATCGTTCCTCTCGTATGCCCCTTTTGGTCTTGTTAGTTATCCTTTAATTAGGAGAGAGGAGCACTCGGTGTCCCTCAACAATATTTTTATTGGTACAGTTCACACTAACCTTTATGTTTAGTATTTAAACCTCTTTGTATCTACTATACTACTGATGTAGTCAGACAAAAGCTCAGTGGTGATCTATTCTGATAGCATCAGATGTTTTCATGGCCAGTAAATAATCACAAGGGTGGCCCTGTCCTACTGTGATTGGAGTATAGGTAACAGTGATTTAAAGGGAATAGAGTTAGCAGGAGCAACCAGAACTTTGACCTCTACTTCATACTTAGTCATGTCAATATTCACTCCTCAATACAAGAGCCGACACACAGTAAACTTGTGATGCAATTATACGCCGTGTCTCATCTTCCTGACAGTCAATGAAGCAATAATAGTGGAGTGAAAGGAAAGATCAAAGACTGGGTCACATCAAAGTCTGACTCAGTAATAAAGTCATTTATTTTAATGAAACCATTATGAGAACAATTAAAGCTGCATAAAGAGAGGGCAGTGTCACACGTGCTAATTATGGACAAGCATTTGCTTGACACCAGTCATTTTAATTACATTTTTAATGACATATATTCATTTTAATATACAATATGTGCTTTCTTGTAACTGCTAACATTTACATAACATACAATACTTGGTAGAACATATATTTAAAGGGGTTTTCTGAGCCATACATATTTATAACCTATCCTAACATGAGTTGGGATGTCACACTGGGTACCCCTAAAACACACACGATGGAGTCAGGAGCTCTGTCTATAGTGTGGCAGCCTGTTGGCTCAGCTCCCACTCACAGAAATTGGAGTCAATCTTGAAATTACCCTGCTCCAGTCTTATGTGTAACAATTGTTGTTGGCATTGCTGCTATCAGATAATCATAAGGGGTTCTTGCACTCCACTTATCATGTATTCAATTGGTCATCATGATTTTAATGGTCCACAATACAAATTGCAATTCTCAAACTAGAGTTTATTTATAGCACCTTCATACACCTTGTCCTGGAGACCATGCTGCAACATATGAAAATACATAACCTTTTGGTTGTCAATGTTATTATTACAGCACCTAAATAGTTTGCAACCATGGGATACAACAACTCTCATGATCACTCAGTTCCCAGTACCAGCTCCTCCCTCTTATGCTCTGCGCCCAGTGATGATCTAACAGATTTTCCTGCTCTGTTACCATAGTAATGATGTGTAACTGCCATCACTGCACATTTCTGCACTGAGATGGGTCTCACCACAACACTGTCCATACTGGATGCACTGCCACCACCCGACTACAGGCAAACATAGCCTGAACATGTGATGTGGACATTTGACCAGCAGCCATCTTCTGCCCTGTGTCCCCTCCACAGGGCCACTATCAGCGGACTGATTAAAGGGCCGGTAGAAATTTAATTCTCCATTATAGTGTTCACAACATTTCTTTGTCAAGGGGAGTAAATTTTTAAATAACATCTAATTACATATCAGCTTATATTTTAATGACCCATTTAAATATGAATTATGCTTATTACTGGAATACCCCTTTAAGTATTTCTTCCTTTTTCTTCATGCAAGAAGCTTAATATCTGGTCCCTGTATTGGAGATATTCAATTATTTTACTTGTTACCATATGATTTGAAGCTCACATTGAAAGAATAAAAAACACCTGTATTTTTTGGTACTTATATTATAAACGATACTTACTTGATGTAACTTAGCCTGAGCAGCATTCTAATTAGCAATAAAAAAAAATTATTCTGAAAAGTGATGGCTTTATAAAAAAATTGAATAATCTAACATTAAATTTGCAATATTTAAAAGTAATATAACCTTAAAGCAAAATGCAACAACACAAATATTTATTTTATCTTTGTCACAGTTATCCTTTTAATAATGAATGTTATAAAAATAACTAAATATGTATTCCTTTATTTGCAGTATAGTCATTATTAGGACTTGGGGGCAGGATTTAGCATTTTGTTGGAATTCTCTGCAGACCTGGCTCTAAAATGACTGAAGTTTAAAGAGAACTTTAATTGCAAAGTTAAAAAGATGATTTTCCTACTGGCAAGTTGTAGTTAAATAGGTGCTAGGAGGCAGCCTGACTGTCTGCACAAAATACTGATCAAAGCCCTGACAGGCATCTGGTTTGTCTCTGGTTTCCTGTACAGTCCCAACTCCCTACCTCCTTTCCAAAGCTAAATAACAAAATTAAATAGTTAAAAAGTCATCTATTATTCTGATTGCATGAACCCAATAGTAATCACATACTTCTATGAAGATTCATGTAATCATGTATTTAACATTTATTACATTTTGAATAATTAATAATAAAAAGTATTTAATAATACTGTACTTTTTAATTGAACAAACAAATCTGAAGCAAAATACCATGTTCTCAGACTATTTAGATTGTGTATTAGACATTAGACATTTAAAAAATTTCATTTAATCAATTTTGTTCAACAATTTACTCAATTTGGAAAACTTTTATCAAACAATTCATAGAAAAAAACACAATAGAGACAGTATAAATAGCCCTCCATTCTGGAAGAAAATGGTAGAATTGTATAGTTAATTTAACTTTTTTTTTAAATATGTTGCTCAGGTAATTCTGGGTGATTTCATTCTGATTCTACATTGCTGGTAATGCATACAGGCTTCAAAAATTATAAAATATTTCTATTATTCTGCATACCATAGTAAATTATTCTATTAGTAAGCAGGTGTTTACTATAGCATAATTTGAGGGGATATTATTGGAGTTCCAATCTTATATTATGCATACCTCATCATCTACATACTTAATAACTGAGAAAAATGCATAAGCAATCCCTGTAAATAATGAAGTATACTGCAGGGATGCCTGCACTGGAAATATGCATGAAAACCTGACACTAACAAAAAGGAGATGGCACATATACACTACGAAGTACTAGCACAGGGCCAATAGCTCTATGAAACAATTAATCATCAAGTCACCAAGAGTTGGGCCATATCTAATGGGAACCTGGAAAATCCCTCTAAGTAATAAATAGGTCTCTATAACATCAAAATTCTCTTTCAATAATACATGGGCATATGGGAGTAGGGAGTAGATCCAAGTTAACTTTCCAAATCGGTCCTTGTACACTGCTGTTAGTAAAAATGCAAAGATTGTTGAATATAACTCCAGTAACTGGGTGGTGACTGGAGTGGAATTGAAACTGTTCATAAATGTTTTAAAAGAGAAAAGGAGAAACAGAAAATACAAGCTGTTCCAGTAGAGATTGGCACTACCCTTACTATCCAAGTTTCTATGGCAAAGACATTGGTAGGTACACAGGGAATAAAATAGAAGTTCTGTTGTGCTTAGCGAGTTACCAATAACAATCCAGAATGCAACAAAAATAGACCAAAAATCCGGGGCACTCACTTAGGAAATCTTCATTATTTCACATCAACCATGGGACAGGGAGGTGAAAAGCTGGTGCACAATTACCAGCTTTTGCGCACTCCTGTGCTTTGTCAATGGCTCAAACAATGGGGGTCATTTACTAAGGGGCCCGATTCGCGTTTTCCCGACGTGTTACCCGAATATTTCCGATTTGCGCCGATTGTACCTGAATTGCCCTGGGAATTTTGGCGCACGCGATCGGATTGTGGCGCATCGGCGCTGGCATGCACGCGATGGAAACCGGGAGGCGTGGCCGAACCAAAACCCGATGTATTCGGAAAAACCGCCGCATTTAATAACCGAAAATGTGTCGCTTGGGAAGCGCTTACCTTCACCTGGTCCGGCTCGGTGTATTCTGGCGCGATCAGATGCATTTCAGCGCAGCAGCGCCACCTGGTGGACGGCGGAGGAACTACCTTATTAAATCCCGTCCGGACCTGTCCGCTGGATCGCGAAGGGGCCGGGTAAGTAAATCTGCCCCAATGTCTTTGCCGTAGAAACTTTGATAGTAGGGTAGTGAAAACCTCTATTTCAGCAGCTTGTATTTTCTGTTCCTCCTTTTTTCTTTTAAAAAAATTGTATCACTGGAGTAAGGTTTGAGCACACCTTGAGCACATCTTCAATACATCATGGAAATGAACATTAATCAGGACCCGGTAGTGAAATACAGCTTTAAGTTGGGCAGGGAGGGTGCAGGCACATTTTAAAGAAGATATACGGCTATACGGAGCACAGGAGTGTGCGAAACTGTCCGTCGCTGTAATAGTGCACCTGCTGTTCACCTCCCTGTCCCATGGCTGATGTGAAATAAAAAAAGATTTTTATCAGTGAGTGTTGTAGACTTTTGGTCTTTTTTTGTTGTGTTCATAAATTTGGTGCAGCTGTGAATGCAGTCTCCAGAAAAACTGACTTTGAAAAGTCTCATTGTAATAAATCCCACCCATTGCATCCTACAGAGTGGTCCCATTATTGTCACATTATATTTTGGTCACTAGGTAAGGCTCCTAAGCTGTAGTTTCTTTTATAGTGTAGTTGAGGGAAACCCCTTTAAGACTGGATAAATGTTATCTATATGTGGTGCTGCCTATAACTATAATTTGGAGCCTTTCTTTCAGCTTTTGATGCTACATATTATAAACTATAATCCTTTTTCATTAATGTGATTGGCATCTCTACAAGAACATGTATTCTCAGGTCTTGTGTGACTCAGGACCAATTACTTGATCTTAACGGGATGTACCTTACATTAATAAATGCTGCATTTATTAAAATGGTCTTAATGTTGTTGTCTTAATGATATCCTGAGCAACACACATTTGTTTGTACTTAGTAAATGATAAAACATTTTTAGTATATGCCATATCAGTCATAAGAATGAATAATAGAAAATGTCTATATAATTATAGAATATTCTCATTACTTCCGTAGATGACCAGATTTTCCTGACCTGTAAACTTATTAACATTAACAAGGGCTGGGCCAAACCTTTCCCTGCATACACTGTACCATGAACATGTAGCATTTCTTGAGTATATATATTCAAGAACATATACTATGTTAAAAATCTAACAGGTCCAACTATAATATCTTGTACAGGCAGTCCCCAGGTTACATAAAAGATAGGGTCTGTAGGTTTGTTCTTAAGTTGAATTTGTATGTAAGTCGGAACTGTATATTTTATCATTGTAATCCCAACCAGAACTTTTTTGCTCTCTGTGAGAATTGTATTTTAAAAATGTTGGATTGTCATAAGAATCAGGATTAACAATAAAGCTTCATTACAGACGCCTCTGATAACTGTTTATTGTAGCCTAGGACTAAAGTACAGTAAATTACCAATTACCAGAGGTCCGTTTGTAACTAGGGGTCGTCTGTAAGTCGAGTGTTCTTAAGTAGGGGACTGCCTGTATAACAGAAACATACATTTCTGGCCACAAGCTGATAAAACAACACAGTGATAGATATCTTGTTATATACAGGCAGTCCCCGGGTTACGTACAAGATAGGGTCTGTAGGTTTGTTCTTAAGTTGAATTTGTATGTAAGTCGGAACTGTATATTTTATAATTGTAACCTCAGACAGAATTTTTTTGGTCTCTATGACAATTGGATTTTAAAAATGTTGGATTGTCATAAGAACCAGCATTAACAATAAATCTTTATTACAGAAACATTTAATAACTGTTATAGATGTTTATTGTAGCCTAGGGCTAAAGTACAGTAAATTACTAATATCCAGTGGTCCGTGTAACTACGGGTCGTCTATAAGTCGGGTGTTCTTAAGTAGGGGACCGCCTGTATATGCAAATTAGAATTTACCAGGGGCGGTACTATTAATTGTGTTCATTTTTATTTGTTAAATTATTTGTATTCCATTCCCTTATAAAATGGCGCTTATACCTCTTGTGTCACCCCCTCATCCTCATAGACTGTAAGCTCTTGTGAGCAGGGCCCTCACTTCTGTTGTTTCATTTGACTGTTATTACTTTGTAATTGTCACAGTTTACAAGGAAGCAGGAAACTGTGTAAAGAGGGAGCATCAAGAACTAGGATAACGGGAAAGGGAGAAAGACAAAACAATCTAAACAGAGAAGGATAGTTGCCAAATATATTTTAGAACCAAGAGGACAATGTAGTACAAAATGGTTATGTAAAAATATAGTCACAGGCAAAAGCTTCAAAGGTACCAGAAAACAGATGACAAAATAAAAACGGCAGGCAAAGAGCCCTAGTCCAAAAAACCTTATGTGAGATGCCTGACCCCTTAGAAGCAGGAAACTGTGTAAAGAGGGAGCATCAAGAACTAGGATGACGGGAAAGGGAGAAAGGTTCCTTACTCTAAGGCTAAGCTTGTCCCTGTCTGCGGGTGATGGTCAGCTTACCGGGCTAGCTCTGGACGCAACAACCTCTCTCTGACACAAAGATCTTCCCAGATAGTTGGGAAAATGACTAGAAGACACTAGGATTTGTTGTACTATATTTGGACCCCCCTAAAGAATCAATTGCTGCAAGTAAACACTTGGTGAACAAGCAATCCCTGCATGCACACAAACACACAACCAAGACTGAATGCAGGTAGAAGGGCAATAGAGGGGACAGGAATAGTGGGAAACAACCAGAGCAGGTCCAAATACACTCACTATTATATAAACACTGACAAACGGTGAATACAAGAGAAATCATCAAAATGTCAAAGAGCAAAACAGTGTGTGTGGGCCAAGACAATATGTCATTTTATTATTATTAAACAGAAATGATGTCATGCAGCAGACATAATAAAAACATTTAAAACATGTAGAAAACACATCAAATTATCCTATGGACCGGAGCCAATCACATGGGTCCATATACAGCCAAAATTAGGAAAGGTTCTATCTCCCCAGGCAGAATGAATAATGGGTAATGAATGTAAATCCAAATAATCCTAGGAAAGGTCACAATCGCACATAATAAAATATCCGATAACCTAGAGAACCTATCTAAATAAAGGTATAAGAGGTACAAGGTACAGAAGGTCAGCAAAAAGGTTCCCTAGTGACAAAAAACCTGAACCCAGATATGGAAGTATGGAGATTCAATGCATGAGGTAACAGAGAGACATAGACGAATGCTTGTGGCTAGAGGCCCCCCACACGTTACGTCGCAGCCATGTGACTTCCTCAGGCATAGAACAAGAGAACAGACAAACTTCACAGAATCTCTCACCACAGTCAAAGAAACTAACTACTAGAAAGTACAGATGTTCCTATAGAACAGAGACAGGGATAAGCTGCAGATACAACAATACCTAGCTAATACCGAATGACCAAACCAGCATTTAATGGAGCCCGGCCACTCCTGATAGGAAATTTACAAATTACCAAAGCTGAGACTGAAAAACACCAGCAGTCAATGCAGAAACATCAGCAACAAAAAGACAGCTAAAACAGTACATAGCACAGTGGTAGAGAACTGTGTGTATTTGTATGTATTTGTAATTCGTTTGTATTGTATGTTATTTTATTGTATGTTCCCCAGAATCTGTAAAGAGCTATGGAATGTAGCTAAATAAATATAGCTAAATAAAGATTATTATATTATTATCATGTTTCCATTCAGACCAACATACTGAAGGTTAAAAATGCCCTAATATGAACATCATCTCCCCAGTGTCACGCCAAAAATATTGAAGTAATCTACATGTTAAAAAAAGAAGCAACAGAAAAACAAATGGTTAGTTTCCAAAAAAAAAAAAAACTTGTGAGAACAGTTCCCCAAGCAAGATAAAATTCTTCAGAAAATGTGGGTAGAACAACGCTCTTGTAATCATGGAATGATCATCATTAGAAACTATATACTTGGAGTTATACTAGGATTTCGTATATTACAGGCATGGGTCCATGACATTCATTATAAAAAATTGAAACGTGCAGTTAACTAATTTAATTCTCCATTTTTCAACTTATCTTGGCTTTTCTTTGCTGCAGACAAAGGTCACCGAATTGATATTAAACATGATTAAGATTCATTGGAAGGAAGGAACACGAGCAGACTTTACAAGGCCAGCAGATTTCAAATTAAATTAAATCAAATATATTCAGCGGAATTCTCAAACGGCGACATCAGAAACACTGTCTACATCATAACCTGCTGTGTCATGTCTCTCCTCTAACACCTCCCACCATCTTGATGTTGTCGTAGTTGGGGACATTTCATCTTGCCTTGTCATCAAGGATGCAAGGAATATAGTTTTCAAAAATGTGATTTTTTTACAGCAGAATGCGGACGTCTTTCAATTACATAGAAAGGTGTTTTTATTCAAGAACTTTATTTAGCGTAAGTGTGAATAGTTTAACTCTTTCTAACCCAGGTTACAATATGTTGTCATTTTACTAAGCTTCTAGTTTCATTCCATTTTGTAGTTTTCTACACTAGAAGTAACTTCACACAGGCAAAACTCAAAGTGAACAACTAGAAGTAGTGAATATAACATGTACTTTGAAGGATTATTGTTATGCATGGTCTGGGAATGGACAGAAGGAAACAGTGGGCTCTGAGGCTAAACTCCCTTCCCAGTTGTCCCTGCCTAATTGCCCTAACCATACTAAGCGGTAATAGACTTTTCCTTTGTGTGCCAAAACGCAAAACTTAGAGACAAAGACAAAACAATCTAAACAGAGAAGGATAGTTGCCAAATATATGTTAGAAACAAGAGGACAATGTAGTACAAAATGGTTATGCAAAAATATAGTCACAGGCAAAGGCTTCAAAGGTACCAGAAAACAGATGACAGAATAAAAACGGCAGGCAAAGAGCCCTAGTCCAAAAAACCTTATGTGAAATGCCTGAGGCCATTGGTTATGGTAAAGATATTTCTGCTACCTTATTACTCATGAACCATATCAGAAAACTGAAACATATACTGAAATCTATGCCTATTATTTTTTATTATTTACATTTAAGGTTACATACACAAGTGCAAAAATGGGGTCCATGAGGTAGCTGCAAAAACGGCAGTTAGCTTGTGTCCACCATAGAGAGGCATTATACATGGGCAGCTGGGCAGTCACACTGCAAAAGATAGGGCAGTTCCTCCTGGCCTGATTTGTGGTGCAGCAGTTCAACTCTTAATTGAGAGGTATGGGGTGAGCATTGGTCACCCCTTCCTTCTTCACCTGGCTTGTGGCTCAGGGCACATGTGTGCTCATGCAAACTTGTGCATGGAGCATAAGGATGTATTTCAAACTCCTTAAAATATGATTTCAGACATAATCTTTTCTATTCCTCAACATAATACAAAGTTCTTACAACAAGACATCACTAATTCCTGGATTATTTTACTGTTAATAATAAAAGTAATGCAATGGAATAAAAGTGTACAATTAATTTTAGGGGGATTTTACGAAGTCATCAGAGCCCCTCCCTCCTTTTGAAAATGTGTCCCTACAGCAGGCAAACAAATTTAGGTGCCTGTGCTTGACACTCATGAATAAGCTGGACAGCTGAGTATGAAAATGAACCAATCTCAGTTAGTTTGCATACAGCTTTAGGACCTGATTTGTTAAGTTTACAGGTATGTAGGAAAATTAGATATACAAGTATGTATATAGGCAAATTAACCCCCAAAACGAAATATATTTTAATATGCTGCCTTTAGAAAGCATTGCCCCTATCTCTACAATGTCCCTTTACTGTAGGGATAGGGGCAATGCTTTCTAATGGCATTGTATTCAAATATATTTAGTTTTGGGAGTTAATTTGCCTGACAGGTTTACTTATTTATTAAAGATATAGAGTTAGGAATTAATAGCACTGTATATATTCTTGCAGATGACACCAAGCTGTATGGTGTAATACAGTCTATGGAGGATGTTCATAGGCCGCAGGGTGCCTTGGACAAACTGAATGTTTGGTCATTCACTTTGCAAAGAAGTTCAATGTAGCAAAAATGTAAGGTTATGTACCTGTAGGCTAATAATCCACATGCAACATAAGTCCTTGGGGGAGTAAATCTGGGAAAGTTCCTTATTGAGAAGGATGAGGTTGTAGTAGTAGATCATAAATTAAATAACAGCATGCAATGTCAATCAGCTGCCTCTAAAGCCAGCAAGATCTTGTCATGTATGAAAAGTGCTGGAGCTGGAGAGGGTACAACAAAGAGCCACAAACATGATAAGGGGTATGGAGGGTCGCAGTTATGAGGAAAGATTAAAACAACTAGATTTATTTAGTCTGGAAAAGAGAAGACTAAGACGGGACATGATTAATTTATATAAATATATGAATGGTCCATACAAAAAATATGGTGAAAAGTTGTTGCAGGTAAAATCAAATCAAAAGAGAACGGAGCACTGTCTCTATGTCTGGAGTAAACAAGGTATAAAAATATGTAGGGGACCTAGCACAACCAAACTGTATACAATGTCTATCGGCACATATATAGCAATATATGAACTAGAAAGAAAAAAGAGGAATGTGCCGTATGACAATACAAGAGTAAACCTTTATTCAAATACAAAACCAAGCAAATCTCCCGGCATAGGGATGATAGAAAGCATAAAAACATTTAAAAATGTACCAAGTACATATCAAACCATATAGTTGGTACTGCCAGGTAAGGCAGTCCAACAAACCATTTCTACCTCCGACAAAAAGGAGGTATAGGAACCACCCTTGATGGTATATAGGTCAAACAAATAATATCTAAGTAGGCACACAATACAAGCTCTAATATAGATATTACAGTAGTAGAAATATAACAATGGTCTGAAAAGCAATGTGCTATCCCAATTGTATCTAGAGGTAAGTCAGAGAGAGCATATATATGAAGTGTCCATACATTACAAGTCAGTAAGACAGGTCAGGAGGCTGTGTGGGACAAAGTTCAATGCTGTCCACAGTCAGGGTGGTTCGGTGGGTGGATTGGAAAGGGAGGGCTCCCCACGCGTTCCGTCCCCAAATGGAGACTTCAACAAGGTTTACTCACCAGAGGCGACAGGGATTTTTTACTGTGAAAATTGTAAATCTGTGGAGGGCGCTGGTCACAGCAGGGACAGCAGAGAGCTTCAAGAAGGATCTAGATGCCTTTTTACATCTAAATTACATTGATGGTTATGTGATAATATAGAAATGTTTCCCTTAATACCCTTCCTCATCCAATCCTTTACCTTTCTTGGTTGAACTTGATGGACGTGTACCTTTTTTCAATCATATAAACTATGTAAGCATGTTGCTTTATATATCCCAGAATTAAAAGATTTCCTTCCTCTGCTCCAAATCTATCAGTGCCCAGGCAATGTTCCCAGAAGATTCAACCAGAGGTAGATCTTCTTTACTTCTCTCAACACACTCTACACTGTATCATATAGCCCTTACATTTCAAAACTTGTCTGATGACATGTTGGGATCACTGTCTAGATCTTTTTTTATGAAAAAGGCCTTAGAAAAGCTATTTCAAGTAACCCAAATATTTCAAAACTTGTCTGTTGACATGTTAGGATTATCGTACATATTTCTTATTGTTGGTTTTTAAAGGAAACCTACCACTAGATCCCTGCCGAAATGACCTCCTCACACCACCCTCTGGGCTCTTTACCACTGACCCCAGGACATATTTTGTTTCGGGTAAAAAACCAATAGTTTAGGCAAAAAAAGGATTTTATAATCTATAGCAGTGGTGGCGAACCTATGGCACTGGTGCCAGAGGTGGCACTCGGAGCCCTCTTTTTGGGCACCCAAGCCATCAATTTAGCACTTGACATAGAGCTCAAAGAATCATCCTGCAGTCCCAGGCGAGTCAAGAAATGCTGCTCTCAGTGCTATTTTAAAGCAACACATTCTTGATTGTTTGGGACTACAGGTAGAGGTAGAACATGTACAAAGGGGAGCATTATCTTTAGAGCTCCTCTAGGCTTCTTCCTGTACAGGGTGACCATTGTGAGATGCTACAACATTAGTCCAAATTTGCCCTTCTTCTTTCAACAGTTTTGTTGTCCTATAGAGGCCGATATAATTAAAAGTTGTGGTAGAACAGGTAGCAATAAATAACTAATTAAATTGCCGTGCTGGCACTTTGCAATAAATAAATGGGTTTTGATTGTAGTTTGGGCACCCGGTCTCTAGAGTGTTCGCCATCACTGATCTATAGAAATGAGGCTTCAGCACTTCAATTACGTCACCCTGGCGATTCTGTGCACCTCCGATACTTAATTATGCATGCCCTATCTTTGTTACGTTCCTCCTCCTTGGACTGAGAGCCAGTGACATCACTCGGCTCTCGGCACTTCTCACGCATTTGCAGGCAGTGAATCTCGCACAGCTGCAATGTGTCACAACCGGCTGTGCAAGATTCACTGACTGCACATGTGCGAGAAGTGCTGAGAGCCAAGTGACGTCACCAGCTCCCAGTCTAAGGAGGAGGAACACACCGAAGATGGGGCGTGCATAATTAAATATCGGAGGTGAGTGGAATTGCCAGGGTGATGTAAGTGAAGTGCCGAAGCCTCATTTCTAAAGATTATAGAATCCCTTTTTTGCCTAAACTATCGGTTTTTGTGAGGAGGTCATTTCGACAGAGATCAAGTGGTAGGTTTCCTTTAAAGGGAACCCCCTGTCATCAGAAATTAGCCTACTACTAGTACGTATATTGTCAGGTAGCATAACACCTTCTAGTTTTTGTTTTTTTTTCATGGCCCAGTGATTTTCATCCAGAAAATCAACTTTGAAGTGAATGGAAATTGGTTGGATAAAGTCAGGGAGGAGGTGTGAGATGTAAATTGGTTGTGCATGGAGGTGGAGATTTTAACTCTGAAATCAAGCCCTCTGGATGCCACCTGTTCTGTGATTGATGTTGTGAATCAGATCTGGTTAGTGATGGCTCTGGATGTAGGACCATCAATAACAGTGAAGGTAGCTTTCTGATGAAGAGAGAGATTGATTTCAGTGTTAAAATCTCAGCCTTCTTGACTTTGTACAACCAATTTGAATCTCACTTAAAAGTTGATTTTCTGAATGATGTCACTACACTGAGTAATGAAAATCAAAGATCCGGAAGGTGTTCAGCTGCTTGGCAACATACTCATAGTGGTTTAATAGGTACATTTCTGACAACAGGTTCCCTTTAAAGTTTTTTGTATTTTATTCTTTAATTTTAAATATATACAATGCAGAAATAAAAAATGCTGTAGTGGCATGGTCACAGCGGTCATTGTGTAATCGGTTGTGCATCATAAAATAGGAAACAACATGTGACCAGAAGTGACAAGCTGTTTGTACTGGCAGAATAACTTAGTCTGTGGCATAACTTTCAGTTGTGTTGAAATCCTGTTTACTTCAAGCCTAATTCATATTAATTAATTGTTGCAAACTTTGGACAGGCATGATCGTTTTGATTTATTAATACCCCTACAGCACTAAGCCCGCACTCTGATGCCACACTACTGGCTGGGTAGGACAGCTTGCACAGGTCAAACTCGGCCAATGTTGGCCATAATTCCAGTTTAGATGCCCAGAAGACCACTGGGTCTTCATGGTACATTACAAATAGTTTCATGATGATTCAGGTTCTACTCCATGTCATGCTGCTGATAGATAGTTTCCTCTGTCGGCTGGTAGAAAGTGCTCATCGGTGAATGGAGGCTAGAATTGCTGCTGTTACTGACACTGATGAAGCTAATGCTGCTGAAGCCATAAACCCCTCCTCCAGCAGTTGTAGAAATGGAATGTGAACTCGCAGGGACCCCCTTGTTGGTCATGCATAGGCATTGGTGAGTATAGGCAGCCCCTAACTACCTACAAAGGATAGTAATTTAGTTTGTCCTCACAAGTGATGTTGTAGTCACAAGCAATCCAGCATGTGTTTGGCTATTACCAGTGAGTTGGAAGGACTTGCAGTCTCCATGGCATACTGCCAGAGGTTGGGTCATCTGTCTGGTCTTTTCCATTGCCTTCCATCTCCTCTGTCTCCTTCTGCCCCTCCTAATAAGAATGCTTTGGTTGATAAAACATTTTCTGTCTCAAATTCATGGTTATTTTAGTCTTTCTCATTGTCTTCATACTTCTCCTGTGTCATTTCAGCCTCCCAAGGCACCATGTCATGTGTCTCCCAGCCAAGCTCATCAGCATTGCCTCTATAGGAGGATCTATAGGAGGATCTGTAGGAGCAGAATGACATAATTCATGAAATCAATTTTAATCCTGGCTACTTACAAATAAAGTAGCCTCCTCAAGGAGGTTCTGCAAATGTACCGTGTTACACATCCGCTGCCAATGGTCAACATAAACGTTGCCTGCATCATCAAGAAATTGGTTACAGCCTCCCGCTGTTCATATAACCTATCCAGCACGTGTAGAGCTGAGTTCCACCATGTGGAAATATCCCATATGAGTTGATGTAGTAGAAGACCATTCTGCCTCTAAAATGCTGATTTGGCAAAAAAAGCCCTGTGCAGTGCTGACTAATCTGTAGGCGCTATATAAATAAAGGTGAAGGACTTGATACACATACATACACCATGACACAACCCTCTTATAAAAGGCCTTGAAATAGACCACTTCACACACTCCACACTGGCTTTTGACGATGACTTGCTTGTCATCAACACCAATCTCAGAACCTCCATACCTGAATTACCCAGTTATTTTCAGAGTTTGGGATCTTCTCCAACTTTTTTTTTAACTGTTTTATTGAAACATCAGAGAATAAAAGTACAGTTGCAATAGATACAATTATCTAACATGATTCAATAAAGTCAAGGAATTTGAAGTAGTCCTTGTTTCCAATCGTCTTAAATGTAAAGTAGTCCTTGTTTCCAAACGTCTTAAATGTAAATCAATATCAGATGTACAATATACAATAAGAGAAATAGGTTGTGCAACACTTGCTTTTAAATACAATTCAACATTTATTGTAGAAGTGTTTACGTTTCAGCCCCCTGGGACTTTGTCAAACATAAAGAGGATATCGGGCGCTGAATGTATTGTGCATATAGCACACTGGGGCCGAAACATCTGGGGCCGAAACTTCTACAATAAATTATGAATTGCATTTAAAAACAAGTGTTTCACAGCCTATTTCTCTTATTGTAGTCAAAGGGGTTGGATCTCAAGACTGTTGCAAACCTAACTACAAGAGGTGCAGACCATTGTTTGACAACAGATGTACAACATACAACTTAGACATAATGGGCAGATTTACTTACCCGGTCCTGACTTCCGGCAATTCACTAAGGTGCGCTCAATGTCCACCAGGTGTCGCTGCGATGAAGTCCATTGGAGTTCACTGGAGTTCATGATCCGTTGCTGGGTGCAGGTAAGTGTGTGTCAAGCGACACTTTTAAAAAAAATAAATTTATGATCGGGTTTTCTGATGCCACGCCCCCGATTTCCATTGCCAATGTGCCAGAAACCCGGGGCAATTCAGGGAAAATCAGCGAAAAACGGTTGTGATTCGGGCAATTAGCAAATGACCCCCAATATGTATGAGTCATATTACAGTGTAATGCAAACTAATAATACATAAATCAAAACTCGCAAGGTGAGTCAAATAGCAGTAGTTTCGTTGGTGCCGTAAAGGGTTTTTATAAGTGGCTGACTTGCTCTCTGTGTATGACTCCAATTAATTGTAGTTTGGTTACCCTACTACATCTCACCAGGGTCCTGAACGTGGGGAGTCCATACCATTTACCTAAAATGCCATTTCAGCCCATCACACATTGGTTGTACATCAACTAGCAGATTGTGCCTCTAGTAGAACCCTTCTGAGTCTGTGAGGTGAGTAGTGTGTCTCACCATGCGTCTCATATCCGTCCAAACTTGTCCGGACATTTTCTGTGTTTATATGTGAAAGCATTTGATTAATTTGCGCCTCCCACATTCGTTGCTTTGGAGGGCCGGGAATGCAGTTTATTGCCATGAATAATACTTCTTGTAGGAAAATACAGTGGTAATAAGTCCATTGCTAGAAGGCACACAAGTCAGTGCAATAAGGTTTGTGATTCGCTTCCAATACCATGCTATTGGGTCACATTTCCCATATCATGTACATAAAATCGGCTTCCAAGGAGCCACATCTAGGACAAGCGGAGGAATGTAATCTACCCATTTTCTGCATGCGTACCGGGGTGATGTATGCCTGATGAAATATGTACAATTGGTAGAATCATACGGTTATTTACAGATGGGGACACTGTGGTGTGGGAGGACAGTAATGCGGAGTCCATCTCCTCCGAGGGGGAGTGCATAAGTTGCTTCCATCTAGTCAGAGTGCATGGTGGACAGTGTTCTGCTTTCTGCATAATCAGGTGTGTGTATAGAACTGATATTAAGTCCTGTGAACCTTCTATTCTATAATTGCCTATAAGTGGACACTTTGATATTGGTGGTGAATTTTGTGCAAAATGGGAGTCTAGCGTATGCCGGAGTTGAAGATATCTTTAGAACCAATTTTGGTCTAATTCATGTTTTGCTCTTGAATCTAAAAAGGAAGCCAGCACACCATACCTTAAAATGCATTTTCATAAGTCTAAACATAATGGCCCCATTATCAAACATTAACCACTTGAAAAGAAATTCCCCCTTCCGCTGACCAAGCACTACCTCAACAACCTACCACTCCTTACCGCATTACAGTCTCAGCTACATACATTTGAAAGTCCTTATGCCAAAGATTTTATACCTCTTTTTTCCCAGATCACAAATTTTTAAAAAATTCCTATGGAATAGCAAAAAGCCCAGACTTAGAAAATCTCCTGGGAACCTATACTCCTCTCTAGAAAATAGTTTCATGTCTACTTTTGATAAATTTATTGGACTCATGGGCATAATGCTCCCTCATCTAATTCACTACTAAAAGGGCTACTTCTAACGCTCCAAACATTTAAAACAAAACTAGTTTTATTCTCTGCAGCTCATCCTTTGCTCCTATTAGACTTTCTCCCATACCTAGTCTCAGATACTAGGCCAGTTACACCTACATTCTGGTAACACTTAAAACACCATACGGTCTCTGACTTCTTCACTGAAAACTCTCGAGCTACACCTGCATACCTCTTACGGCGTACTAATTTGAGTCTAAACAATTTACTTGATATAGGCTATTTCCAACAAACCTTCAGTCAGTATATGCACCATTATTGTAATTGGCCTGTTCTGTGTCTTCTTGGGCCGTTTTTTCTCCCACTCCTCTTTGGTTACCCTTACCTAAGATTTCTTTTAAGTTCACTGCATTGCACCATAACATTGGAAAACACAGTAAATTCAATTACTGTTGACAATATGTTTATTCATTTTTATGATATGTACTCAATAAAAACAGTTTATAAACACATACACCATTCAGAGGGCATGTGTCAGCCCTCCTTGAGTGCAGATAAAATGTTTGACCCATTTTGGGTCACCATGGTCTTGAGGTTGCAAGATATATAGCCAGGCTTTGAGTTCTTTTTGAAGCACATAGAGCAGGTCCTCCCCTATGCGAGCCTCTTAATGGATAAGAGCATTGGACCATCAACAGGGAGAACTTTAATGAATTTCCCACACTGTGTCTGGTCCTGAATATGCCACGTACCCTGAAACTTAAAACATAAACATAAAAATCTTTATACATACCTGCCTCTTGAATAGGTATTTAATTAGTTAAAATACTACATTTTAGCTCCATTGAGTATGAGCCAGACATCATGTTCTTGTGCAGTAAAGCAGAGGTGTACCCACACCAAAATCATTTATAAAAAGGATATCGAAGAACTGGAACAGGTGCAGAAGAGAAAAACTAAAATTAAATGGGGAAATGGGGGACTAGAATACAATGACAGCTCACAAAATTTGGGGTTATTCAGTTTACAAAATAGACAGCTGAGGAGGAAACCTCATTACAAATAACTGACAAGGATCTCTCCAAAGATCTTTTTACACCAAGGCCTATGGCTAGGACAAGGGGGCATCTTCTACGCCTAGAGGAGAGGCAGTTCTACCATCATCATAGACAGAGGTTCTTTACTGTAAGAGCAGTGAGACTATGGAACTCTCTGCCGCAGGAGGTTGTTATGGCGGACTTTATGTACATGTTCAAGAGAGGCCTGGATGACTTTCTGGAGAGCAAAAATATCACGGGTTATGGAAAAAAATCATTTGCTTTATTCTTAAAGGTTGGACTTGATGGACTATGATACTTTCCAGGTTCTGTAGGCACTTTAAAAGCTTTCCAACTTTTCGAGAAAATTATTCTGTTCAATGCAAACAGGTTCTTGATTCCCCAGGGGTTTGGTCCCTTCAGCCAGGTGGGCAGGGTAGGCACAACCATGCCAACTAATGCCCATAGCGTTATTTGCATAAAAATGAAAACATTTTATTTTCTCTAAAATAGAAGATTAATGGGAACCAAGTAAGCTATTTCTTTTGAGAGTTGGGATTATAAAGTTTTACTTTGTGGGGTAATTTAGAAGGTGGCCTTAAGCAGGCTTAGGGCAGGTATATTTGAGAATAAAAGGAAATCTACCATCAAAATCAAGCATAATAACCCTTAGAACTTACACATAAATCCAGGTACAGTGACGGTCGTAATCTCTTTTCTGAGCCAAAGGTACTTTGGGGGTGTCACCAGAGCCCCACCATCCTGCAGCTTTACAGGCTGTTTCACTGCCTCACTTCCCCCTCCCACTCTGAGATTAGGCAGGCAAAAAAGCGGAAGTATCAAGAGAGTGAGCGGAGAATTAGACAGTATAACAGCCTGTGACGCTGCATCACAGAGGGGCTCTGGTTACATATCATTTTTGTAGCAAGCCTATATTAAAAGGAAGGAGGCCATGGATAACAAATATAAGAAGATTACCATAGTGTGCCTGCATCTATGAATAAGTCTCCCTGGTTTATGATGCTTGATTCTGATGGTGGATTTCCTTAAAGTTACGCCTTAATGAAGCTATGTCACCAGAATTTTACCCCTCACACCAGTAATACCTGCTGGTAAAGGGTTAAAAGTCCTCTCTATAGCAACTAAAATTATCCGCACTCAGAGGCACTGTACCTTAATTACAGCCATTTCACTGAAATGCAAATGAGTAGACAAAGAAACAATTCTAAAGAAAACAGTCATGCCTTCTCCAGGCTGCCCCCTTCTTTATACAACTGAGTGTCTCAAGTCCTCTCCCTGTCCACTTCCTTTGCTTACGGAAATGAAATCCCTCTTAATGTATGGTGAATGTAGCAGTGAGAACTAGGTGGGAAAACTGCAGATGTTATTACTATTTTGTGTACCCTGCGATGGGTAGAACAAAACGGTGATGGGCAGACCCAACATGGGCAAAGGCAGAAAAAGATTGGGGAACAATTCTACTGGTGAGAGGAGTCAGATTTAAGCTGGGATGCCTGCCCTGTGCTTTTCAACAAAAGGCATAGTGTGGGGTTGAGTAAGGTTTATTAAATCTATACCTGGAGAAATCAAGGCAACAGAACACCAAAATCTATTCTTAAAAAACGCCACAATGTGAATTACCAACCGCACGTAACTTTCAGTTCTTCTGACTGCGACACTTCGGATATTAATACTGATTACTCAGGTTATGAATCCAATGACACCACACCTAATGTTTCCAACCGCAACAAAACTGAATATAAAAAGAATGATAATTCCACAAAAAAGCCAAAAAACTACAATAAACTGCACGCCACAGACGAAGAGGAGGAAGGAAACATCGTTCAAAAACAACCTTACATGCCTCGACGCAAGTAACTGAATCCACGGAAGAATACAGTGTTATTAACATGTCAGCTTGCATACTTACTACCGCACAAATCTCTTTATTATCCAAGGGTTTGAATTTCATCCCAACTACTGAATTAAAATTATACGATACCATCAAGGATGTTAACAAATTTTTTCGTCTTCTCACACTCAAAAGACATTTTTATGAGAGCAATGAAAGTAACACTCCTATGTCTAACTCTCCTATGGACGTTCTCAATAATAAGGGACTATCTACTTTTCCATTGGACCAATCCTTTCAAGATCACCGCACTCTATTACAACTAATCAATCTCCAAGAGGATGTACATAATGCTAACCATTCTCATATCAATGCCTCTGAATTTATACAATCCTCTAATCCCTACTTTTACCCTGTTAATGCCCGTGTTCCTGTTATGGATTCATTCCAAACCCTGGTTGAACGGGATCTTACGTCACTATGCAATAATACTTCCAATACCTCACACAAGAACTTAACCAAAAACGAATTCCAATCTATCAAGGATCTCAAAAATAATCCCAACATCATCATCCGTGCTTCGGATAAAGGGGGTTCAATTGTTGTATTAGATAGGACTCTGTATTCCCGTGAAGCCTTGTCTCTCTTGTATGATGTCAATGTATATCGTAAAGTTTCATATAATCCTACATCCTTGGTTAAGGACACCCTGCAAAAAATTGTTATGGAGGGGGTTTCCTTGGGAGTGTTTAAAGACACCAACATGCATTACCTTATCCCCGATTTTCCCGACACCCCCATTTTTTACATGCTCCCTAAAACTCACAAGGGTCTGTTCCCTCCCAGTTTCAGACCCATTGTTGCTGGCAATAATTCCTTACTTGAGAAAATGTCATCCTGGGTCGATAACATACTCCAACCCTTTGTTAAGCGTACCCCTGGTTTTATCAAAGATAGTTTTGAGGTTCTAAAAAGTATGCAAACTATCAGGTGGACCGCAGAATGCTCATGGGTTGCATGCGATGTTTCCTCCCTCTATACTGTGATACCCCACAACCTAGCTATTGAAGCTGTCCAGTTTCATCTACACAAGTACAGTAGTTTTTCTGATAATCTTATTGTTTATATCACTGATGTGTTATATTTTTTACTTACCAATAATTTCTTTCTCTTTGATAACATGTACTTTTTCCAGTGCCAAGGTTGCCCCATGGGCTCTAAGTTCTCGCCCACTTTAGCGAATCTTTATATGGCCTGGTTTGAGGAGATTCACATCTTTGGTGACAATAATCCCTATTCTAATCACATTAAATGGTATGGCCGTTATATTGATGATGGTCTCCTCATCTGGACTGGACCACAAAGCGATATAACTCATTTCATTGAATATTTAAATTCCAACCATTTCAATCTTAATTTTACCTTTTCCTTGTCCACTATTTCTATTCCATTTTTGGATGTCGAATTAATTGGTGACACTATTACTGGCCTTATCCTCTCTAACTTATACAGAAAACCCACCTCTGGAAATACTGTTCTGTATGCCACCTCTTGTCACCCTCCCCACATTATACAAAATTTACCCAAAGGTGAATATACTCGGGCTAAACGAATTTGCTCCAATAATTCCTTTTATGAGGAAGTGGCCGCACATACCACCTCTAGACTTAAAGCCCGAGGTTACCAAGCCAAATCTCTCTCTCATATTTCCTCAGCCCTTCACAAAAAAACTAGACAAGAGGTGTTATACTCAAAAAGTGGTAAACAGAAAAATAATGTTAACACCTCTTGTCCTATTACATTCAGCACCACGTACAACTCACAATATAATGATGTTATCCACATCATAAAAAAACATCTGCCTATCTTGTACCAGGACAAAATTCTGTCTGAGGTGTTAGATAAAGGAGTACGTTATGTTTCCAGAAATGCTCCATCCCTGGGCAAAATAGTGGCTCCGAATTTATTCACCTCTTGCCACGCCAAATCTACGTGGCTCCAATACAAGGGCAGTACTACATGTGGTCATATTCGGTGCAACATATGTAAATATATCACCAAAACTTCTGTTTTTTCCTCTTATGTCACCAAAAAATCTTTTTCCATACATACTCACCTCAATTGTGCTAGTGACCATGTCGTATATCTAGCATCTTGCTCATTATGTAGTGTGCAGTATGTAGGATGCACCATCAGACCACTTAAAAAACGCATTGCTGAACACATTAGTGGCGCAACCAAACATCAACCCACCTTGTCCGCAGGTTTGTCGGGGCTTTCGAAACATTTTCTAGAGATGCATCATGGCGATGTAACTACTCTATCTGTTATTCCTATTGAACACTTACCACGCCCCCGTAGGGGAGGAGATTGGACCAGACAGCTACGATCCCGTGAAGCCTTCTGGATCCTCTCCCTCCAAACAAGGTTCCCTCAGGGTTTAAACTATAAAAATGATTTAATGTATCTTTATTAATATATCATTCCTGTGGGTTTCATAATATATCCCTTTGGTTTTGTCATTCTCTCCTCATGTGGACTGCTTTTGTTTTTTTGTCTCTATTTGCTCCGCCTTGTTGTAATCATGTGACTCCTTCTCATGCTTAAATAGTCTCAACTTATTCCATGCATTAGGCTACGACTAAGGGCGTTTTCTCGCCCGAAACGCGTCAGTTTCTTCTTCATGGACGTCCTATGATGTTTTTAACATGTCATTTTTTCTAAATAAAGTGGAGTTTTAACCTATATTTTTGCCTTTCGTTGGAAGCTGGACTACACTTTTTTCTTCTGCTAAGGTTTATTGTGCCTATTCTTGATGACAGGTTCCCTTTAAGAGCTGTGGCTGGTTTAGTGCACCCTGTCAGGTTCCCTTTGATTGCAACGTGAGTTTACGTTCTATGCTTTGATATCCATTGCAGGCCATAACATGTAGGCAAAAGCTGCTCCTCAGCTCATTCAGCCTTTAGAGAGATCTGCGAAAAACCCTATTTCCGTGTTCAATAAACTGCATTAATTTTAAGTTCATTCTGCTATATTAACCAATGCCCTGTTCCAGCATAATCCAACTGGTGTCTTTTAACTGCAATGTTTGACAGAACATAGGTCTTAAATGTTTTTCTCCCCCAAGTAAAAGCTTAAAAATGAAACAGAGTGCCTTTAGAAGCTGCGAAGTGCAGAGGAAAAGCCTCTTTTCTAGTGATTGCTATAAAGCAGGCCAAAGATATGTCAAGTCCAATTACCATCAATAAGGAACATCTGTATTTGGGCACCCAAGTTACTTAATGCAAACATTTCATAATTATATAGTATAGCACACATACTGCATTATGAGATGTGGTATTCCAAAGTGAATGATATTCGCATTTTTCAGATCAGTCAGCAGTCTTGCCCCGTACTTGGCTCAGCTCGCTGTCTCGCCATCACAACCTTTCTTTATAATATTGAATTAAGTACAATCCACATTTTTTCTCTTATCTGTGAAATCTTGTGGTTGTGGCTCAATTTTTTAATGAAAGATTCAAGTGCACACATCAAGATTTTTTCCCTCGTCTTCCAGTCTGATTTTTATTTTTTCAATCGGCTCCCTTTAAAGGAAACATTCGTCAGTAAGAGCAATGGCCTAAAAGTTGTATTTGGATTCCTGGTAATAATGTTAAACTATAGAACCCGATGGAAACAATTAGAGATGATTTCTGGAGTTTTACATTGAGTTCTGTTTAAAAAAAAATTCTGTGATTCCCTTAATCCACAATCCAAGGGAGCTTGTAGATTATCAGATATTCGGCTTTATTGGACAGTTAAAGAAAAGTAAATTAAATACATTTGAAAATGAGTATTTTACTAGAGGTTGTTTTGCTAACAAATTTGTGAAAATTGTCACTTTTTATGTAATTGTTGTAAAAACAATCTCAGCTAAAAATCTAAATTGCAAAGTTGTAACATAGAATGCACTGGACAAAAATGGCAATGTACCACTAAATTGTAGAGCATATAAAAGGAGGCTTTTCCCTTAAGTCCAAGTTTCTCCTGGGAAAGAGCAGGGGTCAATTCTAGCGTTTCCAGGTGCCTAATTTAGGATGAGGCCTGCACCATGTCGTATAACCCGTATGCACGGCAGTGAAGTAAAGGGGTAACAAGACCAGTGGGAAAAACAGTCCAATTTATACTGTTGTAGATTTATCAAAGTCTAAAACTGACGAGTCTAACTTTACACTTTCTATTTTTGCCTCTGTATATGCCAACTTAGGTCACACCCATTTCCTTCTAAAACTTTACCCATTTTGTTATACTAATCGTAAACATAGTCTAAAATCATTGGATGCTACAGTCCCCTCCACCCAACTATATTTTGTGTGTCAAACATACCGGCCACTACTAAGTAAAGTTATCCCTCCATTAAAATTCACTTACTGCCCCAACCCTTTCTATAGCCACCCCCCATTGTGTAGCCACTCCCAATGTATGCTCCCCATCCTGTAGCCACCCTCAACTTATGGCTCTCATTCTGTAGCCACCCCCAACTTATGCCTCCTGTAGCCACCCCCAACTTATGCCTCTCATTCAGTAGCCACCCCAACTTATGCCTCTTTCTGTAGCCCTGTTAATGCCTTTCTTATCTATGCCACTCTTTTATATCCCTTTTTGTGGTCCAACCCTCCCAGCCTTCACAAATACTCACATTTCCCTGTTGCTCCACAGCAATGATCTATTCTTCTTTGTTACTACAATGCATGGTTTTGAAGCTGGTATGTGCAATGATGTAGAGGTAGCAATAGAGGCACAATGGTGGTTTGGGAGCTTCTAGTGTCACCTTTGCTTACCACCTTTTTGATCTCTCCTTGTCTAGGCCTAACTCCTCTCTGCCCATGAACATCCCAACTTCTGCTGCCACCAGTGCCCATCTCAGTTATCACCACAAAGTAATAGTGGCTGCCTTTGTGTGCCAAACAGTAATTCTGCCCTTTTAGTACCCTTCAGAATAATAGTGTCACACCCACTAATACTAATGTCTGTGCTAGGTTGCAATGTCTGGTTCTAAGATCCAATAACAGGTCTAAAGTGCCCCATTAGAATGAATGCAAAATATTGATGCAGATTTTGCAGACATTTATAATACATTGTTGTCTTTTGCTCTGTTTGCTTGTGTGCTACTTATCACATTCCATGTAGTCATGTGATCATTGTAGTCAATTACTGGCCACAGGGGTCTTGTCTGTCTGTATGGCAAGAGACCACTGTGGCTAGTGATCAAATGCAGCAGTCACATGTGACAATCATTCTCTAAAGTGGCTACTACAAAACCATATAAAGGCACATTTGCTCTGGGGCTTTCTTCAGACCAAGAACTAAAGGTCAAGGATTCTCCATGGATATTTATTAAAATAGTCAGCTTTTCTCTTCTTGGATATGGTTACATTCGTGACACCACTATTAAATTGGGCGCAAATGTTTGGAAGGTTTAACTACAGGAAACATAAGGGTTAGCCCTACATCTGCAATGAACTTTATGACCCTCAATATTTACATGAAGATGTTCTTGGAACTGATGAGTCAAAGTGGATCTTTTTGAAATATATGTATAATACTGCACACAGAATATGAAACCATTAATTTTATCCATCTCTCACTCAGTCATGATGCAAGAAAGAAGAGGGAGAATAAGTTGTAAGAAAGAAGAATAAATGTCTACTGGTGTAATATTCTAACACTACATCTAATGCTCTACTGCAGTTTAGATATTATATTGACAGACACTAGCAATGAGATTAACAGAGGTTTGGATCATCTCCTCAAACAAGTTAAACTAACATTAATAAGATAATAACGTGATGATTTGGGAAATGTTGTAACAGCAGGAGTTTTTCCTTATTATGATAAAATTGGGATACATGAATAATGGAACACAGATTTATGGGCAGAGCATCAAACATGTGTATTGTTTGGAATAGTGCTTCTATTGAAAGTATTTTAGGAAATGGTCAATTTTGTAACAAAGTTAAGCAGCATAATACCTAAAAATGCAAATGCCCTAAGCGGAAGTCCTGATTAGTTTCTTAATATACATTCATAAGATTTAGAATATTTTTTCATGTATTTATTTTTTTTATAGCATAATAAATTTAAAATAGTAAATTACCTACTGTTTTTCGACAAATGAAAATGTTCCATTTTTAAGACACATCACAAACAGACATTAATAAATCTGTGTAGAAAGGTGAAGATAAGTCCCTTCCCTTCCCATCAACAACCTCTAAGTCCTGCTGCCCATCATGCCCCCAATCTGATAGCTAAACTTTCAACGAAATTGCATAATAGTATTGAGGCCAGATGAGCATGTGTAGCCCAAAACAGTTATCGCCTCTGGACACCCTGCACTTACTTCCCTCTCCTAAGCTGAATGGAAAATGCTATTTTGTTTACTATTAACAAAGAAGAACTACATGCTTTAAGATATTGAGTAAGTGCCACTCAATTTCCTTTTTATTCTGTTCCTTGGACTTTAGCTTTCTCTCCTGTCCTCCACTGACAGCTCAGAGATAAAGTAACCTGATAATATTTTCCATGACCTAACTTATTACAGACAGTCTAATTTCCATACAGTGCTGAATCATGAAAATAATATTTTCTTGGTATGGGAAGCTTTCAGATACACTGCTCGCTACAGGAGAACGAAGCAGAAAAAGGTCACAGAAAAGCTGCTTTATTTAATGAAGTATATTGCAAAATTTACTATTGTTTCATGCATTACTTATTTCTGCAATAAAAAATTATAAAGTTGTATTTATGCTTTAACATTATGTTTATATTTGTTTTTAATTTTCTACTGCTTAAAAATTAGTCATGGGCTTGTTCTGTAGGCCATGTTTAATGTTTCCTTTCTTCCTAGTATTTAAGTGGTTTATGTTTATATCTTTCACAAACATATTATAATACTTATAACCACAACAGTTTGGCATTCTTTTAAAAAACTAACATATTTTGTCCTCTATATTTATAGAGATTGGATGTGGTATGAGGTTTGGACTATAGAGTTTTAGGAGAAGACGAATAAGAAACAAATCTGGGAAGCCCTACTATCTTAGTTATTACTAGACACTGTAGATGGATAGTTTAATGCAATAGGCACATCCATAAGAAAGTAGATGAGGTAGTAATTGACCTTTGCAAACAACGTCCAATAAACAGAGGAGAAGTAAGGGAACAATTTAATATTAAAACAAAAATAGTTCTTTGTAAAAAGACAAGCATAAATACATATTCGAGGCTCAGTGGGGAGATACCATTACCAGTGGCAGGTGATTATTCTCAATTAAGTTTTTAATCATTGAACAATGATGGTAGAAAGATCCCATTGGCTAGTATTAAACCAAGTGCTAATTCATCATAAACTACAGTATGTCTGCTGATTTATAGACACCTGGGATTTAAGGATTTAACTTCTCTACTGACATAAATGGGTAATACCTATAAAAATGCATTGATGAACCTCTTAATATTAAATAAAAAAGACAATTGAGATTGAAAAACAAATTAAATGTAGGATAAGTATATTATATTGCCCAATTAGTATGAAACGTAGCCCAATGCATAAATTACTGATGATGAATATAGATGAATATATTAATAATGCGAAATAAATTATATTCTTAAACATATGTTTACATGAATACAAATGTTAAATATAATATTATATTTATATATTATAATATATATTATAATATTTTTAACTTAAATTATAAAAAATGTAATCCATGTAAAATACATAACTCAAATTATAAATATATAAAAGTAAATTGCTATGAGAATATGGACACTTTTACAAAACTCTTATTCATTTATTTCTCAAATTACAATGACATAAAATATATACAAATTACCAAATAAAGAAAACAAGGGTCAAACCAAAAATAATTAAATACATGTTGGAAAAGTTTAATTTATGATCTACAAATAACTAAATACAAAAACAGCACATTTTGATGGTGAAATGAATTATGTGAAGCTGTTATATTGTTAAATTATAATAAAACCAAGAAAATAAAGAGGATTTCATTAAATATTGCAATGAAATTATTTTTCAGGCCCAAAAAAAAATACCAAATTTGAAAAAAAATATGCTTAATAAATAAATTGCCCCATATTTAGTACATTGAAGTGTTTCAGTTACGTATTATTTTATAAAATGAAATTTAGGATTCATTTGGTCATCAACCTTCTAGAGTTCCCAAATCCCTGGTCAAAGGCAATATTGGAGCACTGCAAGATTCCTCTAAGTGCACTGGGTACATTGTCTTAATGTGTTTACCAAGAACATGGAATGCTTTTAGCTCCGCTAGTAATTTGCAGATTTATGTAAGCAGTGAGCTCTATTAGAAACATGCAGCACTAGTAATCGTACCGCTCTCAACTCCAGCTATGAAAATCTTTAGATTTTTGCTCTGAAAAAAATTTCTTTTCATAGGATTCATAGTAAATAATCTATACAATGATTGTGATACATTTATACAACAGCATTGTACAGGATTTTATATTAATCATTTTACATGCCTTAGATATGTTTGAATGTCTAGGATGAAATTAGGCATTTTTTCTAAAACTAAAACAAACATAACACCATTCTGTCACATTGAATGGATGAAAGAAATGTTCTACTAGAGATTAAACATTTTATTCTTAGATAATATGTATTACCATTCTTATATTTATTCTATTGAAATTTTTATATGAAGACCTACCTAATGTACGACTAATTGATCAACTCAGTTGTAATGTTTAAGATATCTGTCCATTGATCATTTTGCAATCAAATATGTTAGGTTGCAACACAAAATACTGTATGTAACTTTATTGTTTTGTGTACTAAAATAAAAAAGTACTTAAAAAAAATTATATATTAGATTAAAATGTGGTCTCTTTTAAAAATTTGTATAGAATTTGTCCCACGAATACAAAAATAGAATATATATATAACCTGTAGGTGCCAAAAACATGTTTGGGATGAGCATAAACCTACCGGTAGTTTTATTGTTTATCTGTCCAGCTGAGGGTTGAGCAATGCAGCTCTGCAGTCTTTGGTATTAATCCAACCAACAGAAAGATGTCCCATGTCCTTCCCATGTTCTTCCTAGGTTTCTCCTACGTTCTTTGACTTTATTCAACACTCTTAAATGTACAGCACTGTATGAATGAAATGAGTGCAATATCAACAAAAGGTTCTACATAAAAACCATAAACCACAAGGTAGTCAATAAAAAAATTTGAATAATATGCCAATAGTTACACAATTAAATATGGCGTAATGGTTTCCTAATGTGATTTTCATCCCCTTCCAATAGAATAGGGGTGAACAATCTTTTCTGGTCTTAATTCAGCAAAATTAGTTAAAGTTTCCAGTGTAACTTATTGGCGGTTTTACCCATCTGAAACAATTACAACAAGATGTATTATAACATCAAATTTGCGATAAGTAGGAACTTTGTGGGGACAGAAAAGTAACCTGCACCTTTTAAGAGAATGCAATTGACCGGCGAAATAAGAGATTTAGTGACTGCATCATTTTCTTCACAATATGGAGAGTTTAAGCATGTATGGTCTGTATTTTGGGTGTATAATATAGATATGTCCTAAAAGTATTGGAGTAGAATGTCCCTATAAATAAGGAACCTGGGTAAAACTGATGCAGTGTATTAGTCTTAATGGATGACAAGAAGAGGAGGTGCATGGCATAAGGATTTAGTGAGCATGGCATGTATTTATGGTGTGAAATATACATGTGATATGATAAGTGCTCCACCAGGATTGCTGTTTTATGTTGATATAAAAAAAAATAACTTAGCGGGCCCAGCAGTTCCCCCTACAAGTGTGCCCCCAACACTTCTAGTCTGAAGACAGGGGGCTGTGCAGGATTTTATCACCGCTGGTATGTGACTTTAGATTGTGCTCCCTTGTAATAGAAGAATTGATTCAAATATTTCAGCGCTTTTGTAGTGGCTTTTTCTCACACAAGAAGATACGTGAAGAGCAGTGGTGGTGCCTTGTAGAGTAAACTGGGGCATACCACAATTCTAATAACAGAATAGTTTCTGCATGCTTTTGGACATAACTGTATGTAAATATTCAAAAATATAACATTTATCTACATAGAAACATGCTATTAAAAACCCTTTAACAACACATATGATTTCTTTTTGTTTTCTGATTGTACTTCTTTTTTTATTTTCTGTCCAGGAATGCATGAGTGGCCATCATGTCTGCACTTTAGTAACAGCATTTAGTGATATGCTTTACAGCAGTCTCATGGCCATAGACAGGAATAATCAGGATCTCGATCACTTAGGTCTATAGAGAGTTCTCTGGTCATGGTCTGTGAAGAAAGGAGGTGTAAATAAACTGTGAACTATCTCATTAGTAGATAAGAGGCACTTATGTTATTTTTTCTATAGACCTGTAATATTCCATCATAATCCTGTCTATGATGTAAACTCATACATAGAAACCACCTACAAAGTCCATTTATTTATGGGCTATTAGTGACCAGAGTAAAAATTGCAGAATATCGTACATTTTTAAAACAATAAAATAAATAAAATTATGATTTAACAATCAACCTTTTTTGGTTAAACATTCCCTTTAAGTACTTGTCTCATTTGCTATTTCCAGAAAAATATACAATAGTCTATACAGTAGTAATGAGCTATAAGCAGAGGAGTGGTATTACTACTATATCCTTGCATTAACCAATCTGCATACTGCACTAAATACCAAAGTACATTTTATAGCTAAATGAACTATTCTAACTTGTTTGGTTATTCTGCATATTGCGGTACTATGTGTACAGTACATCAGTTGTAATTTGGAAATAGGATAAATTTCAGGAAGCCAGCAGGAAATATTCTCACACACAGATTTGGCATCCATGCAGAGGTGCCAAGAAAAGTGAAGAAAGAACAAAGTCAGCGTAAATGGAAATAAGCCAAGATAGAAGTCGTCTCAGCAGGTGAAGCAAAAGAATGACAGGAAAGTGAAAAGTAGCACAGCTCAAAGTGATAAATGAAATTCTGTATCCGTTCCCCTGCATAGGGATCAACTGAAATGTCCATTTGATCCTTAGATAATGCAAATGAATACCACCTTAAAAAGAACTTATAAAGCAGTCCGTGAAATTTAGAGGTGAGCCCTCTTGTCTCTTGGTTTCATACCATGTGCTGTTCCTGTCAGAACCCCGTTTGGAACACTAGGGGCCACCCAGTGGGTCATCTTGCACCAATAATGTAGAATTATTAGGGTTATAACAAATTTGTCCACTAATAGAGCGGAAAACATTTTTATTCGAGTTCAGCCTTACTACCGCACTTTATGTCAAATAAATGATCACACACCTAGATACCGTATTATCATGCAGATTTGCTTTCCGTCGGGTTTTCGTTCGGCCACGCCCCCTATTTCCGTTGCGTGCATGCCCGCACCGATGCGCCACAATCGGATCGCGTGCGCCGAAATCCCGGGGCAATTCAGGGGAAATCGACGCAAATCGGAAATATTCGGGTAACACTTCGGGAAAACGCAAATCGGGCCCTTAGTAAATGACCCCCAAAAGGTTAAACGTTTTAATGGATCAGTGCCCATGCCCATTATTTTAACAACATGTTACTGATTGGTTAAAAAGTAGGACATGTTTTTCATGGATCATTCATAGATTATAGTTTATGAGGATCCATGAAAAACGGATGACAGGCTAATGCAGAGGGGCGTAACTTGAGGGGGTGCAGAGGTTGCGGTCGCACCCGGACCCAAGAGGTTTAGGGGGGGGGCCTTATGGTGTCACTTTCCCATATGAGAAGACTATTACTATAAACCATACATTGTCGAGGGCCTGGCACAGTTTTGCACTGGGGCCCATCAGCTTCTAGTTACGCCACTGCCCTAATGGGTTGTGTCTGATGCTGATGCAAATTGATCATTAAAAAGGAAAGAAAGCATCCATTATTCGTGGGTGAGATTTGGAACATATTTAATTCCACTGGCTGTGTGTGAGGTATGCAAGGGGCCATGATTCATCTCTGTTAGGTTTCAGGCAAACAACGGTAAATGTCAGCCGCAAGTTAGCCGCAAAAACAGCAGGTAGTTCAGAGCCACCATCGATATCTATTGTGCATGGTCACGATGTGGTGAGCCTACCTTGTCTCGCCGCACTGTGACAGAGCAAGGCAGCCACATCACAAAAGATAGACCCAGTCCTGTTCGCGCCCCGATTTGTGGCGGGGCCGTTCAGCTCCTTATACAGATGGGACCCACTCATCTCCACTCAATTGAAACTGGCTGTAAACTTCACCCTGTTTCTGCAAGAGTTAGTCTGATAATTTGGGTCTCTGTGTCCACCATGCTTCCCCGAGAATCCTCTCACATACTTCATCCCTAATTTATATTCCTTGAGTCTCAGGCTAAAAACATTGACCACGTGTACTCATTTCTCACATTCTCAGCAGTGCACTGGGAATCTCATACTAAATGTATGAAACCTCAAATTCTATAATTGGGTACCTGATTGAGTATATCCACCAATAGTACAGGCTGACAGATGTTAGTATGACAGACTGCTGTTAAATTATTCAATATAATTATTTTTCACTGTAAAAACAATTCAATTATACAATTTATTTGGCAAAAAAATGAATGCAGCTACAGCACTAAAGCAAGTTTTTCATAACATTTTCAACTGATGTAATATTGCAAAAATCATTAAAATGATTGTTTCATCTGATCCCATATTTTTCGTCTTGAGAATTAGAAAATTTGTCAAGAACTATAGTTGCTCCACTGTGGTAGTAAATGTAAATTACATGCATCATTACTTTTGCCACATTTAACATTAGAAAAGAGGAGCATGTCAGCTAGTAAATCTCCCTTAATGTTTCATTATGGCTCAATAAAAGTTTGTTTGGGAGCAAAATGAATGTATCCACATATGACGTTTTGCAGGATATCATTTTAGGAACATAATAAAACAGGATCTTACAATAAAAGCATGTGTTCCCATGAATTTTCAGATATTGGGGGAGACAACATAACAAAAAGTGGGATAAACAATATGGCGATACCAGAGGGAGGGGAGGAGGGTTTATTTTGATTCTATGGGCGGCATGGAGGCTGAGTGGTATTACTTCTGCCTTGCAGCGCTGGGATTTTGGGTTCGAATCCCACCTAGGTCAACATTAGCTAAGAGTTTGTATGTTCTCTCCATGTTTGTGTGGGTTCTCCAGTTTCCTCCCTCACACCAAAAAATATACTGGTAATCTGTAGGCGCTATGCAAATAAATCATTATTATTATTCTATTGTTGCCTTTGACTATTAGACTGTTTTATAATTACTTTATAAAAATGCAATATTTATAGTGGGCAGTAGATGGCAACATACATTTAGATCATTATATTTGTATCCAAAAAAAGTTTAGAAATACTTAAAAATGTACATGTAAAGTTACCATAGTTAATTAAATAATTTCTTAACACTGCACCCATATGAGACACAACATAGGATACATTCTAGAGGGTGAATAGACACCATCCAGGAGCCCAGGTGCTGACTCTGCTCTGTCACTTTCCTTGAAGTTCCATCAGTCAGCATGAGGGTGATGATGATTAATTATACCGACTGACTTCAGTGAAGTACATACAGTGCAGAGAGGGATCTAGTTTCCTGATCAGCGGGAGCTGGCCATGGTTATGTCTTTAATAGTAGGAACAGGAACATTACACACACTTAATAAAAAGCATATAGCTAATCTTAAGAAGAAATCGGTTGCCAGGACAAAACGCAGAAGACACATGAGACACATAGAAAGTCTAGTGTTTACTTCTGTACATTACGAGATATAATTTTATTCCAGTAATGGTTAATACAGAGTATCAACTGATATCAACATTCTTTCAAAGTACAGAGAATTGATGGTTGTTTAACAGGACATGTATGCCGTTTTTTGGCAATTATTGGCGCCAATGCTAAATAAAACAACCTACCTACTAAAAGCACCATACCATACTCTAAATATGCTGTACTCCTCTCCAGTAAATACTAGATATTATACGCGGCAGATGTATCGCAGTCCTGCAATCTTCACCTTTCTTTCTTATTTACGTATTTTTCATTTTTGAGCACTTCTGCTCTTTATTCTTGGACTGATTAACTTTTTATAAATTGTGCTCTTTTTTGTGCACAGAAGTATTTTTTAAGCACTTCTGCTCTATGATTTATCATTGGACTTATTTTGTTTTTAAAAATTGTGCCTGTTGTGGACTAACGTGAAGTTGCAAAAAAATGGGCAAAAAAAGGAAAATGCAAATAAAAAGATAAATCTAACCATTTATTGGGTCACATTTATCAATCTGTTTATCACAGTGTTCAATTTAAAGGACATCTACCACCAGGATCAAGGATTGTAAACCAAGTGCACTTACATACTGGTGTGTGCCCCCTCTGGTAGGATCTTTAAGCTTCCTTTGCTCCTTTAAAACCTATGGAGCCCAGAGTCCCTTATTTGCATAATTATAAAAGCATTTTTTGTAAAAACCAGGATGTAAGAGGCTTAAAGAATTTCTAGTGTAGATACCATTATTTTCAAGCACTACCTTAAAGAGGACCTTTCATTCTAATAAAAAAACACTAGGAGCACTACCCCATTTTTAGCAGTGATAAACTGCTAACTTTATCGGAACCCTCCGATAAAGGTAGCAGACACTGCAGCGCCATACCCTAGGAATGCCGAACCTAGCTCACAGCGGTCCAAGGAGCTGATTTTTTTCGGACCGCCCCTCCATAATATAGGCGGCGGTGACTGCTGGGCTTATTCGGCAGTCAACCGCCTCCTCAAACCGCTCCCTCAATGAATACACTGCACCGCCGTAAGCCTGTCCGGAGTTCTGTGGTATGGCAGTCCAGTGTCTGCTAGCTTTATCAGAGGGTTCCACAAACCATGAAACTTTACACCAGGCTAACTGTAACTGTAACTCACATGCTTGACACCATTTGAACGAATAACTTTATTTTGGCCTTTATACATTACAGGACTGGTTTCAGTAATTCGAGAGTCCTAAGTCTGCTTCCTGATTGAACAGTTTGCCGGTTTTCCTGTTCATGATCCTTACCAGGAGGCTTGCCATTCTGGTTCAATTGCCAAACACCAATGTTGATGTATTGTGGTATGTCTGATATGGTATCTCCCTACCTCCATTCTAATCTCAGTGTATTGGCCAACCTAGCTCTCTCATACATCAGTGATCTTAAACTTTTTGTTCCCGTAATTCAAACCTCTAACTCCTGTCTCCAAGACTTCTCACAGGCTGAACTAATTCTCTGAAATGCCCTAACCCCGGTCTATACCCACCCTCCAAAGATTCAAACATGCTCTTAAAAACAATTTTATATAGGCAAGACCTATCACACTTACTAACTGCATGCAACTGTAACTTACTCTATTAAACCAATTCTGGGTACTTACCCCATCTGTATCCAGCAAACACCAGTTACCAAGCTAACAGGCCTATTTGTAGTCCTTTTAAACTTGCCGACTTGTAAATGAGAGAGGCAGCATAGCAGCATTTATTTTTACATTATTTATTTCATTTCCTTATAAAAAATGTCAGGACAATTATACAAGTCTTTACATCTATGTGTCATCACTTCATCCTCATAGACTGTAGTGTGTGTAATCCCCTCATCCTCATAGACTGGAAGCTCGTGTGTCACCCCCTCATCCTCATAGTCTGTAATCTCTCGGGATCAGGACCTCACTCCTATTGTTCCATAGGACTATTATACTCTGTAAGTCTTATTTTTTTGTTATGTTCACCAGAATCTGTAAAGGGCTAGGAATTTAATGGCGCTACATAAATAAAGATTATTATTATATTTATTATTTTAACCTGGCTTAACCCTTAACGCTCGCGCCGTAGCTCTCACGGCGCAGAGGTGTAAGGGATGTATGAAGAGGGCTCACGGGCGAGTCCTCTTCATACAGAGGTGGGGGTTTTGCATTTTGCACAAAACCCCACCGCTAATAACCGGCTATAACCCTCTAACGCCTCGGCAAGTCCCGGCGGCGTTTTTTAAAAGACGACGGCGCGCGGGTGCGCCATCTTTTCCGATCGCCGCGCGCCCCGAACGTCATCGGGGGGGGGTGATTGGTTACCATGGTAGCCTCAGGTCTTCTTTTGACACGAGGGGCTACATGCTTATGAGGTTCGTTACAATGAAGCCATGGGCTGTAGTATGCAGTATATGGTAGGAGCGATCGACCATCTAGGGTTAATGTACCCTAGATGGTCTAAAAATAGTGAAAAAAAAAAGAAAAAAAAGTTTTAAAATAAAAAAAAATAATAAAATATTAAAAGTTCAAATCATTCCCTCCCTAGAACGGATATAAAACATAATAAACAATAAAAATCACAAAACATATTAGGTTATCGCGCGTCCCAAAATCTGACAGACCGTCTTCCATCAATAAATATAAAACGGTTACCGGGCGGCGGGACCTCCGAGGCGGAAAATGGCCGCCCCCAAATGTACGAAATGCAAATTTTACACCTATTATACATAACATAAAAATGAAATAAAAAATTATCAAAACTTTTTTTTCAATTTTTCCACATTTGGAAGTTTTTTCAGGTTCGCGCGACACGGATGTTAAAATAAATAACATACGGGAAAGTAAAAATTGTTACGCACCAAAATAAGCCCTCACAAAGGTCCGTACATGTAAAATGAAAAGTTATGGTATTTGAAGTTGTGTAGAGCGGAAAAGAAATGAGCCGAAAACCCTGCGTCCTTAAGGGGTTAATATTCTGATACATAGTGTAGGCTACTGTGCTGCAGCTACGTTTCAGGATGTTGGGGGTCTTCTTAAAGCCCTGAACATCTTTATGTAGAGCAACAATTCTGTGACATCCCAACTATTTATCCTTGGAATGTAATATCACTGTGTCTTTTGACTGATTTTCCTCATCATGTTACATACAATATTAATCTGCATGTGTGACAGACACCCTGCACAGCAAACCTTATGTGACATCACTTGGTTATTATCTATGTATGTTCTAACATTGTGTACATTTCCCTATACTGTGACATTACTGTGTATCTATGTACTATATTACCATTGCATATATATCTCTGTACTCTACCCCATTGTGGATTATCCCGTACTGAGACATCACTCGTGTCTACTGTATGTGTTGGACACACTGTGTTTGTTATCCCTTAATGAACACATTAACTTTGTATCATGTACTGTGAAATGATGCATTATTCTCTCTTGTATTGTGACAAATTGGGGCATATTACCTGGTCCCTGCGCGATCCCGAGGTGCGGTGTCCGCCAGAATGCACATCTGCCATAATTCATGAAGATCGTGCGCCCAATTTCTGCATTGTCGCTACCAGTTAGTCCGTTCGAGGCTGGCAGGGGGGAGTCACCATCTTCCTCTCGGTGGATTGTAAGTGCTTGGTTGTGACACAATTGATTTGTTGAATCCTGCGCGGCCTGCCCCCCGATTTATGTCGCGTGATGAAACCCGGCGCGATTCTGATCGTGTCGACACAATCCCCGGTGCAATCCCGAACAGCGTCGGAAAACCAGACGGAAATGCGGCCGACGCACCTGGTAAATACGCCCTCATTGTGTACATTATCCCATACTGTGACATTACAGTGTTTATTATCTCTCTACTCTTTCAACCATAGTTAACATTACCCTATACTGTGATATCATGTTTGTAATATCTTGTTACTGTGACACCTTGGGGGTCATTTACTAAGGGCCTGATTCGCGTTTTCCCGACGTGTTACCCTAATATTTCCGATTTTCCCTGAATTGCCATGGGTTTTTGGCGCACGCGATCGGATTGTGGCGCATCGGCGCCAGCATGCACGCAACGGAAATTGGGGGCGTGGCCAAACAATAACCCGACGGATTCGGAGAAACCGCCACATTTAAAAAAAAAAAAAGTGTCGCGGGACATGCACTACCTTCACCAAGTATAGGATCGGGAAACTCCGCGGGGCCTCGGCGGACTTCAGAAGCAGCAGCGAATCTGGTGGACGTCGGGGAACTGCCTTAGTGAATCGCTGGAAGACCCGAATCACCGCAGAGACACGCCGCTGGATACGCGAATGGAAGGGTAAGTAAATCTGCCCCACTATCCCTAACTGTGACATCACAGTTGCAGTATACAGGAATTTGAAGATTATGGGGGGGGGTCATTTACTAAGGGCCGATTCGCGTTTTCCCGACGTGTTACCCGAATATTTCCGATTTGCGCCGATTGTACCTGAATTGCCCCGGGATTGTGGCGCACGCGAGCGATTGTGGCGCATCGGCGCCGGCATGCGCGCGACCTGAAATCGGGGGGCGTGCCGAACGAAACCCGACGTATTCGGAAAAAACCGCCGCATTTAAAAAAACAAATTGTGTGTCGCGAAAATTCACACTCACCTTCATCTGGATAGGCCGGTGTATTTCCGAGGCATTCCAGCGGACTTCAGCGCAGCAGCGCCACCTGGTGGACGTCGGAGGAACTGCTTGATGAATCCCGGCGGACCCGAACAGCGCAGAGAACGCGCCGCTGGATCGCAAACGGACAGGGGAAAGTAAATCTGACCCTATGAGTTTCATAAGCATCCACTTTACTCATGACCAAAGATTTCCTGTTACCAAAGAAGCAGTGTGAAAGCCTGGCACCATGACACTGGGAGTCTCTCTAGTTATTCAAGCAGCGTTTATTACATAGTTTATATACAGCCAAATTAACAATATGCTGTAATACTGAATACCCAATCTAAAAAGATATATTCTATATGTTTAAAGCTGTTAAAAGAATTAAAATGTCCCAATCTCCAAATGCTCCAACTCCAGATCCACTTTCTGATTTTTTTTTTTGCCAGCTTCCCACTTACTGCACAGGCAATAAATGGCGCACATAGGAATTAAAATGTGCCCCACTGATAATAAGCCCTCAAATGCAAAATCAAAAATTGGAGGTGGTAAAGGAAATGGAAATGCGGAAAATGGAAAAGGTCATTGGTGAGAACGGTTTAAGGGGTTTTTACTAGAGATGAGCCGACTCATTAAATCTCCCACCAGGATGGAGGATTGTAAATCAAGCACACTGACATACTGGTGTGTGCCCCCTCTGACCAGATCTATGCATTAAAACTATGCAAATGAGCCCAAGGTGCTTTAGGCCTTTAGATGTTAATTGGAGCCTGAGGCTCATTCCATAGTTTTTAAAGATTTTTTTCTTAAAAACAAGGGCTTAGGGAAACTAAAGAAGAGCAGATCTTTGCCAGAGGGGGCACACGCCAGTATGTTCAGGTACTTGGTCTACAATGCCTTGATCTGGTGATGGGAGATGTATTAACGGTTGTGTCCATGAGTTTCATGGAGAGCAGCAACCTTGGAAAATGGTGGCAGGTCCAATCTGCAGCAATTAAATTTAATCTGTAATTTAAAATGCCACCAAAGGCAAAATTTACATAGTTAACACTATTAAAGGAGTTAAGATCTGCGATTGTGCCAGACACTGATCAAAAGGGTTGGGATGGGGGAGGGGACTTCTAGCTATCCCATTGGATGTGCCCCAGCATCTTGCACCAGCATCCCATACGTATGGAGTTATTTGGCTCTTGCAGGTCCGGTTTTTAGTGATCACTCTGTGCAGTGTATTGGATTTGGATGTTAAGGATAGTCTATTATAAGTAGGTAGGTGATTGTTATTTCTATAAGTCAAAGGGTTGAAAAAGGCTCCTTCACAAAATATCAGACCACAGATTAAAACTGTTGTCTTAGCAATGTATTTTCTTAATCATAATAGTATATGAGAAAACAACGTTAAAAGAAACTAGAAGAGATTTCACAAAAAAAGTAGATTGGCCTGGAGAAAACTAAGGCAGCCAATGAAGAGAAACCTTTAGCACAAGTGTTATGCCAGAGAGAAATTAGAAGCTTTAATCCTCTGTATCTCTGGTTTTACAGAAGCTGAATTTAGCCCTGATCTTTGTAAACAGAAATGACATTACTCTTCCGAGATCAAACAATTTTCGCGTCCATTCTGTAGGTGATAATTACAGCAGATGTGGGGGAACGCTTGCCGTGCTGTAGGGCATATCTCCGTCTGTCTGAAGAAACCATGACATTTCACATTAGAAATGTGGAAACACTTTGCTGATACGCTATATGCTGCTATAGAAAATATCACACACTTGAAAATATTCTCCGAAGAAAACCTACTATATACTCCCGTCCTGTGATCCTGGTTAACTATTATTATTTCTAAAGCAATGAAGCTCAACACCTTACTATCCCCCATAGGACCCATTCTGTCATTGTCATCTTTTGAATTCTCTGCAGCAAACAAACTCAACATAGTTTCCATTGCTAAGCTTCCTAACAAATCTGAGGCATCTGTGGAACAGGCTACATAGGTCAGAAATGGTGTCATCTATTCTATATCTTTTCTATCTATATCTATCATCTTTGCATTATTCTTCTATTCCATCTATTCCCTAATGAATGGTACAATGCCAAGTAACTGGCACAAGGCAAATGTGGTGCCAATATTTAACAAGGCTGTAGGTGTGAATTGGCTGGCCAATTACAGGCCTGTAAGCTTAACTTCAATTGGGGGGATTTGAGGGAAAATATGGAAAGGGTTTTGAAAAGACTCATAAAGGAGTATATAACATCTAGAGAGGGGAAAGTGGAATTCGTTCCGAATTTCAGGAAACTTTGGTTTGGCACCAGCCCCTTTATTATAGTAATGGCCCAGCGAGCACAATGTGTTACATGGGGCAGGGAAACTCTGGGAGAAAGAAAGGAACACCCTCGATTACATGTGCAGACATGTAAGCCAATCAGCGACCGGCAGGCAGGCAGGATGTCACAGCCCTATAAAAAAATTAATTTTCATTCGTCATTGCACCACTGCAGTTGCTGTCTCTACGTCTAGTTCTTGTATTCAGTAGCTGATGGAGTGTTTTGCTCAAAGTCCAGGGTTCTGATGTTTTAGGGATCTGCTGTATAACCCAAATTTAATCGTTTTTGTTGCTAAAGTAGAGATATCAAAAAATCAATGTCAAATCCACATGGGTGGTGGAGTGACTTTTCTCAAAGTCCAGGGTGTCAGTTTTTTTTGGGTTCTGTATTCCAAAATTTCAATATTTTTTTGATCTAAAGTGGTATATCAAGACAATAATGTGTTCTTAAATCGACACAGGTCAGCAGCAGGGGTGACTCTATGAGGCCAGAACTGCTGGTGTATACTAGTGAGTATGTGTCAACAACCAAAGGTGCTCGATTGGTTGACTAGGTCATCCACTTTCTCACAAATGATATTGACAACCCCAGCCAAGAGTCAGTAGGTTCGTCAGATACAACCCATTAGTGGCATGGCCAGGTGGGCGGTCAGCGTCCTCACTGTCTCAATAAGCCTTTGTCTGTTCATCCCTCAGCCAGAGATATTCTAGGTGGCGGGCTCAGCGATTACTTTACAAGCAAGGACGAACTCTCTGAGGACAGTCAGCAGCTGTAGTGGCAGTGAAGAGGTAGGTGACATCATCCGATGCTTACGTAGGTAGGCGGGGAAAGTAGAGATGTGGAGATTGGCACGGGAGGTTATGTTGCACTTGCAGGTAGTCAGGCTGTTGCATATCTAGGACCGTGAGTGAGAGAATGCAGTGGCAAGGGGAGGAACACAAACGGAGATATTGTTGTGATCACAATGGGAGCTGGTGGAAGCAGGGCTCATCAATATCATCTAGTGAGAAGAGGGTGTCAACTTGGCGTAAGGCAGGAAGAAGGCAGCAAGGCGCTGTGTGCCGGGTCAGCAAAGGGGAGGAAGTGGCAAGGACGGCTAGTCGAAACGGAGGGGACGGGGAGCGTGCGATGGGAGCATAAACTAAAAACACAGCATGTGCCTAGGGGTCATGGTGACATCCCAAATGGAAACAGAAAGACCAGTGTTAGGTCAGTTAGTAGACAGTGGAAAGACAAGTAGTTCTGCTGGAGTTTCCGCTCAGGAACAGACCTACTTGAAGTTGAGTGCACAGCTCACGCTGATGAAACCAAAAGGTTTCTGTTGTTCAAGCTACATTGGAGCTGACAGCATTGTAGGAGGTTAATGGATGGAGGGTCAAATATAACGCTCAGACCTAGCCACACATACCATCACATTGGTGTTATGGCAATGGCCAGAATGAATGGTAGGATATGAACAGGAAAACCTGCAAACTGTTAAATCAAGGGAAGCAGACTGAGACCTCGAATTACTGAAACCAGGTCCTGTAATGTATAAAGGCCAAAATAAAGTTATGCGTTCAAATGGTGTCAAGCATGTGAGTTCAAGTTACAGTTACGCATGGTGGTAAGAGTTTCATGGTTTGTGAACCTTGATTAAGCTAGCAGACACTGGACTGCCTACCATCAGAACGCCGGACAGGCTTAGGCGTGTGCAGTGTATTCATTGAGGGAGCGGGTTTGAGGAGGCGGTGACCGAATGAGCCCAGCAGTCACCGCCGCCTAATATGGGAGGGGGGGTCCGGTCCAGGAAAAAAATCAGCTCCTCGCGACCTGTGAGCTAGGTTCGGCATTCCTAGGGTATGGCGCATGCAGTGTCCTGCTACCTTTAATGGAGGGTTCCGATAAAGTTAGCACGTTATCATGCTTAAAAAGTGGTGGGTGGCTCCTAGGTCCTTATTGTTTTTTATTAGAATGAAAGGTCTCTCTTAAGGTAGTGCTTTGAAAATATATGGTTATCTACACTAGAAATTCTTTAAGCCTCTTACATCCTGGTTTTTACAAAAAAATGCTTTTATAATTATGCAAATAAGCCGAGGGACTCTGGGCTCTCATATGTTTTAAAGGAGCAAAGGAAGCTAAAGATCCTACCAGAGGGGGCACAACACCAGTATGTAAGTGCACTTGGTTTACAATCCTTGATCCTGGTGTTAGATGTCCTTTAAATTGAACACTGTGATCACAGATTGATTAAATGTGACCCGAAATGGTAGAGTTTATCTTTTATTTGCATTTTCCTTTTTGCCCACTTTTTTTTGAACTTCATGTTAGTTCCAACAGGCACCATTTTTCAAAACAAAATAAGTCCAATGATAATCATGGAGGCAAGAAGTGCTAAAAAATACTTCTGTGCACAAAAAAAAGGCACAATTATAAAAAGTTAATCAGTCCAAGAATAAAGAGCAGAAGTGTCAAAATGAAAAATACGTAAATAAGAAAGAAAGGTGAAGTGCAGGACTCAGATACATCTGCCGCTCGTAAATATCTAGTATTTACTGGAGAGGTGTACAGCATATTTAGAGTATGGTATGGGGCTTTTAGTAGGTAGGTGTTTTATTGAGCATTGGCGCCACAATTGCAAAAATGGCATACATGTCCTGTTAACAACCATCAATTGTCTTGTACTTGATGATGTTGATATACAGTTGCATACTCTGTATTAACCATAACTGGAAAAAAAATTCACTCGTAATTACAGAAGTAAACACTAGTCTTCTCTAGTGTGTTTTCTGGATTGTCCTGGCAAACCGATTTCCTTCTTAAGATAGCTATGCTTTATATAAGTGGTGTGAGTCCCTGTTCTACTATTACAGAATAACCATTGGCAGCTCCCTGACTGAAACTGGATCCCTATCGCAGGTATGTACTTCATGAGTCAGTCGTATAATTAATTCATCATCCTACATGCTGAAGGATAGGAAATTCAGGCAAAGTGACAGACAGGCCAGGCAGCACCTGGGTTGATGGGGTCTATCCACCATCTAGAATTATCCTTATGTTGTGTCTATAGGCAAACATTTCTTACAATTGAAACCTCTAAAACACTAATTGTCACTCTGATTCACTCTCATCGAGACTACCGTAACTCCCTACTATTTGGTCTTCCACTCACTAAACTCTCTCCTCTACAATCCATTCTTAACTCAGCAGCCAGGCTTGTCTTTCAGACCAAAAGCTACACAGATTCCTCCAGTCTATGTCAGTCACTGCACTGGTTGCTTGTTTCCTTAATCACTCTCATCCACAAAGCTCTGCACAATCTCCCTACCTCTCCATTCTAATCTCAGTGTATTGGCCAACCTAGCTCTCTCATACATCAGTGATCTTAATTTTTTCTGTTCCTTAATTCAAACCTCTAACTCATGTCTCTAAAACTTTTCCCAGGCTGCACCAATTCTCTGTAATGCCCTACCCCGGTCTTTCACACTAATATCCATCCTCCAAAGATTCAAACATGCTCTTAAAACCAATTTATATAGGCACACCTATCACACTCACAAACTGTAACTAACTCTTTATTAACCAATTCTGGGTACTTCTCCCATCTGTTATCCACCAAACACCAGGTTCCAAGCTACAGGCCTATTTGTAGTCCTACTAACCTTGGACTCTGTAAATAAGATGGAGGCTGATGATTGGTTCAAGCAGCAGCATTTTTATTTATTACATTATTTTTATTTAATTTCCTTATAAAGAATGGCAGGACTATTATGCAAGCACTTATACCTCATGTGTCACCCCCTCATCCTCATAGACTGTTAGCTCTTGTGTCATCCCCTCATCCTCATAGACCATAATCTCTCGCGATCAGAACCCTCACTCCTATTGTTCCATAGGACTATTATTACTCTGTAATGTCTTATTTTTTTGTATATGTTCCCCAGAATCTGTAAAGCGCTATGGAATTTAATGGCGCTACATAAATAAAGATTATTATTATATTTATTATTATTAACCTGTCTTAATATTCTGAAGCATGGTGTAGACTACTATGCTGCAGTTCCATTTCAGGATGTTGGGGGTCTTCTTAAAGCCCTGACCATCTTTATGTAGAGCAACAATTCTGTGACATCCCAATATTTGTCCTTGGAATGTAATATCACTGTGTCTTTTGACTGATTTTCCTCATCATGTTGAATACAATATTGCATCCCTGCAGTGTGACAGCACCCTGCACAGCAAACCTATACTGTGACATCACTTTGTTTATTATCTATGTACTGTACCATTGTGTACATTTTCCCTATACTGTGACATTACTGTGTATCTATGTACTGTGATACCATTGCATATATTATCTCTGTACTGTGACACCATTGTGTACATTATCCCCGTACTGAGACATCACTCTGTGTCTACTGTATGTGTTGTGACATCACTGTGTTTGTTATCCCTATACTGACACATTACTTTGTATCTATGTACTGTGAAATTGATGCATTTATTCTCTCTATTGTGACATCATTGGGGCATCATTACCTGGTCCCTGCGCAATCCCCGAGGTGCGGTGTCCGCCGGAATGCACATCTGCCATAATTCATGAAGATCGTGCACCCAATTTCCTGCATGTGTCGCTACCCCACTCAGGTGCGCCGGAGTTCACCATCTTCTTCTCGGTGGATGTAAGTGCTTGGCTTGTGACACAAATTGATTTGTTTAATCCTGCGCGGCCTGCCCCCCGATTTATGTTGCGTGAAACCCGGCGCGATTGCGACACAATCTGATCATGTGCAACACAATCCCCGATGCAATCCCCGAAAGCGTCGGAAAACCCGACGGAAATGCGGCCGCCGCACCTTGGTAAATAAGCCTCATTGTATACATTATCCCCATACTGTGACATTACAGTGTTTATTATCTCTCTACTCTGTCAACCATAGTTAACATTATCCCTATACTGTGATATCACTGTTTGTAATATCTTTCTACTGTTACACATTGGGGGTCATTTACTAAGGGCCTGATTCATGTTTTCCCGACGTGTTACCCGAATATTTCCTATTTGCGACGATTTTCCCTGTATTGCCCCGGGTTTTTGTCGCACGTGATCGGATTGTGGCACATCGGCGCCGGCACGCACGCGACGGAAATCGGGGGGCGTGGCCGAACAATAACCCGATGGATTTGGAGAAACCACCGCATTTTAAAAAAAAAGTGTCGCGGGACACGCACTTACCTTCACCAAGTATAGGATCGTGAACTCCGGCGGGCCTCGGCGGACTTCAGCGCAGCAGCGACATCTGGTGGACGTCGGAGGAACTGCCTTAGTGAATCACTGGAAGACCCGAATCCACCGCAGAGAACATGCCGCTGGATCGCGAATGGACCGGGTAAGTAAATCTGCCCCACTATCCCTATACTGTGACATCACAGTTTGCAGTATACAGGAATTTGAAGATTATGAGTTTCATTAAGCATTCCCATTTACTCATGTCCAAAGATTTCCTGTTACCAAAGAGCAGTGTGAAAGCCTGGCACCATGACACTGGGAGTCTCTCAGAGACATGTTATTCTTCAAGCAGCTTTATTACATAGTTTATATACAGCAAATTAACAATATGCTGTAATACTGAAAATACCCAATCTAAAAAGATATATTCTATGTTTAAAGCTGTAAAAGAATAAAATGTCCCAATCTCCAAATGCTGCAACTCATCCACTTTCTGATTTTTTTTGCCAGCTTCCCACTTTACTGCACAGGCAATTAATTGGCGCTACTAGGAATTACAATGTGCCCCACTGATAATAAGCCCTCAAATGCAAAATCAAATAATTGGAGGTTGGTAAAGAAATGGAAATGCGAAAATGGAAAAGGGCATTGGTGAGAAGGTTTTAAGGGGTTTTGTACTAGAGATGAGCCGACTCGTTAAATCTCCCATCAGGCTGGAGGATTGTAAATCAAGCACACTGACATACTGGTGTGTGCCCCCTCTGACAAGATCTATGCATTAAAAATATGCAAATGAGCCTGAGGTGCTCTAGTCCTTATAGATGTTAATGGAGCCTGAGGCTCATTTCCATATTTTTTAAAGATTTTTTTCTTAAAAACAAGGGCTTAGGGAAACTAAAGAAGAGCAGATCCTGCCAGAGGGGGCACACGCCAGTATGTCAGTGTACTTGGTCTACAATCCTTGATCCTGGTGGGAGATGTCATTTAAGGTTGTGGTCCATGAGTTCATGGAGAGCAGCAATCCTTAGGAAAATGGCGGCAGGCTCAATCTGAAGCCAATTAAATTTAATCCTGCATTTAAATGCCACCAAAGGCAAATTTACATAGTCAACACTATTTAAAGGAGTTAAGATCTGCGATTGGTGCCAGCACTGATCAAAAGTGTTGGGATGGGGGGAGGGGACTTCTAGCTATCCCATGGAGTGTTGCCCAAGCATGTGCACCAGCATCCCATACGTATGGAGTATTTTTGGGCTCTTGCAGGTCCCGGTTTTAGTGATCACTCTGTGCAGTGTATATTGGATTTGGATGTTAAGGATAGTCTATTATAAGTAGTTAGGTGATTGTTATTTCTATAAGTCAAAGGGTTTGAAAAAGGCTCCTTCACAAAATATCAGACCACAGATAAAAACTGTTGTCTTAGCAATGTTATTTTCTTAATCAAATAGTAATATGAGAAAACAACGTTAAAAGAACTAGAAGAGATTTTCACCAAAAAAATGTAGATTGGCCTTGGAGATAAACTAAGGCAGCCAATGAGAGAGAAACCTTTAGCACAATGTTATGCCAGAGAGAAATAGAAGCTTTAATCCTCTGTATCTCTGGTTTTACAGAAGCTGAATTTAGCCCTGATCTTTGTAAACAGAAATGACATAACTCTTGCCGAGATCAAACATTTTCGCGTCCATTCTGTAGGTGATAATTACCAGCAGATGTGGGGGAACGCTGCCGTGCTTAGGGCATATCTCCGTCTGTCTGAAGAAACCATGACATTTCACATTAGAAATGTGGAAACACTTTGCTGATACGCTATATGCTGCTATAGAAAATATCACACACTTGAAAATATCTTCTCCGAAGAAAACCTACTATATACTCCCGTGCTGTCATCTGGTTAACTATTATTATTTCTAAAGCATGAAGCTCAACACCTTACTTATCCCCATAGGATCCATTCTGTCATTGTCATCTTTTGAATTCTCTGCAGCAAGAAACACTTCACATAGTTTCCATTGCTAAGCTTCCTAAACAATATCTGAGGCATCTGTGGACACAGGCTACATAGGTCAGGTCATATATCTATCTATCTTTGCATTTATCTTTCTATCCATCTATTCCCTAATGAATGGTACAATGCCAAGTAACTGGCACAAGGCAAATGTGGTGCCAATATTTAACAAAGGCTGTAGAACTTCGGCAGGCAATTACAGGCCTGTAAGCTTAACTTCAATTGTGGGGAAAATATTGGAAGGGTTTTGAAAAGACTCCATACAGGAGTATATAACATCTAGAGAGTGGAAAGTGGAATTCGTTCCGAATTTCAGGAAAACTTTGGTTTGGCACCAGCCCCTTTATTAGTAAAATGGCAGCGAGCACAATGTGTTACATGGGGCAGGGAACTCTGGGAAGAAGAAAGGAACACCCTCGATTACATGTGCAGACATGTAAGCCAATCAGCGACCGGCAGGCTCATGTGATGTCACAGCCCTATAAAAAAATCAATTTTCAATCTCGTCATTTCACACTGCATGTGCTGTCTCTAGCGTCTAGTTGCTTGTGCTCTGTAGCTGATGGAGTGATTTTTGCTCAAAGTCCAGGGTGTCTGTTTTGGGGCATCTGTATAACCCAAATTTCAATTCTTTTTTGTTGCTAAAGTAGATATCAAGAAATCCATGTCAAATCCACATGGTTGGTGGAGTGACTTTTTCTCAAAGTCCAGGGTGTCAGTTTTTGGGGTTCAGTATTCCCAAATTTCAATTCTTTTTTGATGCTAAAGTTTATATCAAGAAATATGTATCAAATCAACATATTTGATTAACCTATATGTTAGACAGAGAGGTGGCAGGTGGAGAGGTCGCAGCAGGGATGACTCTATGAGGCCAGAACTGCTGGTGTCATCTAGTGGCAGTATGTTGACCAACAACCCAAAGGTTCTCGATTGGTTGACTAGGTCATCCACTTTCTCCCAAATGATATCTGACAACCCCAGCCAAGAGTCAGTGGGTTCGTCAGATACAACCCTTAGTTGGCATGGCCCAGGTGCCGGTCAGCGGCCCTCACCTGTCCTCAATAAGCCTTTGTCCTGTTCATTTCCCTCAGCCAGAGATCTTCTAGGTGGCCTGGCCTCAGAGCTACTATACAGCAAGGACGAACTCTCTGAGGACAGTCAGCAGCTGCTTGGCAGTGAAGAGGTGGGAAAGTCATCCGCTGCTTCGTACGGTAGGCGGGAAAGTAGAGATGTGGAGATTGGCACGGGAGGTTATGTTGCACTTGCAGGTAGTCAGGCTGTGCATACTCAGACCGTTGAGGAGAATAGCAGTGGCAGGGAAACACAAATCGATGATATTGTTGCTGATCACACTTGGGAGCTGGGTGAAGCAGGGGCTTCATCAATATCATCGTGAGAAGAGGGTGTCAACTTGCGCGTCAGGCAGCGAAGCAGGCAGCAAGTCGCTGCTGTGGCCGTGAGTCAGCAGTGCGAGGACGGGAGCAAAACAGCCGCGCGGTACAAAACCTGCTTCGCAGGTCCAAATAAAAAGCGGGACAGAGGCTCAGCGAGGCTGCGGTGTTAGTAGTCACTCAGTATAATCACCAACTGGGGGGTGTGGCAGTTTTTTGTTAAGACACCAGAGGAGCGGAACATGTGTATATGTAGAATCTGAGGGCTGAAAGTGAAGCATGGTCAGGGAGCTAACTTTGGCACCACGGCCCTGCGTCAACACATGCAGCATCACCATGCAATGGCCTGGGAGAAATGTGTCTCCGATGTGGTTGTCCATCCTGCCGCCGCAGCAACAGAAGCAGCACCTAGTGGCACACATGCCATTTCAGCCAGTCAAGGCTCCAGCACCTCCTTGTGGCTTGCAACACAATTTTAAAGTTAAATCCTGCGGTTTGTCCGAATCTGTCAGATTGTCGGCCCGCCCCCCAATTTATGTCGCATTAAAGCTGGCACAATTGCGGCAAAATCTGAACACAATGACCTTCTAAATCCCTGTCCCGGTGGCGCAATCCCCAAAAAGTCGAAAAACCTGACGGAAGTGCGGCAGCAGGACCCGTAGTAAATAAGCCCCATTATGTTACAAGGTTTATTGAAAAGGATATTAAAAAAGGTACATTGAAGAATTACGCTTTAAAGCTTCTTCAAGTCTCTAACTTCGAATTATACTTTCCAATCCTGCACTAAGACGTTAAAGCAGAATTATTTTTTGGGTTCGGCATTCTGAATTCACTCAGGTTATTGTGGTTCTCTTGGCAACGTCCTAGATATGACTTTTATTTATTGGAAATATTTTCATAGTGTTTTATTTTTATAATCATGCAAATTAAGTTCTTATTGCAGTTCATTTGTGTCTGTGCCTAATGGTGCACCCATTCTTTTACTCCTGCAAAATTTTAAATGGGAGAAGTCAATATTTGTGTAAAGGGATACTGCTGGGTAGCAATGGACATCGTAGAAAGCTCGGCTGCCTCTGGCAATCAGGCTATAGGTTCGTCACCACTGCTCTACATGCTTCAAGCTGTACTTGTGTCTAAGTAAACCAATAGGCTACATTCAAACTGATGTATGCCAGCCCAGCTATGGCCAGGTGGGCATATGTCAGCCACGATGGAGAGGAGGAGAGGTGACCCCTCCCCTCTCCAAAGCGATACACGGCCCATAACTTAGGGAAAGATAGGACATGTGCGGCACTGTATTGCTCAGTGCGGCCATTGCCGGTCTATGGGGGACGTATGTAAGGCCATGCATACGTCCCTCTATGGTTGTGTAAATGTGGCCCAACACCATGGTAAAATATCAATTGGGGGGATCAATCCATCCAAGTGTACCCTGCAAAACTTTGTTACCAAATCTTCCAAAAAAACCTCAGGCGTATCCTTCGCTTATCCACTTTCACTGTGGGTCAAAGCAAATTATCTCATTTTTAAATATTATTGTAACTAGTGACTGATTTCTGCTTTTAACCAAAGATGTTCCTAAAAATATACTGGAAATAAATCCTCTCTGAAATAAAATATGTTCCTTTAATGAATTCAATATTTATAGATTAATGAGTAAATAATATTTACAAATATGGTTTAGTTTACATTTAAATACTCTTCTGTGTAGATTCATTGTATTAAAAGTGGGCAACAAAATCATGAAATCCACAACATTTCACTGCAAAATTGAGGAAATTGCATTTTTTGCACTGAAGCCAAATGTAGAATATAGAAATGAAAGGCTGCAGAGTATTAGAAAACAGCTTTGCATAAACAATGTCGCAAACCGCAGAGGAAAGTTGGCTATGCCCTGGTAATCTGTTACTTCTGGTATTTAAACAGCGCCATATGACTTGATTCGACTGAATAGCCCTGATTAAAAGAGTTTTTCAACCTGCTAATTTCCCCCCTTAAAACATGTTTAGAAAAAGCTTTGCATTTGTAAATGCCATGTTTATTTAACTAAGCCTGCCATCAGGGAAAAAATATTTAATATCCATGAAGTCAAGCATAGGAAAGTTGATGTTTTCACTATGATAACATGCCAGCTCAAAACGTCTAATCTTCTGCTCTTCTCTATGGAGCTCCTCCTGTATGAAGCCCTTTGTGATAGCAACAATTTGTACTGTCCCACATACTAAGATTTTCATGCTATTCATTACCATACAATGGGTGTATTTATGAAGGCTTGTACTTGTGCGCAAACCTTGTAATTCCTAATGCATAGCCAGGAATTGTGCCAATTGTGCCAAGTGGGCATGGAGAGGCGTCAAGTAGATCGCACTGGGCCAGAAGTGGCTCAGAGGTGCCAGTTATAGCCAGTGACGGTTACTAGTTCAGTTTATAGTGCAAATTTATGACATGCAGGGTATTGTGCAGAATTATCCTATAGAACAATCATTCTTTTAGTATTTTAGGAGTGATCTAAGGAGCGGGATTTACATCAAGAGTGTACAATGCATAATAAATCCCCCCATGAATATTTAAAAAATACAACCCAATTAACAATGGTAGAATTTCAGTTTATTCATTACATAAACCCAAAATATAACTTAGGCTACATTCATACAACCCTTGGGGTGTGTATGTATATATAGGCCGGCAATGGGCGCACGGAGTGGTAAGATAGGACATGTCATATCTTACCCCCTTATCACGGCTCCGTGCACCATGTATCTCTATGGAGAGGGGCAAGGATGAGCAGCGCTCACCCCCTTCTCCTTTTATCATTAGGGCCCAAAATAGGCTGATGACAGATGGAAATGGACTTGTGAAGGGATTATGGATATCATTAAGGTTAGTGTGGGAGCAGGTGGTGCTTTTACTAAATTTCCCACAAACATTAACTTACACAATAGTAAACCTATTCTGTCCATGTATTTAATTAAAATGGTTGACATAGACAATACTAATTTTGTTCAGAATAACTGTTTCATTTCTTTCATCACAGCAAAATGTGGTCTTGATGAGACAACCACTTTCAATTAATTTTAGAGAAGATTGGTTTATGTGTTATATTTATTTATATTATATTGATTGTTAATTGGCAGGTTAACTAAATGGGTTCACTCACCCATCCCTAACACATCATTGCTGGCACTGATCATGGGTGTTGTGCTTTATATGCCTCTAAACTGCAAAGTCAACATTTTTACAATGATCTTGTAGCTTCCTTTAACATCTCTGGGAGCAACGATCCTCTGGAAAATGGTGGCAACCGTGCCCATGGTGTGAAGGTCAAAAGTATCTTAATAAAGTAAATCCTAAAGTCCCCTGAATATTGAAGGATGCTGACATTCAGCTTCTGCTTTTCTACAGATGTATGTTGCTTCCTTTATGTCTATGTCTCTATACATAGGAATAAGCTCTGCGCAACAGCAATGAAGATGGCGCCTGCATTCTGTCTAGAAACAGGCTTCGCATGACAGCAATGAAGATGGCGCCTGCATTCTGTCTAGAAACAGGCTTCGCATGACGGCAATGAAGATGGCACCTGCATTTTGTGTCGATCCTGCCACCACCCTACAACTACTGAGACTGTGTGGACTATGTCACCGCGGCCAAAATGACTACACCAATCAAGAACTTACAGGATGCATGACTACAGGATGCTTGATTAATTCTTGTTGGCTAATGTGGGCAATGTTGAGACACGCCCAAGTATCCTGTGTTTAAAATAGTGTGTAATAAAGCTTTGGGCTCAGAATTCATTGCCGCATTCAGCATGAAGAAAGAGCTACAGACTGACTCTTGTGTCGGTGTATAAATCTTACCACCATCCACACTTGCTTGGTAATTGATTTGGAGCAACTGAGTCATGAGCGATTACTGACCCCTTGTGTCAATCCAAACAACTGTATAAAATGGATAACACATGTGATTAATACCAACACCATCGTGCGTGTTACCGATGAGGTGGGGTGAACCGAACCTGGACTTCTTACTGAAGTCCAGGTTTGTGTTCTATGTACCCAAATGTGCAATATTCAGTAAGAACCGCAACATTTCGGTTCAGGTCCACTCATCCCAAACCGCTATTGTCTCTTTAAGCTTAATTAAGCAAAACAATTCAAAGGAAGTGTTAGACTTTTCTCATAAAAATGGTGCATATTGTCTAGAGTGCCCACATAATACCTACACTGACACTCTATCACAAAGCAGCCTATACTTTGCTTTTCTTCAGTCCTAATTTGATTATCAAATTTCCTGTGTTTCACACTGCAAATAGATTATTTTTCATTAGACAAAAACATGTGACATTGCCTTCGATCCCAGACTGCCCCTTCCCCCTCCCAAATTCAGAACTCTGCTTATTTAATCTATGACAATTTTTATATAATGTCTATAATAATGTCTATAATAGTGCATTCAAAATTTACAAATTTCTGAAAAGTATTTGGACATCTGGAAAAGTCATTTTAGCTGCCGCTTTATCCAGCTGATAATGGTAAGACCTTGTTATCTATTACTGTAATATGAGGCCCTGCTTTTCTCATTCAAGATTATGTGACACGGGTACAGGAAAAGCCCAGCATCAGTCTAATACTGAACCTCTGCTTTTGCAGATGTTGAATCCTGGAAACTGTCCATTAACATGTTGTCATTCTGTCACTTTCTTGTTCCTTTTCATATAATAATACTGGTTTTCATTACAACCATTGATAATTGGTGTTTGCCTCCATGGTCCATCTTACTTTATTGTCTGATACAGCCTTGTCATCTTCCTTAGACTCAAGGATGAAAATATTAAACATTCAACAAAGCTTAAAACATGAAAATGGGGCCAACATGTGGTAAAGTGGCAGTGTCGAGGGGGTGCGGGTCTCTGCCCTGAAGCAAGGAAAGGTTTGAAGACTCCTTTATCTCCTGCCACTACGGTTGTGTTTGCTTGTTACTATCCAGGAGAAGAACGGTCATTTGGGGCTACAGTGAAGCTTAAACAGCTAACTATTACAAAAAGAGGGGACCAGTCACTCACTCAAATTATTAATGTTTTTTGGGAAAATTGAGACTCTAAATGTATCCAGATAATTTGGTAAATTCCATTCAATCTGCCAAACTATTGGAAAGTTGAAAAGGTGTATATAATAACTATTTCCCTACATCACTGGTATTGCTTTGAGGAGATGTCATTGCTATCCATAGGTGATGTAATTGACTTTGCTGACACAGCAATTATCCCACTTAAAATATACATAAACGTATCCTTAAATACTTAACATATGCATTGGTCACACGAGAGCTGTAAAAATTAGAGGAAGCACAAGGGTCACATCCAATCATTAACTCGGTTGCAAAATTGTTTTAGACTACTGTGGGCAGGAGATATTTTAACCAGTTCTGAATAGCACTGACAACATGCAGGACACTGCTATAGACTTTGTTTGCGTGAATAGCTCCTAGGAGTGTGCTTGATATTCGAAAATTCTATCTTAATATGTGTATTACAACACATCTTCCAAATTAATTTCATCTACAGAGCAAATGTTCAGGTTCTTTTATTGGCATGTTTAACATTGTCTAGTTAAAATAAGTTTTTTCGATCAGATGGCAGGAAAGTTTGCCAAAATTCAGGAACATTTTTATAATTTTGGACCATGCCCCTTGTCCCCCCAAAAAATCATACCCATCTTCCAAGGCCCAGTGTTGAGCGGATTCAAACTGCAAAGTTTATACGAAGTTCTGGGCCGGAAGTGTTTGTAATGTCGCCATTGGCATTTAAAGAGCTGTGGCCTTGCGCCATCAGCACCAGATCATGAGCGTGGATCCCAACCGATTTTAAAATTCTAACTTTATCGGGTCTGCTCATCACTATTTGGTGATCAACAGTTTGATAAAAGGTGTTGTCCAATTATTTGTAAGTAGGTGTGTCAGTTTCAGAGAAAGCTCATTAAGACCTAGACATGCCCTAGACATTGTTTCACTGCCCAGTATTTGTGGCCTGGGCAGTCCTTTCTACTATCATCAGTGTGTAAGCGGACCACATGTGCCGATGACACACAAGTTGTAAACAGCAGCCCATTATAAGCTGACTTTCTTGTGCAGGAAACCTAACTTTGTACTTAGTTTCTCTCTGGTTTATTAAACATTTTTTTAAATACGTAGTCCATAGAAAGCCTGCATCCCTCCACTTTTTGGAGCCCCCTGATCACTAGTTATATAGGCACTTGTGTGGTTTGTGTTATAAGCAACACTGTCTTTACAGACACACAATAAAACCATCACGAGTATATTCCGTAAAGCACCTCCATATGGATTTGGCTTCTGCAGAACCTCAGGTTCCCAGTCAAAGCCTCAGCTCACAGGAGAGTCAATTCAAATCAGTATGTTTAACAATGGGTTAGTAGTACAAAAAAGAGCCCAGAAGTAAAATATGGTAAGAGGTTGACAGCCAATACTTTTAATTGTAATATATACACTGGGCAAAGAGCAGCACCTCATACTGAGCTACTGCTTTGACCTAAGATATTAGATATGATAACTTCTTGGGGTGCACATTTTGTGGGCGCGTATACCCTGATGTCTATAATGTCCTTTTTTGTCCCTCACCCTTTTTTTGTATTGTTATATGTTGTACACTTGTTTTTCGAAAAACCCAATAAAACTTTAATACGAAAAAAAATATGGTAAGAGGCCACCGTAAAATACAGTGATAGTGTAATCATTCTTTGTGGATATGATTGGGTTTCTATTGATGAGAGGCCACACACATGGAAAAGACAATCATGCCCAAAATACTGGCTAGAGTAGAATTAACCCGTCAGCAATGGACTCTGGAGCATTGCAGTTCTCTGGAGTTGTGAATCCTGTTCACCATCTGGCAGTCAGGCAGCTGGAATGGTTTGGCAGATGCTGGAGGAATGCTGCTCCCTAAATGTGTAATACCAACTGTAAAATTTAACAGAGAGAAAATAAGTCTGGACTCTTTTCTCAGTTTAGATTGGCACCCTTAGTTCCTGTGGTGGCAAACACTAATGTTACCTTCTTACAATGTTGTGCAAACAGCTTGAGGAAGGCTCTGTGTAGATTTACCATGACGATGCCCATAACAAACTTTCTAGAATTGGCATGGCTTTCACATTACCCAGACATGTAAGCAGTGAGTAACTAGAAGCTGTTGTTGCCTAGGACCACTTTGCTATATAAAACCCCCAATGTTTATTCTCGGTATTTTCATTTCACTGCTTGTTGAGTTGTGACATTATTGTGTGAATTGGCTTTACATTTTGTTTAAACGGATGACCCATGCTGGACAGGGATTGAGGAATGGCCAGTGAAATAAGGAGTTCCTCATCGTATTCATCTTTAGCTATCCATTACCAAATATGAAAAAAGTTATTATGATATTGTTTTATTGTAATAAATAGAGATGAACAAATCTATTTGTTGGTTTGTAGATATAATATAAATCTGCACCAAAGCTATTCAGAATCTTTTTATTTTGGATGAATCTTTTAAAATAGCAGATTGCTGTCATTCACCCCTCACCTTAAAGAGGGGGATGAGTGAGCAAAAATGTGTAAAATAAAATTTTAAAAAATTGTAAAGAATTAATGAAACAAAAATGGTAAACAATGGGCATAAACAAGCACATAGCAATGCTTTGTATGTTACCCGAATACAGGGTACTTCTAGGTAACAAAATGTTCTAATACAGTCCAAAAGGTGCTTAACAATTCCAACTATGGAGATTTATGTATTCACATTTTTTTATTATAACAACACTATAACATTTGCCACTGACACCTGTTTATCTACTGAGAATCTGGAAAATAATTTTCCTTTCACTGTAAGGTCCAAATAACACATCCTTTTTATTCTTTGTATTATCTCAGAGATACAGAGACTCCAAATTTATATTACTTTGCTGTTTTTCAGTATCTTTCACTGAATAAAATTTTGTGGAAACAAGGATATGGTTTTTTTTACATCACAACATTTACCATTTCATAGAATTATTCTTAAATTTAAATTAAATGAAGTAAAGTTTTGTGGAGAAACCAAATATGTGTATGTGTATTCTTTGGTTTATGTATAGTTATGTATGTTCTTGATAGAGGGGGGATTGGATTTTTCAAATATTTTCTGTAACACTAAAATAAAAATTTCCAGGCCTCATAGGATCTCTTATCTTACATACAATTTATTTTAATATCATTTATGAATATATGGCACTCTCTTATACCCTAACAGAGGTGTCACAGGATGACAGATCAGACAGTCATTGAGAGGTTCCCAGCTGAACTAATTGTCCATGATCCCCAATCCATTAGGCGCAACAGTTGCTTTTTACATGACGTCTAATGCATTAAGAGCCATAAGAGTGGTGGGTACCTGCTGTATAATGCAGAGGGCTCAGCTTCATATACCTTGACAGCGTGATGTACTAGTACATAATGCTGTCAGGAAGAAGATGCATAGGTACAAATATGCTGCTAACCTCATTTCATGTGGAAGCCAAATGTATTTTTGGTTTAGGTTGAGCAAATCCTGTAGCATCTGTACAGAACTTGTCATGGTGATTTCCAGTTCTTAGGTCCTTTTAAGATTTTACAATTTGAGAGCAAGGAAGAATGACACAAGCTGTAAATGTGATAAGTTAGTATTGCAAAACTTTTCTGAGGAACAATATTAAAAAAAAGAACAAAAATCAAGAAAAAGGATTCTAATTTGTGACAGTGAGGTTAGAGAGGGTTAAAATATAAAAGAATAAACATATATACCTAATATCCATTTGGAGAGAACCGGCCATGAGACAGGAATCCTGGTGCCAACATTGAAAATTGGGAGGAGAAAGTTTGATCAGTGAAAACAGTCAGTATGGGTTAAAGTAATCAAAACGCAGAAGGCAAGTTTTGGTTATCTCCAAAGTAACTAAAGTGTGATGCATTTATAAGGCAAGAAATCCCACGTGACAGGACACCTGTGATGTGAAGACCATTTCAGGTGACTACCTCTTGAAGCTTATCAAGAGAATGCTAAGAGAATGTGCAAAGCAGTAATCAATTTAAAAGATGACCACTTTGAAGAACCTAGAATATAAGACATATTTTCAGTTGTTTCACACTTTTTTTGTTAAATATATAATTCCACATGTGTTAATTCATAGTTTTGATGCCTTCAGTCTGAAACTACAATTCTTATAGTTATCAAAATACACAAAACTCTTTAAATAAGAAGGTGTGTCCAAACTTTTGGTCTGTATAAACTGGAAGTGCTTCTAATCGTAGGTGGAAATCTCTGAAGACCAAGAGGAACATGAAAAATAAGAAGACAGAGAAGCGCTGGCCTTGTGAAATAAGTTTTGCAGACAATTAGCAGCTAAGGTAGAATTTTCCTCACCTTTTAGCACTGCTGAATATGTTTTGTAGTAGAAAGCAGTCTGGTAGCCGGCAACCTCCTGAACTGTAAGTGTGTTCTGGTACCAGGTGCAAGGTCGCAGAGTAAACACAGATGGGACCCACAGGGTGGTACGGAGTAGGTTCGACGCTCAGAAAGGACTATTGAACCATTGAACCAAGATGATTCTAATTCTTGAGGTTTATTGTTATTAAAAAAAGCGAAGCGTTTCGGCTCAGTACTTGAGCCTTCATCAGGCATAGGTGCTGACTTGAAGGCTCAAGTACTGAACCGAAACGCGTCACTTTTTTAACAACAATAAACCTGAAGAATTAGAATCATCTTGATTTATTGGTTCAATAGTCCTTCCTGAGTGCCGAAACTTCTCCATACCACCCTGTGGGTCCCATCTACAAACTTTTGGTCTGTACTGTATATCAAGAGTTAATTTTATATATCTTTCAAGTACAACACAAAAGGACGCTACTCTCGTGTAGACGTTTCTCGTACAACAATCTACTACCTATCACAACTTTTGGCAATGTCAGATGCAATGTCATGGTAGGAGTACATGCATATGTATAATGCTATAATATAATATATATGATATAATATAATATAAAAGTCCATCCAACGAGGCCCATTGCGACTGCTTTGTTGGATGGAGTTTTCTACAAAATTTGATAAAATTTGCTCTTAAAATCTACTATTGATGTGTATTGCTTTTCTTCTATTCACGTAACGTGTCCACAAAGAGTTAGAAGGAGACTCCTAGATGCCATCTCACCATCTAATAAATTAGAAGTCAACACATTGATTGTGATGACTGATTGTGAAGATTGGGTATGCTGCCTCAGAATTATGGTGTAGGCACAAAGTGATATGGGAATAAGATTAGCTGGGTTAGTGGATGATGGGAGTGTAATCAGCTTAAAGATGAGGCACACTAATCTAATGTAGGATATACTACTTCCAGGAGATCGACTGAGCTGTCAGCGATGTGTCTGACTACAGACTTGTTGGTTGTCTCCAATAGTAACCGGCAGATTGATGTTCTATCTGCAGATTACAATTAATCTCTAAAATGTTCACTCATTCTGATTATCTTCAAATATATAGGAATTGCATTAAGTGGACATTATATAGTACTGATCTCGTTGCACATCTCTAAATAAAATGCTATAAGATAAGTTTCTTTAGTGCAGCTGAAAGGAGATGTTAGTACGATTACTAACTACAGTTAAATTGCTAATGGCAGATGCACTTTATCTTCCTTTCATTTAGGCTTATCTTTCTATGATTTGGTTGCATTGTATATATGTCATATGTATAGATTTCCACAAGGTGGCAGGTGTGGCTTTCCCACTCCCTATTGCTGTCACTTCCTGTTTATATAAATATATGTACTTGAAAGACCAGTTGTGCTTCACAATTCGGCTGCGTTATGGGATGGAATGATTGAATTGTTCACGTCTTTTGATCTATCGCTTTATATTAATAGCTTTGGCAATAGTTGAAATATCTACTTCCCAATAAATATATCAATATACATAAATATGACTACATAAATTCATGTTTGTTCAAATGATCTATTACCTTAGATACATCAAGGTGAAGTCATGTGTAGTCATATTTAATAGATGTATCACTGGAATTGTTATCTCTGTGGCTGCCTCATATATAAGCAGTAACTTATTTAACAGATTCTACAGCAACGTAATTTTACGTTTTAACAAATAGTAGAATCTTTGTTTACTTAGGTTTGTTAATGAAAATATCACTTAATAACTAAGTAAAATGTGAAAACAAAAATCTATGAATCATAACAAAAGAAATAGAGGAGAACTGACTGAATGTATTAAATATTAATCATGTGTGATATGTGTTTGGCCTTCCACATACTCTGATTTTTCTCATGTTTTATTTGATATATGTAAAGGGAATATATAATATATAATATAACTGGTTCAGCAATACAAATTTTTACATTTACTACATTATTGAACAGCTCAATCAAACAAGACATAAAATAGCTATATAATGTACATATATATACATATATATATTTCCACCATATTCATTCATTCACCATACTCCAATGTTTTTACGTTTCGAGTCTTTGGAATCAGAGCTTTTCTCAAGCAAGTTACAAGTGCAAATGAAGGGTATAAAAGGGGAAGTGATATCATCTTGATTGCTAATTAATTAGCAGTATCGAAGATTTTTTTAATACCTCATCTGTGCTCTACATAATGCCATGACAATTCATAAGTGCGTACTTGGCTAAGAGTGCTCATCATATATATATATATATAATATATATAATATATATATATATGAAGTATAAATAAGTTTAATTAGCAACAATTGTGTATTGTGAGAACCATGTACAATATTAAAAATACAATGTATAACAACTGCACATGCCTATATATATTTTTTCTATATATATATAGATATCTATATATATTATATTATTTATATAATAATTTTTTTGTAAATACTGGTTTTAGATTACCCTACCCGAATGATGAATTATATTAAATAATTCCTAATTCAGTGATAATAATATTATGAATTCATTTAATATAATTAATCATGTAGATACCATTCATGCAATTATAGCGTTTCTATTAAACAATGAACATGTTAACATTAGGGTGGTTACAAACTTACCTTTGATCATTTTTATAAATTACATTTCTATCGTTATAGATATTATATTGGCTTCTTTACTCTGTACAGCCTTTTAATATTGTTCTAATCGCCATTTAACAAGTTACAGGCAGGTGCTTTTCACGTACTTCTTGACTAATATAAAAGAAATTTTTATGAAACAAGGGGAAAAATTGTGCCATCTAAAATTAAATACCGGTACCATCTTTTTATTCATGATTCATTGTTTCTATTTATACTAATGTAAATATTAGAGTAATACCTTTTATAGTGTAGAATTTTTTACACTATCACACATACAAAGAAACACGCTCAAAAAGCAAATTTTTATCTTACACTAACATACACGTATATATCTATTTTTTATTATTAATATTTCTAATATTTTTTCCAGAGCACAGTAGATATCAAATTTCCCCAATTATGGCTGGCCCTTGGCTGATAAAATGGAGCCCACTTATATATTTTAGTTTAACACAGTGTTGGAAAAGTTGTTGTGGACAAATGGAGAATAGATACATGATAGATAATCATAGAATAGATAGATAGATAGATAGATAGATAGATAGATAGACTCAGACAACAGACAACAGACGATAGAAATAGAAAGATGAAGGTAGGTAGATATATAAATAGATAGATAGATAATAGAAAAGATGATAGATAGATAGATGATAGATAGATATGATGAATAGATAGAAATATAGATAGGATATACAGACAGATAGATAGATAGATAGATAGATGATAGATAGATAGCTAGACAGATAGATAGATATTATAGAAAGAAATACAAGTAAAGACAGAAAGAAGATCTGCATAGGTAGATAGATAGATAGATACATTAAAGTAAGAATTTGTGTTTAATTTTTTTTTTTCAATTCAGTGAAAACACTCAACCAGTAACCATTAATCAGTTTATAACACATAATAAAGATGTTTATTACCTTTTCTATTGTAATGATTACAGTACTGTGGAACCAGTGGAATAAATTATAAAGACACTAGGAAATGTAAATCTATACCCTCCCTGGGGCAAAAAAGAGGGAGATGTCTATTCATCATTATATGCTTCATATCCTGGAATGACTTATATGCTAGTAAAAAAAAATTTCTGCCATGTGTTAAAGAGTGCTACAGCAATACTCAGAAATGTCTGGCGGCTAGCATTGTCAGGTGGTTACATGGTCTATATCTCAGCTGGGACAGGTCCATATGGTGGGGTCTAAGTGATGGGGCTTAAATTCATATTGTCTGGTTTCTGGCGTGTTAATAACCGTTGTTGCCGCATGGTTGACGTTGAGCTGTTTGTGCTGTCGTGGTAAAAGTGAAAAATTATTGCCACTAGGTATTTTCTTTTCCTGACTTTTTTGTGCTTGAGTTAGGAAATGTTCAGGTTTTGTTCCTGAAAGCCTTTCAACAATCTTTTTAAAGGATAGATTTTGCCCACAGACCTTTTTATGGTTGTATGTATAGGACTGTCATAAACGTCTTATCCTACCTTTTTAAACTTTCACTTATGTTCCTGTAACTTCCATATATTTTTGACCATTTAACCATCCTATTCCGTTGCAGCCTTTAAATGTGTGATTTTTTTTTCTGCAACACCTCTGAAATCCATAATTCTTAATTGTGGTTTCTGGTATTGTTGTACAATTCTCAATAGGAAACAATCTTATTAATTTAGTTTTAGTTCTTGTTGCAATGGAATATAAAAAGATGGAATTCTGCAATCTTGCTTTTGTGTACAGTATAGATACACTAAACTGGTGTCCTGCAGTTACAGTATATATATAATATAATCTATATATTATATATATAAATATAATCATTATAAAAGGAGAGATAGAACCTTTCTTGGTTATGTAAGAGGAATACGATTTTTCATAAGACTTTTTTCTGGTCTGACCTCACCTAATCTTGTTGCTATCTTTTCTCTCTGTTAATTGTTTGGGCTGTTTTTCCTGGTCACACATCGTTGGTTTGTGGTTTTTTTATGTGTGCGTTTTTTTTCTGAAATTTGTCACAGTCTCACTTTATAAAAGCCAACAAATTTATAACTATTCCTACACCATCTGCTAGCTGGAGTGGTTTTTGCTCAAAATGTGCTCAAATTGTATAATCCACTTCAAATAAATCTATCATTACACAACGTTCACTATCCACACATACATGAATTACACTTAGACAGCGTTCTTGTGTAACCTCCTAAAATCCAGCCATGCTAAATACCAATCTAGAAAACCACCAGATGTGGTACTGTCCTTTCTGGTTTTGCTGCCTTCTTTTCATGGTATCAACTAAGATTCGATAAAATGTGAAAAAAAGTTGGAGGTTCTTAGTAAAAAACAATTTTAAGATTCTTTTTTTTCATCCTACATTAGACTTATTGTAATAATCATTTCAATAATCTGTCTAATGCCTAATTCCCATTTACCCATATCAAGCAATAGACAGCCAGCCATTAGCATTGTTGTGCAAAGCAACCAGGGGTCTGATGGAATGACCTGATGGAATGGAGGGCAACCCACAAGGGGGTTAAAATTGCAAGGATTGAAATTATCTTGGTTGCAGCTGCAGGAGCCCAGCTATGACTTGTTTGTACCTTTCACAATCACCTTATGTACATGTACAGGTTTTTGTTGCAAATGATTTTCCATAAGTCTAAGTCTAAGACTTTGAGAACTGCTTAACATCTATAATAGAGATATTTCTGAGTACTATAAATCTAAGAAATGTAGTCCAACAACAAAGAGACAATTGTGTGTAGTGACATATGGACCAAGTAGATGTCCAGTTTGTGTCTCCAAGGTCTCAAAATGTATGTTTTCTACTTTCCAATTTCATATAATAATTGCACAGTGCAATTCTCGTGACAAATTGCACCATGCGACCAGTCTTGTACTCACAAACGGCAATATGCCCCAATAATGCTAAGTAACATGGCAAGCATGAGTCTTTAAGACTTGAGTTTATGAGATTCTATTTTTAGTTTTGATTAGTTTTTGTATGTATATCACAGTTATTATATTTTTTCGAGTTCAATTGCTATACAATATGCACACGACTTTGCCCTCATCATCAGTTGCCGTCATCCACATAATGTACCGACCCTGACATTTTCATCTTCCTAATAATAAAAAGTGGACATGGTTGCTGTCTGCTCATAGTACAAACTGAAAAATCACAACAGTCAAACTATTGTTAGAAATCTTCTATGATAACCTTCACCTGAAAACATACAGAACAACTTTGACAATTTAAACATAGACTCATTTTTAAAAAAAAAATAACCAATACAATAATACACAGCCCTAACATTCCACACAAAAACTGGATCTCTTGTTAAACCTCTGGTACTCAAAATATAATAGCTAATATGTCTTTAAAGTACCCATGATTGTAATAGCAGTATAATACTTTTAATACATGAATAGAATCCATTTGGAAATAGTACAGTGCGTGAGGCCATAAACCAGACTGGCACGAGTTAAATTCTAGTTCAGATCCAGCAAAATAAATATACACAAAAATGAATTAAATGGTAATGGAGTGACAGCTCAAGTCCTTGTATTAATTTGGTGGATATTAACAACCTTATAACCACTCAAGGGCGGTCATAAATATTACCCCCTCTAATGCAAACGCCTTCCTACGACGCTGCATCAGAAAAGACTGCAGGACAAGCGGCAGGTAATCGGTGCCCGTTCTGGCAGTACACCTTATGCTCATGATCATGGGGATTTCCAAGTGTCACAGGCACATTTAATAGTATTTTCCATCAAGTGTTATGCCGGAGGTATGGATTTACAAAGTCTACCAATGCTTGGTTATGATGCACTGCCCCATTTAGGCTGTGCAGTATATTATAACAAGAGATCAGTGATCCCCGGTCAGTGTCCCTTGTGGGGACAAAGTAATTAAAAAAACACTATAAATAACGTTTCTATAGAAAAATACAATAAAGTCTGAAAAAAAAGATTTAAAATATCAACAGCACCTAAAAATGTAACAATACTTCTTTTCAGGAAAAATGAAAATTGTTTTATCTCCACACAGTTGAACCAACCCAAGTATGTTATGGGGCAAGGAAAAATATGCCCAAATGTTATTTTTTACTTATTCATACACCAGTAACTTTATGGTAAACATAATCAAAAGCTTCATGAACCCCCAAGTGGTCTACAAATAAAAACTAAAAAATAAACCCAAAAATAAAGTACTCTAACAGTCATTGACAAAATTTCATAAGTATGGTGGCCTGGAAAATGATGGAAAAGGTTTTTTGTTGCCAAAAGGATTTCATAATGCAAATGAATGTACTTATTGGGGGCCAAAAAATAAATTATTGAAGGTTCTTTTTAAAATAACTGCATAGAAAGATTAATAAAAGCTCACCAGTAGACATATGCAACCCAAATTGTGTCTATCAAAACTACATTCATCCCAAATAAAATAAGAAATGCTCAGCTATGGTGCTATGGAAAATAAAAAAGTTATAGCTTGTAGAAGACATTGACACAATAAACGATTTTAACATGGAAATAGGTGCAGGGAAAAGGGTAATGCTTATTTAAAAATAACTCCTCTGATATTGCTTTGGTTATCCCTGACAGTCTTTGTTTCCTTGTCCTGCAGTGATGAGAATCCATGTGCAAAGGCAGCAACCCTGCAGCCAATCCTAGCCTTTAAGGGGTATTCCCACAAAGACAAGTTTCTTAAATATACTCAAATAACAAAATAATACATTCTCTAATTCACTGTTATTAACAAATAATCAGCATTTCACAGATATAATTCCAACCTGTCCAATTTTTTGGTTGCCCCTAGACCTGACCCGATCTTCGAGTAGGTCGGGAGACATCTTGTTCTTCTGTCTGAATGCTGCCCTGAGCTTCTCCCTGCCTCTAGCCCTCACCCTTGCATTCCAGGACTAGCTCACACAGAGACTGACTTCTTGCCAGCAAACAACACTCGCGAGGTGAAGATCTTTATCCAGGCGAGGGGGGATAGTTGGAAGGGGGAAGGGGGGTGTGGGGAGGGGGGGGGGGTGGGTGTGTGTAAATTGTAGAGTACGCTGGCTAGGAATCCAAAGTGTGAAATGTGCATGTTATGGGTTGTGATAGTAAAATGACTAGTGTCATGGGTATCATGGACCTCCATCTACACTTGCGGCATCTCATTATTTCTGAATCTGTCTCATCTGCTCTGTATATGTGTCAGATATATGCGGGGGGAGGGATGGGTGGGGTCGAGAGAGCTGGGGATGGGGGGGGGTGTTGTAAGTGATAGAAGGAGTCAGAGCAGGGGGTTGCCGACAGAGGAGCAATGGGACAGCTTAGTACATGTGGACTACATAAAGGTGTTTGTTACCTACCTAACCGATCATAACACATTCCGCATGATCGCAGAGTAGGATCAAAGTCTCCTAAAACTCAGCTGACGCAGATCGTGACGTATAACGCATAACGTAGTACATGTATGTATGGTATGATCTTTATTGTGTAAACAGCACTAGAAGTAAAATTTGCAAATGTGTTTCTGTTCATCGGGAAGACCCCTGTTAAGAGATCATATACATTACATTCTAAAAACCACCACCACTAAGGCAGTCATTGGCTACAACCTCCCTACTGTACATATATTGCGTTGTAGCGAAAGATCTTGACAGAGCAGGGTCTCTGGGAAGGTTGAAATTTTGAATAATATTGCTTATTTTTTCATTGAATACATTCTCAGTTTCTTTTTGCCACGTCTTTGGAGATCTTGACAATCCTATTGAGGACTCCCATTACTATCCGTTCGCTCACTCATTTCAAGTTAGTACTGTGCCTGTAACGAAATATTTCCCTACAGTGTTGTGACGGAGAGTCGATCATTGAAAATATTGCATATTCTCTATATATGGTCCCTCTTTAAACATAATAAGTACTACACAGTTTTGTGGCACGAACCACCAGGATCAAATCACGATAACACCTGCTTGGGTGTCCGTTTTCCTCACAAAAGGTTTTTAGTGTCGTCGCATTGTATTTATGACAGAGATGTAATATCAACAACGGTGAGACAACATTCTACCACACTGGGAACTGTTTAGCCTCAAGAACTTTATTGTTTTTTCCCTTGTATGTTTAGCTGAGGTTATTAGAACAGCAAAATATAGAAATGTTCCAGAGCACCATTCGTGTTTTAACTTATCTCATTTTCAATTTTTAAAAGTATCTTTAATTTTCACGCCAGTTCAACTACAACGATCCCCTTAGGCAAAAATACTTTGGCAGTGTGAAGATTCACATTTTTTATTTTCTTCTTTCTTTCTTATTGCATTATTGTTTTATGGTAATTAACATCGCATCTTTGTAGTGGCAGTTCCTCTCCATGCTGTCTGCGCAAGCTTTTGTGCATGCGTACCTAGGAGGAAAATGAACATAGGTGGCACCTTATTTTGACTTCCAGAGAGATGATAGCTCTATTCTAGTATGGCTGTTCTCATTTCCGACACTGATATTAAAATAATGAGACCTCAAACAGAAAGAATTAGTCAAAGAATGATGCATTTAAGAGACAAGGAAGCACCGGAAGACAGGTAGGGCCAGAGATGAAGAACATAAAAAGTTCTTTGAAATTAATCCTTACTATTTCCTATGTCACCATTTGCAGAATTTCTGAGTTTGTCTTTCCTGCAGAATTATTATCTTTCGCAGATCAGTTTCAAAGTGTCAGATTTATATTTTTTTATTGGAAGATATAAAAAAGTCAGTGGTTCCATATGTCCGCACTTTCTCCTACTTATAACGGGGTTTTATTATGGTTTTTTTCACAATATAAGTCAGTGGCAAAATAATTGTGGATGGGGCCACTGAATGTTATGTTAGGAACTTCCCAATCAATAATATCTCCTTCATATTGTTGTGCGTAGAGAAGAACACTGTATACCTAGGTCCCTCGTGAACACTTATTCCTCTACTATGTGGAACAAACCCTTACATGAGTCTACCTTCAAGTTGTGTGAAAATTACAATGTTAGTGTTCACCAATGACAAGGCGCATCCCCCTACCTTATGTGAGGACTCACCCGACTTCGAAGCACCCCGTATGTAAAGACGGACGCCCCTTCCCACTGGTGACTCTGGTAGTCTGTTGTATAGAGGGCCTACTACTGAAGCTTGTAGCGCCGTCTGATAAATTATTGATAATTACAGTTCTCAACTTAAAAAACAGTCTTGTTGAAACTCCAAGTTGTCATGCATTGTTTGAAAAAAACATGCGTTGTGGCTGATCTACAATTATAAATATACTACAGTGTTTGCTTACATAACAAATTCAACGTACAACAACCTTATGGAATTTACCCTGATACTAACCGGGGCTGTTTGCCCTGTTATATTATATGTCAATGTCTCGTGTAGGGTGAAGCACGATCTGGGCCTTCTATATGAATGCTACATAATGGATAGCAATGTGGGTGTCCAGCCTCCAAAGGTCAACCATTAGGTGCAAACATTGAGGGGGGGGGGGACAGGCCAAATGATTCCGTCGCACCAAGATATCCAGAAGCGTAAGACAATTGCTGGCACATTGTGGCACCCGGTTTCATGTCTACTACATGGTCCTGCGCCGTAGATTGAATGCCTCAGCCTGGCAACTCCGCAGACTGTGGTTCATAGTGGCTCTTGCCAGAATTGTGTGACCTAAACTCTATGGTTGTGTACGATCTATTTTCAGGCATGCCCTCGCTAGATAATCAAATCCCCCCATTTGTCTGCACGGCATGTAGTCCACTCTTAATTGGATGATATGTAAAAAATAATATTGTGAACTGTGGTACAGGGGCTTCGTAATTCAGTCTGTACCAGATGTCAAATAAAAGTGGGGATTTGTTGTAACTTTCAGAGGGAAGAATCAGTGGGGCACATCACAAAGTAGTTTATGATAAATAAGCACAGGTATAGGTTTTTTAGTTTGAAAATGTGGTGGGGACATTTTTTTTTTTATTAGAGTCATATGTTATTTTGCTTTCCGACCCCTGCCGCCAAAAAATAAATAGTCATAAAAGCTTATTTGATTATTATATGTACCTTACATAATCAGGTCTGAAAAATTACGAATTATGCCAGACCGCGCGCACACAGCCCTCATACCTAATTATACCAAATCATACCTTTGAGTTATTTTATGACCTGCAATATACAATCAGAATCTCTTCTAAATGATTCTGCTGGAGTGGAAAGCTTAAAGCAGATTTCACAACCGGGAAATGTGCCCCCTAGGGCAAATTTGGCTGAACATGTATAGCATAAAAACAGTCATAAACAAATATAGGCATTGAAACTAGTGCCAATTATATCCACATTATTGTTTCCTAAAACCTAGGAACCCACCAGTGAGCAAAGTTAGGTATATAAGTAGATTCTAAAAGAGATAGTCTAAAATAGGTCTGTTATAATATTAGTACTACAATTTAAATGGTTAGGAGCATCACGGGTTGGTCGGTGTGCGCGCTGGTGTAGTGAAAAAGCAGTATTTTTCTATAAACAAGATGAGTCAGAAAGCAATAATCAAAAGCAACACAAAGGAACAAATGAAGTGCATGCAGAATTATTTAAGGCTCTCTCGTTTGTCATTTATTGGATTCCGTAAATACAACTGCAACACAAGTCATGGTTAGAATGCAAGATTACATATTACGTTGTAAATTCAGTTACTCTCAAATTGACACGGGGAAATAGATTAGAATGATAAAGAGTGTCCATAAGGGCAATATATTCTATATTATATATATATGTATAGTATAATATATATATATTGTGTTTTACAGGTGGGACTGAACTTCACGAGGGTGCAGCCGCTTTATGGGTGGCTTTATCGAAGAATATGGTTTTGTCATAATAATAAGCTTCAAAAGTAAAAAAGCTAAAGTGAAAGATAAAAGTAATGCTATTAAATAGCCCCTTCCAAATACAGTTTCTGTCTATGGGACTGGCACAAAGCAAATTGATGCCAATATTCAAAGGTAATTTGACATCTGCCGGGAGAAATATTTGAGGGCAGAGTCCTGTATTTAGACTTTATGCCGCCCTAGAACGACTTAAAGCACTTGCCCGCTATTGGTTGTCATCGGAGAGTATGGGTCTTTTTTTAGTTAGCCGGCCTCCATTCACTAATAAAGTGGTTCCCAGCAGCAGCCATCCCTTCCACCCATAAATTGCACAGCAGAGGCCTCCCCTCACCAATCTCATGTCCCGCAGCAACCTTCCCTCAGCTTCTAATAACATGTCAGCAGTGGTCCTAAGCCTTCGCTAATAAATGTCCAGCAGTGGACCTTCACCTCACTAATGAAATATCCAGCTTGGCCGGTCCCTTCACTATTACAATGTCCTGCACGGCCTCCGCTTCAACTAATCACGACTCCATCAGTGGTCCGTCCTTCACTATTAACCTTGTCCAGAGCACACCTTCCCCGTCCCCCTCACTAATAACATGTCCAGCAGTGGCTCGCTTCAATAATAACATTTCCATCCCCTTGCCTCTCTTCACTAACAACATCTCCGCATCCGCCTAACTTCACTGATAACCTGTCCAGCAGCAACCTCCCCTCACTAATAACCTGTCACATGGCCTCCTCATAATAACATGTCCAGCAGCAGCCTCTGCTTCACTAATAACATTCCAGCTAGCACCTTACCTTCATAATAACATGTCCAGCAGCAGCAGAGGGGGCCTCCTTCACTAATATCATGTTCCTCCGCAGCCTCGCTGACATCGCTTATTTCGCTCTCACTAATCACACGGTCGCATCAGTGGCCCCTCATGGCCCTCGCCCTTGCCCCCTCACCTCTGTACACACTGGCATCGATCTCCCTGTCCTAACCAACAAAAACAAACCCAACCACCCCGACCTTGGCAACCTCCACTCCCCCACGCACTTAATGGAGCTCTACCACCACTGGCGCACCCCACCATGCACACCCCCCCAAGGCCTTTCCGCCCCGGACCCACGGGTGGCCCCTCACCCAATTCCTGTGAGATATCGAACTGTCCATCCAGCAAACCTCCCCTCACAAATAGCCCATGTCCGCATTGGCCTATTGCCTCGTCCTCCCCCTCATCCCCTCAACCCCCTCAATAATAATACATGTCAGCAGCTACCCTCGCCCTCTCTCGACCCTCTCTTACACGAATACATACATCCCATCGCCGCATTATCCAACCAGCAAGCATCCTACCCTGCAACTAATATATGTCAGCAGGTGGCTCTTTTTACTAATATATGTCCAGTGGGACATAGGTTGAGGGCAATTTTAAAACAATAACTTACTTTTAACATTGCGGTTAAAGAAAAAGCACCAAAGTGAACCATCACACATAAAAATAGAAAACCCAGAGAAAAGGCTGACCAAAGTCAATTGGTTGGTTTCTCTGTGAGGTACAGCAACCAGCCAACAGCATAGAGTATCTGCACTCGGATAGCCTATGTACGTTTTGCCAACCTGTAAAGGAAAAAGTGGAGATACTTACGCAAGACACATACAGCACCTCACAACTAAGACTCCCTAATGGGTAAATGTATCAATAAATACTTTCAGGGAACAATAAAAAATTGGTCAGACCTCACCCACATACCCCATCCCGAGGTAGGACAATGACGAGGGTTGTAGATGATGGGTCTCCAGGGGCAACAATTCGTAGGTCAGGAATCGATGTTGCACTGCCCCTAGTAGGGAAGTAGTAGGGGGGCCCTCTACTAATCCACTCGCCCCTAGTTTCCCAAATATAGCTTTCCCGTCCTTACAAGACAGTCCAGGTGTTCCTAACCGTCGACTTATGGCCCTAGCAGCCCTATGGGTGATATTCAAAAAGCTTTCCCGACGTGTTTCCGAGTGCCACAAAGGACCATTGGAACTTTTCCCTCCTCAGGGGATAAAATGTCAGTTTTTTTTCTTCCCTGCTCAGGGAAACCGACGGGTCAGCACACATGGATTGGCATTGGCCTATTCCATTCCTGTAGCTACAGGAATGAGACTATGCCAATGGCCACCATTTTGCATCCATGTGGGGTTAGAGGGCTACTAGGGGCAGCGCATCCATCTATTCCTGACCACGATGTGCCTTAGAGACCCATCATCTACAACCCTCGTCTTGTCCCTAGCCTCGGGATGGGTGAGAGTCCTTCCAATTTTTCTATTTTTTCCCTGAAGTATTTATAGATACATTATCCCAATCTAGGAGAGTCTATTTTTTAGGGTGCTGTAGGTGAATGTTTTGCGTACTGGATAATACCGACTTTTCCGCTGTTACAGGCAGGTCTGGCAAAACTATTAGCGCATCGATCAAGTTCATATACCGATGCTGTTTGTGTTTTTGCATCAAACTTGATGGTTGCTGTACCTCACCGAAACCACCAATTGCTTTGGTCAGGCCTTTTTTCCTTCTCCCTCCTCTGGGTTTATATTTTTTATGTGATGGTTCAGCCAGTTATGGTGTCTTTTTTTTCTTTAAAACCGGCAAATAGTTAAAGTTATGTTTTAGCCAATGCCCTCAGCCAATTGTACACATGATTTATACGAATTGGATGGTGAATCCATGCCAGTGGGCCCTTTTTAGACTGGCAAAGCTTTTGAATATCCTAATATTCCAGCAAATGGAGGGGCTCCCTTCACCTCAAACTAATCACATGTGCCAGCATCCAGCCCAAGGCAGCCGCGCGGAGGTTCCTTTAAATATGACTACATAAATTCATGTTTGTTCAAATGATCTATTACCTTAGATACATCAAGGTGAGGTCATGTGTAGTCATATTTAATAGATGTATCACTGGATTTTATCTCTTCATTTTTATAAATTACATTTCTATCGTTATAGATATTTATATTGGCTTCTTTACAGTCTGTACAGCCTTTTAATATTGTTCTATCGCCATTTAACAAGTTACAGGCAGGTGCTTTTCACGTACTAGGAGGAAAAAATTGTGCCATCTAAAATTAAATACCGGTACCATCTTTTATTCATGATTCATTAGTTCTATTTATACTAATGTAATATTAGAGTAATACCATTTATAGTGTAGAATTTTTTACACATACAAAAGAAACACGCTCAAAAAGAAAATTTTTATCTTACATAACATACACGTATATATCTATTTTTTATTATTAATATTTTTCATATTTTTTCCAGAGGCACAGTAGATATCAAATATTCGCCAACTTCCTTGCTGATAAAAATGGAGCCCACTAATATCTTTTAGTTTAACACAGTGTTGGAAAAGTTTGTTTGGACAAATGGAGAATAGATACATGATAGATACAAGATAGATAGATAGATAGATAGATAGATAGATAGATAGATAATAGAAAGATAGATAGATAGATAATAGAAAGATAGGTAGATAGATAATAGATAGATAGATAGATAGATAGATAGATAGGTAGATAGATAATAGATAGATAGATAGATAGATAGATAGATAGATAGATAGATGATAGATAGATAGATAGATAATAGAAAGATAGATAGGTAGATAGATAGATAGATAGATAGATAGATAGATAGATGATAGATAGATAGACAGACAGACAGACAGACAGATAGATAGGAGATAGATAGGAGATAGATAGATAGATAGATAGATAGATAGATAGACAGACAGACAGACAGACAGACAGATAGATAGATAGATAGATAGATAGATAGATAGATAGATAGATAGATAGGTAGATAGATAGATAGATAGATAGATAGATAGATAGATACATTCAAATAAGAATGTGTGTTTAATTGTTTTTTTATTCAGTGAAAACAATAACCAGTAACCATTAATCAAGTTTATAACACATATATAAAGATGTTTTATTACCTTTTCTATTGTAATGATTACAGTACTGTGGAACCCAGGTGAATAAATTATAAGACACTAGAAAGGTAAATCTATACCTCCTGGGGCAAAAAAGAGGGAGATGTCTATTCATCATTATGCTTCATATCCTGGAATGACTTATATGCTAGTAAAAAAAAGATTGTGCCATGTGTTAAAGATTCTACAGCATACTCAGAAATGTCTGGCAGATTGGCTGAAGTCATACTCACAAAGGTCCAGGTTTATGATGAGTCTTATATTGGACTGGGGCATTCATAATATCCTTGTGGTGGTTATCTGCAGGGTGGAACGTTGGCTGTTTTGTGCTGTGTCGTGGTTAAAAAAATGTGAAAATTATTATTCCACTAGTATTCTTTTCCTGACTTTTTGTGCTTGAGTTAGGAAATGTTCAGGTTTTGTTCCTGAAAGCCTTTCAACAAACTTTTAAAGGGATAGATTTGCCATAGACCTTTATGGTGTATGTATAGGACATGTCATAAACGTCTTATCCTACCTTTTTAACTTCCACTTATGTTCCTGTAACTTCCATATATTTTACCATTTACCATCCTAGTCAGTTGCAGCCTTTAAAATGTGATGATTTTTTTTCTGCAACACATTCTGAAATCCATAATTCTTAATTGTTTTGCTGAATTTGTTGTAAATTCTCAATAGGAAGACAATCTTATTAATTTAGTTTAGTTCTTTTTGCAATGGAATATAAAAAGATGGAAATTCTGCAAACTTGTTTTTGTGTACAGTATAGATAACACTAAACTTTTCCTGCAGTTACAGTAATATAGATCTTCTTTTTCATTATTTTTTCACATATAAACATAATAAAAATATAAAATAATACCTATATATATATAATATATATTATATATATCATATAATAATATATATATATATATATTTTAGAGAGGGGGAGCGAACCTTTCTTTATGTAAGAGGAAATACGATTTTTCATAAGACTTTTTTCTTGGTCTGACCTCACCTAATTCATTGTTGGTATCTTTTCTCTCTGTTAAATGTTTGGGCTGTTTTTCTGGTCACATCGTTGGTTTGTGGTTTTTTATGTGTGCGTTTTTTTCTGAAATTTGTCACATCTCACTTTATAAAAGCCACAAAATTTGATAACTATTCCTACACCATCTGCTAGCTGGAGTGGCTTTGCTCAAAATGTGCTCAAAATTGTATAATCACTTCAAATAAATCTATCATTACACAACGTTACACTATCCAACACATACATGAATTACACTTAGACAAGGTATATGTGTAACCTCCAAAATCCATGCATGCTAAATAACCAATCTAGAAAACCACCAGATGTGGTACTGTTCCTTTCTGGTTTGCTGCCTTCTTTTCATGGTATAACTAAGATTCGATAAAAATGTGAAAAAAAAGTTGGAGGTTCTTAGTAAAAAAAATTTTAGATTCTTTTTTTTCATCCTACCAGGAAATTATTGTATAATACATTTCAATATATCTGTCTAATGCCTAATTCCCATTTACCATATCAAGCATAGACAGCCAGCATTAGCATTTTGTGAAGCAAAGGGGTCTGATGGAATGACTGATGGAATGGAGGGAGCAACCACAAGGGGGTTAAATTGCAAGGATTGAAATTATCTTGGTTGCAGCTGCAGGAGCCCAGCTATGACTTTTGTACCTTCACAATCACCTTTATGTACATGTACAGGTTTTTGTGCAAATGATTTTCCATAAGTCTAAGTCTAAGACCTTTGAGAACTGCATTAACATCTATAATAGAAGTATTTCTGAGTACTAATAAATCTAAGAAATGTAGTCCAACAACAAAGAGACAATTTGTGTGTAGTGCACATATGGACCAAGTAGATGTCCAAGTTATGTGTCTCCAAAGGTCTCAAAATGTATGTTTTCTACTTTCCAAATTTCATATAATAATGCACAGTGCAATTCTCGTGACAAATTGCACCATGCAGACCATTGTACTCACAAACGGCAAATATGCCCCAATATATGAGCTAAGTAACATGGCAAGCATGAGTCTTTAACTTGGGTTATGAGATTCTATTTTTAGATTTTGATTAGATTTTTTAAACATAAATGTATATGCACAGTTATACATATGCACACGACTTTGCCCTCATCATCAATTGCCGTCATCCACATAATGTTACCTGACATTTTCATCCTTCCTATAATAAAAAGTGACATGGTTGCTGATCTGCTCATAGTACAAACTGAAAAATCACAACAGTCAAACTATTGTTAGAAATCTTCTATGATAACACTTCACCTGAAAACATACAGAACAACTTTGAACAATTTAAACAATAGATCATTTTTACAAAAAAAAATAAAAAATACAAATAAGACACAAGCCTAACATTCCACACAAACAATGGAGCTTTTGTTAAACCTCTGGTAACTAAAATATAATAGCTAATATGTCTTTAAAAGTAACCAATGATTGTAATAAGCAGTATAAATACTTTTAATAATAATGAATAGAAGTACATTTTGGAAATAGTACAGTGCGTGAGGCCTATAAACCAGACTGGCACGAGTTAAAATTCTAGTTCAGATCCAGCAAAAATAAATATACAAAAAAATGAATTAAATGGTAATGGAGTGAACCAGCTCAAGTCTTGTATTAATTTGGTGGATATTAACACCTTAATAACCACTCAAGGGCGGTCATAAATATTACCCCTTCTAATGCAACGCCTTCCTACGACGCTGCATCAGAAGAAGACTGCAGGACAAGCGGCAGGTTATCGGTGCCCAGTTCTGGCAGTAACACCTGTAGCTCATGATCATGGGATTCCAATAGTGTCACAGGCAATAATGTCACATATTTCCATCAAGTTATGCCGGAGGTATGGATATTACAAAGTCTACCAATGGCTTGGTAGTATGATGCACTGCCCCATTTAGGCTGTGCAGTATATTATACAAGAGATCAGTGATCCCCGGTCAGTGTCCCGTTGTGGGACAAAGTAATTAAAAAAACACTATAAATACGTTTTCTATAGAAAATACAATAAAGTCTGAAAAAAAAGATTTGAAATATCAACAGCACATAAAAATGTAACCAATACTTCTTTTCAGGAAAAATGTAAAATTGTTTATCTCCACAGTTGAACCAACCCAAAGTATTTATGGCAAGGAAAAACATTGCCCAAATTGTTAGTTTTTACTTATTCATAACACAATAACTTATGGTAAACATAATCAAAAAGCTTCATGAACCCCAAGTGTCTACAAATAAAAACTAAAAATAAACCCAAAAATAAAGTACTCAAACAGTCATATTGACAAAAATTTCATAAGTTATGGTGCCTGGAAAGAGATGATGGAAAAGGTTTTTTGTTTCCAAAAGGATTTCATAATGCAAATGAATGTACTTATTGGGCCAAAAAATAAATGTATTGAAGGTTCTGTTTAAAATATACTGCATAGAAAAGATTAATAAAAGCTCACCAGTAGGACATATGCAACCCAAAATTGTGCTATCAAAACTACATTTCATCCCAAATAAAATAAGACATGCTCAGCTATGGTGCTATGGAAAATAAAAAAAGTCATAGCTTGTAGAAGACATTGACGAATAAACGATTTAATATGGAAAATAGGTGCAGGAAAAAGGGTAAATGCTTATTTTAAAAAATAACTCCTCTGATATTGCTTTGGTTATCCCTGACAGTCTTTGTTTCCTTGTCCTGCAGTGATGATGTCATGTGCAAAGGCAGCAACCCTGCAGCCAATCACTAGCCTTTAAGGGGTATTCCCACAAAGACAAGTTTCTTAAATATACTCAGAATAACAAAATAATACATTCTCTAATTCACTGTTATTAACAAAAATACAGCATTTCACAGATATAATTCCAACCTGTACACAATTTTGGTTGCCCCTAGACCTGACCCGATCTTCTGAGTAGGGTCGGGAGACATCTTGTTCTTCTGTCTGATGCTGCCCTGAGCTTCTCCCTGCCTCTAGCCCTCACCCTTGCATTCCAGGACTAGCTCACACAGAGACTGACTTCTTGCCAGCAAACAACACATCGCGAGGTGAAGATCTTTATCCAGGGGAAGGGGAGGAAGGTATATAGCTGAGATGTGTATGTTATGGTTGTGATAGTAAAGCTGAGATGTCATGTGTGTCATATGCATCTCATGGATCTCATAATTTCTGATCTGTCTCATCTCTCTTGATATGTGTCAGATATTAGTACAATGTTCAGAAGCTAAATGAAAGTGTTTGTTAACCTGTACCCTAATAATCTAAGCACATTGCCAGCACACAGCATCTCACAGAGGTAAAGGAATCATAAAGTGTCTGCCTTTACCATTACTGAGTGATAGGAGCTAAAACAGCAATAAAACCTAGTAAAATTGTAATGTTATGGGGTTATGATCTTTATTGTGTAAACATCACTAGAAGATTAAAATTTGCAAATTTTCTGTCATGGGCAAACCCCTTTAAAGATCATATGACATATACATTATAAAAACACCACCACTAAGGACAGTCATTGGCTACAACAGTCACCTACTGTACATATATTGCAGTTGTACAAAGATTGACAGAGCAGAGATCCTGGAAAGGTTGGAAATTTGAATAATATTGATTATTTTTCTATTTAATACATTTCCAGTTTTTGCCACGTTTTTGTGAAATCTTGGACAATCCTTTGAGGACTCCATTACTATCTGTTTGCTCATATTTCATTTAGTCTGCCCTGTGAACAAATATTTCCCATCAGTGTTGTATGAGATCATTTGAAAAATATGTGCATATTTCTCTATATATGTCCCTCTTGTAAAACATAATAAGTAATACAAGTTTGGCAGAACCCACAGATGCAAATCAGTAACACCTGCTTGGTCCTTTTTCTCACAAAAGGTTATGTGATGGTTCCTTGTTTATGAACAGGAACTGATTAATATCACAACGGTGAGAAAATCTACCACACTGGGAACTGTTAGCCTCAAGAACTTTATTGTTTTTCCCTTGTTATTGTTTAATGAGGTTATTAGAAACAGCAAAATATAATAGAAATTTCCCAGAGCACCTATTCGTTTTTAACTTATCTTCATTTCATTTTTTAAGTATCTTTAATTTTCAAGCCAGTTAACTACAACTCCCCTTAGGCAAAATAACTTTGCAGTTGAAGATTCACATTTTTTTTTCTTCTTTCTTTCTTATTGCTATTATTGTTTTAGGTAATTAACATCCACTTTGTAGTGGCAGTTCCGACGCCATGCTGTCTGCACAAGCTTTTGGCATGGCGTACCTAGGAGGAAAATGAACATAGGTGGCACGCCTTATTTGACTTCCAAGGAGAGATGTAATAGCTCATTCTGAGTATTGCTGTTCTCATTTCCTACACTGATATTAAAATAATGAGACCAAACAGAAAGATAATTAGTGCAAAGAAATGATGCATTTAAAGAGACAAGGAAGCAACCGGAGAGACAGGGCCTAGAGATGAAGAATGTTCTTTGAAATTAAATCCTTGACTATTTCCTATTGCACATTTTGCAGAAATTCTGAGTTTTCCTGCAAATTTAATCTCAGCTAAGTTAAATTTTCATCAATTTATATTTGAGTTGAAATATAAAATGTCAGTGGGTCCATAGTCCACATTTCTCCTACTTAAACAGGGGTTTTATTATGTATTTTTTCAAATATAAGTCAGTAGGCAAAAATAATTGTGGGATGCCCAACTGAATGTTATGTTAGGAACTTCCTCAATAATATATCTCCTTCATATTGTGGTGCTAGAGAAAGACCCACCTGAGGTCACTACTGTGACAACATATTCAGCTCTACTATGGGAATCATACCCTTAAATGAGTCTACCTTCAAGTTGTGTGAAAATTACAATGGTGGTGTATCACAATACAGGCGGTCCCCTACTTAAGGACACCCGACTTACAGACAACCCCTAGTTAAAGATGGACCCCTCTGCCCACTGTGACCTCTGGTTAGGGTCTCTGAAGCTTTATTGATAATTATTGGTCCAATTACAGCAAAAAATTTTTGAAACTCCAATTGTCACTGTGGAAAAAAAAATGTGTCTGGATCTACAATTATAAAATATACAGTTTCGACTTACATACAAATTCAACTTAAAAACAAACTTATGGAATTTATCCTGTACGTAACCCAGGGACTGCCCGTATATTTACATATGTAGTTTCTCGGTGTAGGTGAACAATACTGGGCCTTAATAGTAAGCTATGGGATAGCAATGGGTGTCAGCCTCCAAAGGTCAACCATTAGGGCAAACATTGAAGGGGGGGGGGGGACATCAAATGATCTCAACACCTAAAGATATCCAGAAGCATAAGAGCAATTGCTGGGCACATTGTGCACCCGGTTCATTCTACACATGGTCCTGCTGGCGTAGAATTGTGCCTCAGCCTGCACCCGAAGTTGGTGACTCAAGTGGCTCTGTGCCAGGAATTGTGACTAAATCATGGTGTGTACATCTATTTTCAGGCATGCAAACCATGATAAATCCCCCCATTGTCTGCAGGCATGTAGTCACATCTTAATTGGATGGATGATGTAAAAAAATAAATATTTGAAACTGTGGTAGCAGGGGCTTCGTATTCAGGATACAGTAAGGAGCATATAAAAATGGGGGATTTGTGTAAACTTTTAAAATCAGGGGGCACATACAAAGTAAGTTCTATGATAAATAAGCACAGTATAGGTATTTTTAGTTTGAAATGGTGGGGACATTTTTTTTTTAATTAGAGCATATGTTTTTGCTTTCACCCCTGCCCCAAAAAATAAATAAATAAAAGCTTATTGATTAATTATATGTACCTTAAATAGAGCAGTTGAAAAATACAATTTGTCCAGCAAAAAACAAGCCCTCATACCTAAGTTATACCAAGTCATAACTTTGATGTTTTATAACCTGAATATAAATCCGGTCTTTCTATGACTTTCTATGGCAGTGGAAACTTAAAGCAGATTTCACACAGGGAAATGTGCCCCCTAGGGCAAATTTGCCTGAAATGTATGCATAAAAACAGTCATAACAAATATAGGCATTGAACATAGTGGCCAATTATATTCCAACATAATTTTCCTAAAACCTGAGGCCCACAGTGAAGCAAAGGTAAATATAGTAATATTCTAAAAGGATAGCTAAAAATAGTCTGTATATAATATTAGTACTACAATTTAAATTTTAGAGAGCAGGCAATGTCATCCATGTGTAGGAAATAGCATGTATTTATTCAATAACAGATGAGGTCAGAGGCAATTAAAAAGAAAAAAAGGAAAAATGAAGTGCATGCAGGAAATTATTTAAAGCTTCTCATAGTTGTCATTTATTGGATTACCTTTAAATACAACTGCAAACAAAAGTCATGTTAGAAATGGCAAGATTACATATTACAGTTGAAAATTAAGTTACTCTTAAATTGACACGGTAAATAGATTTAGAAATGATTAAAGTGTCATTAAAGGGCATATATATATATATATATATGGTTAACAGGGAAAACATGCACTTCAGCCCATTTATATGGCCTTTATAGAAAATATTTTTTTCATAATATAAGCATTTCAAAGTAAAAAAGCTAAAGTGAAAAGATAAAAGTGTGCTATTAAAATAGCCCCTTCCAAAAGTACAGGTTCTGTTCTATGGGACTGGCACAAAGCAAATGTGATGCCAATATTCAAAAGGTAATTTGACATCTGCCGTGGGAGAAAATATTTGAGGGGCAGAGTCTGTATTTAGACTTAATGCCGCCCTAGGCACTTAAAGCACTTGCACCCCCTATTGGTGTCATCAGATTATGTCTTTTTTTATTAGCAGCGGCCTCCGTTCACTAATAAAATGTCCCAGCAGCAGCCTCCCTTCACCAATAAATTGCACAGCAGAGGCCTCCCCTCACCAATAGCATGTCCAGCAGCAGCCTTCCCTCACTAATAACATGTCAAGCAGTGTCCTACCTTTGCTAATAATATGTCCAGCAGTGACCTTCACTCACTAATAACATATCCAGCTGTGGCCTCCCTTCACTAGTAACATGTCCTGCAGCGGCCTCGCTTCACTAATCACACGTCCAGCAGTGGCCTCCCTTCACTAATATCCTGTCCAGCAGCAACCTCCCCTCACTAATAACATGTCCAGCAGTGGCCTCCCCTCATTATGTAATTTTTCCAATATAAGCAGTAGGCAAAATAATTGTGGGATGCCAACTGAATGTTATGTTAGAACTCTCAATAATATCTCGCTTCATATTGTGGTGCTCAGAGAAACATCCCACCTTACCTGCGGCTCACTATGTGACAACATATTCATCTCTACTATGGCATCATACCCCCTTACCTTAATGATTCTACCTTCAGTCTTGTGTGAAATTACCAATGGTGGTGTATCACAATATCCAGCGGTCTCTCTTAGGACATTCCCGACTTATAGACCACCCTACTTAAAGAAAACGGACCCCTCTGCCCACTGTGACCTCTGTTAGGTCTCTGGGTGCTTTTACTAGAAGTCCCGACGACACCTGCTACATACGTAAGGCGTCCTTTATGAAGCTTTTTGATAATTCTGGTCCATTAACAAGCAAAACATTTTTGGAAACTCGCAATTTGTCCCTCACTGTGGAAAAAAAATGGTGTCTGGATCTAACAATTATAAAGATACAGTTTTTGACTTACACATACAAATTCACTTAAAAACAACTTATGGAACCTATCTCTGTTTGTAACCCGGGGCTGCCCGTCTATTTACAATATGTAAGTTTCTCGGTGTATGGAACAATACTTGGCCTGGGCCCTTAATGTAAGCTATGGGATGCAATGGGTGTCAGCCCTCCAAGATCAACCATTGGGCAAACATGAGGGGGGGGGTACATCAAATGATCGCCAACTCCGGCCACCTAAAGATACAGAAGCGTAGAGCATGCTGGCACCTTGTGCCCGGTTCCTTCTACACCTGGTCCTGCTGCGTAGAATTGTGCTCAGCCTGCACCCGACTTGGTGCTCAAGTTGTCTCTTCGTGCCAGAACTGCGTACTAAATCATGGGGGGGGGGGTGTACATCTATTTTCAGTGCAGTGCAAACCCGATAAATCCCCCCATTGTCTGCAGGCATGTAAGGCACATCTTATTGGAATGATGAATGTAAAACAAAATATATATTTGAAATGTGTAGCAGATGGCTCTCGTAGTTCAGATACATAGGAAGCCATTAAAAATGGGGGATTATGTGTAACTTTTAACAACAATCAGGGCCACATCACAAGTAATTATATGATAAACTAAGGGACAGTATCGGTGTATTTTTAGTTTGAAATGGGGGGGACATTTTTTTTTTGCCCACAGTAGAGCCATATATTTTTGCTTTCACCTCAATCACCCCTGGCCCCCAAAATCAATAACTACAAGCTTAATTGATGAATTATATGTACCCTTAACTAGAGCATTGAAAAATACCATTTGGTTCCACCAAAACAGCCCTCATTTTACCTAGTTATCCAAGTCTAACTTTGAATGTTTATCGACTTAATATAATTCCGGTCTTTCTATGACTTTCTATGGCGTGGAAACTTAAAGAGCAGATTCACCACAGGAAATGTGCCCCCTAGGGAAATTCGCCCTGACATTATGCCTAAAAACAGTCTAACTCAAATAAACGTCCATTTGAACTAGTGGCCATTATATTTCACCAACATAATTCCCAAACCATGAAAGCCCCACAGTGAAGCACAGGTAAATATAATAATATTCTAAAAGATAGCTAAAATATTCTGATATAATAGTTGTACTACAATGTTCAATTTTATAGAGCAGGCAATGGTCATCCAGGTGTGGTAGGAATAGCATGTATTTAATTCATACAGATGGAGGTCAGTAGGCAATTAAAAAGAAAAATCGACAAAATGAACGTGCATGCAGGAAACTTATTAAAGCTTACTCTAGTTCTGCATTTATTGGATTACCTTTAAATACAACTGCAAAAACAAAAGTCATGTTAGAAGAATGGCAAGATTACATAATTACAGTTGAAAATTAATTTACTCTTAAATATGACACGGTATAACTAGATGTAATACAGACTAATTTTAGAATATTAACTTGTCATTAAGGGCATATATATATATCGATATCATGGTTAACAAGGGAAAAATGCACTTCAGCTCAGCATTTATATGGCTTTATAGAAATATTTTTTCATATATAAGCATTTCAAAGTAAAAAGCTAAAGTGAAAAAGAAAAGTGTGCTATTAAACTAGCCCCTTCCAAGTACAGGCTTTCTGTTCTATGGACTGGCACAAAGCAAATGTGATGACAGTATTCAAAAGGTAATTTGACATCTGCCGTGGCTGAAATATTTGCGGGGCAGAGTCGGTACCGCGTTTTAAAACATTTTTTAACTTTATAAGCCGGCGCAGGCAGGTACGCCGCTCGGCTCTTCCATGCGCGCGGCTAAAAGCGAAGTGAGGAGAGCCACGGCATGTAAGCGGCCGAGCGCGTACGTGCCTGCGCCGGCTCGATAAAGTTTAAAAGTTTTTAAACCGTGCGATACCGCAGTTTAAAAAAAACAACAAGACTAAGCTCCGGCAACCCACACCCTTAGCTGGTGCTCGCGTTATTTCCATCAGAAAACCTGCCTACATTCAAGTGGTTAGTTTCCTTTAATCGCCGCCTCTATGCAGTAAAGCACTGCACCCCCTATTGGTGTCATCGATATTATGTCTTTTTTTATTACGCAGCGGCCTCTCGTCACTAATAACTGTCCCAGCAGCAGCTCCCTCACTCAATAAATGCACAGTCAGAGGCATCCTCACCAATACATGTCCAGCCAGCGAGGCCTTCCCCACTAATAACATTCAAGAGCTGTGCCTACCTTGCTACAATTATGTCCAGCCAGTGACACCTCACTCACTAATAACAACCAGTCCTGGGGCCTCAACCTTCACTAGTAACATGTCCCTGCAGCGGCCTACGCTCCTAATCACACGTCCAGCAGGTGGCACTCCCTTCACTAATATCTGTCAAGCACAACCTCCCACTCACTAATAAACATGTCCACCACTGGGCCTCCCCTCAATAATAACATGTACAGCAGCTGCCAATCTTCTCACTATATCAACATATCCACAGCAGCAGCCTACCTCACTAATAACCTGTCAGCAGCAACTCCCCTCACTAATAACAATGTCCAGCAGTGGCCTCCCCTCAATAATAAATGTCCAGCAGCTGCCTCTCTTCACTTCAAATAACCATCAGAACCACGTCAGAACAGCCTAGCCTCAATAACAGCCGGGGACCTCCCCTTCCACATATAATGTCCAGCAGCAACCTCCCCACTAATACATGTCAGCAAGTGGTCTCCCATCAATAATAACATGCCAGCAGCGCCTCTCTTCAACTAATAACAATATCCGCAGCAGCCTACCTTCACTATAACAGTCCATGCATGGCATCTTTCACTTAATAATATGTCCCAGCAAATGCCCCTTCACAATAACCATATCCAGCCAGCAGCCTTCTTTCATTCACTAATAACACGTCAAGCTGCAGCCTCCCCTCACTAATAACATATCCAATGGCGTCCCCTATCATTATATACATGTCCAGCAGTGGTTTCCCCCCACTAATAACATGTCCAGCAGTGCCTCTCATCTTTAATAACAACACATCCTAGCAGCAGCCTCCCTTCACTAATAACATGCCCAGCAGTGGCCTCCCTTTAATAATGTAATGTCCCAACAGTGGCCTCACTTCACTAATATAATCTTCCAGCAGCGTCTCCTTTACACTAATAACACACCCAATGGCTCACCCTCAATAAGCACTTGTCAAGCAGTGGCCTCTCCTTGCTAGTCATTGTCCAGCAGCGGCCTCCCCTCACTAATAACATGTCCAGCAGCAGCCTCCCTCAGTAATAAAATATGTCCCAGCAGCAGCATCCTCCTTTCACTTAGTACAGGCTCACCAGTGGTCTCTCTTCCCATAATATGTCCAGCATGCCCTCTATCTCACTAATAAATATCCAGCAGAGACTCCCTCCCCTCACTAATAATATGTCCAGCAGTGGCAATCTCTTCACTACTACTGTCCAGCAGCAGCCTCCCTTCACTAATAACATGTCTAGCAGCAGTCTCCTTTCACTAATAACATGTACAGCAGTGGCCTCTCTTCACTAATAATATGTCCAGCAGTGGCTTCTCTTCACTAATAAAATATCCAGCAGAGGCCTCCCTTCACTAATAACATGTCAAGCAGCAGCCTCCCTTCACTAATAACATGTCCAGCAGTAGCTTCCCCCTACTAATAACAAGTCGAGCAGGGGCATCTCATCATTAATAACAACATGTCCCAACAGCAGCCTCCCTTAACTAATAACATGCCCAGCAGCAACCTCCCTTCAATAATAAAATGTCCCAACAGTGGCCACAATTTATATATATCATCCCAGAAGCAGCCCCTTTCCCTAATACATGCCCCACAGCTGCCTTCCCTCACTAATAGTTGTCAAGCAGGGGCCTCCCCTCACTAATAAAATGTCCCAGCAGCAGCATTCTTTACTAGTAACATGTCAAGCAGTGCCTCTCTTCACTAATAATGTCCAGCAGGGCCTCTCCTCACTAATAAAAAAATATAGCAGAGGCCGTCCCTCACTAATAACCTGTCCAGCAGCAACCTCCACTCACTATAACATGTTCCATCATGGCCCCCTCAATAATAACATGTCCAGCAGCTGCCTCTCTTCACTAATAACATATCCAGCAGCAGCCTACCTTCACTAATAACATGTCCAGCAGTGGCATCTTTTCACTAATAATATGTCCAGCAATGGGCTCCCTTCACTAATAACATGTCCAGCAGCAGCCTTCTTTCACTAATAACACGTCAAGCTGCAGCCTCCCCTCACTCATAACATGTCCAGCAGTGGCTTCCCCTCATTTATAACATGTCCAGCAGTGGTTTCCCCCCACTAATAACATGTCCAGCAGTGCCTCTCATCTTTAATAACAACACATCCCAGCAGCAGCCTCCCTTCACTAATAACATGCCCAGCAGAGGCCTCCCTTTAATAATAAAATGTCCCAACAGTGGCCTCACTTCCCTAATATAATCTCCCAGCAGCAGTCTCCTTTCACTAATAACATGCACCTCAATGGCCTCCCCTAACTAATGACTTGTCAAGCAGCGGCCTCCCTTTGCTAGTCATATGTCCAGCAGCGGCCTCCCCTCACTAATAACATGTCCAGCAGCAGCCTCCCCTCAGTAATAAAAATGTCCCAGCAGCAGCCTCCTTTCACTAGTAGCATATCCAGCAGCAGCCTCCCCTCACGAATAAAATGTACCAGCAGCAGCCTCCTTTCACAAGTAACAGGTCCACCAGTGGCCTCTCTTCCCTAATAATATGTCCAGCAGTAGCCTCTCTTCACTAATAAAATATCCAGCAGAGACCTCCCCTCACTAATAATATGTCCAGCAGTGGCCTCTCTTCACTAATAACATGTCCAGCAGCAGCCTCCCTTCACTAATAACATGTCTAGCAGCAGTCTCCTCACTAATAACATCTCCAGCATGGCTCTCTTCACTATAACAGTCCAGCAGTGGTCTTCATCCCCCCACGATATAACAAGTCGAGCAGGGGCATCTCATCATTAATAACAACATGTCCCACATATAGCCTCCCTTAATAATAACATGCCCACGAGCACCCTCCTTCAATAATAAAGTGTCCCAACAGCGTCCACAATTTACATATAATCTCCCAGAAGCAAGCCCCGCCCCTTCCCTAATACCATGCCTCACGCTGCCCTTCCCTCACTAATAAATTGTCAAGCAGGGGCCTCCCACTCTAATAAAGTCCAGCAGCAGCTTTCTTTCCTAGTAACATGTCAAGCAGTGGCCTCTCTTCACTAAATAGTCCAGCAGTGGCCTCTCCTCACTAATAAAAAAAATATAGCAGAGGCCTACCTTCACTAATACCTTTCGCACAACCTCCCTCACAATAACGTGTTCAGCAGTGCGGCCTCCCTCAATAATAACATGTCCAGCAGCTGCCTCTCTTCACTAATAATATATCCAGCAGCAGCCTACCTTCGCTAATAACATGTCTAGCAGTGGCCTCTCTTCACTAATAATATGTCCAGCAGAAGCTTCTCTTCACTAATAAAATATCCAGCAGAGGCCTCCCTTCACTAATAACATGTCATGCAGCAGCCTCCCTTCACTAATAACATGTCGCGTGCGTGGCTTCCCACCCAAATAAGAAAGGTCAGGGGCATCTTCTCATTAATAACAACATGTCCCAACAGCAGCCTCCCTTAACTAATAACATGCCCAGCAGCAACCTCCCTTCAATAATAAAATGTCCCAACAGCGGCCACAATTTACTAATATAATCTCCCAGAAGCAGCCCCCTTTCACTAATAACATGCCCCACAGCTGCCTTCCCTCACTAATAAGTTGTCAAGCAGTGGCCTCCCCTCACTAATAAAATGTCCCAGCAGCAGCCTTCTTTTACTAGTAACATGTCAAGCAGTGGCCTCTCTTCACTAATAATATGTCCAGCAGTGGCCTCTCCTCACTAATAAAAAAAATATAGCAGAGGCCTCCCTTCACTAATAACCTGTCTAGCAGCAACCTCCCCTCACTAATAACATGTCCAGCAGTGGCCCCCCCTCAATAATAACATGTCCAGCAGCTGCCTCTCTTCACTAATAACATATCCAGCAGCAGCAGCCTACCTTCACTAATAACTAGAGCGAGCACTAAAATGCTCGGGTATTCGTTATTCGAGACGAACTTTTCCCGATGCTCGAGTGCTCGTCTCGAATAACAGGCCCCATTGAAGTCAATGGGAGACTCGAGCATTTTTCAAGGGACCAAGGCTCTGCACAGGGAAGCTTGGCCAAACACCTGGGAACCCTCAGAAAAGGATAGAACACACGGAAATCGGCAGGACAAACAGCTGGGGCAGCATGCATGGATGTCTCTGAGGCTCTTAATCGCACCATTATGCCAAAATTATGGGCAACAGCATGGCCATACAGAGTGACAGAATGAGAGCTATAAGCATCTAACAACATCCAATAATTGACCCTGACACATAGGGGACCGGCATGCAGAGGCAGCGGCAGCCAGGCCTAGGAGTGTCATTGCGACATACCCTAAAGACTCAGGCTTCAAACCAATGGGTGGCAGAGAGGAACCAGGAGGTGAGCAAGAAGCGCTCAATAAGATCGGTACATGGTAAAAGTTTTGCCAGTATATTTTGTGGATTACCAGCAGGTGGTGGGCGACAATTAACAACTTGATGTGGAATCCTGAAAAACAACCCAAATTTGTGCCGACACACCCTCGTTTGATAAGGGACGATGTATGGAGCAGCTATATGGACGACTTTTGGAGGTAGCATGGAGACAACGTGTGGAGGCTGCTATGGAGACAATTTAATTTGATAGTGCCTGATTGGCAGTCCAAAAAGTTTTCAAACCAGAGGAGCGGTAGGTGGCCCTCCCTAAAATGATGATTGAGTGCCTGTATGTGGCCTCAAAAAGTTTCAAAACCAGAGGAGTAGGTTAGTGCCTCCAAAAAATGAAATGATTGAGTGCCTGTATGTGGCAGTCAAAAAAAGTTTTCAACTCAGAGGAGGGTAGGTGGCCCTCGAAAATGGAATGATTGAGTGCTGTATTGTAGTCCAAAAAGTTTCAAACCAGAGGACAATAGGTGGCCCTCCAGAAAAATGAAATAGATTGAGTGCCTGTATGTGGCAGTCCAAAAAAGTTTTCAAAACCAGAGTCGTGAGGTGGACCTCCAGAAAATGGAAATTGATTGAGTGCCTGTATGTGGCAGTCCAAAAAGCTTTCAAACCAAGGAGCAGGTAGGTGGCCCTCCAGAAAAATTGAATAGATTGGGCCTGTATGTGGCACTCCCAAAAATTGTTTAAAAAGAGGACTCGGGTAGGTGGCCCTCCAGAAAATTAATGCATAAAGTACTATACAGCAGCCGTGGGCCCTGTCAAAAAATAGCCAGTTTCCTCTGCTTTAGCTGTACAAAGTGAGGAGAGGAGGAAAATGAGGAGGGGAGGAGAGCATAATTATTCAGGTTGAGCTTCCTTCACTGGGTGGAGATTGGAATTCTGAGAAATCCAGGCTTTATTCATCTAATAAGCGTCAGCCGTCAGCGCTGTCAGTACGCAGGCGTGTATTATCGGTGATGATGCCACCAGCTGCACTGAAAACCCGCTCGGACCAAGACGCTAGCGGCAGGGCAGGCAAGAACCCCCAAGGCGTACAGCGGCCAGTTTCGTGCCACCATGTCCGTAAGTTTGAAACCGCAGTATTGTAGGAGCTGTGTGATCTTTCAGGACGATGGTTATGGTCACTACGGTACTCCCTCACCATCTGTTCTTAAAGATCAGCCCTACTCTGCACGAGACTGGTGACAGGTGACAGGTCTTGCTGGGTGACATAAAGCTGGCAAACAGCCTTGTAAAGCGTACCCTTGCCAGTGCTGGACAAGCTGCCTGCTCGCCTACTCTCCCTCGCTACTTGTCCCGCAGAACTACGCACTCTGCCGCTAGCGCTTGTCAGAAGGGAAATATACTGTGTTCAGCTGTGCACCAGGGCCTGCTGGTATTTTCATGCAGCTTCTCACACCCTTTACCTCTCCAGGGATGAGAGTGGAAAGATTTTGCTTTGTACCGTGGGTCCAGGAGAGTGAATACCCGTATCGGTGCGAATAAACTTTGACTGCGAGGGTCACGGGATAGCAGCCTAGCATGAAATCTGCCATATGCGTCCCAACGCGCGAATTCACTCCCCTCCTGGCCTGACTGTCCATTTCCTCTCCTCCAACTCCTCTTCTTGCTTCCTGCCCATACACGCTGAACAGTGAAGGACTGAACATGGTCCCCTCATTCTGTCTCGCCAACATTCTCCTCCTCTTCTCCTCCTCACTCTCCACCTCCTCGATATGTGTCTGAGAGAACAGACCTAAGGTGCTTTGGCTATCAACAAGGGAATCTTCTTCCCCCGTCTCTTGTGACGAGCGCAAAGCTTTCCGTTTCATGCTGCCAGAGAGTTTTTCAACAGGCCAAGCAGCGGGATGGTGAGGGTCTGATGATGGCGGCATCACCACTGACCATCTGTGTGACCTCCTCAAAGTTACTCAGCACCTACAGATATCAGACATCCACGTCCCTCCTCATTGTAGACTTGAGGAAGTGACTGACCTGACTACCAGTTCTGGTGGAAGTTGACATCTGCAGTCTACAATCGCTCGGCTGTCTGGTAAACTGCTGGATAACATGGTAATGTGAATTCCACCTCGTGGCACGTCGCACAACAGTCGTGAGCGGGGCATTGGAGGGGCGCTGGCGCTGCCCTGAGAGTGGCAGCATCTGTGCTGGACTTCTGAAATGCGCACAGATGCGGCGCACCTTCGGTGAGCAACATTGACAGATTGGGGTATGTCTGAGGAGGAAACGCTGAACTATCAGATCTTAACACATGGGCCAGGCATGGCACATGTGTTCAGTCTGCCGAGTTGCAGAGCCGCACACCAAGTTACGGCCGTGTCCACACAACCCATGCTGGCAGTTCAGCGGTGCCAGCCACAATTCAGTTGCGCCGGTGATGCCCTGTATAGTTCTTGGGCGGTGTGCCTTTTATCGCCTAGGCTCAGCAGTTTGAGCACCGCCTGCTGTCGCTTAGCGACGGCACTGCTGCTGTGCCTAAGCTAGACTGATGGACGCATGCCCCACGGATGGTAGTTCGGAAGGAGGAGGTGGAGGAGGGGTGGGAGGAGGAGGAGGACATAGAGGCCTTGAGACCTGGACCGAGGTAGGCCCCGCAATCCTCGGCGTCGGCAGTATATGACAGCCCCAGGTCAGACCGGCGTCCCAGCCTCCACCAATTAACCCAATGTGCCGTCAGCGATATATGTGGCCCTGCCCGCAATTGCACTAGTCCACTGGTCCGTGGTCAGGTGGACCTGTCAGAACGGCGTGGTCAGGGCACGGATGTATGTTGTCTGACATGGCTGGGCAAGCTGGGACGGCAACATCGGAAAGTAAGTGGCGGCTGGGGACGAATACCGAGGGGCGGCCGCCGCCATGAGGTTGCGAAAGGCCTACGTTCTACTAGTCATAGGGCAGCATCTCCAGGCTAAGCAATCTGGAGATGTGACATTAAGGGCTTGGGCGTGCGGTGGGTTGCACATATTTTTCTTTTCCGTCTCCAGCGTCTGGGGTATGGAGAGCTGAAACGCTGGGTGGATGCTGTGGAGGATCGCTTGGCAACGATGGGGTGTTTTTGTGCCAGGTTCCTGGGCAGGGGGCTGACTAGTCAGTTGACACAGGGGAAGGAGCAGTGGTGTGCACGGTCGGATAGGTGACGGTTCTTGGTTGCCACTTGATTCGGTGGGTGTTACGCATTATATGCCTGGCAGCATACTGGTGGTAGTTAAGCTAGTAGTGGTGGAACCCCTGCTGACTGGTTTGGCAAAGGTTGCACACCACAGTCCGTCGGTCATCCCGGTGTTTCCTTAAAGAACCTCCAGACTTCTGAAATCTAGCCCTCGCCACGGGAGCTTCACTAACTGAACACATTTGGCAGCTGATTGCACCTGCTCTGGCCCTGCCTCTACGTCTGGCCCCACCACTGCCCTTCCAACCTGTTCTGCAACGGACTCTCCTCCGTCTCAGAAGCACTGTGTTCACCCGGCCTCTCAACCAGCTTGGGTCGGTCACCTCTCAATATACCTCCGATCCCTCAGTCCTGCTCCCCATCGGACTTCCTGCCCTGACAACAACTTCACCACTGTCTGACAACGTGTCTCCTCATCGTCGGACACCTCTTTACAACACTTCTGTCACTACGTCAAGAAGTCATATCACCACAGACTGCGAACTGGTGGAAACCTGGGCATCGGAAAATTGCTCAGCAGCAACCGGACAAGTGGTTTGTGACTGTGGGAAGGGTCCAGAAAACAGTTCCTCAAGAGTATGCCGGTTCAAATGCCAAATTTTTCCTGGGAGGGGGCAGACTGGGTGGGGAGGAGGCGAGGGTGCAGGAGCTGGAGGAGTGCCATTTGGTGACAGTGGGTGACGGCGTGGAAGACTGACTGGGGCAAATAGCTCGAAGCATTGTCGGCAATCACGACATCACCTGTTCGCACTGTTCTGGGCCTCAACAGTGCTCTACCACGAGTCCCAGTAACTGCAACATGAACCTAGGGAGTGTAGCTCTGCGGCGTTCCCCTGCTCCCTCATCAGCAGGTGGTGTCTCACCACCGCCCAGGACCACCGGCCTCTGACCCCTGCCAGTAGTTGCACGCCCATGTCCCCGCCTCGTCCTCTACCACCTAGCCCTCGGGTTAAACTTTTGAAAATGAAAGTTATAACTTTAATTTTTTTTTACTTTTTTTTTTTGTGTTTTTTAGTTTTTAAAACCAAACGATGCTATCCTATTGCTATGGCTATTTTCTAGCCAACTATGAAAGCACACGGCTATGCCAGATGAGCTGACGCGAGTTTGAAAAAATAACGTAAAATAAAAAGTAAATGGCAGACTGTGCCTAATTGAAATCCAACCCTAATAAATATCCCACCTTCGGTCTTTGCGATGGATATGTGCGTCACTAAGCGCTAAAACACAAGCGGTCGCAAGTCTCACTCCAAATTCCTCACAATTGGCTAGTATACTCACTGCAGCAAGGACAGCCACCAGCAGATCAACCAGAAATAATATATATAACGATATTGTAGGCGTAAGTAAGCCGTTTGGATTCTCCTTTGGCTATTTCCTAGCCAAGTATGAAAGCACACTGATGAGATGACGATACTGAGTTATGAAAAAATAAACGTAAATAAAAAGTAAACTGCAGACTGTGCCTAATTGAAATCCAACCCTAATAATTATCCCACTTCGGTCTTTGCGAATGGATATGTGCGTCACTAAGCGCTAAAAACACGCGGTCGACAAGTCTCACTCCCAAATTCTCACAAGTTGGCTAGTATATATGCACTGCAAGCAGTGAAAGCCACCAGCAGATCAACCAGAAATAAAATATAATAACGCTATTGTAAGGCGTAAGTAAGCCGTTTGGATTCTCCTTTGGCTATTTCTAGCAAGTATGAAAGCACCTGATAGAGATGACGCTGAGTTATGAAAAAAAACGTAAAATAAAAAGAACTGGCAGACTGTGCCTAATTGAATCAAACCCCTAATAAATTTTCCCACTTTGTGTTTGAGTGGATATGTTGGTGTCACAAGAGCTAAACACAAACGGTCAGCAAGTCCCCCTGCAAATCCTCACACATATGGTACTAGCTGCACTACTAGTGCCAGCAAGCCCACCCAAGCAAACAAAAAAAAAAAAAAGTATAACGTGTTTGTAGCCCTAAGAGGGGCTGTTGGTTCTTGGAGAATCACTCCTGCCTAACAGTAATCTACCTGCACACTACCGCAACCCGACCACAGCAGCTCTCTCCCTAGCGGCATCCGACACGAATGATCCCCGAGCATCCCGGTCACCTGATCTGGCCAGCCAACCACTGCTATCAACGTGTAAGGGTACCACGTCTGCTGGGTGGAGTGCAGAGTTCTCCTGGCTTGTGATTGGCCTCTGTTTTGGCCGCAAAAAAGCAAAACGGCGGGAGCTGCCATTTTCTCGAGACGGAACGAAGTATTCGTCCGAGCAACGAGCAGTTTCGAGTACGCTAATGCTCGAACGAGCATCAAGCTCGGACGTGTATGTTCGCTCATCTCTACTAATAACATGTCCAGCAGTGGCATCTTTTCACTAATAATATGTCCAGCAATGTGCTCCCTTCACTAATAACATGTCCAGCAGCAGCCTTCTTTCACTAATAACACGTCAAGCTGCAGCCTCCCCTCACTAATAACATGTCCAGCAGTGGCTTCCCCTCATTTATAACATGTCCAGCAGTGGTTTCCCCCCACTAATAACATGTCCAGCAGTGCCTCTCATCTTTAATAACAACACATCCCAGCAGAGGCCTCCCTTTAATAATAAAATGTCCCAACAGTGGCCTCACTTCCCTAATATAATCTCCCAGCAGCAGTCTCCTTTCACTAATAACATGCACCTCAATGGCCTTCCCTAACTAATGACTTGTCAAGCAGCGGCCTCCCTTTGCTAGTCATATGTCCAGCAGCGGCCTCCCCTCACTAATAACATGTCCAGCAGCAGCCTCCCCTCAGTAATAAAAATGTCCCAGCAGCAGCACTCCATTCACTAGTAGCATATCCGCAGCAGGCACTACCCTCACGAATAAAATGTCCCCAGCAGCAGCCTCCTTTCACACGTAAACATGTCCACCAGTGGCCTCTCTTCCCTAATATATGTCCAGCAGTAGCCTCTCTTCACTAATAAAATATCCACAGCAGAGTTCCTCCCCTCACAATAATTGTCCAGCAGTGGCCTCTCTTCATCATACATGTCGCGCAGCCTCCCTTCACTATAACATGTCTAGTCAGCATCTCCCTTCCTACGTAATACAGTTCCAGCAGTGGCCTCTCTTCACTAATAACATGTCCAGCAGTGGCCTCTCTTCACTAATAACATGTCCAGCAGTGGCTTCCCCCCACTAATAACAAGTCGAGCAGGGGCATCTCATCATTAATAACAACATGTCCCAACAGTAGCCTCCCTTAACTAATAACATGCCCAGCAGCAACCTCCCTTCAATAAAAAATGTCCCAACAGCGGCCACAATTTACTAATATAATCTCCCAGAAGCAGCCCCCTTTCCCTAATAACATGCCTCACAGCTGCCTTCCCTCACTAATAGTTTGTCAAGCATGGGCCCTCCCTCACTAATAAAATGTCCCAGCAGCAGCACCTTCTTTCACTAGTACATTTCAAGCAGTGGGCCTCTCTCTTCTCTTCACTAGATATGTCCAGCAGTGGCCTCTCCTCACTAATAAAAAAAATATAGCAGAGGCCTCCCTTCACTAATAACCTGTTCAGCAGCAACCTCCCCTCACTAATAACATGTCCAGCAGTGGCCTCCCCTCAATAATAACATGTCCAGCAGCTGACTCTCTTCACTAATAACATATCCAGCAGCAGCCTACCTTCGCTAATAACATGTCTAGCAGTGGCCTCTCTTCACTAATAATAGGTCCAGCAGGAGCTTCTCTTCACTAATAAAATATCCAGCAGATGCCTCCCTTCACTAATAACATGTCAAGCAGCAGCCTCCCTTCACTATTAACATGTCGAGCAGTGGCTTCCCCCCACTAATAAGAAGTCGAGCAGGGGCATCTCATCATTAATAACAACATGTCCCAACAGCAGCCTCGCTTAACTAATAACATGCCCAGCAGCAACCTCCCCTCACTAATAAAATGTCCCAGCAGCAGCCTTCTTTCACTAGTAACATGTCAACCAGTGGCCTCTCTTCACTAATAATATGTCCAGCAGTGGCCTCTCCTCACTAATAAAAAAAATATAGCAGAGGCCTCCCCTCACTAATAACATGTACAGCAGTGGCCTTTCTTCACTAAAAACATGTCCCAGCAGTGGCCTCCCCTCACTAATAACATGTCCAGCAGCGGCCTCTCTTCACTAATAACATGTCTAGCAGCAGTCTCCCTTCACTAATAACATGTCCAGCAGTGGCCTCTCTTCACTAATAATATGTCCAGCAGTGGCTTCTCTTCACTAATAAAATATCCAGCAGAGGCCTCCCTTCACTAATAACATGTCAAGCAGCAGCCTCCCTTCACTAATAACATGTCCAGCAGTGGCTTCCCCCTACTAATAACAAGTCGAGCAGGGGCATCTCATCATTAATAACAACATGTTCCAACAGCAGCCTCCCTTAACTAATAACATGCCCAGCAGCAACCTCCCTTCAATAATAAAATGTCCCAGCAGCAACCTCCCTTCAATAATAAAATGTCCCAACAGCGGCCACAATTTACTAATATAATCTCCCAGCAGCAGCCCCCTTTCACTAATAACATGCCCCACAGCTGCCTTCCCTCACTAATAAGTTGTCAAGCAGTGGCCTCCCCCTCACTAATAAAAATGTCCCAGCATGCAGCCTCTTTCACTATAACAGTCACCAGTGCGTCCCTTCACTCATACATGTCTCATCCGTGGCTCTCTTCACTAATAATATGTCCAGCAGTGGCCTCTCATCACTATAAAATATCCAGCAGAGGCTTCCCGTCACTAATACCATGTCCAACAGCAGCCTCCCTTCACTAATACATGTCAAGCAGCAGCCTCCCTTCACTAACAACATGTCCAGCAGTGGGCCGCCCCCTCACTAATAACATGTCCAGCAGGGCCTTCTCATCGTTAATAACAGTATGTCCCAGAGCAGCCTCCCTTCACTAATAATAGCCCAGCAGCGGCCCCCTTTACTAATAAAATTGTCCCGACAGCGCCTTGCTTCACTAATAAAATCTCCGAGCAACAGCCTCCTTTCACTAATAACATGTCCCACAGCCGCTCCCCTCACTAATAACTTGTCCAGCCAGTGGCATCCTTCACTAGTCACTGTCCACCCAGAGGCTTCCCCTCACTATAACATGCTAAGCAGTGGCCTCCCCAGACTAATAAAGTGTTCCCAGCAGCAGCGTCCCTTTTAAGGCTAACACGGTGTAGAGTAGCTGAGCTGTGGAGTGGGACTATGGCTACTGCTCTCCATGCCCCAGTAGCTCTCTTTGACCCCCTACAATGCCTGACTATAAGACGAAGCTAGAAAACTGCGTGCACTGTCTGAGAAGAGCCATTCTCGTTGCAGTCAAGTTGCACTCAACTAGTCATGTATTCTTCAGCACCAAACTACTGCCACCAATGTATTTATGGGATTCTGCAAATATATATTTGTGTTGTAAACCCCTGCTATGCTTCCACATTTCCTCCAATGAAACCCATGACACCCTGTCCTCCACATTCCCTTGCCAATAGATGTCCACGACCCCCCTTGCAATGCCAGCCCTTGTTTAGTGTGTTTGTTTTCCTTCCTTTCAGGACCATGCCTGTCGTGGACTACTTCGGATCAATAGACTCCTTGATCATTCTTTTAGAATATTTAATCTTTAAAAAAATGTATTAAAATAAAAATTCTGACACACCCTTGTTAATTAAAATATTTCTAAAAGAATGATCAATGGAGTCTATTGAATCCGAAGTAGTCCACGACAGGCATGGTCCTGAAAGGAAGGAAAACAAACACACATAAAAACAAGGGCTCATTGCCAAGGGGGGTCGTGGACATGCTCATTGGCAAGGGAATGTGGAGGACATGGGTGTCATGGGTTTCATTGGAGGTAAATGTGGAAGCATAGCAGGGGTTAACAAATAAATATATATTTGCAGAATCCCATAAAATACATTGGTGGCAGTAGTTTGGTGCTGAAGAATACACTGACTATGTTGAGTGCAACTACTGCAAGCAGAACTGGCTTCTCAGACAGGTGCACGCAGTTCTAGCTTCGTGCTTAAGTCAGGCATGTAGGAGGGTCAAAAGAGGCTACTGGGGCATGGAGTAGCCATAGCTCCCACTCCACAGCTCAGCTACTCTACACCCTGTTAGCCTTAAAAAGGGAGGCTGCTGCTGGGACACTTTATTAGTCAGGGGAGGCCACTGCTTAGCATGTTATTAGTGAGGGGAAGCCTCTGGTGGACATGTGACTAGTGAAGGATGGCCACTGCTGGACAAGTTATTAGTGAGGGGAGGCGGCTGTGGGACATGTTATTAGTGAAAGGAGGCTGTTGCTCGGAGATTTTATTAGTGAAGCAAGGCCGCTGTAGGGACATTTTATTAGTAAAGGGGGGCCGCTGCTGGGCTTATTATTAGTGAAGGGAGGCTGCTGCTGGGACATATTGTTATTAACGATGAGAGGCCCCTGCTGGACATGTTATTAGTGGGGGGCGGCCACTGCTGGACATGTTGTTAGTGAAGGGAGGCTGCTGCTTGACATGTTATTAGTGAAGGGAGGCTGCTGTTGGACATGGTATTAGTGAAGGGAAGCCTCTGCTGGATATTTTATTAGTGATGAGAGGCCACTGCTGGACATATTATTAGTGAAGAGAGGCCACTGCTGTTATTATGTAATTTTTCCAATATAAGCAGTAGGCAAAATAATTGTGGGATGCCAACTGAATGTTATGTTAGAACTCTCAATAATATCTCGCTTCATATTGTGGTGCTCAGAGAAACATCCCACCTTACCTGCGGCTCACTATGTGACAACATATTCATCTCTACTATGGCATCATACCCCCTTACCTTAATGATTCTACCTTCAGTCTTGTGTGAAATTACCAATGGTGGTGTATCACAATATCCAGCGGTCTCTCTTAGGACATTCCCGACTTATAGACCACCCTACTTAAAGAAAACGGACCCCTCTGCCCACTGTGACCTCTGTTAGGTCTCTGGGTGCTTTTACTAGAAGTCCCGACGACACCTGCTACATACGTAAGGCGTCCTTTATGAAGCTTTTTGATAATTCTGGTCCATTAACAAGCAAAACATTTTTGGAAACTCGCAATTTGTCCCTCACTGTGGAAAAAAAATGGTGTCTGGATCTAACAATTATAAAGATACAGTTTTTGACTTACACATACAAATTCACTTAAAAACAACTTATGGAACCTATCTCTGTTTGTAACCCGGGGCTGCCCGTCTATTTACAATATGTAAGTTTCTCGGTGTATGGAACAATACTTGGCCTGGGCCCTTAATGTAAGCTATGGGATGCAATGGGTGTCAGCCCTCCAAGATCAACCATTGGGCAAACATGAGGGGGGGGGTACATCAAATGATCGCCAACTCCGGCCACCTAAAGATACAGAAGCGTAGAGCATGCTGGCACCTTGTGCCCGGTTCCTTCTACACCTGGTCCTGCTGCGTAGAATTGTGCTCAGCCTGCACCCGACTTGGTGCTCAAGTTGTCTCTTCGTGCCAGAACTGCGTACTAAATCATGGGGGGGGGGGTGTACATCTATTTTCAGTGCAGTGCAAACCCGATAAATCCCCCCATTGTCTGCAGGCATGTAAGGCACATCTTATTGGAATGATGAATGTAAAACAAAATATATATTTGAAATGTGTAGCAGATGGCTCTCGTAGTTCAGATACATAGGAAGCCATTAAAAATGGGGGATTATGTGTAACTTTTAACAACAATCAGGGCCACATCACAAGTAATTATATGATAAACTAAGGGACAGTATCGGTGTATTTTTAGTTTGAAATGGGGGGGACATTTTTTTTTTGCCCACAGTAGAGCCATATATTTTTGCTTTCACCTCAATCACCCCTGGCCCCCAAAATCAATAACTACAAGCTTAATTGATGAATTATATGTACCCTTAACTAGAGCATTGAAAAATACCATTTGGTTCCACCAAAACAGCCCTCATTTTACCTAGTTATCCAAGTCTAACTTTGAATGTTTATCGACTTAATATAATTCCGGTCTTTCTATGACTTTCTATGGCGTGGAAACTTAAAGAGCAGATTCACCACAGGAAATGTGCCCCCTAGGGAAATTCGCCCTGACATTATGCCTAAAAACAGTCTAACTCAAATAAACGTCCATTTGAACTAGTGGCCATTATATTTCACCAACATAATTCCCAAACCATGAAAGCCCCACAGTGAAGCACAGGTAAATATAATAATATTCTAAAAGATAGCTAAAATATTCTGATATAATAGTTGTACTACAATGTTCAATTTTATAGAGCAGGCAATGGTCATCCAGGTGTGGTAGGAATAGCATGTATTTAATTCATACAGATGGGGTCATAGGCAATTAAAAGAAAACGAAAAATGACGTGCATGCAGGAAACTTATTAAAGCTTCTCATAGTTTTGTCTTTATTGGATTACCTTTAAATCAACTGCAAACAAAAGTCATGTTAGAAATGGCAGATTACATATTAACGTTGAAAATTAATTTACTCTTAACAAAATATGACACGGATAACTGATTTACAGACAATGATTTAAATAAATTGTCATTAAAGGGCATATATATATAGATATCTATGGTTAACAGGGAAACATGCACTTCAGCTCAGACCCATTTAATATGGCCTTTATAAAATATTTTTTTCATATATAAGCATTTCAAAGTACAAAGCTAAAGTGAAAAAAAGAAAAGTGTGCTATTAACCTAAGCCCCTTCCAAAGTACAGGTTCTGTTCTATGGGACTGGCACAAAGCAATGTGATGCCAGTATTCAAAGGTATTTTGACTCTGGCCGTGGGAAATATTTGGATGGCGCAGAGTCGGTACCTGCGTTTAAAACATTTTTACCTTTATAGCCGGCGCAGGCAGGTACGCCGCTCCGGCTCTTCCCATGGCGCGCCGGCTACATACGAAGTGACGGAGAGCCACGGCATGTAAGGGCCGAGCGCGTACGTGCCTGCGCCGGCGATAAAGTTTAAAAGTTTTTTAAACCGTGCGATACTCCGCAGCTTTAAAAAAAACACAACAAGACATAAGCTCCGGCAACCACCACCCTTAGCTGGTGCGCGTATTCGCATCAGAAACCTGCCCTTATCATTCAAGTGGTAGTTTCCTTTAATCGCCGCCCTATGCACTTAAAGCACTTGCACCTCCCCCATTGGTGTCATACATATTATGTCTTTGTTTATTCGCGCGGCCTCTCGTTCACTAAATAAATGTCCCCAGCAGCAGCCTCCCTCACTCAATAAATTGCACATCAGAGGCCTCCCCTCACCCATACATGTCAGCCACGAGGCCTATCCCCACTATAACATTCAGCTGTGGCTCTACCGTTGCTACAATTTATGTCCAGCCAGTGAACCTTCACTCACTAATAACATATCCAGTCCCTGGGGGCCTCTTATATCCCTTCACTAGTAACATGTCCGCTGCAGCGGCCTCGCTCCTATCACACGTCCGCAGTGGCCTCCCTTCACTAATATCCTGTCAGCACACCTCCCCTCACTAATAACTGTCCATATGGGCCTCCCCTCAATAATACATTCCACAAGCTGCCAATCTTCTTCACTAATCAACATCTCCCTATCAGCAGCAGCCTACTGCACTAATACCTGTCAGCAGCAACCTCCCCTCACTAATAACATGTCCAGCAGTGGCCTCCCCTCAATAATAACATGTCCAGCAGCTGCCTCTCTTCACTAATAACATATCCAGCAGCAGCCTACCTTCATAATAACATGTCCAGCAGGGGCCTCCCTTCACTAATAACCTGTCCAGCAGCAACCTCCCCTCACTAATACATTCCAGCAAGTGGTCCCCATCATAATAACATGCCAGCAGCTGCCTCTCTTCAAACTAATAACATATCCAGCAGCAGCCTACCCTTCACTATAAAAGTCCATGCATGGCATCTTTCACTAATAGAGATTCCCCCCAGTCAATAATGCCCCTTCCCCGAATACCATATCCAGCCAGCAGCCTTCTTTCATTCACTAATAACACGTCAAGCTTGCAGCCTCCCCTCACCTATAACATATCCCAATGGCGTCCCCCTTAATCATTATAACATGTCCAGCAGTGGTTCCCTCCCCAACTAATAATCATGTCCAGCTGACCTCTACATCTTTAATATATCCACACATCCAGCAGCAGTCCTCCCTTCACTAATCATGCCAGCAGGGCCTCCCCTTTAATAATAAAATGTCCCAAACAGTGCCTCACTCTTCATTATAATAATCTTCCAGCAGCAGTCTCCCTGACACTAATAACACCTGCCCGACTCAATGCCCCCCTAACTCTGTCAATGCAGTGGGCCTCCCTAGTTGTAGTCATTGTTCAGCCAGCGGCCTCCCCTCACTAATAACATGTCCAGCAGCAGCCTCCCATCAGTAATAAATATGTCCCAGCAGCAGAGGCCCTCCTTTCACCTTATAACCAGGTCTCACCAGTGGTCTCTCTGTCCCATATATGTCCAGCAGTTGCCCTTTCTCACTATAAATTTCCAGCAGAGACCCCTCCCCTCACTTATAATTGTCCAGCATGGCAATCTCTTCACTAATACATATGTTTGTTCCAGGCAGTCAGCCTACCGTCACGAATAACATGGTCTAGCAGCGTCTCCTTTCAACTAATAACATGTACAGCAGTGGCCTCTCTTCACTAATAAGTATGTACTCCAGAGTGGCTTCTCTTCACTAATAAAAATATCCAGAGAGGCTCCTTTCACTAATAACATGTCAAGCAGCAGCCTCATCCTTCCGTAATAACATGTCCAGCAGAGATAGCTTCCCCCTACTATAACCACAGAGTCGAGCAGGGGCATGTCTCATCATTAATAACAACATGTCCAACAGCCAGCCTCCCTTAACTATAAACATGCCCAGCCAGAACCTCCCTTCAATAATAAAAGTCCCAACAGTGGCCACAATTTATAATATATCATCCCAGAAGCAGCACCCTTCCACTAATGACATGCCCCACAGCTGCCTTCCCTCACTAATAGTTGTCAAGCAGGGGCCTGCCCCTCACTAATAAAATGTCCCAGCAGCACCTTCTTTTACTAGTAACCATGTCAAACAGATGGCCTCTCTATCACTAATAATAGTCCAGCAGTGCTCTCCTCACTAATAAAAAAATATAGGCAGAGGCCGCTCCTCACTATAACCTGTCCAGCAGCAACCTCCACTCACTAAATGTTTTTTTTTTTTCATTTTTTTTTTTGGCGCCTACAATGTACAGTGGCTCCCCCATATATAATCGCGCTGCCTCTCTCATAAAGAACATGATCCAGCAGCAGCCTACACATTCACAATACATGTCCAGCATATGGCATCTTTCCACAATAATATGTCCAGCAATGGGCTACCCTTCACTAAATAACATGTCAGCAGCAGCCTTCTTTCACTAATATACACGATCAAGCTGCAGCCTCCCCTCAACTCAACATGTCCAGCGTGCATTCCCCTCATTTATAACATGTCCAGGCAGTGGTTTCCCCCCCACTAATAACATGTCCAGCAGTGCCTATCATCTTTAGTGAACAACACATCCGCAGCAGCCTCCCTTCACTAATAACATGCCCCCGCAGAGGCCTCCCTGTATAAATAAAATGTCCCAACAGTGGCCTCAACTTCCCTAATATATCTCCCCAGCAGCAGTCTCCTTTCACTAATAACATTTGCACCCTCATGGCCTCCCAACTAATGACTGTGGTCAAGTCGCGGCATCCCATGTTGCTGATCCATATGTCTACGCAGCGGCCTCATCACCTCACTAAGAGCACATGCGCAGCAGCAGCTCCCCTCAGTAATAGAAATGTCCCAGCAAGCAGCCTCCTTCACTAGTAGCTATCACAGCAGCAGCCTCCCCTCACGCAGAAAATGTAACAGCAGCAGCTCCTTTCACAAGTAAACAGGCCACCCGTGGGCCTCTCTTCCCTAATATAGTCCAGCAGTAGCTCTTTCACTAATAAAATATCCAGCAGAGACCCTCCCCTCACTAATAAACATGTCCAGAGTGGCCTCTCTTCATAATAAACATGTCCAGCAGCCCTCCTTCACTAATAAAACATGTCTAGCAGCAGTCTCCTCTTCACTAAAAACATTCCATGCATGGCGTCTCTTCACTCATTACAGTCTCCAGCAGTGGCTTCTCCCCCACGATATAACAAGTCGAGTCAGAGGGCAATCTCATCATTAATAACACATGCCCACAAGTAGCCTCCCTTAATAATAACATCCACAGAGCACCTCCTTTCAATAATAAATTTCCCACAGCGGTCCACAATTATACATATAATCTCCCAGAAGCAAGCCCCGGTCCTTTCCCTAATAGCATGCCTCACCGCTGCACCTTCCCTCACTAATAAATTGTCAAGCAGGGGCCCCTCCCCACTACTAAAAAAGTCCAGACACTTTCTTTGCACTAGTACATGTTCAAGCAGTGGCCTCTTCTTCACTAAGATATCCAGCAGTGGCACTCTCCTCACAATAAAAAAAATATAGCAGAGGCCCTACCTTACTAATACCTTTGCATCCTCCCGTCAGCAACGTACTCCCCACATACAGTGCGTGCCTCACCTCAATTAATAACATGTTCCGCATCTGCCCTCTCTTCAACTAAATAATATATCCAGCAGCAGCCTCTCCGCTAATGACACTGTCTAGCAGCGGCCTTCTGTCCACTAATAATTGTCCAGCAAATAGCTATCTATTCACTATTAAAAATCAGCAAGGCCTCCCTTCACTGAATAACATGTCATAGGCAGGGCAGCCTCCCTTCACTAATAAACATGTCGACGTTGCGGGCTTCCCACCCAAATAAGAAAGCGTCGAGGGGCATCTCATCATTAATAACAAAATGCTACCAACAGCAGCCATCCCTTAACTAATAACATGCCCAGCAGCAACCTTCCCTTAATAATAAAAGAAATTTTGGCTCCTCCCAACCAGCGGCACTACATTTCACTAATATAATCCCCAGAAAGCGCCCCATTTCACTAATACAGACCACCACAGATGACCTTCGCCTCACTATAAAGTTGTCAAGCAGTGGCCTACCCCTCATACTAAATGTCCCAGCAGCAGCCTTCTTTTAAACTAAGAACATGTCAAGCATGGCCTCTCTTCATAATAATATGTCCAGCATGCCTCTCCTCACTAATCAAAAAAAATAGAGAGCGCCTCCCTTCACTATAACACTGTCTAGATCAGCAACCACCTCCCCTCAATTAATAACCAATGTCCGCAGTGGCCCCCCCTCAATAATACAATGTCCAGCAGCTGCCCATCTCATCACTACATAACAATCCGCAAGCAGCAGCCTACCTTCACTATAAGTAACTAGTAGGAGCACTTAAAATGCTCGGGTATCGTTATTCGAGACGAAACTTTTTCCCGATGCTGAGTGCCGTCTCGAATACACCGAGCCCCATTGAATCAATGGGAGACTCGAGCATTTTTACAAGGACCAAGGCTCTGCACAGGAAGCTTGGCCAAACACCGGGGAACCCTCAGAAAGGATAGAAACCACCACGAAATCGCCAGGACCAAGACAGCTGGGGCAAGCATGCATGGATGTCTCTTAGGCTCTTTAACGGCACCATTATGCCAAAATATGGTGCACAGCATGGTCCAACAGAGATGACAGAATGAGCTAGAAGCAATCGAAACATCCAATAAATTGACCCTGACACTGATAGGGGAACACGGCATGCAGAGGCAGCGGCAGCCGGCCTGAGGGTGGTCATGGCGACATACCCTAAGGAGACTCAGGACTTCCAAACCAATGGGTGCAGAGAGGAACCAAAAGGAGGTGAGGCAAGAAGCCGCTCAATATGATCGAGTACTGCAAAAGTTTTGCCAGTATATTTTGTGGATTACCAGCAGTGGTGGCGACAACGTTAACAACTTGATGTGGAATCCTGAAAACAACCCAAATTTGTGCCTGACACACCCTCTGTTTGATAAGGGACGATGTATGGAGGCAGCTATATGGACGACTTGTTGGAGGTAGCAATGGAACAACGTGTGGAGGCTGCTATGGAGACAATTTAATTTGATAGGCCCTGATTGGCAGTCCAAAACGTTTTCAAACCAGAGGAGCAGGTAGGTGGCCCTCCTTAAAATGATGATTGAGTGCCTGTATGTGGCCCAAAAAGTTCAAAACCAGAGGATAGTTGTGCCTCCAAAAAATGAAATATTGAGTGCCTGTATGTGGCAGTCAAAAAAAGTTTCAACCAGAGAGGCGTAGTGGCCCTCGAAAATGGAATAGATTGAGTGCTGTTGTGGCAGTCCAAAAAGTTTCAACCAGAGGAGCAATAGGTGGCCCTCCAGAAAAATGAAATAGATTGAGTGCCTGTATGTGGCAGTCCAAAAAAGTTTTCAAAACCAGAGTCGGTAGGTGGAGCCTCCAGAAAATGGAAATTGATTGAGTGCCTGTATGTGGCAGTCCAAAAAGTTTCAAACCAGGGAGCAGGTAGGTGGCCCTCCAAAAAATTGAATAGATTGGGCCTGTATGTGGCACTCCCAAAAATTGTTTAAAAAGAGGACCGGGTAGGTGGCCCTCCAGAAAATTAAATGCATAAAGTACTATAGCTAGCTAGCCCGGGGCCCTGTCAAAAAATAGCCAGTTTCCTCTGCTTTAGCTGTACAAAGAGAGGAGAGGAGGAAAATGAGGAGGGCGAGGAGTAGCATAATTATTCAGGTTGAGCTTCCTTCACCTGTGGTGGAGATTGAAATTCTGAGAAATCCAGGCTTTATTCATCTAATAAGCGTCAGCCGTCAGCGCTGTCAGTACGACAGGCGCGTATTATCGGTGATGATGCCACCAGCTGCACTGAAAACCCGCTCGGACAAGACGCTAGCGGCAGGGCAGGCAAGAACCCCAAGGCGTTACAGCAGCAGTTCGTGCCACATGTCCGAGGCTTTGAAACCCAGTATTGTAGGAGCTGTGTGATCTTTAGGACGATGGTTATGGTCAGCTACGTACTCCCTACCATCTTTCTGAAAGATCAGCCCTACTCTGCCGAGACTGGTGACAGGTGACAGTGTCTTGCTGGGTGACATAAGCTGGCAAAAGCCTTGTAAAGCGTACCCTTGCCAGTGCTGGACAAGCTGCCTGCTCGCCTACTCTCCCTCGCTACTTGTCCCGCAGAACTACGCACTCTGCGCTAGCGCTTGTCAGAAGGGAAAAATACTGTTTCAGTCTTGTGCACCAGGGCCTGCTGTATTCATGCAGCTTCTCACACCTTTACCTCTCCAGGGATGAGAGTGGAAAGATTTTGCTTGTACCGTGGGTCCAGGAGAGTGAATACCCGTAATCGGTGCTGAATAAACTTTTGACTGCGAGGGTCACGGGATAGCAGCCTAGCATGAAATCTGCCATATGCGTCCCAACGCGTGAATTCACTCCCCTCACTGGCCTGACTGTCCATTTCCTCTCCTCCAACTCCTCTTCTCTTCTGTCCTGCCCATACACGCTGAACAGTGAAGGACTGAACAATGGTCCCCTCTTCTGTCTCGCCAACATTCTCCTCCTCTTCTCCTCCTCACTCCTCCACCTCCTCCGATATGCGTCTGAGAAACAGACCTAAGGTGCTTTGGCTATCAACAAGGGAATCTTCTTCCCCCGTCTCTTGTGACGAGCGCAAAGCTTCCGATTTCATGCTGCCAGAGAGTTTTTCAACAGGCCAAGCAGCGGGATGGTGAGTCTGATGTGGCGCATCACCCACTGACCATCTGTGTGACCTCCTCAAAGTTACTCAGCACCTGACAGATATCAGACATCCACGTCCACTCCTCATTGTAGACTTGAGGGAAGCTGACTGACCTGACTACCAGTTCTGGTGGAAGTTGACATCTGCAGTCTACAATCGCTCGGCTTCTGGTAAACTCTGGATAACAATGGTGAATGTGAATTCCACCTCGTGGGCACGTCGCACAACAGTCGGTGAGCGGGCGGCATTGGAGGGGCGCGGCGCTGACCCTGAGAGTGGCAGCATCTGTGCGTGGACTTCCTGAAATGCGCACAGATTGCGTCGCACCTTCGGTGAGCAACACATCTGACAGATTGGGGTATGTCTGAGGAAAACGCTGAACTATCAGATCTTACACATGGGCCAGGCATGGCAACATGTTCAGTCTGCCGAGTTGCAGAGCCGCCACCAGTTACGGCCGTTGTCCACACAACCCCATGGCTGGCTCAGTTCAGCGGTGCCAGCCACAGATCAGTCTGCGCCGGTGATGCCCTGTAATAGTTCTTGGGCGGTGTGCCTTTATCGCCTAGGCTCAGCAGTTTGAGCACCGCCTGCTGTCGCTTAGCGACGGCACTGCTGCTGTGCCTAGAGCTAGACTGATGGACGCATGCCCACGGATGGTAGTTCGGAAGTAGGAGGTGGAGGAGGGGTGGGAGGAGGAGGAGGCATAGTAGGCCTTTGAAGACCTGGACCGAGGTAGGCCCCGCAATCCTCGGCGTCGGCAGTATATGACAGCCCCAGGTCAGGACCGGCGTCCCAGCCTCCACCAAGTTAACCCAATGTGCCGTCAGCGATATATAGTGTGCCCTGCCGGCAGCACTGTCCACTGTGTCCGTGGTCAGGTGGACCTGTCAGAACGGCGTGGTCAGGGCACGGATGATGTTGTCTGACATGTGCTGTGCAGGCTGGGACGGCAACATCGGGAAATGTAAGTGGCGGCTGGGGACGAATACCGAGGGGCGGCCGCCGCCATGGGTTGCGAAAGGCCTACGTCTCTACTAGATCCATAGGGCAGCATCTCCAGGCTAAGCAATCTGGAGATGTGACATTAAGGGCTTGGGCGTGCGGTGGGTTTGCACATATTTTTCTTTTCCGTCTCCAGCGTCTGGGGTATGGAGAGCTGAACGCTGGTGGATGCTGTGGAGGATCGTGGCAACGATTGGGTGTTTTTGTGCCAGGTTCCTGGGCAGGGGCTGACTATCATCTGACACAGGGGAAGGAGCAGTGGTGTGCACGGTCGGAGTAAGGTGACGTTCTTGGTTGCCACTTGATTGGTGGGTGTTTACGCATTATATGCCTGGCGCATACTGGTGGTAGTTAAGCTAGTAGTGGTGGAACCCCTGCTGATCCTGTTTGGCAAAGTTGCACACCACAGTCCGTCGGTCATCCGGTGGTTTCCTTAAAGAACCTCCAGACTTCTGAAATCTAGCCCTCGCCACGGGAGCTTCACTACGTGAACACATTTGGCAGCTGATGCACCTGCTCTGGCCCTGCCTCTAGTCTGGCCCCACCACTGCCCTTCCAACCTGTTCGCTAAGGACTCTCCTCCGTCTCAGAAGCACTGTGTTCACCCGGCCTCTCAACCCAGCTTGGGTCGGTCACCTCTCACATCCTCCGATCCCTCAGTCCTGTCTCCCCTCGGACTTCCTGCCCTGACAACAACTTCACCACTGTCTGACAACGGTGTCTCCTCATCGTCGGACACCTCTTTACAACACTTCTGTCACTACGTCAAGAAGTCACTATCACCACAGACTGCGAACTGGTGGAAACCTGGGCATCGGAAAATTGCTCAGCAGCAACGGACAAGTGGTTTGTGACTGTGGGAAGGGTCCAGAAAACAGTTCCTCAAGAGTATGCCGGTTCAAATGCCAAAATTTCCTGGGAGGGGGCAGACTGGGGTGGGGAGGAGGTCTGAGGCTGCAGGAGCTGGAGGAGTGCCATTTCGGTGACAGGGGTGACGCGTGGAAGCTGACTGGGGCAAATAGCTCGAAGCTTGTCGGCAATCACGACATCACCTGTTCGCACGTTCTGGCCTCAACAGTGCTCTACCACGAGTCCGCAGTAACTGCAACATGAACCTAGGGAGTGTAGCTCTGCGGCGTTCCCCTGCTCCCTCATCAGCAGGTGGTGTCTCACCAGCCCCCCAGGACCAACCGGCCTCTGACCCCTGCCAGTAGTTGACGCCCATGTCCCCGCCCTCGTCCTCTACCCTAGCCCTCGGGTTAAACTTTTGAAAATGAAAGTTATAACTTTAATTTTTTTTTACTTTTTTTTTTTGTGGTTTTTTTAGTTTTTAAAACCAAACGATGCTATCCTATTGCTATGGCTATTTTCTAGCCAACTATGAAAGCACATCGCTATGCAGATGAGTACGCGAGTTTGAAAAAATAACGTAACATAAAAGTAATGCAGACTGTGCTAATTTAAATCCAACCCCTAATAAATATCCCACTTCGGTCTTTGCGATGGATATGTGCGTCACGTAAGCGTCTAAACACAGCGGTCGCAAGTCTCACTCCAAATCCTACACAATTGGCTAGATATGCTCACGCAGCAAGGACAGGGGCCACCAGCAGATCAACCAGAAATAATATTATATAACGTTATTTATGGCGTAAGGATAAGCCGTTTTGGATTCTCCTTGGCTATTTTCTCCTAGCCAAGTGATAAAGCACAGCTGATTGAGATGACGATACTGAGTTATAAAAAAAAACGTAAAATAAAAAGTAAAGTGCAGACTGTGCCTAATTGAAATCCACCACAATAATATCCCACTTCGGTCCTGCGAATGGATATGTGGTCATAAAGCCGCTAATAACACCAGGGGGGGACGGTCGGCAAGTCTCACTCTCTCAATCTCCACAATTGGCTAGTATATGAGCACTGCAAGCAAGTGACAGCACCAGCAGATCAACCAGAAAGAAATAAAATATAATAACGCTATTGTAAGGTAAGTAAGCCTTTGGATTCTCCTTTGGCTATTTCCTACTCAAGTATGAAAGCACCTATAGAGATGACGCTGAGTTTGAAACAAATACGTAAATAAAAAGAAGCTGGCAGACTGTGCCTAATGAATCAAACCCCCTATAAATTTTCCCACTTTTGTGTTTGAGTTGGATATGTGCTGTCACTAGAGCTAACACAAAGGTAGCAAGTCCCCCTGTCAAATCCACAATATGTACAGCTGCAGCTACTAGTGACACAGCAAGCCACCCAAGCAAACAAAAAACAAAAAAAGTTATAACGTTTGTAACCCTAAGAGGGCTGTTGGGTCTTGGAGAATCACCTCTCTGCCTAACGTATCTACACCTAGCTAACACCGACCCGAACGCACTCTCTCCTAAGCGGCACCGACACAGAATTGATCCCGAGCATCTCGCTGGTCACCTGATTGGTCCACCAACCACGTGTATAAACGTGTAAGGGTACCAACGTTGCGGGGTGGAGGGGTCAGAGTACTCCTGGCTTTTGATTGGCCTCTGTTTCTCGGCCGCAACAAAAAGCAAAACGGCGGGAGCTGCCATTTTCTCGAGACGGACGAAGTATTCGTCCGAGCAACGAGCAGGTTTCGAGTAACGCTAAGCTCGAAACGAGACATCAAGCTCGGACTTGTATGTCGTCTCTCTCTACTAACTGTCCAGCAGTGGCATCTTTTCCTAATAAGTATTCAGCAATGTGCTCCCTTCACTAATAACCATGCCAGAAGCAGCTTCTTTCACTAATAAAACCTCAGCTGCGCTTCCCTCACTAATAACATGTCCAAGTGGCTTCCCCTCATTTAACATTCCAGGCATGGTTTCCTCCCCCACTAATAACATGTCCAGCATGCCTCTCATCTTAATAACACACATCCCAGCAGAGGCCCCCTTTAAATAAAATGTACCAACGGGCCTCATTCCCTAATATACCCCCAGCAGCAGTCCTCCTTTCACTATAAACTGCCAACCTAATGGCCCTTCCCTAACTAATTGAATTGTCCAAGCAGCGGCCTCCCTTTGCTAGTCATATGTCCAGCAGCGGCCTCCCCTCACTAATACATTCCAGGCGACAGCCTCCCCTCATATAAAAATGTCCAGCAGCAGCCTCCATTCACTAGTAGCATATCCGCAGCAGGCACCTACCCTCACGAATAAAATGTCCCCACAGCAGCCTCCTTTCACACAAAGTAAACTATGTCCACCAGTGGCCTCTCTTCCCTAAAAGGTCCAGCAGTAGCCTCTCTTCACTAATAAAATATCCATCCAGCGAGGTTCCTCCCCTCACAATAATGTCCAGCAGTGGCCTCTATTCATCAATAACATGTCAGCGCAGCCTCCCTTCACTATAACATGTACTACAGCATTCCCTTCCTACGAAACAGTCCAGCATGGCCTCTCTCACTAAATACAGTCCAGCATGGCCTCTTCACACTATACATTGTCCGCAGTAGGGCTTTCCCCCATAATACAAGTCGAGGCAGGGGCAATCTCATCTTAAATAACAAACATGTCCCAACAGAGCCTCCCTTAAACTAATAACCAATGCCACAGCAAGCACCTCCCTTCATAAAAAATGTCCCCAACAGCGGCCACAATTTACTATTAATCTCCAGAAGCACAGCCACCTTTCCCTAAATACCATGCTCACAGCGCCTTCCTCACTAATAAGTTTGTCAAGCATGGGCCCTCCCCTCACTAATATAAAATGTCCCAGCAACACAGCCTCTTTCACTAGTACATTCAAGCAGGGGGGGCCTCTCTCACTCTACACTAGATATGTCAGCATGGCCTCTCCGCACTCAATAAAAATATAGCAGGGCCTCCCTCTCACTAATAAACCGTTCAGCGTAGGAATCCTCCCCTCACTACTAACAGTCCAGCAGGGCCTCCACTCAATAAAACATGTCCAGCACTGCTCTCTTCACTAATAAACATATCCAGCAGCAGCCTACCTCGCTAATCACATGTCTAGCAGTGGCCTCTCTTCACATATATAGGTCCACATGGAGCTTCTCTTCACTAATAAAATATCCAGCAGATTGCCTCCTTCACTAATACATGTCAGCAGCAGCCTCCATTCACTATTAACAGTCGAGCAGTGCTTCCCCCCACCTAATACGAGTCGAGCAGGGCAATCTCATATTATAACAACATGTCACAACACGCAGCCCTCGCTAACTAATAACATGCCCAGCAGCAACCTCCCCTCACTAAATAAAATGTTCACGCAGCAGGCCTTCTTTCACTAGTAACATGTCAACCCAGTGGACCTCTCTTCACTAAATATTCCCAGCAGTGGCCTCTCTCACGAATAAAAAAATATACAGAGGCCTCCCTCACTTAATACATGTACACAGTTGGCCTTCTTCACTAAAACCATGTCCACCAGCAGTGCCTCACCTCCATACTAACATGTCCAGCAGCGGCCTCTCTTCACAATAAACATGTCTAGCAAGCAGTCTCCTCTTCACTAATAACTGTCACAGCAGTGGCCTCTCTTCACTAATAAATGTCCAGCAGTGGCTTCTCTTCACTAATAAAATATCCAGCAGAGGCCTCCCTTCACTAAAACAATGTCAAGCAGCAGCCCCTTCTACTAACATTTCCCAGCAGTGGCTTTCCCCTACTAATAACAAGTGAGCAGGGGGCATCTATCATTAATATAACAACATGTTCCAACAGCAGCCATCCCTTACTAATAACATGCCCAGCAGCAACCTCCCATAATTAATAAATGTCCCCGCAAACCTCCCTCATAATAATAAATGTCCAAACAGCCGGCCCAATTTACTAATATCTCACAGCCAGCACACCCCCTTTCACTAATAACATGCCCCACAAGCGGCCTTCTCCCTCACTATAATAGTTGTCAAGCAGTGGGCCTCCCTCCTACACTAATAAAATTGTCCCAGCCATGCAGCCTCTTTCACTAGTACATCTCCCTTCAACTCAGTAACTGTCTTCACTATAACCGTCGCGTGGCCTCTATTCACTAATAATAGTCAGCAGTGGCCTCTCATCACTACTACAATATCCAGCAGAGGCTTCCCTCACTACTACCATGTCCAACAGCAAGCCTCCCTTTCACTGAATACATGTCAAGCAGCAGCCTCCCTTCACTAACAACCAGTCCCGCAGTGGTCCGCCCCACTCCCTAATAACATGTCCAGCAGGGGCCTCTCACGTAATAACAAGTTATGTCTCGCAGGCAGCTCCCTTCACTAATAATAGCCCAGTCAGCGGCCCCCTTGACTAATAAAATTGTTCCCGACAGCGCCTTGCTTCACTAATAAAATCTCCGAGGTCAACAGCCTCCTTTCACTAATACCATGTCCACACAGCCGCTCCCTCTCACTAATACTGTCAGCCGTGCATCCTTTCACTATCACATGTCCACCAGAGGCTTTTCCCCTCAACATAACATGCTAAGCAGTGGCCTCCCCATGACTAATCAAGTGTTCCCAGCAGCAGCCTCCCTTTTGAGGCCTAAAGGTTGGTAGATGTAGCTTGAGCTGCTGGTCAGTGGGTACAGGTACTCGCTCTCATGCCCCAGAAGCTCTCTTTTGACCCTCTACAATGCCATGACTATTAAGACGAAGCTTTAGAAACTGCGTGCACCTGTCTGAGAAAGATGCCTTCCGCTTGCAGTCAGTTGCACCAAACTAGTCAGTGTATTCTTCAGCACCAAACCTACTGCCCAATCCAATGTATTCTATGTGGATTCTGCAAATATATATTTCGTTTGTAAACCCCTGCTATGCTTCCACATTTACCTCCAATGAAACCCGATGACACCCTGTCCTCCCATCCTGCCAACTGAGCATGTCACGACCCCCCTGCATGCAGCCCTTGTTTCAGGTGTGTTTGTTTCCTTCCTTTCAGGACCATGCCTGTGTGGACTACTTCGGAGGTAATAGACTCCCTTGAGCATTCTTTTAGAATATTTTAATAGTACAGACATGTGGTTGGTTAACAGGACCATGTATGCCATTGTTTGGCAATTAATTGGCGGCCAATAGCTTAAATAAAACACCTACTACTAAAAAGCCCCATACAAACTCTAAATAATGCTGTACACCTCTTCCACGTAAATACTAGATATTACGAGGGGCAGATGTATAGCGATAGTCCTTGCATCTTCACCTTTTCTTTCTTATTTACTAATATTGTTCATTGGAGCACTTCGCAACTCTTATCTTGAGACTGATTAACTTTTTAAAATGGCTTTTTGTGTCACAGAAGTATTTATTTTTAAGCACTTGCTTGCCTCCTGATTTATCATTGGACTTATTTTGTTTTGAAAAATGGGGACTGTGGGGGGGCGAACGAACGGTGGAAAAGTGGCAAAAAAAAATGCAAGAAAGGAGGGACAAAAAAAAGTGAGGAAAATAGCAAAGAAAAAGATAAACGAACCAGGGACGGGTCAGAATCATGGATCAATGGGGCTGTTGGATGCACAGTGTGCAATTGGGGAAGGACATCACGCAACACAAGGATGCAAGGATTGTAAACAATTCAAGTGCATTACATAATGCGTGTTGTGCCCCCTCGGTAGGATCTTTAAGCTTCCTTTGCTCCTTTAAAACCTATGGAGAGCCCAGAGTCCCTTATTTGCATAATTATAAAAGCATTTTTTTATAAAAACCAGGAGGGTAAGAGGCTTAAAGAATTTCTAGTGTAGATACCATATTTCAAGCACTACCTTAGAGAGGACCTTCATTCTAATAAAAAAACACTAGGAGCGACTAACCACATTTTTAGCATGCATAAACTGCTAAATTTATCGGAACACTCCGATAAAGGTAGCAGACACTGCAGCGCCATACCCTAGGAATGCCAGACCAAGCTCACAGTGGTCCGAGGAGCTGATTTTTTTCCTGGACCGCCCCTCCCATGATATAGGCGGCGGTGACTGCTGGGCTACATTCGGCAGTCACCGCCTCCTCAAACCGCTCCCTCATGAATACACTGCACCGCCGTAAGCTCTGTCCGGCGTTCTGATGGTATGGCAGTCCAGTGTCTGCTAGCTTTATCAGAGGGTTCCACAAACCATGAAACTCTTACCACCATGCTTAACTGTAACTGTAACTCACATGCTTGACACCATTTGAACCGAATAACTTTATTTTGGCCTTTATACATTACAGGACCTGGTTTCAGTAATTCGAGTCCTTAGTCTGCTTCCCTTGATTGAACAGTTTGCAGGTTTTCCTGTTCATGATCCTTACCAGAGGCTTCATTCTGGTCAATTGCCATATACACCAATTTGATGGTATGTGTGGAGTATGGTCTGATATGGTATCTCCCTACCTCTCCATTCTAATCTCAGTGTATTGGCCAACCTAGCTCTCTCATACATCAGTGATCTTAAACTTTTCTGTTCCGTAATTCAAACCTCTAACTCCTGTCTCCAAGACTTCTCACAGGCTGAACTAATTCTCTGTAATGCCCTACCCCCGGTCTATACCCACCCTCCAAAGATTCAAACATGCTCTTAAAAACAATTTATATAGGCAGACCTATCACACTTACTAACTGCATGCAACTGTAACTTACTCTTTATTAACCAATTCTGGGTACTTACCCCATCTGTTATCCAGCAAACACCAGTTACCAAGCTACAGGCCTATTTGTATCCTTAAACTTGGACTCTGTAAATAAGATGGAGGCAGCATTTATATTATTACATTATTTTTATTTCATTTCCTTATAAAAAATGTCAGGACAATTATACAAGTTCTTACATCTCATGTGTCACCCCCTTCATCCTCATAGACTGTAGCTCTTTGTGTCATCCCCTCATCCTCATAGACTGGTAAGCTCTGTGTGTCACCCCCTCATCCCTCATAGTCTGTAATCTCTCGGGATCAGGACCCTCACTCCTATTGTTCCATAGGACTATTATTACTCTGTAATGTCTTATTTTTTTGTATATGTTCCCCAGAATCTGTAAAGGGCTATGGAATTTAATGGCGCTACATAAATAAAGATTATTATTATATTTATTATTATTAACCTGGCTTAACCCCTTAACGCTCTGCGCCGTAGCTCTACGGCGCAGAGGTGTAAGGGATGTATGAAGAGGGCTCACGGGCTGAGTCCTCTTCATACAGAGGTGGGGGTTTTTGCATTTTGCACAAAACCCCACCGCTAATAACCGGCTATTAACCCTCTCAACGCCTCCGGCAAAGTCGCCGGCGGCGTTTAAAAGACGACGGCGCGCGGGTGCCGCCATCTTTTTCCGATCGCCGCGCCCCCGAACGTCATCGGGGGGCGGTGATTGGTTACCATGGTAGCCTCAGGTCTTCTTTTGACACGAGGCTACATGGCTTATGCAGGTTCGTTACAATGAGCCAGTGGGCTGTAGTATTGCAGTATATGGTAGGAGCGATCTGACCATCTAGGGTTAATGTACCCTAGAAGGTGGCTGCCTCATATTAGAGCAGTAACTATTTAACAGATTCTACAGCACGTAATTTTACCGTTTTAACAAATAAGTAGATCTTTTGTTTACTTTAGGTTTGTTAATGAAAATATCACATTTAACTAAGTAAAATGTGAAATCAAAAATCTATGAATCATAACAAAGAAATAAGAGGAGAACCTGACTGAATGGATATTCAAATATTAATCATGTGTATATGTGTTTGGCCTTCCAGCAGTACTCTGATTTTTTTCTCATGTTTTTTTTGATTATATGTAAGGGAATATATAATATAAATATACTGGTTTTTAGCAACTACAAATTTTTACATTTACTACAATTTTGAACATCTCAATCAAACAAGACCATAAAAATATGCATATATAATGTACATATATATACATATATATATTTCCACCATATTCATTCATTCACCATAACTCCAATGTTTTTACGTTTCGAGTCTTTGGAATCAGAGCTTTTTCTCAAGCAGTTACAAGTGCAAATGAGAGGGTATAAAAGGGGAAGTGATATCATCTTGATTGCTAATTAATTAGCGTATCGGAAATTTTATTAAATACTCATCTGTGCTCTACATAATGCCATGACAATTCATAAGTGCGTACTTGGCTAAAGTGCTCATCAATATATATATATATATATATATATAATATATATATATATGAAGTTAAATGAAGTTCTAATTAGCAACAATTGTGTATTGGTGAGAACCATGTACAGCATATTAAAAATACAATGTTAACAACTGCACATGCCTATATATTTTTCTATATATATATAGATATCTATATATATGTATATGTATTTATATTAATAATTTTTTTGTAAATACTGGTTTTAGTTACCCTACCCGAATGATATTATATTAAATAATTCCTAATACTATGATAATAATATGTATGAATTCATTTAATATAATTAATCATTGTAGATACCAATTCATGACTTATAGCGTTTCATATTAACATGAACATGTTAACATTAGGGTAGGTTAAAAAATTACTTTGATCATTTTTATAAATTACATTTCTATCGTTATAGATATTATATTGGCTTCTTTACATCTGTACAGCCTTTTAATATTGTTCTAATCGCCATTTACACAGTTACAGGCAGGTGCTTTTCACGTACTTCTTGACTAATAAAAGAATTTTTATGAAAAAGGGGAAAAATTGTGCCATCTAAAATTAAATACCGGTACCATCTTTTTATTCATGATTCATTGTTTCTATTTATACTAATGTAAATATTAGAGTAATACCTTTTATAGTGTAGAATTTTTTACACTATCACACATACAAAGAAACACGCTCAAAAAGCAAATTTTTATCTTACAATAACATACACGTATATATCTATTTTTTATTATTAATATTTCTAATATTTTTTCCAGAGCACAGTAGATATCAAATTTCCCCAATTATGGCTGGCCCTTGGCTGATAAAATGGAGCCCACTTATATATTTTAGTTTAACACAGTGTTGGAAAAGTTGTTGTGGACAAATGGAGAATAGATACATGATAGATAATCATAGAATAGATAGATATATAGATAGATAGATAGATAGATAGACTCAGACAACAGACAACAGACGATAGAAATAGAAAGATGAAGGTAGGTAGATATATAATAGATAGATAGATAATAGAAAAGATGATAGATAGATAGATGATAGATAGATATGATGAATAGATAGAAATATAGATAGGATATACAGACAGATAGATAGATAGATCAGATAGATGATAGATAGATAGCTAGACAGATAGATAGATACATAGAAAGAAATACAAGGAAAGACAGAAAGAAGATCGCATAGGTAGATAGATAGATAGATACATTAAAATAGAATTTGTGTTTAATTTTTTTTTTTCAATTCAGTGAAAACACTCAACCAGTAACCATTAATCACGTTTATAACACATAATAAAGATGTTTATTACCTTTTCTATTGTAATGATTACAGTACTGTGGAACCAGTGGAATAAATTATAAAGACACTAGGAAATGTAAATCTATACCCTCCCTGGGGCAAAAAAGAGGGAGATGTCTATTCATCATTATTGCTTCATATCCTGGAATGACTTATATGCTAGTAAAAAAAAATTTTGCCATGTGTTAAAGAGTGCTACAGCAATACTCAGAAATGTCTGGCGGCTAGCATTGTCAGGTGGTTACATGGTCTATATCTCAGCTGGGACAGGTCCATATGGTGGGGTCTAAGTGATGGGGCTTAAATTCATATTGTCTGGTTTCTGGCGTGTTAATAACCGTTGTTGCCGCATGGTTGACGTTGAGCGTTTGTGCTGTCCGTGGTAAAGTGAAAAATTATTGCCACAGTATTTTCTTTTCCTGACTTTTTTGTGGTCTTGAGTTAGGAAATGTTCAGGTTTTTGTTCCTGAAAGCCTTTCAACAAATCTTTTTAAAGGCATAGATTTTGCCCACCAGACCTTTTTATGGTTCTATGTATAGGACTGTCATAAACGTCTTATCCTACCTTTTTAAACTTTCACTTATGTTCCTGTAACTTCCATATATTTTTGACCATTTAACCATCCTATTCCGTTGCAGCCTTTAAATGTGTGATTTTTTTTTCTGCAACACCTCTGAAATCCATAATTCTTAATTGTGGTTTCTGGTATTGTTGTACAATTCTCAATAGGAAACAATCTTATTAATTTAGTTTTAGTTCTTGTTGCAATGGAATATAAAAAGATGGAATTCTGCAATCTTGCTTTTGTGTACAGTATAGATACACTAAACTGGTTCCTGCAGTTACAGTATATATATAATATAATCTATATATTATATATATAAATTAATCATTATAAAAGGAGAGAAGAACCTTTCTTGGTTATGTAAGAGGAATACGATTTTTCATAAGACTTTTTTCTGGTCTGACCTCACCTAATCTTGTTGTATCTTTTCTCTCTGTTAATTGTTTGGGCTGTTTTTCCTGGTCACACATCGTTGGTTTGTGGTTTTTTTATGTGTGCGTTTTTTTTCTGAAATTTGTCACAGTCTCACTTTATAAAAGCCAGCAAAGTTTATAACTATTCCTACACCATCTGCTAGCTGGAGTGGTTTTTGCTCAAAATGTGCTCAAATTGTATAATCCACTTCAAATAAATCTATCATTACACAACGTTCACTATCCACACATACATGAATTACACTTAGACAGCGTTCTTGTGTAACCTCCTAAAATCCTGCATGCTAAATACCAATCTAGAAAACCACCAGATGTGGTACTGTCCTTTCTGGTTTTGCTGCCTTCTTTTCATGGTATCAACTAAGATTCGATAAAATGTGAAAAAAAGTTGGAGGTTCTTAGTAAAAAACAATTTTATGATTCTTTTTTTTCATCCTACATTAGACTTATTGTAATAATCATTTCAATAATCTGTCTAATGCCTAATTCCCATTTACCCATATCAAGCAATAGACAGCCAGCATTAGCATTGTTGTGCAAAGCAACCAGGGGTCTGATGGAATGACATGATGGAATGGAGGGCAACCCACAAGGGGGTTAAAATTGCAAGGATTGAAATTATCTTGGTTTCAGCTGCAGGAGCCCAGCTATGACTTGTTTGTACCTTTCACAATCACCTTATGTACATGTACAGGTTTTTGTTGCAAATGATTTTCCATAAGTCTAAGTCTAAGACTTTGAGAACTGCTTAACATCTATAATAGAGATATTTCTGAGTACTATAAATCTAAGAAATGTAGTCCAACAACAAAGAGACAATTGTGTGTAGTGACAATATGGACCAAGTAGATGTCCAGTTTGTGTCTCCAAGGTCTCAAAATGTATGTTTTCTACTTTCCAATTTCATATAATAATTGCACAGTGCAATTCTCGTGACAAATTGCACCATGCGACCAGTATGTACTCACAAACGGCAATATGCCCCAATAATGCTAAGTAACATGGCAAGCATGAGTCTTTAAACTTGAGTTTATGAGATTCTATTTTTAGTTTTGATTAGTTTTTGTATGTATATCACAGTTATTATATTTTTTCGAGTTCAATATGCTATACAATATGCACACGACTTTGCCCTCATCATCAGTTGCCGTCATCCACATAATGTACCGACCCTGACATTTTCATCTTCCTAATAATAAAAAGTGGACATGGTTGCTGTCTGCTCATAGTACAAACTGAAAAATCACAACAGTCAAACTACTTGTTAGAAATCTTCTATGATAACTCTTCACCTGAAAACATACAGAACAACTTTGACAATTTAAACATAGACTCATTTTTAAAAAAAAAATAACCAATACAACTAATACACACGCCCTAACATTCCACACAAAAATGGAGCTCTTGTTAAACCTCTGGTACTCAAAATATAATAGCTAATATGTCTTTAAAGTACCCATGATTGTAATAGCAGTATAATACTTTTAATACATGAATAGAATCACATTTGGAAATAGTACAGTGCGTGAGGCCATAAACCAGACTGGCACGAGTTAAATTCTAGTTCAGATCCAGCAAAATAAATATACACAAAAATGAATTAAATGGTAATGGAGTGACAGCTCAAGTCCTTGTATTAATTTGGTGGATATTAACAACCTTATAACCACTCAAGGGCGGTCATAAATATTACCCCCTCTAATGCAAACGCCTTCCTACGACGCTGCATCAGAAAAGACTGCAGGACAAGCGGCAGGTAATCGGTGCCCGTTCTGGCAGTACACCTTATGCTCATGATCATGGGGATTTCCAAGTGTCACAGGCACATTTAATAGTATTTTCCATCAAGTGTTATGCCGGAGGTATGGATTTACAAAGTCTACCAATGCTTGGTTATGATGCACTGCCCCATTTAGGCTGTGCAGTATATTATAACAAGAGATCAGTGATCCCCGGTCAGTGTCCCTTGTGGGGACAAAGTAATTAAAAAAACACTATAAATAACGTTTCTATAGAAAAATACAATAAAGTCTGAAAAAAAAGATTTAAAATATCAACAGCACCTAAAAATGTAACAATACTTCTTTTCAGGAAAAATGAAAATTGTTTTATCTCCACACAGTTGAACCAACCCAAGTATGTTATGGGGCAAGGAAAAATATGCCCAAATGTTATTTTTTACTTATTCATACACCAATAACTTTATGGTAAACATAATCAAAAGCTTCATGAACCCCCAAGTGGTCTACAAATAAAAACTAAAAAATAAACCCAAAAATAAAGTACTCAACAGTCACTTGACAAAATTTCATAAGTATGGTGGCCTGGAAAATGATGGAAAAGGTTTTTTGTTTCCAAAAGGATTTCATAATGCAAATGAATGTACTTATTGGGGGCCAAAAAATAAATTATTGAAGGTTCTTTTTAAAATAACTGCATAGAAAGATTAATAAAAGCTCACCAGTAGACATATGCAACCCAAATTGTGTCTATCAAAACTACATTCATCCCAAATAAAATAAGAAATGCTCAGCTATGGTGCTATGGAAAATAAAAAAGTTATAGCTTGTAGAAGACATTGACACAATAAACGATTTTAACATGGAAATAGGTGCAGGGAAAAGGGTAATGCTTATTTAAAAATAACTCCTCTGATATTGCTTTGGTTATCCCTGACAGTCTTTGTTTCCTTGTCCTGCAGTGATGAGAATCCATGTGCAAAGGCAGCAACCCTGCAGCCAATCCTAGCCTTTAAGGGGTATTCCCACAAAGACAAGTTTCTTAAATATACTCAAATAACAAAATAATACATTCTCTAATTCACTGTTATTAACAAATAATCAGCATTTCACAGATATAATTCCAACCTGTCCAATTTTTTGGTTGCCCCTAGACCTGACCCGATCTTCGAGTAGGTCGGGAGACATCTTGTTCTTCTGTCTGACTGCTGCCCTGAGCTTCTCCCTGCCTCTAGCCCTCACCCTTGGCATTCCAGGACTAGCTCACACAGAGACTGACTTCTTGCCAGCAAACAACACTCGCGAGGTGAAGATCTTTATCCAGCGGAGGGGGGGATGAGTTGAAGATGGGGAAGGGGGGGGGGGGGGGGAGGGGGGGGGGAGGTGGGGTGGGTGTAATTAGAGGTACGCTGGTAGGATTGGCAAATGTGAATTTGTGCATGTTATGTGGTTGTGATAGTAACAAGACTTACTGTCATGGGTGATCAACCTCCACTACACTGAACGCGCATCTCATTATTTCTGATCTGTCTCTCTCATCTGTTATAGTGTCAATATTGTCGGGGGAGTGGTGGGTCGGGAGAGGAAGCTGGGGGATGGAAGGGGGTTGTAGGTACCAGATAGACAGAGCAGGGGTGCCGACACAGGAGCAAGGGTGGACAGCTAGTACATGTGTAGAAGTACATAAAGTGTTTGCCTACCTACCGATTAACCTTGCCAGCCAGCATCCAGAGTTAAGGATCATAAAGTCTTAATAATCATGACGCAAACTGATGACTAACGCAATACCGTAGTAATATGTAATGTATGGTTGGTATGATCTTTATTGTGTAAACAGTCACTAGAAGGTTAAAATTTGCAAATGTGGTTCTTTCATCGGGCAAACCCTTTAAGAGATCATATCACATTACATTACTAAAACACCACCACTAAGCACGTCATTGGCTACAAACGTCACCTCTGTACATATATTGCGTTGTACGAAAGACTTGACAGAGTCAGGTTCTGGCGAAGGTTGAAATTTGATAATATTGTCTTATTTTTCATTGTAATACATTTCATTTTTTGCACACTGTTTTGCAATCTTGGACAATCCTATTGAGGACTCCCATTACTATTCGTTCGCTCACTCATTCAATAAGGACTGTCGCCTGTGTAACGCAATATTTCCCTCAGTGTTGTGACGGAGAGCGATGATGGAAAATAGGTTGCATAGTTCTCTAATATGGTCCCTCTCTTAACATATAAGTACTACAAGTTTTGGGCAGAACCACAGGATCCAAATCACTAACACCTGCTTGGGGTGTCCGATTTTTCCTCACAAAGAGGTTTGCTTATGTGTGGTCGCACTTGTATTTATGACAGAAGATGTAATATCACACAAACGGTAGAGACAAATTCTACCACATGGGACTGTTTAGCCCCAGAACTTTATTGTTGTTTTCCCTGTGTTATTGTTTAGACTGAGGTTAACTTAGAACAGCAAATAGTAGAAATTTCCCAAGCACCTATCGTGTTTTTAACTTATCTCATTTTCATTTATTTAATATCTTTTAAATTTTCAAGCCAGTTCAACTACAACGTCCCCTTAGGCAAAAATACTTTGGTCAGTTTGAAGATTCACACCTTTTTTTTTTCTTTCTTTCTTTCTTATTGCTATTATTGTTTTATGAATTAAACATCGCATCTTTGTAGTGCAGTTCTGCTCCATGCTGTCTGCCGACAGCTTTTTGGCATGCGTCCTAGGAGGAAAATGAACATAGGTGGCCTCCTTATTTGACTTTCCAGGAGAGATATAGCTCTATTCTGAGTATGGCTGTTCTCATTTCCGACACTGATTTAAAATAATGAGACCCAAACAGAAGTAATTAGTCAAAGAATGATGCATTTAAGAGACAAGGAACAACCGGAGAGACCAGGAGCCTAGAGATGAGAAATAAAAAAAGTTCTTTGAAATTAAATCCTTTACTATTTCCTATTCACCTTTTGCAGAATTTCTGAGTTTTCCTTCACTGCAGAATTAATCTTACTTGCAGTCATTTCAATTGCAGCATTTATAGTTTTAGTTGGAAATATAAAAATGGCAGTGGTCCATAGTGTCCCACTTTCTCCTACTTATAAGTGTTTTATTATGTATTTTTTCAAATATAAGTCAGTAGGCAAAATAATTGTGGGATGCGCCCAACTGAATGTTATGTTGGAACTTCCCAATAATAATATCTCCTTCATATTGTGTGTGCGTAGAGAGAACACTGATTCCTGAGGTCCTACGTGACACATATTCACTCTACTATTGGAACAGAAACCCTTACAATAGTCTACTTCAAGTTTGTGTGAAAATTACAATGTAGTGTATCACAATAAGGCGAATCCTCCCCTACCTTATAGGACGACCCTACTTCAGAGACACCCTGAGCTTAAAGAATTGGACGCCCTCTCTGCCCACTGGTGACTCTGTTAGTCTGGTCTTAAGGGTGCATACTCTGACAGCTTGTACGCTCTGATAAGCTTATTGTCAATTACTGTTACTCAATAAACAACAGTTTTTGAAACTCCAAGTTGTCCATGGCATAGTTGTGAAAAAAAGAGTTGTGCTGCTGATCTACATTATAAAATACTACAGTGTTTTGCACTTACATACAAATCAACTTAAACCAACACTTATGGAATTAACGCTGTATAACCGGGGCTTTGCCCGTATATTATATGTCATCTGTTCTCGTTGTAGGGTGAACAATACTGGGCCTTATAGAATCTACATAATGGATGCAATGGTGGGTGTCCAGCCTCCAAAGATCACCATTAGGGCAAAACATTTGAAGGGGGGGGGGGTAAGTGACCAAAATGATTCGTCGGCACCTAAGATATCCAGAAGCAGTAAGAGCAATTGCTGGCACCATGTGTGCCCCGTTTCATGTCTCACACATGGTCCTGCGGTGCCGTCAGATTTGATGCCTCAGCGGCACCCGTAACTGTGGTCACAGGCTCTTGCCAGAATTGTGTGACTAAATCCATGGGTGTTGACACTATTTCAGGCCAATGCACCAGTAGATAATCAAATCCCCCCATTGTCTGCACGCATGTAGTCATCTTAATTGGATGATGATTAAAAAATAAATATTTGAACTGTGGTAGTCAGGGGCTTCGTATATTCGTCTTACCAGATGGTACAAATTATTAAAGGGGGGATTTGTGTAAACTTTTTAAGAAAGACTCAGGGGCCACATCCCAAGTAAGTTCATATGATAATAGAGCGACAGGATAGGTATTTTTAGTTTGAAAATGGTGGTGGGGACATTTTTTTTTTTATTAGAGGTCATATGTTTTTGCTTTCGCACCCCTGCCGCCACAAAAATAAATACTCATAAAAGCTTATTTGATTATTATATGGGTACCTTCATAACAGTTTGAACAAATCCTACATTGTAGACGCGCGCGCACACAGCCCTCTACCTAAGTTAGTACCAACATCACTACATTTGGTTTTTTATAACCTAGAATATACAATGCACGATGTCTCTTCTAAATGACTTATCTGTATGGCAGTGGAAAGCTTAAAGCAGATTTCACAATCCAGGGAAATGTGCCCCCTAGGGCAAATTTGCTGAATGTATAGCATAAAACAGTCATAACAATAATAGGCATTGAAAAGTGCCCATTATTATTCACATATTGTTTCCTAAAACCTGGACCCACAGTGAAGCAAAGAGATCATATAATAGTTCTAAAAGAGATCGTCTAAAATAGGTCTGTTATAATATTAGTACTACAATTTAAATGGTTAGGAGCATCACGGGTTGGTCGGTGTGCGCGCTGGTGTAGTGAAAAAGCAGTATTTTTCTATAAACAAGATGAGTCAGAAAGCAATAATCAAAAGCAACACAAAGGAACAAATGAAGTGCATGCAGAATTATTTAAGGCTCTCTCGTTTGTCATTTATTGGATTCCGTAAATACAACTGCAACACAAGTCATGGTTAGAATGCAAGATTACATATTACGTTGTAAATTCAGTTACTCTCAAATTGACACGGGGAAATAGATTAGAATGATAAAGAGTGTCCATAAGGGCAATATATTCTATATTATATATATATGTATAGTATAATATATATATATTGTGTTTTACAGGTGGGACTGAACTTCACGAGGGTGCAGCCGCTTTATGGGTGGCTTTATCGAAGAATATGGTTTTGTCATAATAATAAGCTTCAAAAGTAAAAAAGCTAAAGTGAAAGATAAAAGTAATGCTATTAAATAGCCCCTTCCAAATACAGTTTCTGTCTATGGGACTGGCACAAAGCAAATTGATGCCAATATTCAAAGGTAATTTGACATCTGCCGGGAGAAATATTTGAGGGCAGAGTCCTGTATTTAGACTTTATGCCGCCCTAGAACGACTTAAAGCACTTGCCCGCTATTGGTTGTCATCGGAGAGTATGGGTCTTTTTTTAGTTAGCCGGCCTCCATTCACTAATAAAGTGGTTCCCAGCAGCAGCCATCCCTTCCACCCATAAATTGCACAGCAGAGGCCTCCCCTCACCAATCTCATGTCCCGCAGCAACCTTCCCTCAGCTTCTAATAACATGTCAGCAGTGGTCCTAAGCCTTCGCTAATAAATGTCCAGCAGTGGACCTTCACCTCACTAATGAAATATCCAGCTTGGCCGGTCCCTTCACTATTACAATGTCCTGCACGGCCTCCGCTTCAACTAATCACGACTCCATCAGTGGTCCGTCCTTCACTATTAACCTTGTCCAGAGCACACCTTCCCCGTCCCCCTCACTAATAACATGTCCAGCAGTGGCTCGCTTCAATAATAACATTTCCATCCCCTTGCCTCTCTTCACTAACAACATCTCCGCATCCGCCTAACTTCACTGATAACCTGTCCAGCAGCAACCTCCCCTCACTAATAACCTGTCACATGGCCTCCTCATAATAACATGTCCAGCAGCAGCCTCTGCTTCACTAATAACATTCCAGCTAGCACCTTACCTTCATAATAACATGTCCAGCAGCAGCAGAGGGGGCCTCCTTCACTAATATCATGTTCCTCCGCAGCCTCGCTGACATCGCTTATTTCGCTCTCACTAATCACACGGTCGCATCAGTGGCCCCTCATGGCCCTCGCCCTTGCCCCCTCACCTCTGTACACACTGGCATCGATCTCCCTGTCCTAACCAACAAAAACAAACCCAACCACCCCGACCTTGGCAACCTCCACTCCCCCACGCACTTAATGGAGCTCTACCACCACTGGCGCACCCCACCATGCACACCCCCCCAAGGCCTTTCCGCCCCGGACCCACGGGTGGCCCCTCACCCAATTCCTGTGAGATATCGAACTGTCCATCCAGCAAACCTCCCCTCACAAATAGCCCATGTCCGCATTGGCCTATTGCCTCGTCCTCCCCCTCATCCCCTCAACCCCCTCAATAATAATACATGTCAGCAGCTACCCTCGCCCTCTCTCGACCCTCTCTTACACGAATACATACATCCCATCGCCGCATTATCCAACCAGCAAGCATCCTACCCTGCAACTAATATATGTCAGCAGGTGGCTCTTTTTACTAATATATGTCCAGTGGGACATAGGTTGAGGGCAATTTTAAAACAATAACTTACTTTTAACATTGCGGTTAAAGAAAAAGCACCAAAGTGAACCATCACACATAAAAATAGAAAACCCAGAGAAAAGGCTGACCAAAGTCAATTGGTTGGTTTCTCTGTGAGGTACAGCAACCAGCCAACAGCATAGAGTATCTGCACTCGGATAGCCTATGTACGTTTTGCCAACCTGTAAAGGAAAAAGTGGAGATACTTACGCAAGACACATACAGCACCTCACAACTAAGACTCCCTAATGGGTAAATGTATCAATAAATACTTTCAGGGAACAATAAAAAATTGGTCAGACCTCACCCACATACCCCATCCCGAGGTAGGACAATGACGAGGGTTGTAGATGATGGGTCTCCAGGGGCAACAATTCGTAGGTCAGGAATCGATGTTGCACTGCCCCTAGTAGGGAAGTAGTAGGGGGGCCCTCTACTAATCCACTCGCCCCTAGTTTCCCAAATATAGCTTTCCCGTCCTTACAAGACAGTCCAGGTGTTCCTAACCGTCGACTTATGGCCCTAGCAGCCCTATGGGTGATATTCAAAAAGCTTTCCCGACGTGTTTCCGAGTGCCACAAAGGACCATTGGAACTTTTCCCTCCTCAGGGGATAAAATGTCAGTTTTTTTTCTTCCCTGCTCAGGGAAACCGACGGGTCAGCACACATGGATTGGCATTGGCCTATTCCATTCCTGTAGCTACAGGAATGAGACTATGCCAATGGCCACCATTTTGCATCCATGTGGGGTTAGAGGGCTACTAGGGGCAGCGCATCCATCTATTCCTGACCACGATGTGCCTTAGAGACCCATCATCTACAACCCTCGTCTTGTCCCTAGCCTCGGGATGGGTGAGAGTCCTTCCAATTTTTCTATTTTTTCCCTGAAGTATTTATAGATACATTATCCCAATCTAGGAGAGTCTATTTTTTAGGGTGCTGTAGGTGAATGTTTTGCGTACTGGATAATACCGACTTTTCCGCTGTTACAGGCAGGTCTGGCAAAACTATTAGCGCATCGATCAAGTTCATATACCGATGCTGTTTGTGTTTTTGCATCAAACTTGATGGTTGCTGTACCTCACCGAAACCACCAATTGCTTTGGTCAGGCCTTTTTTCCTTCTCCCTCCTCTGGGTTTATATTTTTTATGTGATGGTTCAGCCAGTTATGGTGTCTTTTTTTTCTTTAAAACCGGCAAATAGTTAAAGTTATGTTTTAGCCAATGCCCTCAGCCAATTGTACACATGATTTATACGAATTGGATGGTGAATCCATGCCAGTGGGCCCTTTTTAGACTGGCAAAGCTTTTGAATATCCTAATATTCCAGCAAATGGAGGGGCTCCCTTCACCTCAAACTAATCACATGTGCCAGCATCCAGCCCAAGGCAGCCGCGCGGAGGTTCCTTGTCATGTGTAGTCATATTTAATAGATGTATCACTGGATTTTATCTCTGTGGCTGCTCATATATAAGCAGTAACTTATTTAACAGATTCTACAGCAACGTAATTTACGTTTTACAAATAAGTAGAATCTTTGTTACTTAGGTTGTTAATGAAAAAATAGTCACATTAAAAACTAAGTAAAATGTGAAACTAAAAATCTAATGAAATCATAAACAAAAGATAAGGAGGAGAACTGACTGAATGATGATAAATATTAATCATGTGTATATGTGTGTGCCTTCAGCACATACTCTGACTTTTCTCATGTTTTATTTGATATATGTAAAGGGAATATATAATATATAATAATCTGGTTAGCAATACAAATTATTTACATTTACTACATTATTGAACATCTCAATCAAACAAGACATAAAAAATAGCATATATATGTACATATATATACATATATATATTTCACCATATTCATTCATTCACCATAACTCCAATGTTACGTTTCGAGTCTTTGGAATCAGAGCTTTTCTCAAGCAAGTTACAAGTGCAAATGAGAGGGTATAAAAAGGGGAAGTGATATCATCTTGATTGCTAAATTAATTAGCGTATACAGAGAATGTTTTAAATACATCATCTGTGCTCTACATAATGCCATAACAATTCAATAAGTGCGTACTTGGCTATAAGTGCTCATATATATATATATATATATATATATATATATATATATATATATGAAGTTAAATAAAGTTAAATATAGCAACAATTGTGTATTGTGAGAACCATTACAGCATATTAAAAATACAATGTTAACAACTGCACATGCCTATATATTTTTCTATATATATATAGATATCTATATATATTATATGTATTCTATATTAATATATTTTTTTGTACATAACTGGTTTTAGATGTACCCTACCCTAATGATTAATTATATTAAATGAATTCCATACATATAATGATAATAATATGTATGGAATTCATTTAATATAATTAATCATTGTATGAATACCAATTCAGAATTATAGCGTTCATAATTAACAATGAACATGTTAAACATTAGGGTAGGTTAAAAATTACTTTGATCATTTTTATAAATTACATTTCTATCGTTATAGATATTTATATTGGCTTCTTTACAGTCTGTACAGCCTTTTAATATTGTTCTATCGCCATTTAACAAGTTACAGGCAGGTGCTTTTCACGTACATTCTTGAACTAATATAAAAAGAATTTTTATGAAAAACAAGGGGAAAAAATTGTGCCATCTAAAATTAAATACCGGTACCATCTTTTATTCATGATTCATTAGTTCTATTTATACTAATGTAATATTAGAGTAATACCATTTATAGTGTAGAATTTTTTACACTATCACATACAAAAGAAACACGCTCAAAAAGCAAATTTTTATCTTACATAACATACACGTATATATCTATTTTTTATTATTAATATTTCTAATATTTTTTCCAGAGGCACAGTAGATATCAAATATTCCCCAATTTTATGGCTGGCCTTGCTGATAAAAATGGAGCCCACTTATATATTTTAGTTTAACACAGTGTTGGAAAAGTTTGTTTGGACAAATGGAGAATAGATACATGATAGATAGATAGATAGATAGATAGATAGATAGATAGATAGATAGATAGATAGATAGACATACAGACAGACAGACAGACAGACAGATAGATAATAGAAAGATAGATAGGTAGGTAGATAGATAATAGATAGATAGATAATAGAAAGATAGATAGATAGATAGATAGATAGATAGATAGATAGATAGATAGACAGACAGATAGATAGATAGACAGACAGATAGATAGATAGATAGATAGATAGATAGATAGATAGATAGATAGATAGATAATAGAAAGAAAGAAAGAAAGAAAGAAAGAAAGATAGATAGGTAGATAGATAGATAGATACATTCAAATAAGAATGTGTGTTTAATTGTTTTTTAATTCAGTGAAAACAATAACCAGTAACCATTAATCAAGTTTATAACACATATATAAAGATGTTTTATTACCTTTTCTATTGTAATGATTACAGTACTGTGGAACCCAGGCCCACTTCACTAATAACCAGATCCAGCCAGCAGCCTTCTTTCACTAATAACACGGTCAGCTGCCAGCCTCCCCTCACTAATAACATATCCACGCAAGTTGGCGTCCCCATGCATCTATAACATGTCCAGCAGTGGTTCCCCCACTAATAACAGGCCAGCAGTGCCTCTCTTTTAATAACAAACATCCCAGCAGCAGCCTCCCTTCACTAATCAACATGCCCGCCAGAGGCTCCCTTTAATAATAAAAGTCCCAAACAGTGAGCTCACTTCATTAATAATCTTCCAGCCAGCAGTTCTGTCACTAATAACATGCACTCAATGGCTCCCCTAAACTAAGACCTTGTCAAGCAGTGGCCTACTCTTTTAGTCGAGTCAATGTCCAGCAGCGGCCTCCCCTCACTAAAACATGTCCAGACCGCAGCCTCCCATCAGTAATAAAATTGTCTCCAGCAGCAGCAGGCCTTCCTTTCACTTAGAATTGTCCACCAAGTGGTCTTCTCGCCCTATAATATGTCAGCAGCAGCTGCTATTCTCACTAATAAAATTCCGCAGAGAACTCCCCTCACTTACTAATTGTCCAGCAGTGGATACTCTTCATATAAAACATGTCCGCAGCGCTCCCGTCACTAATAACATGCTAGCACAGTCTCCTTTTCACATAATAACATGTACAGCAGTGGCCTCTCTTCACTAATAATGATCCAGCAGTGGACTTCTTCTCACTAATAAAACTATCAGCAGAGCTCCCTTCACTAATTAACATGTCAAGCAGCAGCTCTCATTTCACAATAACATGTCCAGCAAGCGTAGCTTCCACCTACTAATAACAAAGTCGAGCAGGGGGCATGTCTCATCATTAATAAACAAATGTCCCAAACAGCACGCCTCCCTTAAACTAATAAACATGCCAGCCAGACACCTCCTTCAATAAATAAAATGTCCAACAGGGCACCAATTTAATATATATATTCCAGAAGCAGCCACCCTTTCACTAATACATGCCCCACAGCTGCCTTCCTCACAATAAGTTGTCAGCAGGGGCCTCCCCTCACTAATTAAAATGTCCCAGCAGCAGCATTCTTTTACAGTAACCATGTCAAGCAGTGGCCTTCTCTCACTATAAGTATGTCCAGCAGGGCCTTCCTACACAAGTAAAACAAAATATAGCAGAGGCCTGCCCTCACTAATAACCTTGTCCAGCAGCGCAAACCTCCACTCACTAATATTTTTTTTTTTTTTTTTTTTTTTTTAACATGTCCAGCAGTGGCCTACCCCCATATATAACACTTCAGCAGCTGGCCTTCTCACTTAATAAAATGATCCAGCAGCAGCCACCTTCATAATAACATGTCCCGCAGTGCATCTTTTCACTAATAATATGGCCAGCAATGGGCTCCTTCACTTAATACACATGTCAGCAGCACCTTCTTTTCACTAATAACACGTCAAGCTGCAGCATCTCCCTCACATCAGAACATGTCCAGAAGTGGCTTCCCCTCATTTATAACATGTCCAGCAGTGGTTCCCCCACTAATAACATGTCCAGCAGTGCCTTCACTTTTAATAACAACACATCAGCGCAGCAGCTCCCTAACTAATAACATGGCCCAGCAGAGGCCTCCCTGTAATAATAAAATGTCCCAACAGTGGCCCACTTCTAATATAATCTCCAGCAGCAGTCTTCTTTCACTAATAACATTTGCACCACAAATGGCCTCACCTAACTAATGGACGTGTCAAGCAGCAGGCCTCCCATGTGCGGAAATGTCCATATGTCCAGCAGGGCCTCCCCTCAACTAATAACATGTCCGAGCAGCAGCCTCCCTCAGTAATAGAAATTGTCCAGCAGCAGCCTCTTTCACTAGTAGCATCATCCAAGCAGCAAGCCTCCCCTTCACGAATGAAAATGTACCGCAGCAGCTCCTTTCACAAGTAACAGGCCACCAAGTGGCATCTCTTCCCTAATAATATGTCCAAGCAGTAGCCTCTTTCACTAATAAAATATCCAGCAGAGAGACCCTCCCCTCACTATAATATGTCCAGAAGTGGCCTCTCTTCAATAATAAACATGCCAGCAGCAGCTCCCATTCACTAATAACATGTCTGCAGCAGTCTCCCTCACTAATAACATGTCCAGCAGTGGACTCTCTTTCACTAATAAAATGTTCCTAGCAGGGCTTCCCCCCACGAATAACAAGTCGAGCAGAGGGCAATCTCATCCTTAATAACAAATGTCCCAAATAGCTCCCTTAATAATAAAATGCCAGCAGCAACATCCATTCATAATAAAGGTTCCCCAACAGCGGCCACAATTATTAATATAATCTCCCAGAAGCAGGCCCCTTCCCTAATACACATGCTCTCACAGCCTGCCCTTACCCCACTAATAAATTGTCAAGCAGGGGCCTCCCCTCATATAATAAAATGTCACCAGCAGCAGCTTTCTTTCAATAGTAACATGTCAAGCAGGGGGACTCTCTTCACTAGAATAGTCCAGCAAGTGGCTCTCCTCACTAATAAAAAACATATAGAGAGGCTACCTTACTAATAACCTGTTCAGGCAGCAACCTCCCTCACTAATAACATGTTCAGCGTGCCTCCACCTCAATAATAACATGTTCCAGCAAGCTGCTCTCTCTTCACTAAAATATATCCAGCAGCAGCCTCTTCGCTAATAACATGGTCTAGCAGTGGCCTATCTTCACTAATAATATGTCCAGCAAGAAGCTTCTCATTCACTAATAAAATATCCGCAGAGCCGGCCTCCCTTCAACTAATAAATGGCATGCAGCAGCCTCCCTTCACGTAATAAAATGTCGAGCAGTGGGCTTCCCCCACTAATAAGAAGTCGAGCAGGGGTCATCTCATCATTAATAAACAAAATGTCACCAACAGCAGACCTCCCTTAACTAATAACATGCCCAGCAGCAACCTCCTTAAATAATAAAAGTGCCCAACAGCGGCACAGCTTTATAAATAATCGCCAGAAAGCAGCCCCTTTCATCTAATACAGCACCACAGCTGCCTTCCCTCACTAATAAAGTTGTCAAGCAGTGGCCTCCCCTCACTAATAAATGTCACCAGCGCAGCTCTTCTTTACTAGTAACATGTCAAGCAGTGGCCTTCTCACTAATAGATGTCCAGCAGTGGCCTCTCCTCAATAATAAAAAAAATATAGAGACGGCCCCCTTCACTATAACAACTAGTCTAGCAGCAACCTTCCCCTTCAATTAATAACATGTCAGCAGTGGCCCCCTCAATAATAACAATGTCCAGGCGCTGCCCCTCTTCACTAATAACTAATCCAGCAAGCAGCAGCCTACCTTCACTATAATGAACTAGTGCGAGCACTAAAATGCTCGGGTATCGTATTCGAGACGGAACCTTTTCCGCCGCACTCACACTGTGCTCGTCTCGAATAACAGTGGCCCCATTGAAGTCATGGGAGACTCGGCACTTTTCTAAAGGGACAAAGGCATCTGCACATTTGTGGAAAGCTGGCCAAACACCGGGGAACCCTCAGAAAAGGATAGAACACACACGGAATCGGACAGGAAAACAGCAGGGGCAGCTGCAATGGATGGTCTCTGAGGCGGCCTTTAAGCGGCACCATTATGCCAAAATTATGGGCCAAACAGCATGCCAGACAGTAGTGACAGAATGAGCTAGAAGATCTAAAACAGCCAATAATGTGACCCTGACAAACTATAGGGGACTGGCTGCAGACTCTTTTTTTCCGGCAGCGGCAGCCCCGCAGGCTAGAGTGTGTCCCCATGGCGCACGTACCCTAATGGACTCACGGATTCAAACCAATGGGTGGCAGAGAGGACAAAGGAGGTGAGCAAAGAGCGCTCAAATAAATCGGGTCATGGATAAAAGTTTGCCAGTAGATTTTGTGGATTACCACAGCAGTCCGGCTTCCGGTCCCTCTTTCTCCCTAGGTGGCGCAATCATTAACAACTTGAGGTGGAATCCATGAAAAAACCCAAATTTTGCCGTGACACACCCGTTTGTTTTTATACGGGGACGAGTAATGCAGGCAGTACTATATGGAAGACTTTGGTGGGGTAAAAGGTCGCATGGAGAACAAGTGTGGACGGATGTATGGAGGACAATTTAATTTGGATAGGCCTGTTGTGGCAGTCCAAAAAAGTTTTCAAACCAGAGGAGCGGTAGGTGGCCCTCAGTAAATGGAATAGATTGAGTGCCTTTGTATGTGGCAGTCCCAAAAAAGTTTCAAACCAGAGGAGAAGGTAGGTGCCCTCAGCAAAAATGAAATGATTGAGTGCCTGTAGTTTTTTTTTTGTGGCAGTCAAAAAAAGTTTTCACAACCAGAGCAGGGTAGGGGCCCTCAGAAAACTGGAATAGATTGAGTGTCATGTATGTGAGAGTCTCAAAAAAGTTTCCAAACCAGAGGAGCAAATGAGTGGCCCTCCAGTAAAAATATGAATAGATTGAGTTGCTGTATTTGTGGGCCATCCAATACAAAGTTTTTCACACCAGGGCCCATGTAAGGCCTAGGTGGCCCTCCGACAAAAATGAATTGATTGAGATGCCTGCCATGTGGGCAGTCCAAAAAATGTTTTCAAACAGAGACGCAGGTAGGTGGCCCTCCAGAACAAATTGATAGATATGGGAGTGCCTGCTTATGTGGCACTAAACCAAAAATATGTTTAAAACAGAGGACCAGGGTAGGTGGCCCTCCAGAAAAATTAAATGCAATAAAAGTAAATAGCAGAGCCAGTGGGGCCCTGTCACAAAAATAGCCAGTTCTCTGCTTGTGTGACAAGAGCAGGAGGAGAGGAGGAAAAGGAGGAGATGGAGGGATGTGCATTAAATTATTCAGGTAGTGAGCTTCCTTCACTGGTGGAGAGATTGAAATATGAGAAATCAGGCTTTATTCATCTTAATAAGCGTCAGCCTGTCAGCGCTGTCAGTCGACAGGCGTGTACGTATTACGGTTGATGATGCCCACCAGCTGCACTGAAAACCCGCTCGGACCAAGTACGCTAGCGGCAGGAGGCAAGACCCAAGGCGTACGCGGCTTCGTCGTCGCAAATGTCCAGATTTGAAACTACAGTTTTTTAGTCTTTGTAGGGATAGTTCTCCGATGCGCATCATTTAGGCATTGCTCTCAGGTCAGCCCTTTACCAGACTCCCTCACCATCTTGTGTGTCAATTATCAGTTATTCGCTGGATCTTCTGACCGAGCTATGTGACAGGTGCACAGTGTCCCCCTGCTGGAGTTTTTTCGTGACCCCATATTTTCAAGTCCGGCCAAACTTTAAGCCTTTGTAAAGTCTACCACATTTGTACAGTGCTGGACAAGCTGCCTGCCGACCTACTTCTCCCCGCTACTTGTCCCGCAGAACTAGCACTCTGCGCTAGCTGCTGTGTCAGAAGGGATCAATAGGTTTCAGCTGTGTGCAACAGGGCCTGCTGGACTCTATTATGCATCTCACACTACTTTCCCTACCAGGGATGAGAGTGGAAAGATTTTGCTTGTGTACCGTGGGTCAAGGAGAGTGAATACCAGTATCGTGCGGAGGAATAAATCTTAGATGCGAGGGTCACGGGATAGAGCCTAGCAGTGAAATGCTGCCATAGTGCGTGCCCAACGCGCAAAGAATTCACTCCCCTCACCTTGGCCCTGATCTGTCTTCATTTCCTCCTCCTCAACTCCTCTTTTCTGCCATCACTACGATGAACAGTGAAGAGACCATGAACATGGTCCCCTACTTCCTGTGTCTCCCAACATTCTCCTATTCCCTCCTACCTCCTCCTCCACACTCCTACGATATGTGTGAGAAACAGACCTAAGGTGGTTGCTTTGGACTATCAACAAGGGAATCTCTTCCCTCGTCTCTAGCATGTACGAGCGCAAAGCTGTACGCGATTTCATTGACTGACCAGAGAGTTTTCAAAGTCAGCAGCAGCAGTTTGATGGTGGTGAGGCTGATGATCGGCGCATCACCACTGACCATACTGTGCATGACTCCTCAAAAGTATCAGCACCTAGACAGATTATCAGACATCCTCCACGTCCCACCTCCTCATTGTAGACTGAGGACAGTGACTGACTGGACTACCAGTTCGTGGAAGTTGAAAATCTGGCAGTCTACACATCGTCTGAGCTGTGTGGTAAAACTTGGATAAAGTGGTTAATGTTGAATTCCACCTCGTGGCACGTCGCACAAACGTTCGTGTACGCCGGGGCAGTTGGATTGGGCGGCGCTGCGTTTCCCTTGACCGAGTGGAACAGCATCTGTGTCGGACTTCCTGAAATGAGCACAGATTGCGGCGCACCTGTGAGAAATAGATCAATTGGGGTATGTCTTGAGCGGAGACACGCTGGAACTATCAGATTTAAACTCATGGGCAGGCATGGACAAATGTGTCAGTCTGCGAAGTGTAGCGACGTTAAGGCGAGCCGTTGCCAACCAAAACTAGAGCTTTACAGCCGCCACCATCGGTCACCAGCACAACATGCTGGCTTTCAGGTAGTGCCAGCCAGCGTCATGCCAGTGATGCCGTATAGTTTCTTGGGCGGTGGCCTGTTAAGCCTAGGATCAGCAGTTTGAGCACCGCTGCGTCGCTAGCGACGGCACTGCTGATGTGACCTAGAGCTAGCGACTGATGGGCCATGCCCACGGTTGGTCGTTCGGAGGAGAGGAGGTGGAGGAGGGGTGGGAGGAGGAGGACGGATAGATGGCCTTGAGACCTGGACCGAGGTAGGCCCGCAACTCGGACAGCGGCAGTATATGACCAGCCCCAGGAGTCAGACAGCGGATCCAAACACGCTCCCCGCCTGTTCCCAATAACCCAATGTGCGTACAGCGATATAGTGGCCCTGCCGGACGACTAATGGACACTAGTCCACGGTGGATCCGTGGTCAGGTGGACCTCCTGTCAAGAAACGGCGTTCGGATCAGGGCACGGGATGTATGTCTGTCTGTACATGTGCTGGGCAAGTGGCTGGGACGGCAACATCGGGAGAATACGCTAGTGCGGCTGGGGACACGAATACCGAGGGGCGGCCGCGCCATGAGTTGCGATAAGCCTACGGCCTACTAGGCCTATAGCCAGCACTCTCGGCTAAGCAATTCTGGAGGATGTGGACATTAAGGGCTGGGGCGTCAGTGCCGGAGTGGGTTGAATATATTTTCTTTTCCGTCCAGCGTCTGGGGTATGGAGGCTGCACAACCGCTGTGTGGATGCTGTGGAGGAATCGTGGAAGATTGGCAACGATTGGGGTTTGTGTGCAGTTTCTGCGGCATGGGGGATGACTATCAGCTTGACACGGGGAAGGGAATGCGGTGTGCACGGTTCTCGGAGGGTGAACCCGGGCTTGGGCCACTGATTCGGGTTGGTTTAGATTACCTTATGCCTGCGCAATACTCGGTGGTAGTTAAGCTTACAGTGGTGGAACCCTGCTGATCTGGTTGGCAACGGTCTGACACACACGTCCGTAGGTCATCACGGTGTTTCTTAAAGAACCTCCAGACGTCTGAACATCTAGCCCTCGACCACAAGGGAGATCACTATCGTGACACATTTGGCTGCTGATGCACTGCTACCCGGCCCTGCCTCTCCAGTCTGCCCCACCCACTGCCGATCTTCAACACTGTTTTCGTCGTACAGGACTCTCTCTCCGTCTCCAGAAGCACTGTGTTCAACAGGCCTCTCAACCCAGTTGGGTCTGTCACCTCATCATCCTCCGATCCCTCAGTCTGCTCCCCCATCGGACTTACCTGCCCTGACAACAACTTCACCACGTCTGACAACGTGTCTCCTCATCGTGGACACTCTTTACACACTTTGATCACTCGTCAAGAAGCGTTCATATACACCACAGGACTGAGAATGGTGGAACCTGGGCCATCGGAAAATTGCTCAGCAGCAACCGGGACAAGTGGTTTGTGACTGTGGGGGAAGGGTCCAGAAAACAGTTCCTCAGAGTATGAACCGAGTTCAAATGGCCAAAATTTTCCTGGGAGAGGGGGCAGACTGGTGCAGGGGAGGAGGTGAGGGTGCAGGAGCTGGGAGGAGTGCCGATCTTTGGGACATGGGTGGAACGAGTGAAGATGATGAACTGGTGACAAATATAGCTCGAAGCATGTCGGCACATCACGACCATCACCTGTTCGCCACTGTTTGGGCATCTCAACAGTGCTCTACCACGAGTCCGTAGTAACTTCAGACATGAACACTAGGGCGGTGTAGCCTCTGCGGCGTTCCCCTGCTACCCTCACTCAGCAGGTGGTGTCCACCCAGCCAGGACCACGGCCTTGACCCCTCGGCCACGCGTAGTTTTCCGCGACGCCACCCATGTCCCCTGCTCTACGTATTCTATACCACCAGCCTATTCTGGGTAACATTTGAAAATGAAAGTTATAACTTTAATTTTTTTTTACTTTTTTTTGTGTTTTTAGTTTTTAAAACCAAACGGCTATCCTATTGCTATGGTTTTAGCAACTATGAAAGCTACATGGCTATGCCAGAGATCGATGGACGCGAGTTATGAAAAAATAACGTAAAATAAAAGTAATGGCAGACTGTGCCTAATTGAAATCCAAACCCTAATAAATATCCCACTCTGGTCTTGCGATGGATAGTGTCGCGTCAGTAAGCGCTAAAACACAGCTTCACCCCCCCTTTTTCCGGTCGCAAGTCTCACTCCAAAATCCTCACAATTGGCTAAGTATATGCACGCAGCAAGGACAGGGGGCCCCAGCAGAATCAACCAGAACATAAAATATTATAACGATATTGTAGGAGTAAGTGAAAGCCGTTGGATCTTCCTTTGGCTTTTTCTCTAGCAAGTATGGAAAGCACAACTGATGAGATGACGACTAGAGTTATGAAAAAATAAACGTAACATTAAAAAGTAAAACGGCAGACTGTGCTAATTGAAACCAACCACAATAACTTATCCCACTTCGGTCTTTGCGAATGGATAGTGCGCAATAAAGCGCTAAACAACCAGCGGTCGAAGTCCTCACTCCACAAATTCCTCACAAGTGGCTAGTTTATATGCACCGGTGCAGCAAGTCTAAAGCACCAGCAGATCACCAGAAGAAATAAAATAAATAACGCTATTGAGGAGTAAGTAAGCCGTTTGGATTCTCCTTTGGCTATTACTAGCCAAGTATGAAAGCACCACTGATGAAGATGAGCTGAGTATGAAAAAAAAAGTAAAAAAAAAGCAACTGGCAGACTGTGCCAGAATAATCAACCACTAATAAATTTTCCCACTTGGTGTTGAGTGGATATGTTGGCTGTCACAGCCAGCTAAACACAAACCTCCGGGTCTAGCCTAAGTACCCCACCCCTGAAACTACACTGGATGCCGCAATATAGATATGCTTGCATCTAGTCTGACCACAGCCCCAGACAAGCAAAAAAAAAAATTAACAAAAGTATAACGTTATGTAGCCCTAGAGAGCCGCGCTGTTGGTTCTTGGAGAATCACTCCTGCTAACAGTAAATCTATAGCATCCAATAACGCCTAACCCTGACCAGAAGAGCTCTCCCTAGCGGCATCCAGAGCCACAGAATGACCTCGAGCATCCAGGGTCACTCTGATCGGGCCAGCCAACCACTGAATAACAGTGTAAGGGTACCAGTCATGGGGGTGGAGGGGTGCAGAGTCTCCTGGCTTGTGATTGGCTCTGTTCCTGGCCGCAAAAAAGCAAACGGCGGCGAGCTGCCAGTTTTCTCGACGGGCGAACGAAGTATTCGTCCGAGCAACGACAGGTTCGAGTACGCTAATGCTCGAACGAGCATCCAGCTCGGACGTGTAGGTTCGTATCTCTACTAACTAAACTGTCCAGCAGTGGCATCTTTTCACTAATAATAGTCAGACACATGTGCTCCCTTCACTAAATAACTGCCAGCAGCAGCCTTCTTCACTAATCAAAACACGTCAAGCTGCGCTCACCTCAACAATAACTGTCCAGCAGTGGTCTCCCCTCATTTATAACATGTCCAGCAGTGGTTTCCCCCCACTAATAACATGCCAGCAGGTGCCTTCATCTTAATGAACAAACACATCCCAGCAGAGCCGCCCTTTAAAATAAAATGTACCAACAGTGGCCTCATTCCCTAATATTAACCTCCCAGCAGCAGTCTCCTTTCACTAATAAACATGCACCTAATGGCCGCTTCCACTAAACTAATGACTTGTCAAGGCAGCGGCCTCCCTTTTGTAGTCATATGTCCAGCAGCGGCCTCCCCTCACTAATAACATGTCCAGCAGCAGCCTCCCTCAGTAATAAAAATGTCCCAGCAGCAAGCCTCCATTCACAGTAGCATATCAGCAGCAGGCAGCCTACCCTCACGAATAAAATGTCCCAGCAGCAGCCTCATCTTTCAACAAGTAAAACTTGTCCACCAGTGGCCTGCTCTTCCCTAATAAAGTCAGCAGTAGCCTCTCTCACTAATAAAATATCCACAAGTCCCCCAAATATGTCCAGTGCCTCTCTCCACTAATACACATGTCCAGCAGGCCTCCTTCATAATAACATGTCTAGCAGCAAGTCTTCCCTACTAATAACAGTGTAGCAGCAGTGGTCCTTCATAATAACATGCCAGCAGTGGCCTCTCTACTAAACATACCACGTGGCCTATTCTTGACATTTCGCAGTAGGTGTCCCCCAATATCACAAGTCGAGGCAGGGGCATCTACATCATTAATAACACAACATGTCCCAACAGTAGCTCCTTAAACTACATCACATGCCCAAGCAGCATTCCTCCCTTCAATAATAAAATGTCCCAACAGCGGCCACAATTTACTAATATAATCTCCCAGAAGCAGCCCCCTTTCACTAATAACATGCCCCACAGCTGCCTTCCCTCACTAATAAGTTGTCAAGCAGGGGCCTCCCCTCACTAATAAAATGTCCCAGCAGCAGCCTTCTTTTACTAGTAACATGTCAAGCAGTGGCCTCTCTTCACTAATAATATGTCCAGCAGTGGCCTCTCCTCACTAATAAAAAAAATATAGCAGAGGCCTCCCTTCACTAATAACCTGTCCAGCAGCAACCTCCACTCACTAATAACATGTCCAGCAGTGGCCTCCCCTCAATAATAACATGTTGCAACTGTATACAGTTTTCATTGTCTTGCACTGAGGAAAGGCTTCCTCGCCACACTCCTCCCACAAAGCCCCGACTATGGAGGGCTGCAGGGATAGTTGACTTTGTAACTTCTCACGTTCCCTTCTTCATTCTGGAGCTCAGCCACAGTGATCTTCGAGTTCTCTTCTTGCCCCTCTCACCAAGGCTTTTCTCCCATAATTGCTTAGTTTGGCTGGACAGCTAGGTCAAAGAAGAGTTGTGATTGTCCCAACGTCTTTAATTTAAGGACTTTGGAAGCCATTTTGCTCTAAAAACCTTAAATGCTGCCAGATCTTTGCCTTGCCATGATTCTCATGTGATCTGATATGCATGTGCGATGTGAGGTCTTATAAAGACAGGTGTGTGCCTTTCCTTTAAACGTCCAATCAGTTTAATTAAACATAGCTAGACTCCAATAGAAGTAGAACCATCTCAAGGAGGATCAGAAGGAATGACATTATGTAGTTAATATGAGTCACAACAAACAGCTGAATACTGGTCGGAAATCAGCTTAGAAACCAGGGGGAACCCTGTACAGCATAACACCCCCTCTTGTTCTTACCCTGGTGGGTGTGCAAGAGGCCTGCACCTGGACTGTGCTTCCATGACATCCAAAGTTATCTGCACATAGCCACTCATCTCTTATTCATTCATCTGCCCCCATGCACTATTAGGCCCTGGTAAGATTTTGCAGACACACATCTTACACATCCCCACAGCTGCCATGGAGACCACACGTAACTCATATTAGCATCATCTATTCTGGTGTTAAAGAAAATTAACGCTGAAGAGACAACTTTTAGGTCTAGTTTCAGAAGATGAAAAACAACATTTTAATTTTTTTTTTTAACGTTTTTAGCACATTTAATTTCTTGTACTCAGTGTAACCACTGTTATTATGGAAAATCTATGACAGCTTCTCTTCATCAACTAGCACACCATCTCAAATTGACGCAGCTACTGCTAGTATTACAACAATATTGAAAAAATAACACTTGCTGTATATTCTGTGCTTTTCTGAGCGGATAGTGGGTGTTGCGGAAGAACTGTCAGATAATTGACACCAGTTATAAAGTTGCAGAAAACGCAAACTTCAAACAAATCATTCATTTCAGATATTCAATCCAGTTAAAAAAAAAGTGAAATATCAGATCAATGTATCAAAGTCTATGATAAAATAAATTATTCTGAAAACATCTCCTGAGATGGACATAACTGGCTCTTATGGCCACTTAATTCCCATAGCTCCCCTTTCCACATTCTTCGTTTCTACCTGCACTTACAGACATTCAATTTGTGTTTACACAAGAACTTTAGTCCTGTCATTTTGGGGTTTGCATTTGAATTTTGATAACCTTTTCCCCAAGTGCAAGCTTTATTCCTATTTCTCTGTTGGTTATGTACCCATAGGCATAGAAACAGGAGACCTTGCTATATCACACATCTCTTAAAACGAGAAATAAAGAAATTCTCACATTCAACCCCTAGGATGTTTACACAATAACGATAATGTTTAACCCCTTCTTTACATTTACTAATTTTTATTGCTGTTTTAGCTCCTGTAACTCCCTAGGCTGGTAAGTGTAAAATTCAAGGGTGTGGGCAGGACTCTCTAAGAAGACATATTATGATCCCTGTGTACTGACAATCTGTTTACATTATTGGGGTCAAGGTTATATCTACTTTCATTTAGCTTCTGAACTTCACAGTTATCTGATACATAGAAAGAGAGATGAGACAGATCAGAGATGTAGATCCATGAGATGCAAATAACAATGACATTCTCAGCTCCGCTATCACACGCCATAACATAGACTGTCAGCTCTGCTGTGCCTCCCTCCCCTAGATAAAGACCTTATCTTTCAGTAGCTTGTAGATTTACTCTCCTGATGCTGCTGTTTGCCAGGAGCTTTGACACATTTGAACAGCACCATGGGTGGCAAATCATGGCAGTTTATTGAGCCATTAAGGTTCCCTTTAAGCAGGAACAATACATGTATGACAATTATAAAGAATTATGTAGTTATGATGTGAATAAAGCACTTGATAAGCTAGAAAAATACTTTTTTAGCTTCAACTTCTAATGTTAAATTAATTCTATTTCTTTTGCGCAAATGTATCCTACCCTCAATGGCAATTGTTTGGTGAGTCATATTGAAATATTCATCCTCCATATAATGAAGCAGTTGGGCTGAAGGACAATCAACCCCCCACTAAAACAGAAAATGTGTATATTTCTACAGCATGCGAGAGTGGAGTACCATTATAGATCGCCTCAGGCAGCAGAGAGTTTAATTTCATCACCCCTGTCTATGAGCTGGCACCTAATCAATCTAAATCTTTTCTGAAGGTTATATTGCTGTCATTCATGCCAGAGCTCAGGAGGGGACAGGTGAGTAATAATGAAAAGAAATAACTGAAAAATGACAAATATGAGAAAAGAGCTTTCCAGAAAATCGTCTTAAGGACTAAGAGGGGTAATATATGAATTCTTTGGGACATTGAGCAAATGTGATTAGGACTCAATAAATCTAAAAAAATTTGGTGACACTTCCACAAAGCCAATTTGTGATGATTTGCTAATTTTCACTTAAAACCATGAACCCATTTCTCCTTTCTTTACATAAAAAAGTTTGTTTCCTAAGTATTTCACCTGTAAAGAGCTGAAATTTAAGCACTAAAATGATGCCTTCCAAGGCTGATATTAAAGCGATTCCATAACAGAATGACACCAGGGAGGGGTTTCGGCTTTTTCATTACTTTTTTGGGCCGCAGACAGTGGCTAAATGTTTGCTAAGCTCCTTAGCCTGGGGCTGTGAGCAGAGAAAGTAATCTGAAGACCTAATCACATCTGGAATATATCAGCTCTTCTCCTGGCTAGTATTACAGTAACCAATTACTGTGATCACAGACAGCAAGACTTTAAAGCCCAAATCTGAACGAGGGAGAGGAGAAAAAAGAAGAAATACAGAGATGAAAAGGAAGGCTGTGAGTCTTATCTTATCGTGCTAATGAAACAACCTGACAACCCGGCCAAGCTGCTGCTGGTTTTTGCAGCATTAGTGAGGAAAGAGCACTCACAACAAAGGCTCCCAGTCAAATGCAATAGGCACGAAGATATAAAACTGCAAGAGGTCTCCTCAATGGTGATTTATAGACGTGAAGGCTGGGTCACTGTTACAAGACTCTCTTAGGCTTTCAGGATAATGACATGTTGAAGTGTTTTGATCGGCGTGTCTGATTTCCAGAATGCCCTTAGATGTTGCACACACGGGCACCCCAAGTGTTCTCTTACATACATTAACAAGACAAAAGTCAACCTATTTATATCTCAGACACGTGTTCTTCCTAATTTTTTCATCCTGTAGTACATTCCATGCCAAGTAGTCGCGATAACACAAAGCCAGCTGCATTGTTTAACATTAACAAGGCCATGTCTGCTCAATATTGTTCCTTTGTTAGATCGGTTATTGGCTTCTTTTTCTTCTCCAGTAATATAATATGTAAGCACTTAGCTTGCAAAGGGGTAATTTGCGGAGTAAAAAAAAATGTACAGGCAGACGTTTTCATGTGTAGTCATGTCTTTTTATCAACTAACGGCCCCCTGGTCGCATTTCTATGACCGTCTGAGGAAAACTTTTATAGTATATTTCATGCATTTGTATTGTGGCTCTGGAAGCAGTCAATAATCCTAAGGGCCAAAACATTTGTAACTCCTAAAAGGGTCCGATACTAAAACATGGAGCTTAGTTGATGTTGATGGTAAACAATTATCATACTGAATAGCTTATATTACAATATCTCATACAAGGACCAACTTCTTTTAATTAGTACGTGCTCTCTAGCTTTTGCAAAACAATGACTTGTAGCATACCCTAACATAAGTGGTATAACCAAATGCATGAAATAGACCCCCATAATGCCAACCATGTTCTAAGTAATATTGGGCCAACCCTTGCTTCTTCAGACTCCTTCAGCTTTTTTGTAGTCACATTAACAAGCCAATGCTGAAATAGCCCCCAAATGCCTACCTGTTTCAAGTATATTGGGCCAACCCTTGCTTCTTCAGACTCCTTCAGCTTTTTTGAGTCACATTAACGAAGCCAAATTGCATGAAATAGCCCCCAAATGCCTACCATGTTCTAGTAATATTGGGCCAACCCTTCTTCTTCAGACTCCTTCAGCTTTTTTGTGTCACATTAATGAAGCCAAATGGTTCAGAGAGTTATGAACTTATGAATCTATGATCATCTTGGATCTAAAATTCATGGAAGTTAAGTATGACTTTGGCCATGCCAGCATAGCATGCACAATTTTCTACTTTAGATAATAAGTTAATATAATATTGTGATATCCAACACATTAGTAATTATAAAAATGCCCAGACTGCAGTCAACCCGGCTCGGAGTGTTGAGGGCTCCAAGGCTCCTTAGTCACATAACACTGAAGCAATAATAAAATAGATAGATGTGATGGGAATCCCTGTAAAATAGGCACATTTTTCAAATATCAATGGCCTTTCTCCATTGGCCCTTCTCCCTTTCTCCCATGGTCTGTGTCTCAGGGCTCGGTCCGGGTCCTCTTCTATTTTCCTCTATACTGCCCCATTGGAAAAACCATCAGCAGATTTGTTTCAGTATCATCTTTATCTGATTATACCCACTACATATATACATCTACACTAATATCCCCCTGCCTTACTAACAAACACTAGTGATTGTCTCTCTTCTGTTCTAACATTATGTCCTCCCTCTTCTTAAAACTAAGAGGTAATCCCATCTGGGATTGACATTTAATTTAATTAATCTGCCAATAATACAGTTTCTCAATTGTGTTGTTACAATGGAAACCCTAAAACTCTAATTTGTTACTCTGATAACTGTCACGGGTGCTCCCACATCCATGTCGCCGATCGCGGGTGCACCCTTGCTCTGCTGCCTGCCGGTCCCCGTCTCCCTGCCCTCTACTTACCTCTCCGGCTCCTGTCTGTGCTCCGGCTCCCTGTTGTAGGCCGCACGCTCCTTCCCTCTCCCCCCTAGGGGGGCGCACGCGCTGATCTCCAAGCCTTAAGGGCCAGTCGTCCCCCTGATTGGCTCCTTGCTAATCCTCTCGCCCTTATATCCGGCACTCTCCTTTCACTCCCGCTGGATCTTCTCCTAGTATCTCCTATGGTTTCCATCCAGGCTTCACTAAGCCGTTAGAACCCATTAGCGTTTCCAGATCGCTTTCCTGTGTTCCTGTGGTCTCCAGCGTTCCCATATGCTCCTGGTGTGTCCTGTCTTCCAGTGTTTCCAGACACCTCCGTGTTCCTGTCTCCACGTTTCCATATGCTCCTGGTGTTCCTGTCTCAAGCGTTTTTTTTGGGGGGGGTGGGGGTTTTTTTTTTGCAAACTGTATACAGTTTTCATTTGTCTTGCACTGAGGAAAGGCTTCCATCGCCACACTCTCCCACAAAGCGCAAGATACCACGTGTGCACGACAAGCTAGATAAACACACCGACAACTAGTATACACCACCCGGCATAATACAGTCACATTATAAAGATTGAGCGATCTGATCCGATAACAGATATATTCAAACATCCAATCTCTCTACAGTCCTGAGCGATACAGTCATAACTCATTACCAGATACAATATAGATTAAATATGTGCTCTATAGGCCCAATAGATATATAATATATATGTATAATATATTGTTCTAGTTGTATATGTGAATAAGTGCAAATTACCCACATCTACTACAATATTTTATTTATATAAATATAAATAAAATGAATGTAATATGCAATAGATTCTCAGTTACGCTAATCACAATATTAGAATCTTCTCCGTATACAGCTAATATTAGATCTTCCAATCATGATATATAGTCTTCTCTAGATAGAGAACACAATATTATAGTCTTCTCATATACATCTCAATATATAGTCCTTTTCCATAGACATCACAATATTAAAGTCTTCTCCCATATACAACACTATATAGTCTCTCCATACCCATCACATATTAGTCTTCTCCCATATACAATACACAATATAGTCTTCTCCTACCCATCCAATATTATGTTTATTCCATATACCTACAATATTATAGTCTTCCTAATACCCATCACAATTATTGTCACCATACTAATCAAAATAAGTTTCTCCCATAACACACAATAATAGTCTTCTCCCATATACAAACAATATTATAGTCTTCTCCCATATACAACACAATATTATAGTCTTCTCCCATATCCATCACGATATTATAGTCTTTTACCATATACATCACGATATTATAGTCTTCTCCCATATACATCACAAAATTATTGTTGTCATTTTCGTATGCTAGGCACTTCACAGTCTTCTTTATCTTCTAGGTCCATCACAATATTACAGTCTTCCATATCCATACACTATATAGCTTTGTGTTGTTCCTCTTCAGGTACTCTTCTCCCATGTATGTGTGTATTCATCTTCTGGGCCCATCACATATTCCAGTCTTCTCACATGTTTATTACAATATCATAGTTTTCTTCATTTTCCAGATATTTTAGCTCCAGCAAAGTATTATCAATGTCTTCTTCTAATAACATCACCATATTACGTTCGTGTTTCTGTTCTTTTTTTCTATATAATAACTCCATGTACCCTTTTCTATATTACTATGTTGTAATTACATGTAGTAACACATATTCAATTGGATGCTTTACGGCTTCAATCTTAGGTTTCACTACAAGTATAATGAATCATAATAAATTGTAATTTGTTAAACATAGAACATTAGTTAATATGTATAATCATAGAAATTGTTTTTAGTAAGTGAACAGCTAGTTTCCCAAACTAATATATATATTACATTAAATGCACACACATTCTATTTGCACAATATTTATATGTGAGTGCATTTTTGTGATGTATTTATAGAGAACATTCATATTATCTTCTCTCCCCGGTATCCTGAGGTCACAATCTAATTTGACACCTCTTGCCCTCATATTCCTAAAACAATATTGCAGCAGTCCCATAAAACAAGTGGTTATTATTCCAGCTATAAACGTACATACCCCTACAGATTGCAGGTACTGGAGCCCTAAAGGTGGGCTATTATGGTGTAATTCATGTAAAACAGAATGTCAGTCTATGTAACACATGTCTAATTGTCGCACAGGATTGAAGGCAACATTAGGGCTCTTATAATTGTGGGATAATTATGGCATTATTAATCATGGGCATATTAGTAGAATGTTTGCTGATAGAACAGATAGGCCTGCAATGGTCGGGCACTGGAAGGACAGGTTTGAATTGTTATGCTGGGGGTGAGGTGGGAAAGTCACATGCTGATGATTTGAATGTATAATAGAGGAATCCGAGACTTTAGGTGGTATCCTAACTGGCCCCAGACATCAAGTAGCCTGAAATATCAAATGTACTTTATCTATAAAGGCCAAGATGATACTTGAGATGTTTACATGTAGACACATGAAGACATGACAGAAAGGAGACTAGAAAGAGAGATTGCTCCTTAAGCTCCTCTTCATATAATCGAACTATATGACCCCAGTGACTTGTCATTACAGCCTACAGGTATCACATATAACACAGCACAGTTTGCAGTCTGTGTAATAACTCCCTAACAAAACCAGTCCCAGATACAGCCAATCAGCGGCGCCGTAGCCGGTGACGGCACACGACCGGGCGTCTCCTTCGGTTGTACACAGAAGCTGCTTTCAAAAGAGGAAAGAAAAAGTTTTGGAGTTTTGAAGTGTGTGCAGCCAGCGGAGCTCCAACCGAGCGAGAGACGCTACACTACTGGGCTACCTCCCCCACAAGGATCTGGGCTAGTAGGGGGACTGGTGCTCCCCTTAAACACCAACATGACTTCGCTAGGAAAATTGAAGGATTTAAGCTCCGATGAGAAGGTCAGTGCATCCCTCCTTCCCAGCGGAGGATCACACATCAAGGTCTCCAGCCTGCCCTTTAGCGTGGAAGCCCCATGGCTGAATAAGAGGTTCCTAAGGAGTGTCCATCTTCTCCTGCTTGGAGGTCCAGGAGCAAGTAGCAACCCAAGACCTGCAAGGGGACCAAAAGTCCCAGTCCCACAGGGTTTTACAAAAAATCTTGAAACTCATATGCACTGCAGCCTCCTGTGCCCGGCTACCGAGTGCCCGCTGCCGGGGGGCACTGATCCACGTGTGCCCGACAAGCTAGTATACACACACCCGACAACCTAGTATACACACCCGGCATCTACAGTCTACATTATAAAGATTGAGCGATCTGATCCGATAACAGATAATATTCAAACATCCAAATCTCTCTACAGTCCTGAGCGATACAAGTCATAACTACATTACCAGATATTAACAAGGGTGTGTCAGAATTTTTATTTTAATACATTTTTTTAAAGTGTGTTTTTTTTGTAGCAGACTTTGTTTAAGCCATAGTGACAAAGGTAAAAATGGTGAGATGGCAACTGCTGTTAGAGAAGAAGCTGTAATGGAAATTACATACTTAAGTCCATGGAGGTAAGTAATTAGTATCTGTGCTACTGTAGGGGTGATCTATTCCATAAAGTTCTATCATTGCTGAAAAATGCAATAAGAGGAAAGAATGGTACTGACCTATCCAGCAGTTTCAATACATGAAGTTTATTCCAGCTTGTACATAAAAACAGGGTAAAGGAGTGAGGCAGAGGCGCTTAGTGAGCAAATAACGTCCGTTTCACGCGTGCAGCGCTTCTTCTGGCTTGCTGATCATAAGCCATAGTAGTGGTGCTGTCTAGTTGATTGTGCTTATTACTAAGGGCTGGACTCAGTGTAAAAAAAAACATGGCAAACACTAATGCCTATACAATTACACCAGCACCCACTGCCACCAGGGGTGCTAGGAAGAGCCAGGTAAAAATCAGCACCAGGCGCTTGCAGGCTGGAATAGTTTTGCACTGGAATAGTTGCCTTACAGTGGGCTATCTCTGCTCAGTAATGGCAGGCTCCTGGTGTATCGGGTTGATTTGGAAAATAGGGGGGACCCAATGTCATTTTAATTTCTGGCCACATATTGAAAATAAAGTGACGTGGGGTCCAACCTATTTGTAAAATCTGTATTGTAATTTTTTTTTTTAAATGCTGGTCATCATTGGACTCAGTTCAACAGCAGGCACGGTCCTTGAAGACAAAAAAACAAGGATTTGTTGCCAGGGGACATGCTCATTGCTAAGGGAATGTGGGGGGCATGCTTGTTTCTAAGCGGAGGACATACATGCAGAATACCATAAAATACATTGATGGCAGCAGTTTCATTGGTGGTATATGTGGGAGAATAGCAGGGGTTAATATTAGAGATGGGCGAATCAATTCTAACAAAGTGGAATTCAGTCCAAATTTCAGGACAAATTCGACTTGTCACGAATCCGAAGTTTATGGTGATTCGAGGGAACAAAGTTTTTTTTTTCTCCTTTATTACCAAAATGGGCATGAGCACAACGTGTTACATGTGGCGGAGAACTCTGGGAAGAAGAAAGGAACACCCTCAATGACATCTCTGTGGCATACCATGTTGCTGCCACCTCTAAACTTTGTCTTTGTGCCACTCTGTGGCCTACTAGGTTGCTGCCACCTTCACACTCTGTCATTGTGCCACTATGTGGCATCCTGCTGCTGCCACCACCTCCACGCTCTGTCATTGTGCTACTCTGTGGCCTCCTGCTGCTGCTGCTGCCACCTCCACACTCTGTTATTGTGCCACTCTGTGGCCTACCATGTTGCTGCCACCTCCACACTCTGTCATTGTGCCACTCTGTGGCCTACCATATTTCTGCCACCTCTATAATTTGTCATTGTGCCACTCAGCAGCCTTCTCATTCTGCTGCCAACTGACTGCTGTCTCCCTGGAACACTCTGTGATTTCCATAATGCTGTTTTCACCCTCTACCACTCTATGACGTTGCCACTATGTTTGGTATTCCCCTTCATTTAATCTTTCAGAAGGAATGGAAAGCTTCAGGATTGATAGCCAAAAGCAGGAGTGAATAAAGAACACAGAGGACATGCAAATATCCCATTTACTGGTCATCTCTGTTTTGAATCAACTCCTGTTTGTTTTAGGCTTTAGCAATACTGATGGATTATTGACCGATTGAAAACGGACACTGAGGGTTGAAAAGAAGGGCAAAATGATCAGTGACATCAATGTAAAATAACTGCCGACACCTTCACCACACTTTTGGGGGGTGTCTATATTTATCTGCATTTAACAGAACAGGTTCTGTAGCAATCTATGGAATTATCTGATGTCAGTGTAAAAAGAGTGCCCTCTTTGATGTTTGATCTTGGCCCTCAGCTCAGTCCTTTTGAGCTAGCGCAGAAGTAGCCTTGTCAGGCTGCATTCCCGCTTCACTTATTTGGGAAAGTTGGACCCTGTAAGTGCCCATGGAATTGAAGAGTGAAGTGATTCTAAGAGCATCAGCTGTCACGTGTGTGTCATACTAAAACACAGCATTGCTTGAAGACCAAACCACGCTCCCTATGCATATATTCGAGCATGGTACAACTTTCTACAACAGCCTACAGGTTTTAACATGATTCATCATGATACGATTGGGGTCAAAACGAATTTTGACAAATTCTCCCATCTCTAGTTAATATATGTAACATTGGTGGCAGTGGTTTCATTGGTGGTATATGTGGGAGCATAGCAGGGGTTAATATATTCCCATAAAATTAATTGCTGGCAGGTGTTTTTGTGGGTGCTATGTGGGAGCATAACATGAGTGTATACTCTGTCCCGATCGAAGAATGCACTGACTATCTGTGCTGTAACTGCATACAATACATCTAATTCCGTGATATCATTAAAACACAGTTGAACTTAAAACACACACACACACACAAACACTTATGAGTCATAGTGATATCAACTTTCTATAAAACGTAATTAAAGGGTTCCTTTATCTCAGGATATGCCAGAACTGTCTGACAGATATTGATCCCACTTCCTCAAATTCTGTCTCATGGCTTCAAGGAATGGAAGAGGTAACTCCGTGTGGGCGATTGATGACCCCATCACGTTTGTGGGACATTCAAGAATTCAGTTGCCCAGCAGAGGGGCTCTGAACTTTCTACATCTCTATGACTAAGAGGGGTCATCCTTATCATCACATTTAAATATCTCTGTAATAGCTGTAATAGGTGTTATTGCTTAAAGAACATCTACCACCAGGATGAAGGTTTGTAAACCAAGCACACTAACATACTGGTGTGTGCCCCCTCTGGTAGGGTCTGCTCTTCTTGAGGATTCATATGCCCTTGTTTCTCTCGAACAAAGGCTTTAACGATTATGCAAATGAGCCTGAGGAGCTTCATGCCTCATTAACAGGGTCATTTGTTTGACAGTGTGCTTGGTTTACAATCCTTCATACTGGTGGTAGATATCCTTTAAATTATTAAAATTCTGTTGTCTACACAGAAGTATAGAAACAATGGTGGCAAAATCTCTTTCACTATAAATACCACAATATTTTTTGGGTGCTAACAGTAGGAAAATGAACCTTCAAAGCATTTGTGTAAATATATTGTTTTGCACATGTTTTTTACAGCACACATATTTATCAGAATGGAAAAATTAAAATGGGTTTGAAAAATCTTGACTATATTTTCTACTTCATTGGTGACACATGGAGGCAATTTGTGGATATCTATTTTATATCCTGTGGCTTTCCATATCTCTGTCAAGGAAGAGGCCCAAAGATTATCAGTACTCAGCAGAGGTCAGCGCACGGCTACACGCTATGAAGGAATATTGTTCAGAGGTATTACGAGATAAAATGAAAGCAGGCTACTAACAGCAAATTCTATCTACAGCAGAGTAATAGAATTAGCTTCATTTCAATCCATTTGTTCTGTGAGCTATTCAGCTGAGTGGAGCCAGTTTCTGAAGCAGGGAACCTAATAGCATGTTTGTTAAAATATAATAATAGCAGTGACTTTCAATCAATATATTAAAGTGTACAATGTATTATACTATATTAAATTTTACCTATCTATGCTATCTGGTGTATAAAACACACAAAAAAAAAAAATCAGTAAAAATCAATTACTGAATAGATTTTATTTTGTAACACCACCCCAAAAACGCTAATAAAGGTTAAACTACTGAGTATTGCAAGCTCAAATATAGTGTTATGCAATCCTTGATTGGTTTAGTTTTTAAAATAGGTCCATTCTTCGGAAGTTATTACTGCCATATTGTATTAGGGGCGCAGCCAATGAGACATAGCACCTGAAATCTGTTCCAGCAAAATCTGCCAATAGATGCTCCTTCCCTTCCCTTCCGAGCCGCATTGTGCACCCATACAGCAGTTTGTGATCACATGGGGGATATTACTGCAATCAGGATAAACTAGGTAACAAACTATGGGGTGCATTTACTTCTTTAAATCTTTCTACAAATAAAAATTTAGGTGCAAAAGCAAGGTTTTTTGGAAAAAGATTTTCACATACACAAGCCAAAGTAAATACTTTCTATTAAACACCTGTGGTGGTAAAAAGCTCATTATCAATGTAGATAAATTCTCTGGGGGTAGTTTCCAAAATAGGATCATTTATAGGTGAGGGTCACTTTTCTTGTAGCTCAGGAACTTTTCAAATATATAATGGCACCAGAAAACATCAAAATCTGCCCTCTAAAAGCTCAATGGCTCCTTCTGTTCTGTGCTCAGCTGTGCGCCAATAAAGTAGTTTACATTCACATGTTGGGTATTGCCCTTCTCATAAGAAACGGCACAACAAAATCTGAGAAGTGCTTTCTCATTTTACCCTGCATGAACGTGTACATTTAGTTTTAATTCTTTCTGTTTTGAATAATTTGAGGGGAGCAGTTTTATAATTGGGACAATTTGTGGGGAGTTTCTAATAAATACAACTTTGGAAAGATGAACTGTTCTCTAAAAGTATTGAATCTGAAATTTACTTGAAAATTTGGAAAATCTCTATTCGATGAAGTCCACAGCAAAGTATTTTTTAGGACGGTGTTCACACCATCTAAGAAATATGCCGGCACTACCAGGCCTGTATTTCATAATGATATAGCAAAGACACATATGACATCAACCTGATATGTTTGAGATCAACGGGTGGTGCTCAGCTGACTGTAGCAAACATCATAGAGTAATGAAAAAGTTGAAAAAACCAAGCGGCACTCACCCAAAAATATCTTCTTTTATTTACAAACCATAGGACAGGGAGGTGTAGCAGAGCATAGTTTATGGCGATGAGCCGTTTTGCGCAGTACTGCGCTTCGTCTAGCCGAAATCTCTATTCGAACTGTAAGCCTTCTAACGTCCTGATAAAATAAATGAACACATACATATACATACTATATGATGAGTATAACATTTAGAAATCAGAAAAATAGGAACATTTTATAAATTTTCACCAAATTTCCATTTTTTGCACTATATTTCAACTAAATATAGTATTAATGTGAAGTACAACATGTCATGAATAAACAGACTGAAAATAAACGCGGTAAGATTAAGCGTTCCAGAGTTATAACTGCATACCGTGACACAGGCAGATTTGAAAAAGGGTGAAAATTAGCTTAGTCCTTAAGGGGTTAAACACTTTTACTTATCAAAGCAATTTTAAGATGTTTTTTTCACATGTTGTGCTTCATTTTAATGGTGAATTTTGGCTGATAAGGTTTGCGTTTAGTTATAAAAATAAAAAAAATGAATTGTTTGACACATTTGCCATTTTACAAATTCAAAATTATCTCGTTTTCAGCTAAATTAGTTGTTAAATAACATTTACTATATGTCTGATTTACGTTTTTATAATTTTTTAAATGTCTGGATATTTTATTTTGATGATGACGCAACTTACAAATAAAAACATCGTTTTTTTTAGGTATCATTTTAATGGAATTTTAATCATATAATATAACAAACCCCCTATATATCAATCCATTTCCATAACTGAACCCATCCAACTATCAGAAAGAGCTTTTAGAAAGATTGTTAACCCCTTGAGATCTTTATAGTAATTAAATAAAAATGGAGGTGAAATATAGAATGGTCCTATGTTTGTTGGTAATGCATTAATTTAACCCTAAAATTTACACATTCACAAAAGATAATGAGAGAAAACGCATCTTAAAATTTGTTATGCAATTTCTCCCAAATACAAAGACACCCACAAGTGAACGTTAATTGTTGTTGGCGTACAGAGAGGCACAGAAGGGAAGGAAAGCGATGCATGAGCCAGTTTTGTCTTATTGAATTTGGTGGTTTTTACTCGGTTCATGGGTGCACATTTTTGAGCCATAAAATACTTGTTTTTCCGTTAAAGGGGTATTCCCATCTGGGCATTCACATTTATTTAAATTCATTTGTCATATGTAAACATTTCTTCATTTGAATGTTATTAAAAAAAATGTTCCAGTGTGAAGATAATTTCTCCTAAACATAGCCATGTTGTCCCTTAGAAACAAGATGGCTTCCTCAGATACGACCACCCCACACTCTGGCAGCGATGGCCAGACATGGGCTATTGAGCCCTTCCTGACCACCTGGATTCAGCGTTCATTACCACAGGATGGCTGTAGGACATGCAGTAACTTCCGGACACTTTTTATTTATTTGTGCAATTACACCAGCATAAGTGGCCGTATCCAAGGACACATTCTTCTTTCTAAGGGGCCATTTGACTACATTTACGAGAAATTATCTTCACACAGGAACATTTTTTTTAATAACATCAAATTGATGAATTTAATGAATTTATTTGAGATTAATGATACTGAATGTGAATGCCCAGACAAGAATATCACTTTAATGTTTCCATGGGAGGGCATATTATTTGCAGGATGAGATGCCTTTTTTCGTTGTTACTATTTTGGGGTGGCGGCGGTTGTAGAAAAAACATCAGTTCTGTAATTGATTTTTAACTTTTTTTTGGTGTTCACCATATACCCTAAGCAATATGTTAGATTTATTCAACAGGCCCGTACGATTGCTGTGATACAAAATATCTATATTTTTGCTTACGTTTTACTAATTTTGTACAATAAAACCTAATGCTGGGGAAAATCTATAATTTTGCATCACCGTTTTCCAAGTAGCATAAGGCCCCTTTCACACTTATTCACAAGCGTGTTCTGCACGTGCTTTTGACCTGCAGAACTTGTATTGCAAGCTGACCCATTGTAATCAATGTTTTTGTCAGAATTGTTCTATGTTTAAACTGTTTTTGATTATTTTCTTTTTTCACTTGGATTAGTCAAGTCGGTTTTGTAATTTATACTGGATAACCAACAGCAAAGAATGCAAACTTGAACCAATAACGCTCTAATCCACTCTGGAAAGATTCAACATATATGCCAACATTTGTCATAATTTTGTGTATATGTGTATCTGTATGTTTACAAAATTAATAAAAAGTTTATTAAAAAAAAAAATGTAAAAATTGCTCTATTTTTCAAGCACACAAGCGCGTTTTTTTTAAGCGCGTTTAAATCTCAGCATGCTCTACTTTTGTGTACAAGTCACCATACAAGTCTTTGGAGATGCATCAAAAATGCATCGCCCTCTGAGACCCATGCAAGTGCAATGTGTTTTTCACACATCAATTGCCATAGAAAAGATAGATCTTAGATAGATATTGAGTCATTTTCATGCACTGTCTGTAACAGGACCTTACAGGCATTTACTATGGACAGCCCTGGGGTCTTAGCTCAGATCCCAGGGTTGCCAACGATCAGCACTCCCAGAAAACTCTTTGGGGAGCACTAATCGAGCAGGGAATCTCCAAGCAGCCATTTAAATGCCTTGGTCGCACTGACCTCAGCATTAAGGGTTAACACCCTTAATGGAGCTCACTCAGACCGCGGCTGTTACACAGGATATCAGTGGTAGATTAAGTAATATAGACTCAGCATTTGCGCAGTGCTGAATAGGCATCATCTCCATGCTGTGCTGTTAAGGTGTGGAGCACTATTAGCCAGACTCCACGCCATACTAGTACGGGTCGGAGTGGGGAAGAGATTAATGTACATGCTACATCTGTAGTGTGCTACTTTATATCAGCAATACCAAAAAAAGTATTATGATAAATAGGTGGAAGAGGTTAAATAAAAAGAAACTATCTGGTGTCAATAGAACCCTATGTTGACATATGTGAGGTACTGGCCCTATCATTAAAGGATTTGACATTTAAGTAGCCATATTAACAAATATAAAATGAAAGCATATAGGTAAATATAAAAGAAGATTTGCATGATCTTGAGTGCCAACTATTCATTCGATTATATTAAAACATTTGATATGAGTGCTGTGATGCTAAAAGGAGGCAAAACATCCATAGGATAAAATGGTATTTATGTTCTGAGTATACAAGAATAAAGTAACAGACTATAGACAAATATGCAGCTTCAAGGATTTCAGTATTCTCCTTCTACTCCATTCTTGCAACATGCAGAGTAAACGTCACTGGATATAACGGTGGTCACCATTCACAGTTGGTATACAAGCAATACAATCTACAGTTATGACCTACAGTATCTAAGCTATTTTGTTAGAAACAATGAGAGGGAATAATTAAAGCTTGGCGTACAAGCCCTGAAATAGTTGCAATTCCTGGCACCTGGCCAGGAATTGTGACTATTTTTCCACTAAACCACCTCCATGTCAAGAGAGCATAGAGGGGCATGAAGGGGGCCATGCCTGGTGGCTGAGTGGGCCAGCACAGCGGCTTCTACTGAGATCTGAGCACTAGCTATAGCCTGCACCATATGCACTAGACATATCTAGTGCATGAAGAAGTTCAACATCATAAGCTGGCACACCATGTGCTCGCTTGTAATAAATCCCTTTCAACGTATTATTAAAGATACTAGGAATGTACCATGCTGCTAGTGCTGCATCAGTGGGTCAAGTGAGATGGTACTGATGGGCATGACAAAATGTAGAGCGGGACTTTTGCCCTGGGGTCCAGCATCTTTAGTTACACCTCTGTGTATACTACTTCTGGTGTCATTTACACCTCACAGTATTTAGCTTAGTTGCCATCTTCCCATGTCAGTCAATGTCATAGTCCATAGTTTTCCATCTATATTGCTCTGAAATATAATGAATAGAAAGGAAACAATGCCAGAAATGGTTCAAAGAGAAGTAGCCTCTGCTGCACTGAAAGACACAACATGCTCAATGCAGCCACGGGGTGTGCCCATTTGTCAGGGAGAAGGGTTTATATTCAGACGTCAGTCCCCAGTCATTCTTACAGTAACACTATAGCCATATCTCCCCTGGAGCATGATGTTATTATCATACTTTCTGATTAATTGGTTTCAGTCTTTTTTTTTTTTTTTTTACTCTTTGGAACGCATGACTAAACATACCTGCCATAGGGTGTGGGTTTAGAACTCATAAGAAGACAATTAAGTTCAATTATCTGTTCAATTAAACTAACATTTTTATATAAAATTACTTTTACCTTGAAGTGTTAAAAAACGTGACAAATATCGTTTTAATCAACTGATGAAATTCTTCCCTTCTGGTGGATTACATTTTCAGAAGCTATGGGGTTAAGCCCTTAGGTAATGAAACTTTACTTTTATGTTTAACTCATTTCTTGCCAGGGGGCCGTACAGCCTGCACCTTCTTAGACTGTGAAAGCCCCTGCGGTTAGAATAACTGAGCAGTCTGAAGAGAGAGCTATTGCTCGTGCTCTCCCATGGTCTACATCTACAAGCTTTCTTTCAATAATTACCAGTTTGGCCTGAAGATATTTGAGTCTTTGTGACTTAGTGCATGTGATTGTCTATAAATACGATAGAGATGTCAGCCTGAAAAATATGGATATCCTGGGATGTAGAAAAGTAGCACTAAATCTGTCATATGATTTATGGAGAAATTAAAGACATATAATGGTATAAGGGACATGTTGGTTAGACTGGGAATAGATAATGGAAAGAAAATAAAAAGCAACATCAAATAGTTTTAAGGCAATCTATCAGCATGTAAAGCTGTAGACAGTGTAAGGAAGCTGTCGTGAAGATGTATAATAACACCTTTCTGTATATTAGTAGCAGTAGGTCTGTGAAAAATATATTTATCATTCAGGATTGTGTCCTCATACTGCTGTGCTCTTAGCTCTCTGTGTTGAACTGCTTCACAGAACCTCCTCTGCGCTTTCAGTAATTGCTGTTACATTCAATGAGAAGTCAGATAAAGCTTTTACTCAGAGCAGAGTAGAGTGAGGAACTGTGGAGCAGCTAAATGCAAAGAACGACGAGAATGCACATCTGCCGCGATTCACTAAGATCGTGCGCCTACTCAGGTCCGCTGGAGTTCACCTTCTTCTTCCTGGTGTATGTAAGTGCATTATCTTGTGACACAATTTAAAGGTTAAATCCCACGCTCAGTCCGAATCAGTCTGATCGTCCAATGTCACGCCCCCCAATTCCTGTCGCATGGAAGCCAGCGCAGCATCGCCAAAAAACAATTGCAAGCGACACAATCCCAGTGCAAACCCTTGTTAAATACCTGTTAAACCCGCGCAAATCCTGAAAACGTCGGAAAGTGCAGCAAAAGTGTGTGCTCGGACACGTGGTAAATAAGCCCCATAGAGTTTTTTGAGGTTTACCCAAAATAATATCAAAGTAGTTATAATTCAACATTGATTCTAAAGTAAATGGGATGTATTAGCATAAAACAATTTCATAATGTAATATTTATATAAGAGCAGGCTGAAACAATTTGCCTCCAAGAAAATAAATAGTGGAAGAAATGATAATGAAATGAAACAAACACAAATTAACTTATATTTACTTTCAATCTAATTACTTTACAAAACATAGAACAGTTAAATGAATAATGTTTTTATTTTTTGAATACCACTAACATAAAACAACCCTTAAAGGGGTTATTTGACTCCTTTAAAGACATTAAATGATTTATTTGTAATTGTCTTGATTAAGAAACAAGACTGTAACATACCTTTTACGGGTCCTCTATTACATGGAAGCAGGCAAATCATCACTTGTGTTGCCCACCTGAGTGAAGTTGCCCCCCCCCCCTTTTTCAAATCAAACAAAATTGGTGTCAAAGGTTTGTGCTACGTTTGTGCTGATTTGTGCAGCCAAAATTTTTGCTTCTGCCGCTATCATTTTTAAGATATTAATAAAAGTTTCAAGAGGTCATCAGAGGTCAAGCAGCCCCCCCCCCCCACATTGCCCAAATCAAACAAAATTGGTGGCAATCACCATGTTTGTGCTGCTCAAATTTTTGTTTGTGCTGCTTTTGTTTTGAATATATTAACAAAATTCTAAAGGTCAAAAGTTCAATCATCCCCCCACATTAACCGAATCAAACAAAACGGGTGTTAAACATTTGCGCTATGTTTGTGCTGGTGCAGCAAAAAATTTTGTTTGTGCTGCTATAATTATTAATATATTCATAATTTTTTCCAGAGGTCAGCAGAGTTCATTCCTTCCAAAGTACAATGGGGGTCATTTACTAAGGGCCCGATTCGCGGTTTCCCGATGTGTTACCCAAATATTTCTGATTTGCGGCGATTTTCCATAAATTGCCCCAGGTTTTTTTCGTGTACGCAATCGGATTGTGGTGCACCGGTGCCAGCGTGCACGCGATGGAAATCGGGGGGGGCGTGGCCGAACAAAAACCCGACAGATTCGGAGAAACCGCCGCATTAAAAAAAAAGTGTCGCTGGACACGCGCTTACCTTCACCAGGAATAGATCGTGAACTCCGGCGGACTTCAGCGCAGCAGCGACACCTGGTGGACTTTGGAGGAACTGCCTTAGTGAATCGCCGGAAGACCCGAATCCACCGCAGAGAATGAGCCGCTGGATCGCGAATGGACCGGGTAAGTAAATCTGCCCCAATGTGTTTGCTAGCTCCCCCTGGTGATCAAACCAGAGAAGTGTGAGTAGGTTTTTTTTTACTCGCTCTTCTTAAACACCTATACATATGTTAACTTAAAAATTATAGCAGCACAAACTAAATGTTTTGCTGCACAAACGTAGCAATAACGTTTGACACCAGTTTTGTTTGAATCGGTTAATGTAGGGGAGGGGGTTGGTTGAACTTTTTACCTTTAGATTTTTGTTAATATATTCAAAACAAAAGCGGCACAAACAAAAATTTGAGCAGCACAAACCAGCACAAACATAGCACAGTTGATTGGCACCAGTTTTGTTTGATCTGGGCAACGTGGGGGGGGGGGCTGGTTGACCTCTGATTACCTGGAAACTTTTATTTATATCTTAAAAACAATAGCGGCACAAACGAACATTTCTGCTGCACAAACCAGTACAAACGTAAGACAAATGTTTGACACCAATTTTGTTAGATTTCAACAGGTTGAGGGGGGGCAACTTCAATAAGGTGTGTTACCCTCCAGCCTGAAAGAAGTGATGTTTTATTAGTTTTCATTTCACCTCCCCGTACAATCACTGGCCTCAACAGTAAAACTACATTCACACGATGTATGCCCGCCATACCGTAGTATGGCGGGCACACAACGGCACCAGGGAGAGGAGGAGGGGATGAGCGGCACACACCCATGTCCCTCTCCATAGTGATATATGGCCGCGGGGCTACTAAATGGTATGGTGCCGCACGTGTGTGGCACCGTACCGCTCGTGTAGGGCTGTGAGCCCATTGCCGTGTATGGGGGGCCGTATATACACACCCCAATACGTTCCTTTGAATATAGCCTAAGGTTGAATTCACACGAACGTATGGGCACATACATATGGCTGCAAACTTGTGGCCATACATACATCCTCCATAGATGGCAATAGGTGCACGGAGCTATACGGTGGCTCATATGTATGGCACCATAGCGCTCCGTACACAGGGAAAAGATAGAACAGCAGTGAGCCGTGCATATCTATGGAGAGGAGAGGGGTCACCCCTCATCCTCTCCAGCGTGCTGGATGTATTCCCACCTTGGCAGGCATACGTTTGTGTGAATTTAGGCTAACATGTACACAACAGGTACATTACTACCAAAGCCCTACAATACTGTTGGTGTACAGTTTACAACTAAAGTCAGTGACTTACTATGAGTAGCTTATATGCGTGTCATTAATAGAATTTGATCTAACTAGTATAATAAGTTCAATTTTTTTTTACAAGAGCGATATTTAAGTGATTTTCAATTTTAACATCTTATCAATTTTCTTTTACTTGCCCCTCCTTGGAATGCCTCATATTTTACAGAACGTGGTTAGTGGACCAGTTTTCTGGCGTACAAGGAATTAAAAAGTTGAGATACCTGGTGTACACAATGGAATTTACAAATTTATGTGCTTTAGTGCCTTGCACGCCACTTTTGTAAAAAGCTGAGCAGGGATACAGGGCCAGCCATGGCAAGATTCCGTCTTAGACAAAATGCTTTGTTCATCTCTTTATGTTCATCTGTGTTAAATAATGTGAAATTAAAAATGCATTATTAAGTTGTAAAGCACTTATTATATAAAAAAAGAGTCTCCTATTTTGCCTGCGATGAAGTGTCATGTCATTTCTATCTGCAGTTCTATAGCACCTAGAAACATTCTTTTAAGAAAACCGGAAGCAGCACTCCTAGAAGAGTTGATATTTATTTACCCAAAATGCTGGTGTGACATTTCAGCCCCTCAAGGGAATAATTTTCAAGCATTTGTCTTTCATTTCTACACACATAAATACAGGCAGTTAATGAATATTTAACTGTATAAGAGCCACTTTTCTCTTCTGATTATTATCTGGCAAAATATGACAGTTTTCTGCTTATTATTTACATAACTTTGGATAAGATTTTTTTCATAGGTAAACAGGTGAGATTTCACATAAAGAGGTAATGCTAGAAAGAATATTTCATACCCTACCTGACATAGCTGGTAGTTTGGTGGGCTAAAATTTGGTGACAGGTTCCCTTTAAGGTCCTGTCAATTACATCTTGTTCATATCATGGGACCAATACAACCAATAAGTACCACAAATGTAGTACCATGAAAGGACCAGAATACATTGTGTAGACAATTAGATTTTTTTAATTCACCAGTGAACATTTTATTACAAAAAAGTCACAACATGAACCCTTTAAACTAAGATGGTTACATACTTTGCTCTGTAAATATAAGGAATTTAGCTGGCATTTTATGAAAGGTTGGCAAATAAAAATTCTTGGGGAGATGATGTGACAAATTACTGACAGATATGGAACATGGAATCTAGTCAGAGGCCACTTTTATATCTTTATATCTAATAATCTATAATTAACCAAAACAAAGTAATCTTAAAGATAAAGTTAATTAATTTTTTTAAGGGGTTTTCCCATGAAAGAAAACTCTTACATTTCAATCCCTTAGTGATGTTAACACAATAAAGATTACTTTAACCCCTTACTTTACAATTTTACTCAGTTTTATTGCTATTTTAGCCCCTATCACTTTTCTGGCTGCTCAGTGTAAAATCCTAAGGTGTGGGCGGGGCCTCTCTAAGCAGACACATTATGATCCATCTACTTTTTGTGGGGTGACAATGTGGTTAGATTAGCAGGGTACAAGGTGTATATGCACTTTCATCTGGCTACTGACATTGTACTAACACACTGACACATAGAAAGAGAGATCAGACAGATCAGAGATGTATGAGATGATTACACGGAGGGTGATAGTCCTTTACACTGTTACACTGTGAGCTCTGAATGATCTCACAGATATGTGACTGCATTCCTCATCCATCGGATCACTTATCTCCTTGTACCTTGTAGTTTGCAGCCTCTCTCTCTGCTCACCAAGTGCTGACAGGATGTAATCAGTGAGTGTCTCTGAGCTCCGTGCAGGGGGCGTGGCTACAGCTACACAGCAGAGACAGATAGAAATATCATTTACATTTACTATTTATGTTATTCATTAGAACGTTTGAGAAATGGTTTACCACGATAGGGCCGCCAGAACTGGATCCACTGTCCTGCCGAATAGACCCGGCATGTAAGCTGTTTAAAATGTGCTTTTCTAAACGTTGGACCTATAGTCACGGCAGGGAGTTTAAAACAAATTTCTTAACACAAAACCGCCTTAGGCGGCACAAAATGGCTAATATCCGGACAATAAATGTGAAAATAAAATGTTGCAGTAGTGTATCTACTGAGTGCTGAACTTGAGAAGTGTATTAAAAACACAGATGCCCAAGGCTAACTAACTTAGAAGTAGGAGAATAATTTCTAGCATGCAGCCCACACCTATATGCCATCCAGGGTAGGATCTAATGCTACAGCTTTTCATACTAGAAATTATTCTCCTACTTCTTAGCAACTGGATTTGTACTGCAGGTAGTTTATTATGTAAAATGAAAAAAAATTGTTTGCACTTAGAAAGGGTCACATACTATGAATACAGGCAGTCCCCGGGTTACATACAAGATAGGGTCCGGAGGTTTGTTCTTAAGTTGAATTTGTATGTAAGTCGAAACTGTATATTTTATAATTGTAGATCCAGACAAAAAAATTTTGGCCCAAGTGACAATTGAAGTTTAAACATTTTTTGCTGTAAGCAATAAAGCTTCATTGCAGACACTTTACAGCTAATTATTGCAATCAGGGACTATAGAAAAAACATTCAGAAAGCTTCACCAGAGGTCAGAGGGGTCTGTCTGTAACTATGGGTTGTCTGTAAGTCGGGTGTCCTTAAGTAGGGGACCGCCTGTACACAGGTTTACATTGAAGGGAACCTGTCATCAGGAAGATAATTTTTAAGACAAGTTCTAATAGCCTCTGGCATGTTTGTTTTAAAGCCTTGTTGTGCCTTTGACTTATTCCACTTCTTTTAAGACATTTATTTAACATTACCTGGTTCCGTTCCAATAGCTTGTGGTGAGTCCTGGGGAGTTGAGGAGGGGGCAGGGGAGAGGCTGAGGGAGTGGGAGGGCAATAAATGAGCAGTGGAGGAGGCATTGAGGATGACTTGTGCCATATAAACGTCTAGCCCCATTTCCCCCTGGACTCACCACACACTACTGGCAGGGTAAATGTTAAAGGAAATCTACCATTAGGAATCTACATATAGAAGTAAATCTGATGGTACATTCCTCTTGCCAGTCTCATCCCTAAACTGCATTTGACTAGTCCATGCAACTATATGATTTTGTTTATGTTATGCCAAATACCTTGATAGGCTACTTAGGCTACTGGGGTATGTCCTTTTTTTAAATCAATATGCCAGAGGCAAAAAAATTACCTCATTACCTAATTCTGATGACAGAATTCCCTTTAAATATCTGATCTTTATATGCCTCGTTTATTTGGATGCAGTATGAACAAATTGGGGCACATTTACTTACCCGTTAGCAATTAAATATATTTGTCTATTCACAGAAAGTGCACTGTCCAACGATTATGAACTCTGCCGCGTTTCACTAAGATCATGCGCCCGATATCCTGCATGTGTGGCTTCCCTGCTCAGGTCCGATGGAGTTCACCTTCTTCTTCCTGGTGCATGTAAGTGCTTAGGCTTGCAACACAATTTGAAAGTTAAATCCCGCGCTCAGTCCGAATCCCTCGGATCGTCCAACGGCCCGCCCCCATTATTGTTGCATGAAAGCCAGTGCAGCCGCGCCACAATACAATCGTGTGCGACACAATCCCCCGTTAAATACCTGTCACAGCCGTGGAAATCCCTAAAACGTCGGAAAGTCCGACGAAAGTGCGTCCGCAGACCCTTAGTAAATAAGCCCCTTTATACCCTCAAGATTAATTGCTTCTGCAGTAAAATGGCGCAATAATAAAAAGGTCGGGGGAAGAGGAAAGTAAAAATCTAATAAAATATACACTTTAGTGTTCTGCAGCAAAGTCACATTTCTCTTGTCTGTGGCTGCAGATTCCAACAGTGGTCACTTGATCGCTGCCATTTTAAGCCCTATCTGGAGTATAGACAAGATATCAGAGGCAATAATGCAGGTATATGGTGCTGGAGTTTGGTAAGTATATTTCAGTTTTTTATCTTTCTTTTGCCCTGGCCTCCCTGGTGTTTCTGTAAATCTGGGAAAACCTTTTGAAAGGAAATCTACCAATAAAAATTAAGCAGGGACACTTACTCCTAGATCAAGGCACGGTGACTGCAATAATCTTTTTATATTTGTCATTCATGCCCTCCTTCCTTTTAAAATCAATTTTTAAAATTATGCTAAGGGCTTTGGAGGGTGTTACCAGATCCGCTCTGTGCTGTAGCTTCACAGGCTGTTATATTGTGCAGGAGCACTTCCCCCTCCCACTGTGTGAGATTACAGCAGGCAGAGGGAGGGCGGAAGTGCTGAGGGAGCATGGGATGTGTTCCTGCACAAACTGTGAAGCCACAGCACGAAAGGGCTCTGGTAAAACCTAAGTAGCACTTCTGGTTCATTAGCATAATTTAAAAAGTTGATTTTTGAAGGGAGCCCATGGATAACAAATATAAGAAGATTACCACAGTCATAGTGCCTGGATCTATGAGTAATTTTCCAGGTCTATCATGATGAATTTTAGTGCTTGATTTTTTTAAATTACGTTAAAAAAGAAACTACATGGCAACACATGGACTGTCAGTGGCATTGTTATATAAAGTCATAGGGACTTATGCGCCGATACATATGCTCTGCCATATGCGTGAGGCCTGTGTAACTTTCTATGCCTATGTGTGCCATGGCCAAGGGCAGAAGTAAGCCTAGTGCCAGTATCATGTTCTACAAAAAACTAACACAGAAAGAATGTTTTCGTAACAGGCGTCTAATAACAGGTGGTTAGTAGTTTGGTGTTTTTGACCAGTCAATGACTGTCCCTTTGAAATATGCTTATTATCATATGATATAATATTTAGCTTACAATAGGGATATTTCTCTGCCCTTTGTGGCTTGCAGCTCTGATATGCCTGTGATATATGTGGTTAGCAATTAAATCTATTTTTCTGTAATATGTGGTTTGAAGTATGTGTGGGACACAGTTCTCTGTAAGTAGTTATTTAATTGTCCTGGCTGTTATTTCATTGTAATGTGGCTTGCAATGGGTGGTACAGTGTTTCTCGGCAATATGTGGTTTCTAGGGGTGGTATTGCTGCTCTGTATGTGGTTTTCAGTGTTTGTTGTTTTGTGCCATATGTGGCTTATAATTGGAGCAATGGAGTTAATTTATGCTTTTATAGAAGTATCTTTAAATCATAAAAGTGTAATTCAGTATAATCTAGTCGGTGATTTTTGTAACAATATATTTTAGTGAAGACCACTTTGGCGGGGTTATACATAAAAGGACTTTCCATATGAAAAGTGATTTCACAGCCTTTACTGTATAATGTTATAATATTCATCCCAAATTCATATATATTCAAAGGCTGTGTTCACACAATGCCCTTGAATTGTGTTTTAAAACACACACGTGAGTTTGGGGAGGAGTTTCTTCCAATGTGTTTGCAAAATGTTTAATGCCAAACACCATTTAAGAAAAGGACCGGAGGTCAGGCAGAGCCGTTAACATGTGCCTGTCTTGACCTGAGGGAAAAGTAGGCCGAGGGTTAATTAAGGTGGGGCATTTCAGTCGAGGTGGGGTTTACAACAAGGGGAGTGAAGTCACAGAGTGGGTGGGCTGGTTTGAATAAAAGAGAGGGGGTGACCTTTTGGCTCCCTCTTTGGACATCTGCGCAGAAGAAGAAATGCCCACCCTTAGTGGTGAGGAACTTTGTCACGCAGTCGCGGGATAAGGCCTTTGAGGGGAATTCTAGGAGGGAAGTTCTCGCAAGGTGTGGTGCTGTGCGCATAACCAAAAGGGAAAATGGTGGATGAGGATTCTTGCAGCCGGTTGTGGTTATCTGCGACATATTTGTCAGCTTCCGAGCCGGCGCGGTGCTGCACTTTATTTGTGATTGTTAATAAAGTTAAAATATATACAGTTGTATATGTTTGTTAATAAAACAGGCTGCTGTGGCCTTATTTAACCATTGTCAGGCAGTTGTCTGTGTCCATTTCTTAAAGGGAAGTGGGAGGAGGGGAAGGAATGTGTGAATGCTGCCACAGTACAGCAGTAGAGTAGAGTAGTAGGTGATTATACACTCACCTGCCACTTTATTAGGTACACCTGTCCAACTGCTCGTTAACACTTAATTTCTAATCAGCCAATCACATGGCGGCAACTCAGTGCATTTAGGCATGTAGACATGGTCAAGACAATCTCCTGCAGTTCAAACCGAGCATCAGTATGGGGAAGAAAGGTGATTTGAGTGCCTTTGAACGTGGCATGGTTGTTGGTGCCAGAAGGGCTGGTCTGAGTATTTCAGAAACTGCTGATCTACTGGGATTTTCACGCACAACCATCTCTAGGGTTTACAGAGAATGGTCCGAAAAAGAAAAAACATCCAGTGAGCGGCAGTTCTGTGGGCGGAAATGCCTTGTTGATGCCAGAGGTCAGAGGAGAATGGGCAGACTGGTTCGAGCTGATAGAAAGGCAACAGTGACTCAAATCGCCACCCGTTACAACCAAGGTAGGCAGAAGAGCATCTCTGAACGCACAGTACGTCGAACTTTGAGGCAGATGGGCTACAGCAGCAGAAGACCACACCGGGTGCCACTCCTTTCAGCTAAGAACAGGAAACTGAGGCTACAATTTGCACAAGCTCATCGAAATTGGACAGTAGAAGATTGGAAAAACGTTGCCTGGTCTGATGAGTCTCGATTTCTGCTGCGACATTCGGATGGTAGGGTCAGAATTTGGCGTCAACAACATGAAAGCATGGATCCATCCTGCCTTGTATCAACGGTTCAGGCTGGTGGTGGTGGTGTCATGGTGTGGGGAATATTTTCTTGGCACTCTTTGGGCCCCTTGGTACCAATTGAGCATGGTTGCAACGCCACAGCCTACCTAAGTATTGTTGCTGACCATGTCCATCCCTTTATGACCACAATGTACCCAACATCTGATGGCTACTTTCAGCAGGATAATGCGCCATGTCATAAAGCTGGAATCATCTCAGACTGGTTTCTTGAACATGACAATGAGTTCACTGTACTCAAATGGCCTCCACAGTCACCAGATCTCAATCCAATAGAGCATCTTTGGGATGTGGTGGAACGGGAGATTCGCATCATGGATGTGCAGCCGACAAATCTGCGGCAACTGTGTGATGCCATCATGTCAATATGGACCCAAATCTCTGAGGAATGCTTCCAGCACCTTGTTGAATCTATGCCACGAAGAATTGAGGCAGTTCTGAAGGCAAAAGGGGGTCCAATCCGTTACTAGCATGGTGTACCTAATAAAGTGGCCGGTGAGTGTATATCATCCATGCTATGTCCCACCTCTGCTTCTATTCAGTCATTTATACAAATCCCATCCACATGCTGCAAAAAAAAAAACAATATTTTTTGCTGCAACTTTAAAATGCACAACATGGTAAATACCTAAGTGGATTCTGGTTAGCGAATTTAATCTTTGCAATGTTGAGTTTTTTGATACTATACCAAATGCTGATTCAGATACTGATCATTTGTTTCAGACAATAAGCCAATAAATAGGTGGCGTAAAGTCACTAACTGCAGTCATATCAACTCTGAACAAGGTTCTACCCACTTTGTCTAATAAAACCAGGATTTTGGTTACACTTGTTGACTCGTTTACTGACCTGTGTGACCAGAAGAAAAGCAAATTAGTGCAGACCCAATGATCGAGGCTTATTGCCTGGAAAAGGTGAGTAGAGATGTTATTTTTTTAACCCTCATTTGCTTTTATAGTACATATACAATTTATTTATTAATTAAAGGGGTTGACCACTTCCAGCAAATACAGGCGGCCCCCTACTTAAGAACACCCAACTTACAGATGACCTCTAGTTACAAACGGACCTCTTGATTTTGGTAGTTTTTACTGCACTTTAGCCTTTGGCTACAAAAAACAGATATAACAGTTATTAAAGGTGTCTGCAATTAAGATTTATTGCTAATCCTGGTTCTTATAACAATCCAACATTTTTAAAACAGAGACCAAAAAAAGTTTGGCTGGAGCTACAATTATAAAATATACAGTTCTGACTTACATATAAATTCAACTTAAGAACGAACCTACAGAGCCTATCTTTTACGTAACCTGGGGACTGCCTATAATTGATATTGTTTGTGTAAGGAATACCATACTTTCTGTATCAATTCCTTACTGTTTTCTCTTCTTTCTGTTCTGCTATAGAAAGCTTTATGATTACTTCCAGTGGATAGAAATCTTTCCCTGGTCATGTGATGTCACACAGGTGCACGGCTCGTTAATATCACAGAGCTGTGTGTTATCACTGTGCACCTGTGTCACATCACATGATCATGCACTAGAAATAAATAAAGAAGCTTTCTATAGGTCAGCAAGCAACTTCTGCTATCTAGAAAAACCATGAAGAATTGATACAGAAAGAATATGGGAAAATTGTATAACTTTTCATTATACAAGAAATATCAATTATTTGCTGGAAGTGGACAGCCCCCTTAACACATTAAATGTGTTGATAACTGAAACTCATTTTGGCATAATATTTTGACCAAAAGTATGACAATTTATAGGTAGCACTAGATTCGTTATTCACTGCCAACGGGCAACATTAGATGTTGGGAGTCTGACACCCAGTACCACCAGCAATCAGCCTAATGCTCTGTGGAGGAGATAGTACAATGGGGTTATTGTACCTTGCATCAGAGGTGTAACTACAGTGGTAGTAGCCATAGTAGCCCCTATGAGGCCCAAAATGTGAGGGGTATTGGCTTTATGTGTGTGTAATATCTGATATTATTATGTGTGTATATGCTGCATGGATGTATATGGTACTGTATGTATATATGTGTATATGCTGAATGTATGTACGGTATATGTGATGTGATGTGTGTATATGTATGTTTCACAAATCAGAAATCTCCTGTGGAGCCCAGCCTCTCCTAGTTATGCCCCTGCTTTGCACCCTTTAAAGTGAATTTACATTTTACATTTATATAATTGGATTCTCACCTTGTTTGCATTGTTAATAGGAAAAAAGAAATTCAAATGACATAGCTGGTGTACTGATGTCCAACAGAAAATGAATGTATAAAATTGAATATATGTATATGTTTGGTTTTAGGTGTTAGTGTAAGATCGAGTGTGTATATGCTGATATGATTATAGTGTAAATGAGGCTCAAGTATCTGATTAAAATCTGATTAATAGGCGATTAAATCACTTTTCAATACTATCATTTTATTAAATCTCTTAACATATGACCACTACACAATGATTCCAAAAAAGTATAGTGTTAATACTTAATATAAGCCATGCATCCAGTGGCAGGATTTATCCTGAGTTTACATTTTTTTGTTGTAGCCAACAGATACCATAAAACCATGTTGAAAAATAACACATTTTGTTAATTAATTTTCCATCAGATCCCTCCACTCAAAAAAATTCAATTCATGGCAAACTGTAATTCTAAAGGACATTACATCAATTTCAGAAAACAGAAAGTCACAGTTTTATGCTACAGAAACATAAAAGAAAAAATTCCATTCAGGTATATACAAATATAGAGAAGCTGAGGTAAGTAGTGGACGGTGGAAGTGTAGATGGCTTTCTCAAGAATTTGAACTGTTCCATAATTTGTGGAAGGACAGCTAATATAAGATGAAATGAGAAGGAGCTAAATAACTACAAATCTAGACCGGAATTGTGTCGGACAGGCACTACCAAGGTATACGAATGTATGAAAGCCAACGCACCCCAATAGCTATACAATCCAGACAAAACAAGAAAAAGGTGGGATGCGTACACAAGGCTATACAGAAATATAACAAAAAATGTTTATTGCATAAGTAACAATTTTAAACACAATCAAGACGGGACAACAATAAATATAAAAACACTTAAAAAGTACACCAGAGGGGTGTACAAAGCTGCCATGGCCAAGTTGCCCTAAAAACCCCTACTACAGTCTGCCAAGGGTAGAACTACAGTAACCATAAGGACCAGAATATAAATAACCATATAGAGCTAAAGTGCAAAAAATGATGCATGAAAAGTGCAATTGAACAATGTACCAAAGCTCTGATGCATTGCCCAACATATACAATACCATGTTGTCGTAGGATGAGACAATAAAGCAAGGCAGGCAGGTGTAGGCAGAGAGAGAGGGGGGTAGGCAGACCCCACGCCTATTCGGTGACTTCCTCTTACCCCTGATATTCTGGTCCTTATGTTACTGTAGTTCTACTCTTGGCAGACTGTAGTAGGGGATTTTAGGGCAACTTGGCCCTTAGCAGCTTTGTACACCCTTCTGGTGTACTTTTTAAGTGTTTTTATATTTATTGTTGTCCCATCTTGATTGTGTTTAAAATTGTTACATATCCAATAAACATTTTTTGTTATATTTCTGTCTAGCCTTGTGTACGCATCCCACCTTTTTCTTGTTTTGTTTGGATTAAATAACTACAAATCATCAACCATTGGGTGCAATAGTCTAAGGTACGGATAAAACTAGGTAGCTTGCATTTATTTTTATGGCATTGACCAACACAAACAAAGCAAACTTTTAAGTTATAATGTATTATTGAAGAGTTGACCCACACATGTTACTCTTCTGTGTAAAATGTAGAAATTATAGAGGGTTGTTGCTGCTCTTAACCTCTTACCGACATTGGACGTGGTACTACGTCACGGGCGGAAGGGACTTACCACATCGTGACGTAGTACTACGTCCCGCTGTTGGCATCGGGTGCCGGACGGTGCAGGTACCAGAAGCTGCAAGTGTCGGCTGTATATTATAGCCGCATATCCTAGTATTACACTGTGTTATATAAATGAGAGCTTGAACAAGCAATCAGAGCAACGCTTGTTCAAGCCAATCTGTAAAAGTTAAAAAAAAAGTTTAAAACACTTAGTAAAACATTTTTTAATAAAAATAATTAATTAAAGTGAAAGTCCCCTAAACCAAATTAAGTCCAAAAACACAAAATTATGAAGAAAACACATATTTGGTATCACTGCACCCATAACAATCTGTACAATAAATCAGTAACATTATTGGACCTACTTGGTGAACGCCGTAAAAACAAAAACCCGAAAAACTTGCCAAAAATTAACATTTTCCATAAATACCCTTTACAAAAATGTTCCAAAAAGTGATCAAAAAAAGTTATGTGTGCTAAAATGGTACCACTGAGAAGGAATAAGCCATAAACCAGCTCTACCAACCAAAAAATATAAAAGTTATGTCTCCGAAAAGATGGCGATACGGAAATAAATTAGATGTTATTTTTATGGCATGGTGAGTGGCCCCAAAAAATACAAAAAGAAAGGAATCCAAAATTATCGATTTTCTTTTCCACCATACATCCAAGAGTCAATAAAATCTCATCAATAAGCCAATGACCCATTAAAATTAAGTATTTGTAAAGTGCATCTGATGTCGCAGTAAATAAGCCCTTATATGTCCAAATTGCCAAAAAAGTAAAGATTGTATAGCCAATAAAAAGTGACAATGCATAATCCGCTGTGAATGGAGCAGCTTCCCTTCGATGCCCTGGCATGTGGCAGGTTACCACCATATATGGGGTATTGGTATCAAACTTTATGGAGCATTTTGGTATTTTATCCACTGAGAATGTGAACAATTTAATGAAAAACACATTCATTTAACCCCAATGAAAGGGTTAACAAACTTTATAAAAGCTGTTTTACAAAAAGTATGTTGAGGGGTGTAATTTGTATAATGGAGTAATTTATGGGGTTTTACTACTATTTAGGCCCCTCAAAGTGACAAGCCTGAGCAGGTCCTCAATAGCATGGTTTTGCATTTTTTATGAAAATGTGAAAAATTGCACCTAAAGTTCAAAGCCCCATAACCTCCTATAAATATGAGAGAACGCATAAAAAACCAAATCAACATAAAGCAGACATTCAGTTTATATTAGTTATCAAGTATTTTTGCTGTTATGACTATGGGTAGAAAAAGTAGAACATATCAAAAATTTTTCCAAATTTACACCAAATATCTGTTTTTTTCATAAATAAACGGCAAACATATCAGAAAAATTGTTCAACTAACATGAAGTACGAAGTGTTCCGAGAAAACTATTTCAAAATCACTTTGATATGTTTAAGCGTTCCAAAGTCATAACCACTGATGGGCCTCGTCAGGAAGGTGAAAAGTGGCTCCAACGGTAAGGGGTTAGTATTAACAATTTTAGTAGTGTCATTAGATTTAAAGTTAGGCTAAATGCACACTGTTGTTTGCTGCACTGTGATCATGGCCGCAATTCTAGTCAATGGAGGCCAGATACAGTTCTGTTAACACATTGGGGCAGATTTACTTACCCGGTCCATTCTTGATCCAGCGGCGCGTTCTCTGCGGTGGATTCGGGTCTTCCGGCGATTCACTAAGGCAGTTCCTCCGACGTCCACCAGGTGTCGCTGCTGCGCTGAATGCACTGGAGTTCACCAAGCCGGGCCGAGTGAAGGTAAGCGCGTGTCGAGCGACACTTTTTTTTTAATGCGGCGGTTTCTCCGAATCCGTCGGGTTTTCGTTCGGCCACGCCCCCCAATTTCTGTCGCGTGCATGCCTGTGCCGATGCGCCACAAACCGATCGCATGCGCCAAAAACCCATGGCAATTCAGGGAAAATCGGAAAATTGGAAATATTCGGGTAGCACGTCGTGAAAACGCGAATCGGGCCCTTAGTAAAGGTTTCTCACCGCACTGTATCTGAGCCAGGCAGCAATGGTGCAAAAGATAGACCAGGATCTATTGCTGTCTGCTCAGCTTCCAATGGAGAGGGGAGGGGTGAGCAGCGCTCCCAGCTTGCTGTTCACGGCACATCTCGGCTGATAAGGCAGTATACATGTAGCCTTAGTAAGGAAATTGGTCATAGTTAGCGGTATGTAATAAGAGGTTGGTGATATCCAAAATTTGCAATCACATGATTGCTGAACATGATCCAATATTGATATGTCAATTTCTCTATAAAATTAAAACATTTTTAAATATTAAAAAAAAATATTAAATAACTTTTATTCATTTGACATTAATTTGCATGGGATTGTTCACTTCCAAGAATACATTGTAAGTATGGAGGATAATTAAAAAAAAGTAGACGCCTTGTATGATTGTAGACCTTTACTGTCTATTCTTGGTTAAATAATTTAATAACCAAGTCTTTCTGATGCCAACATTTACCAACTTTACACAATAGCTGCAAATTAAGAGGTTTAATAAAGTCAAACAAAAAGGATTAGACTTAATGAGATTCCATCACTAATGTTGCAGAGTCTATGAAAGACAAACAAGAAGTATTACACATAATGGGACGTTATGTTCATGGACAACAAATGATGCCAATAATATATTAGAACTATGTAAGATTTATGAACGGTTGTATCCTGTAAACTTAAAACAACACTGGGTCTCACATGGTTCATAGAAAGTTCTTAGACTGTATAAGCACAAATTAATAGAATGAAAATTTTTGGTTATAGTTTCTTACAGCAGGAGCTTCTATGTTAACAGAATTACATTTCACCCACAACAGATCATCTAATGAGACTGTTATATTTAAAGTATCCATAAAGCAAATATCAATGGATATGCATCTTGCCATACCATATTCTTTGTTGATTTATAACTCTAAGCACAGGGTGTCAAACTCCATTAGTTTCACATAGAGGAAAATGGTGGTTGGCGGGAATGACTAAAGTCCTTTACTTTCTGCCTTCTGATGTCAGATGCATAAGCATGGTCAACAGCACATATACCATATTTTTCGAACTATAAGATGCACTTTTTAACAAGAAAAAAATCTTGCTAAAAAGTATTTTTGTCTTATAGTCGAAAGGTCAGGAGCATCCAGCACTGCCAGACCCTCTTGACCTATGTAATGGAGATCGGGTGAGGAGCTGACATAGCACCTCACCCGATCTGAAAGAAGTTTCTCTGAACTCTATCTCCCTGCCATTAACACCAGGACTTGCAAGGATTTAATTGGGTCATGTGACAGTTGGTGTGGGGGAGGGAGGTGTAGCAAATCTGTGTGCAAACAGATAGCTCTGCAGATGTAACAAAGCTATCTGTGTGCTTTATACAGAGCAGTTTGTGTGGGAACTATTGCAGAGATGTGTGTGACAACCAGGGAATTTTAATTGGTGTAAAATATAATATTTTCTTTTTTTGTGATGTCCAAATCTGGGGTGCATCTTATTGTAAAGAGCTTTTTATAGTTTGAAAAATATGGTAGCTGAACAAAGGTGAAGACTTCACAAAGGTATTTATGTTGTTGTAGATTTCTCCAAATTATATTTTTACTTACCTTAAATATTTAAACATATTTATACGTTGAAGATTTCAATTACTGATGGTCAGTACACTAAGGATGGACACCACCATACAACCAACACCACTTCTCGGAACACAGTCTAGCTATAAGCCGCCACTACTGCAAGCAGCAGATCATGTGGGGTGATGGCTGTTGTGACCCCATCAGTCAACTGCTAATGGCCTTGCTTAGGGTTAGGTCTCCGCATATGGGCAAGATATACTTTATAAATAGGCTGGGTGCAGCCGCTAACATGGACCCACCTTATGTTAATTAGATTATAATGTAAATACTTGCTTCAGTCCTAAAGCATTTCCATATACCGCTGCATAGTTCCAAAATACCAGAAGGTGTGGTTCACAGATCTATGTAGATAAATTTTCAGATCTAGTACAGTTAATATAATTGGGGAAGAGGATTTTATTTACTTGACCAAGGATACAAATTTTTCAGAAAAATCCCTTCTTGCATTTTCACTCGTTTGTACAGTTTCTTAGAGAGCAGCGTAATAAAAATGTATTCTAGAAACCTTTGAAATATCATACACTTTTACCTTTTTTCTTTTGCTGTATCATGTAGTAATGTGTACATTTTCTACATTTTTGCAATATTGTACATGCACTTATACTGTCCATTTCAGTTGTACGGCTGGAGGGCACTACAAATCACTACAGCGCCTATGTACATTCAGCTAAGTGCTGGGAATGATTTAGTTGAGCATATATTGGTTGTCAAGTAGTATGTAAATCAACCCTAATCAATGTGAGGGGTTAGAAAAGATTGAAATCTGTTTGTTAACTTGGATCCACATCATTGGGCCAACGCCCCTTAATTTGTGTCGCATGAAGGATGGCCGCAGGGTCGCAGACACTTCATAAATACATTTACAAGCAGTTTGCACTAAAAAGAATGTGCAAAGTCACCCCGAAAACTGCAGCACTTATCCAACAAATCCTGAATTGTAGAAACTAGGCCTTCTGTAGCATTCATATCATTTAGTTTGTTAAATCAAATGGACATGGTCAAGGTCATGATTAGGAGCATAGTGAAAATAGTTTTTGCTGGGAAATCGTAGAAGTATAAAACCACAAGCAAGTTCTGACAATCTCGTTCTGTGCACACACTTGCAGAATTTTCTGGACTGAATTATGAATTGTTGAACTCAACAGGTATTTTGATTGATTCTAGGTTTGGTTCAGTAGAACCTGCACACACATAGAGCAAGTTTATTGGTTTAAACTTGCTTGTGGGCAATGGGCTTAAGAACCACAGACTGAGAAAGATTTATCAGCTGTAATGTGTAACAAATGCATTTAGGCAGTTATCAATATGACACAACTTCACAATGCTCAATGCTCACAGCACGCTAGAGACATTGGGGAGAATTTTTAAGACTTGCTTTTTAAGTGTCCGGATCTACTAAGAGACTCCAGCCTCTTAGTAGACCCAGACACAATCTATGCCAGGTTGGATCCGTTCAGACCAGGTCTTACCTTGCAGAGATTTCAGCTATAGTCTTTTTCTGGCATGCTAGGGAATTCACACCTCTGCCCGACAGGTCCCCAACAAAGTGAGGTGTGGAGAGGAAAAAGCTGTGATCTGGGGATGGGTATGGTGAGATTCACATGTCTTCTCTGCCAGTTTTCTGGCATATTAATTCTTTTTATTACACCAATTCATGGCTGAGTGGCACAGCAGGTTGTGTGGCTAGTCAACCATGCACAGGGTTGCACCTTTCACCATATAAGGGTCTGATATGGATAGTTAAATTGAGCAGCAGTAATTAAAATGAATGTTATGAATATAGTTGACATTCAATTTTCATGTAGTAGGCTGAGTATACATACCATTAAAACAGGCAATATTGGGCTTGGTTCCTTTTTGTGGACCCTGCAATTTTAAGAACTTAGATAGGCAAAGGGTTAAACAGATTATAACAAGGTCTAGAGTTAGGTTAATGCTGTCGCTGTGTGGGGTCATGGTCTTTTTCCAGACTTCTCCAGAATTGTGTTGCAGTTGCCTACCTCAGCCACTAAACAGAGCATGCCAGAGAAGTCCCTGGAGTGATGATGGTCCCTGATGTGGCATGTTTATAATATGTCACTAATATTAATAAGCATTAAAACTTGTTTTGAAAATGTATAGCTTTAAGTTTGCACTTGTTCTTATAATTTAAGCAATGACCCTCAGATCTTATCTCAGTTGAGTTGTGCAAGTAGTTTCAGCATCTCTTGCTTCCATTCTTCACTGTATTCTCCAACTGCAGCCAGAATATAAATTCTAAAATATAAATTTTCACCAGAATTGCTTTCCATTGGAAAGAGCATGTGAGTGTGCCAAAATAATGCCAGAATGTAAAGTGATGTGTGATGTGTGTAACAAGATGTGCGACATGTACAAAACTTTTGAGTAGATATAAAAAAAAGTATTCTATTTAATACATATCAGCTTTACTGTTTTCTATACTGTCTATTACTGTACAATTAGACTACAAAGTCTCAATATGCACTACATTTATCACAACGACTGATGAAGGATGGTAACTCTTGAGCATCTGTGAGGTTAGAATTTAGTAGACTGTGCGGTTAGACATTTGTGACAAAAGTTTGGTGGCATTCTGACACATTGGACCCAACATATCGTGCCTTGTATAACAGCCAACAAGGCTTTAAAAAAACACAAATCCAGATGCTTGCTCCGAGCAGAACTTTATTATACAAAGTGAGCCTGGCATAGGACAGGGCAGGGTGGCAAATTTACCATATCCTTTTTTGTTGAGCCACTCAATTTATCACCCAAGTGGTAAAAAGGTTTAAAGCCATTGATAAATGTGGCTTAAGGCATACAACCCAGATTTTTGAAATAAACTGAGATTTTTGGGGTAAATCTGCCCCGGGGTCTCTTGTACCTATATCAAGTTTCATTTTATAACTTATTACATGTATTTCCACACACCAGTAATATACTTCATTTATAACAGCACCGAAGAATTATAGAAAACCCTCAATGAAGCAAGCTGTGCAAAGCTAATTACAGATGTATATATATGATAATTATTACATTTCATTATATATGTTAGCACCTTAGGTCAAAATATTATACAAATCTCCAGAAACTTCCATCGACTCTTTATGACCAGCTTGGACAAGAGCTATAAGCTTTTCTTTACCCAAGGCAAAGATTCTGTTTGTTGCCCTCCCTCTGATATATTGTATAATAATGGCTTGTTGGCGCCTCAAGGCACCCTCCTCTATTGCCCTTTTCCAAGAAGCATCCCTGCCTAAAGCAATTCCTACCCATAAGACATTGGGGAAGATTTTTCTTTTCTCTTTCTAGCTTCCTGTCAGTCAAGTTCCTTCTTTGTCTTGTTTCTTAGTCTAATTTGTATTAGGGGAATTCTCTCTGTGTTGAGTTGCATCTGTGCCTATTAGTCCAATATTGTTGCCTGGTGTGGAGGATTCTACTTTTTCTTTTTTAAAGGTCTCAAATTGTTGTGCACAAAAAGTTGCAGAGTTGGTTGTCCTGCCAAGTTACCACCTGAGACTGGGCAAGCTGCATACATTTTTATGACTTTTTAAAAATGATTTTAAAGATGGTTGATACAACTAACTTTAGTCTAAACAGCTGGATTCCTTGCATAATTAAAGTAGACCCATCCAAAAGCTGTGCTCCGTGAGTTGTGGTGCAAATACGGATGAGTGACTGATAAATGCACAAAAGGCAAACTTCTAAAAAATATGAGATTTTTTTAGCACTAACATTTAAGTGAAAAATCTCCCCCATTTTATTTTATTATGGATATCCTTGAATATGTGACCAAAGGGGATTGATATCCCTGGAAGTGTGACCTAACTGGACGGAGATCCTGGGATGTGTGATCAAACTGGACCTGGATCTTCTTTTCAGGTGAAGATATAACAATACATAACACTGACATACAGAACATCTACATCTAATTACTTTACTTGGAAAGGAACAGATAAAATGACGTTCGGCGGCATATTTCAGCCTTAAAAATAATGCAGACATACCGCCATTCAGTGCTGCATAAACAAGTCTTCAAAGCTATAAAAGGAAACATTAGGTTCACTTGATGTTACAAATTACATGGATGGTTGGGTGGCTTCAGCGCTGAAGACATTCAGAAAGATTGTTCCCCTTTGACAAAAATATGATTTCAAAACAAGACGTAAAAACCTCTTCACGCTTCATGATCCCCCTGTGTAAATAATACTTTCCACATCTCTCCCACAGGCTCTACACTGTATTTTCTTTTGTCTTTACAGATTAAAGAACACTGAGAAGTTAATGCTACTCTTGTATGGGGAGGATTACATTGTACTCTCAGCGATACCTCACCTTTTCTTCTGTTGCTTTAAAGAAAGTCTTGAGTAAATACTTTTTTTTTTACAGTACCTTTATGAAAAAAAAGAGAAAAAGATAATTACATTTTGCCCTGAGGCTTTGACTGATTGGTGAGACTCCCAGACACTTTAAGCAGGCGCCACAAATTGTGTAAGTTTCTGACCTGCTGGCTCCCTGCCTAGTTCACATGACAAAGATATCTGGTGGTTTGGCAAGGTGAGGTGGATGGGTGCCTACTCAGAGATATATAGGAGTGTAAAAACAGGCTGACACTTTTGTTTCTTATCACTTATTTGTATTTAATTACCTTTGCTCTTCCTTTTATTGTTTTAGTGTGAATGTATATATTAGCAGGGAATCCTGCGAGTATGTATAAAGCTAGAACTTGTCTGTTCATTACTGAAGCAAACATTCTGCTGTTAACTATTTCAGCAACCAAAATATCAACAAGAATCACGTATAATCATCCTTATATTCAGGCATTAGATTAACAAACAACTGTGAGATCAGACTTGCTACCCCCTGGGTAGAAAGGCAGCAGTCACATATTGCCATTGGTCTTGTTAAGCAGGTTCAGCAAACGGACTGGAGACATAGACAAAGACAGTGGGCCCTCAGAATAATCCCCCTTTCCTGCCAACTTGCCTGCCCTCCTCTATGCTGTAGATAGACAACTAGTGGACGTTACCTACCTGCCCCAAAGTGCAATCACATAGACACAGAAAAGGCAATACAAACAAAGAGGGATAGTTAACAAATATGGTTCAAAATCAAGAGGCAGATGGATAGTCAGGAATACAGGCAAAGAGTCAGAAATACTAGAATACAGAATAACAGAATAACACAGCCAATTACAAGACTGTAACAAACAAAGAGTACTGAACCAAAAGTTCTTATATGAGAAGCCATAGCCTTGGTCCAGAAAGTGATTGGATCAGTACTCTGACATCAAACAGAGCACTGTACTTTGAGTGGAGATAGACTTTATGAATCACAGCAAGCTAATTATTGCAGTGCCTGCGTTAGGGGTTGCCTCATTGTTATGGTGGTTCTTCCAGGCAACGTCGAGATGACACCACATGTTGCTGCTCTCTGGAGGGTATGGTAAGGCATGCTGCACCGCAATGGAAAGTAACTCCAGAGAGTTAGGGTATGCAGTGAATGGTTAACTTCTTTACTGAAGAAATTCTGGTACAAAGCAATACAAGAAAATCCAAGGGCTGAATTCTCCAATATCCTCTCTGGCAGAAGGTTCTACACTGAGGAAAAGCCTGGGCTAACTTTCCCTCTCTTTCTCAGAAGGCTGGTACCCTTGTCAAAGGCTAGGAGCCCAGGGTATATGGCAGAGTATCCCCATCTCAGCTTCTTCTAGTTGCTCAGGTAGACTGGCAGTCTTCTAATCCTATCTTCAAGATTCTAAGGACTGGAACTGTTCACCTTATAAACCTTCTACTAGGGGAGGAGTTCTATGGCAGCAAGGTTTCAAATTGTAAACAACTTTCCAGACAACATTTGTCATTCTTGAAGGGGTTTTCCCGCAAATGAAGTTAGGCCCTATCCATAGGATAGAGCCTAACTTGCTGATCGATGGAGATCTCAGTGCTTAAAACGAGGGGTCCGATGGGGTCCCAGTTACCTCAGTCGAACCCCTCGTTGCTCCGGGAGAGTAATGGAGCAGACAGCCATGCATTAATGTTCTGATCCATTCACCTCAATGGAGCTGACTGAGATCACCAAGCGAGGCTGGACTGGCTGGCTATATACAGGGGACTGGCTGGCTATATACAGGGGACTGGCTGGCTATATACAGGGGACTGGTTGGCTATATACATGGGTTGGCTGGCTATATATTGGCGACTGGCTGGCTATATACTGAGGACCGGCTTGCTTTTGACAGGGGACTGGCTGACTATATACTGGGGGCTGGCTGACTATAAACTGGGGGCAGGTTGGCTATATACTGAGGGCTAGCTGGGCCATACAGTATTTATGGTATTTCCTCACTAGATTTCACATTAGATAGAAAAAAAGTATGTAGAAAACACCTGTGATGTTCAATAAAAATATTTTTAGATCAATGCAAAGGCAGTGGTCAAGGTTTAGGGCTCCATAGCTTTATTCCCTTAGTTTAATTATGACTGGGGTGAAGAAAACAAAAACGCTTTCTGAATTTTTTAGGTTATGTTTCTCATGGAAAGAACTTGAAGAAAGCAGAAGTTTCAGCTCCTTAGCCTCAACTCTCAGAAGTAGCGGCAGCACCCTGTTGGACCTATTGGACAAGTACTGAATAATATTGATGCAAATGAAAAACATAAGATGAGATATAAAACTCACCTTGAGTTACTGTAGCAGCTTGTATCTGTATCTTTCTAAATGGGCTCTTTGGAGTTTGTGGTTGGGGGCCTACATAAATTCAAGGGAGAGTGAATTATAATTTACAAGGGAATGGGCATAGTCTGATACATGGAGAAAGGAGCATTGCTCTAAAACATATTACAAGGTTTATTGTAATAAATTGTACCACTGATTTCTGCATAGAAATATATACACTAAACTCAACACCAAGAGAATGGGTATTGCTCTGTCATCTTAAGGGCGTTTAATGTATAAATGAAATGCATGATAGGGGTTTTCAAGATATTTTCCAGATATATCACCTTCCCCCAAAAAAGAGAGTGTAACCCTCCCCCAAACCTTATTTCCTTTACGTTTCTCAAAAATAATTGAAACATTAATCTATGGCTACCCAAGATCTTGGTATGCGCAGCACAACAGTTAACTCAGAGCTGACACTGTGTGTACGGTGCGAGCGGAGGGCGACTTTTCACTTGCCATAAACACAGTACCCTGCCCGATACATCAAGCGGCTGAAGCCTTTTGATGTATCACGCTGCAGCGACGGGGCTATCGTAAACCGGCGGACGAGCACCGGCATATGATAAATATCCCCCAAAACTCTTTTACACTGCACCATGTATCATCACATTCATGTATCTGACGCAGTAAAAGATTACTGTTGACTGGCTCGTTGTACCATGCAACACATTGATTAAAAAAAAACCTTACAATTTGGATGTCTGTATTATTTTTGGTGTCACTAGTGTACTGGATATGGAGTTTTTCTTCTTAGGGTTCCCAAAAATCGCTTATCGACATATACATTGACGCAGTGTTGAAAATGCAATTTTATGATTACCGTACATGTGGTCAACATCATGTAGTGGGATACTCTCAAGTTTATATGTACGGGCTTATGCACACAAATGTTTTTGTACATCCAAATTATTTCTTTGGACTCATACACTTATCCGTGGTTATCACGACGCCATGTATGAAGTGTTTTCTACTGGGCCACAAAAAAAACACATGGGCCACAAACAATGGAACATGGGTCTGTTGTTTCCAATATTTTACTCATTCGTGTGCAACAAATCTAAACTTTATGGTAAAACATTTAGATTCAATAAAAATAAATTTATTTTCTCTCTAAATACGTATGTATGTAGCGTACAGGTAGGTATATACTGTGATTATTAAAAAAAGGTTATTTACATGGAGACCATATAAAATTCACAATTCATTTCAAGGAATTTGGGTGAGGTTCAGCAAATTTGTTTCACTTGTTTCACTGTTACAGGAGTTTCGTAAAAATTAGGAATTATAAAAGCCGGTCAGCCAACCCATCAAAGGGAGCCTCTCATTACCTGCCTTTTATCTTCTGCTTCACTCTCAGTCATCTTCAGGCGCGCCCTTCACCAATTACTAGAACTTAAAAGGCAGCCGTAAAGGACTGTGAAAAGAAAAGGGCACAGTAGCAGCAGACCATGTGACGTTTCTGTCACAGCCCGGGATAAATACAATTCTGCATGATTTATATGTGCGCAGCCTATAACTAACTGCTCTTGCCAATTGTAGCAGTGCTTACACTCATGTTCTGCCCTGTAGCACTGAATGGAAATTAACCCTAGCAGCAGGCGAGAAAGAAAAACTAGAAGTAGACTAGTGGTAATCTAACACATATGCAAAAGGTCTTGTGATGCAATTAGTAGCTTAGTTTAATATGATGATTATTATAATTATTTGTTAATATATTTATCAGGGCCTCTGAAATAAGCCCTTAAATAACCGCAAATGCTAGCTTATTGCTGATTATTTAGCCCAATCCGCCACCTTCACACCAGTGGTACAGCGGGGCATGAAGGGGGCCGAGTGGGGGGCAGGGTTGTCTGGGACTGGGCTGGCAAGGGGCGTCACTGTCGGCGCACCTGCGCACTCGCTGCAGCCATCAACTTTTCACATGTCAAAAAAGCCAACGGCAGGGCCTGGCATAGAAATAGACACTGTGCAGGACCCTGCCTGATACATCAAGATGGCAGAGCCTCTTGATGTATCGCACTGCGCAAAAATCAGCGGCGGGGCTATCATACATGTGATAAATATCCCCCATTGTGTCTATGCTTTAAATACATGGATTGTATTACTGCTTTATTCCAGTGTTTTTCAAGTGTGTCATGTGTTAAAGAAGAGCGTACTGCAAGTTTCACATGTGTCCCACACAGAAAATACAGGGAAAATGAAAAGGGAAGTTTACATGCAATGATGTCACAGTACAGGGATAATACAGTGCAAGGATAGTGGCGCAGTGCATTATTACAGTACAGAGATAATACACACAGTGATGTCACAGTACAGGGGTAATACAGTGCAAGGATAGTCTCACAGTACATTGTCACACTGCAAGGATAATGCACACAGTAATATCACAATTCTGGTATAATGTACACAGCAATGCCACAGCACAAAGATAACACGCATAGTGATGTCACAGTATAGGGCTAATACAACAGTGATGTCACAGTACAGAGATAATACATGCAGTGATGTCACAGCACAGGGATAATACAGTGCAAGGATAGTGGCGCAGTGCATTATTACAGTACAGAGATAATACACACAGTGATGTCACAGTACAGGGATAATACAGTGCAAGGATAGTCTCACAGTACATTGTCACACTGCAAGGATTGCACACAGTAATATCACAATTCTGGTATAATGCAACAGCAATGCCACAGCACAAATATAACACGCATAGTGATGTCACAGTATAGGGCTAATACAACAGTGATGTCACAGTACAGAGATAATACATGCAGTGATGTCACAGCACAGGGATAATGAACGCAGTGATGTCACAGTATAGGGATAATATACCAAGTGAGGTCACAGAACAGGGATTATATGCACAGTTATTTTACAGGACAGAGATAAAACACACAGTAATGTCACAGTATAGGGACAATACTCCCGGTTGTGTAAGAGTACAGAGATAATACACACAGTGTTGTCGAAAAGGGGAATAATACATACAGTGCAGGGATAATACCAGTGTAGGGATAATATACAAAGTGAGGTCACAGTAAAGGGATAATACACACAGTGATATAACAGTACAGAGATACTACATACAGTGATGTCATAGTACTGTGAAAACACACACAGTAGGGGTCATTTACTAAGGGCCCGATTTGCTTTTTCCCGACGTGTTACACGAATATTTCCGATTTGCGCCGATTTTATCAAGGACTGATAAAGGACTCAAGAACTTTTAATCACATATATCATTTTATAATATGGAAACAATGAAACTCCCCTATTAAACCCAAACACCCAAAAAAATATATCTACCGTATATACTCCACACGGCTCCGCTTTTTCTTCCTCGCGGCTCCTCTTCAATCTTCTGTCTTCATTAAAAGCATTACAGCTTTGCAGCGCCTGGGTTTGAGTCCCATTCAGGTCAACATCTGCAAAGAGTTTGTATGTTCTCTCCTTGTTTGCATGGATTTCCTCCAGGTCCTCCAGTTTCCTCCCACCCTCCAAAACATACTGGTAGGTTGATTAGATTGTGAGCCCCATTGGGGACAGGGACTGATCTGGCAAGCTCTGTGTGCGCTATATAAATAAAGGAATTATTATTATTAACATTTCCTCACAGGAATTGAACCATGTCTTCTCTCAGGCAGGGGCTACAAGACGATCCCTTGCCTATAAGCTATTGTGCTGTATGACATAATATAACAAATATGTTAAACATATTATAGGGTAAAAGTCACTGACAAATATATGACAGTAAAAGTACAAATTTAACTTCATTCTTTATCTTCTCATTATATGAAGCAATTCTTGTAATACCAGCTTTAGGTCTAGGATCTGTACATTAGCTGCAGTCCACGTTCCCCTATAGCTGCTGTTTCTTATTGGAATGTGTAAAGCTCTCAATTTCACGCTGTTGCTATGATTTCATTATTTTCTATCACTGCCTTGTTCTCTTCACATCAAAGAGTAGGCAAGTAATAAGTTAATGACAGCTTGACGTGTCTAAGTGATGATTCAATATCTCTCCAATGTTATGTTCCTGTGCTTAAGGTTTATGCAATTATGTCAAATATATTAAATGCTTCCTTTAATTAAAGTTAAAGGGACGGTAATAAATTAGTTGAAAAGTATATTTTAGGAAAACCAGAGGCAATTCTGTTGAGTACAGTAAGTGTGTTTATTCTCTCACTTTAGTCATGGCATATCTATTTACAGGCGTTTACATGCTTATAGTCTCGTTGTGATCTGGTTCTTTAAGTACGCCTTTATGAACAGGGTTCTCAGCACTTACTAAAGAAAATCAAGTATTTCCCTAATGGTTAGTGACTTATAGTTTAAAAATTGTGTTGCAATGAAATCTTTTTTTTTTTAACACACTTGATCTTTTGACCCTTAGAATAGCTAGGATGTTTAAAGCGAATCTTCCACATCCCTAAGCATTCTAACTTGTTGACAGCTTGTTGTATTATTTCTGTCCATTATGCCATTTCCGGGAAATTCCCATTGTAATCTGTATTCTAATGAGGTAGTTGGTGCACAAAGGTTGCGTCCTTAAAGGGAATCTACTATTTGCTTTTATGCATTGTGAACCAAACATACCTTGAGAGTGCTGTAGTTGAGTGGTTTTGCTGAAAAGAAAATTATAAAATTAAAATAATGACGCTGTGTCGTCCCTGTGGCTGCTCTGGTGCTTCTCCTCTTGCCCTTATTATGCACTGCTTCAGGCTTGTCCCGCCCAGCATAAGCCGAGAATATGTCATCACTGTGTTGTCCCTGACAGGCAGAAGTAATCAATCATTGCACCCTCCCCCAGCTGCTGTGTATGAGTCATCCAGCTCAGGTTGATTAGTCCTGTCTGGACAGTTCAGGAAGATCCAGTGTATGTCGAAGTAATATGGTTATGTACGGCAGCCACCCAATGTCCTGAATTTTATAATTGTTTTTTGAGCAAAACCACTGTTTCTGCATCAGTGTAGCAACAGCATTCTCACTGTATTTTTGTTTCCCAATGCATAAAAACAAATGGTAGATTTTTCTTAACACCTGGGACACAGCATAGTTCTCTTGATGTATCCATAAGGCTGTTGTGGCCATTCTGGTGTAGATTTGCATAAAAACCTGCAAACAAGTGTTCTCAAGTTTTTAAAAAGTAATCAGGCATGGGACAGGAACACCCCATGCCTTCCCACTCTGCTGTCCACATGGCGTGGAGGTGGCATAGCCACAAAAATGATCACAATTTCATAGGAGCCCATAATAATTGTACTCAATAAAGTATCTCGTAATCTTCTGCTAATGGAGCCCGTAGCAAGAATCCTATTATATAACTGTATGTTTATGAAGACAATGTAAAACTTAGCAAAATCTGACATGATGATTAAAAAGGGGAAAAACCCAAGTTTTTGAGGAACTTCATGTTAAAGGAAATCTATTACCAAAATCCAGTATGATAAACCAGGGACACTTAAAGCTTCAGGCACTGTGATAGTGGTAATCTCCTTATATTTCTCCTCCTTCCTTCTAAAAGCAACTTTAATAATTATGCTAATGAGCCTGAAGGGCTCCTGGAATTGTTTCCAGAGCCCCTCTTTTCTGCAAGTTACAGTGTGCAATGAGCACTTCCCCCCTGCCTTGTGCTGAAACTTCCACTGCTGCATTGATAGTACATCAGGCAGAGGGAGGGTGGAGTGCTAAGTGAGTCATGGTGAAGGGGTAGTCAGTGTAATAGCCTGTGAAGTCAGAGCACAGGAGGGCTCTGGTAACACCTCCAGAAGCTTTTCTGGCTCATTAGCAGAATTTATAAGGTTAATTTTAAAAGGAAGGAGACCATGGATAACATATAAAAGAAAAATAACACAGTCATGGTGCCTGGATCTATGAGTAAGTTTGTTAAGAAGGAAAAGCTATGCAATGAATAAAAAAAAATGCAAATAAAAGCCAATTGCCTAATGTATCCATTTCCTATAAGCAAAGACTCACTGTGCACATAGTACTGTAGCCTAGCATCGCCATGCACACATACATTAGAACCACTTATGAATATGGACTGGTGAAGACGGTGATTGAGCAGTTCCATGATCCATTAGCAGAGCAATAATTATACTTCTGCACAACTGAAGCTTAAGAAGTGAAGGATGAGACAGAGAACAATGCTCCTGCTGGGTCATAAACCATCTTAGCTTTAACCTTCTAAACGCGCTATGGAACAATAGATCATTATGGCAGAAAAGTTTGTAAACTTTCTCATGGCTCCTACACAACACTGACTGTTTATAATTGAAATATATTTGCAGACTTTCTGACTCTACTGAGCTATCACAGTTGTATATATTTTCTCACCTGTCACACAGTGATGCCTCTTTCAATTTTCCTTAGGCAATTCATGGCTCAAGAGGCCAAACTATAAATACTGTTAAATATTTTTGTCTCGTTTACACAGCTATTGTTTCCTAAGAGATGTTTTAACCTTTTACAGTGACATTTTAATGTGATGTTTGGCTTTACTATAATCCCATCTAATTTGGAGAAAACCTGTTCTACCACTGTGAAAACTAATCCAGTTCTGGTTCTGATTGTTCTGGATGTATTGTTCCCAGGCAGAATGAATTATGGGGACCTCCATACACGTTTATAAAGGCTTTGGAGGGTAAGAAATCTGACAATTCTGCCATTAAAATAAAGGGAGACAACAAACAGGAAAATACCTTCCGTGGAGTCAAGTGGATAATAAATGTCATATTAACTGTATGACTATAAGAGGAAATACTTTCAAGGAAATGTATCCTGTATCCTTGTTACCAAACCAGATTACACCATGTAAATTTTACAATTTAATAACAATATAAAGTGAATAATATATCATTTTGTCTTTTAATGTTAAAGGACATCTACCACCAGGATGAAGGATTGTAAACCAAGCACACTGACATACTGGTGTGTGTCCCCAATGGAAGAATGTGCTCTTCTTTAAGCTTCATATGCCCTGGTTTTTACAAAAACAGGCATTTAAAATTATGCAAGCCTGAGGGTCTCCAGGCTTCATAGGTGTTAATGGAGCCTGGAGCCCCTTAGACTCATTTACATAACTTTAATGTATTTTTTCTTAAAAACAAGGGTATAAGAAGCTTAAAGAAAAGTGGATCCTGCCAGAGGGGTGTCACACCAGTATGTCATTGTGGTTGGTTTACAATCCTTCATCCTGGTGGTAGATGTTCTTTAAAGGAACGGCCCCAGCATGTTTAAAAAGTGCAGTCACAGAAAATATAACAGGCAATCATTGGGAGTCATTTATCTTTATTTTTCTCACTTTTCCTTTCAGTCTTTTTTGAGACCTTTTTGGGCGAATTGCAATTTTTGCGACTTTATGGGGATTGAAATGTAAACTGCAGTCCGCCTGACATTTGTTTATCGTTGGTAAGACATAATTATCTTTTATTCTAGACGTTCTAAATGTCGCAAATTATATGTCTTTTCAAAGTGTCTAAAATTTGCGACATTTATTGGCGTAAAAAACTCATTAAATCCAAAACTCTGTATAAAACTATATTTAAGGATTCGAGTGGAAAGAAATGACTTCAGACATTTGTGCGACATTTTTGATACATGTATAACAAATGTCTCAAAAATAAATCTGAACAAAAAAACTATTAACTATTTAACACATGGAATAAGTGAGATTGATAAATTACCAAAGAAGCAGATGAGAAAAAAGGCGGGCAAAAACAAGCCAAAACAAACAGAGATAAGATAAATTGACTCCTATTGCTATTTCTATTTATAATACAAAATTACAAATGGTATTATTTATTTTACGTTATTTTAAAATAATATTTGTGCTTTTCTGAGTCTTCCAGATCGGTAATATTAATAAGTGTGTTGTCCTGCACATAGAAACTACAGCTAACCTCCCATCTAAATAAATGGCAACTAAGTTGCAGTTCCCATGTCCGGCCACTACATGGAGAAAGGAGCTGTTCTTCCAATTCCTATACGTATACATCTGAAGACCAAAGCCTCTAGATATATCCAGAGCGGTGCGAGGGACAGGATCTGCACCAATGGAGTACCATGCACCAATGTATACTAAATGCACCCCTTTGAATGTATATTGGATCTAAAAATACCCTCAATGGCAGTTTTTAATCCTGTGCTATAATCAACAAAGTAACATTTTCATACTTATAGTCATCGGGGTCATTTATCTTAGGAATTCCCTTTTTTTCTATTATTTTTGTGACTTTCTGTGGCACAATTTATATTTTTGCGCCAGGTTTATCAAAGTTAGCTGCACAAGAATTTTTCAGTTTTGCGCCTGATATATCTTTACAATCCATATGTGTGTGTTTGGTCACATAATTAGTGTGCATCTGTGGAATCCTGACTCTTATCCTGAACTTCTAGGTTCTAGAAGACACCTTTTTGGTGAAAATTTTGGCACACAATTAGAGCAGTTAAAAGCTGGTCTACCAAGTTCTACATTGCCTTCAGACCATTTTCCTTTGTGCGCCAATTTATTAAGCCATTGTGCCACAATCTAACATCCACACGGATCCTGCAACACTATTAATGAATGCCCCCATTTAAAATGTTTAGCGTCTAAGGTCCTTTTCACACTTGCGTTGCAGATCACGTCAGAGTTTGATCAGGGTGCGATCAGTGTTTGGTCAGTGAAAAATGCACATTTTGCATCAGAGTGCAATCAGTTTTCAGTCAGAGTTTGTTCAGTGTCTCAGTTTTTCATGCGCATTTTAAATGCAATTTAAATGCGTTTTTCACGCGCAGGTAATGCGCGTGAAATGGACTCAGGACTGAGCTCTATCTTTTCTATGGCAATTGCTGCGTGAAAAACGCATTGCACTTGCAAGTGTTTCAGAGTGCAATGCGTTTTTGATGCATCTCTATAGACTTGTATGGTGCGTTTTTCACGCGCGCGACTTGCAAAAGTAGAGCATGTCGAGATTTAAACGCGCGTTAAAAAAAACTCGCGTGTGTGCGTGAAAAAGAATGCAAGTCTGAAAAGACCCATTGATTACAATGGGTCAGAGTGCAATGCAAGTTCTGCGCGTCAAAAGCAGGCGCAGAAAACGCGCGTGAAAAACGCAAGTGTGAAAAGAGCCTAATCCCATTACATACCGATACTTGCACCAAGACAATTTTCACATTTCTCATCCCCTTTTCTATCTTGACAAATCTTAGCCAGGAATAATTAGACCCACTGAATTAACTAGAAGGTGTGACTGCATCTCCCGGAGTAGCTTCCAGTCATGGCTGTCTGCCAAATATAGAAGGAAATGTTGCTTTTCATTTTTGCTTTTCACATACTTGAAAATATGCAGTACTTTATACTTTAATATAAGAGTGATTATTAACTGAACAAACAAGAAATACACCAAGGGAAGACAGGAGAAAAGAGCTTGTGATCTCAGCAAGGTTATGCACAATATTTAGTAGGGGGTTAAAAGTAATCACTTATTTTAATTAGTCAAAGCAGTAGAAATATATTGAAGGTTAAAAACAATGTTTAGGGGTCTGCGGTATTTATTATCAAAGAAAGGAAAAATGCACAAGAGCAACTCAGGCTTCGGTTACAAAAAAGAGACAGAAACAGACTCTGTTTTAGTCAGGCGCCAACATTATCTGCAATTAAGTTTTTTCTTTACTAATAATAGACCATAAAGATGGAAAGATTAACAATTATATGAACTGAGCCTTAGCAGTATGTTTAATAAATTGTTTTTTTAACCCTTTCACCACCTCCATATACAAACGCAAAACTGAACTTCAGCTAGACGCAAAGGTTTAGGGATCAGTGTTCAGTAAAATGGGGAAAAGCTAGATGATTGACTGCCGAGCAACCAATCAACCTCTAGCCTCTAGAAACCATAGCCCTGCCCTGTATAAATGGGCTGGACATTTAAACCTACTATATAAGAGGCACATTACAGACAGGAGACAGAGAGAGAAAGTCTGTTTCTGGAGATAGGGACAGTAAGGAAAAGATGTAATAATTTAATAACTGCCCTTTTGGTGGTACGGATAGAGGAATTGTTAGTCCATTCCTTTGAAAAGGAGTGGCCATGACTTCAGTTCAGTCATTAGAGAATGATGCTATCTGCTTCATTCTCTTTTCTCTGAAAACAGCTGGGTGGGTGCTGGACCCCCGCCAATCTGAAAATGTTATTCTTTAACGTGCAGAACTTTGGCTAAAATGAAGCATTATAACAGTCATATAAGGGCCGAAAGAAGATCTTAATAAAACACCATAAGCTGATTATTATTAGCTATTGGACACAGGTTAGAAATGGAAAATGAGATGGAAATTGTGCAATATGTCATTAGGTATTTACATTTTAATCATCTGCATGCAAATATATCTATGAATCTCAGAAAAAGGGCCTGAATATTTCAATGTACATAATTACACCTAATTGCTATGTAATTATATTGTATTCATTTGCATTCATGCTGCAGTTATTTGTTATGTTTTAGATAAGTGACTTTCTGAATCCCTATGAGAGCAGCTTTGGTCCCTAGTATTATATACTGTAAGCCACCAATATCCTTCAATAAAAACTCTCTGCTTTTTTCTCTAATGTAGGATGTTTTGCTTCCTGTATTTCACATCAATAACTTCCCTAGGATCCTGATCAGTGAATTTACTACTACAGTGCCTAATATAGTCTGAGACCAACCTCCTAGAAATGTATGAATTTTTCTAGATCCTGGTGCCAATTTGGTGTATCCGTAGACTGACCGTATGTGTGTGGGGAAGGGGAATTTCAATTTAGCTTGAGAAATTATAATTTGTGTAGAAAACTAGCAAAAATGATGGCCAAAATCTATGCCAGCTCCTCGCTTCCTAGTAAGACTTATGTATTAACTCAGCAGTGGCTTTACAATCGCAGTCTCAGGTGCAACCGCAACCAGGCCCTGGGATAGGAGGGGCCCCAGCCGACAGTCTGCAGGCCCATGACAGGGGGATATAATCAATTGTATGTGTGTGAGACATGTATACAATTGATTAATAGAAGGCACAGGTTGAGGCATGTCTGTGCGCTCTGTGTGACATCATGCAGTAGGTAAGGGCAAAGCGCACAGATGTGTCTGCTGCTGCACTGGACTCAATGGGGAGAAGAGGAAGCTGGAGTGTGGGAGGTAAGTACTGAGTTTATTTTTAGCTTATACTATGAGGGCCTATTTTGTTGAGCTTAGCCTGCAACTACTTTATTTAGAGGAGGCTGCTGTTGAATATTATATTGAGGGGAGGCTGCTGCTGTTGAAAATTTTATTGAGGGGAGACTGCTTCTAGACATTTTATTAATAAGGAGAGCCTGCTGTTGGACTTTGTATTATTGAGTGGAGTTGCTACTTTATTTTTTTTAGGGGAGGCTGGTGCTGTTGAACAAGGAGAGGCTGGTTCTAGGCATTTTATTAGTAAGGGGATGCTGCTGGACATTTTATAATTGAGTGTAGGCAGCTGCTGGACATTGTATTATTGAGTGTAGGCTGCTGCTTGACATTGTATTATTGAGTGTAGGCTGCTGCTAGACATTTTATTATTAAGTATAGGCTGTTGCTGGACATTTTATTGCTGAGTGGAGGCTGCTTCTGGACATTGTATTAATGAGTGGAGGATGCTGCTAATATCTTGAGTCAAGGCTGCTGCCACTATTTATTAGGCTGTTGTTACTTTATTGAGGGTAGGCTGGTGATGTTTTTTCTTTTATTAATGAGAGGCTGCTTATAGGATTTTTTTTAATAAGGGGAGGCTGCTGCTGGACAGTACAATGTTGTGAGTATATGTTGGTGTAGCATATATATGTATTTTCAAGTGTAATATGCAGGACAGGGGTGGCAGCGAGATTTTAGGGTTTTAGGAAGCCCGATCTAAAGTTCACATCGGACCCACTTGTGTCTTGTTATACCACTGAAACCCAGCCTAAGCCTAGAGACACAATAGGTGAAACATTGCAGGTTAGCTGCTACACTTTCAACGTTGGCTGATCCTCAGCAATTTACAGTTGCAAAAAATTGGACAGGTTTAAAAAAAAATCCAATATAGGTTATTAATTAAAACACAAGTTTATATGGGAAATCACCATTCATGTGCTGTTTTTCCTAATTTTGAGATATCTTTCTCTAATGCTGGTAGAGACACGTAGAGAAGCAGAAATAATTTAGACTCCCGCTGCTCATTGCAGGCAGTTTACATCAAGCTTTTCTCTGATGAGGGTTGATGAGAGTCTCCATATAATGAGTTAATGATAGCTACTATATGTTACCCAAGGCAAATTGTTTTCCATTTTAGTCTAGAGACAGCCTCTAGCCCGTCTTGTTGTCCTGCACTCAGAGACAACTTCCAAGCAGGGCTCAAGGAAAGCAAAAAAAAAATGCTTTTTAGCTACAATGTTGGTATTTGCTTTAAGCACAGACTGGAAAAAAGCAAAGATTAAATTAGGCATGTTTAATTGCCTTGTATGTACACAGAAAGAGGCGGATATTGAATTTCTTCAAACAGGACATTTATTTGTATTTCAGATTGCTCATGCCATTAAAAGAGTGTTATGAGATATGCCATTTCAATTTAGCCATGAGTTTATACCAGTCATTTGTCAGCCCTTTGTCTTTGTCACGCTACGTTTGCAAAGCAATTGAAATTGGATATTTAAGACTGTATAAAACAGGAAGACTGTTGTGAGACCGTATCTCTTAATATAGGGAAAGGTTTAACCCTTTTATCAGCATGGTGGTCCAAACTGTAGCTGGGGTCCGAGCTAAGGTCTAAGACCCATGTCTAAGAAAGAAGAAATTAAAACAACCTTTTTATGGAGATGGGGCAACACTCACATCTTATTAATATTTGTTGTTTTTTCTATACCTTTTTAACTTTAAATTTATAATATTATATTATATTTTATTTTCCAGTTAAAATTATTGAATAAAGGGATTTTCCCACCAGGATAGTTAGGCTCTTTCCACATGATGTTTAGGTCTCTTTCACACGGAGGTTGTTTTTAACATCCATGGTTCAGTGATTTTCATGGATGCCTCACTGAGCAGTTGTTTTTAATGGGTGGCTCACATTGGCTTTTTTTTCACTGATCCGTTGTCCATGAAAAATTTTTGAATTACCTGTACATTATATTTCACTAATGTGTATCAAGAAAGGCAACAGAAGGCTATGGATCTGCAAAAAAAATTATGACAAGTCTGTATATTTTCACTGATGAGGTTGAGAAACCAATTGTTATATTTTCTAACCTTTGTCAGTTAATTTTTGCAAACGCAGAGACAAAACAGAAGCAAAACGGGTTCAAAATAGAGACTAAACGCAATGAATGTGCAAAGGCCATGCTACACACACAAGTGTGAATCCAGCCTTAGGATAAATTATCAATATAAGAATTAGTTTGTATCGGACAACTGACCCTGCACCGTAACCACTGGCTCTTTAGCTAAAACCAGAGGCTCAGCTCCCAATGTGTTTAGTTATTTATGTTGTTCTGTTTTTGCACAATATATCGTACTTATTAGTAAAAATGATTATTTTTCCTGTTCTGAAAATGTATGCAAGAGCTTGTTTGTTCAGGGTGAACTGTAGTTTCTGTTGTTATCAATTTGCAGCATTTTGTAACATTTAGTTACTTTATATTCAATTTTTAGGCAATATAACAAAGTACAGCATTTTTCATCACAATGCATTCAGGTTTAAAAAATGACAAAAAAAACCCAAATGTTTTTCTTTTGAATGGCTTTGCAGATCCTTATTGTTGCTAACTGTATAATGGTTCGACAAGGCTAGAAACCCCTTTTAGAAATTGTTTTGCCATAAATGGTAAACTACATTTGGACACTAACAAGCACATGTAACAAACCTTTGGTTTGCCTTTTCTTTAATTTTTGAGTTTTCAGGGTGCATGTGCTCATTTACTTTTTTTGCAACTAAGACAGTCTCCCTTCAATGTTTGCCATTGTCTGGTTTTCTGCAGTGTTCTCTGAGCTATCGCTTGAATCCAGAGGTAAAAGTTGCAACTTTTTTAAAGAGACGTAAAAAAGTAGCAAATTTTGGCACAAATTTACAGCTACACCGGACCAGGCATAGAAATTAGCTTAGAACTGATGGCGACTTTTGGGGACATTTCGCAACTTTTGTTTTAAAAAGTTTTAAATTCACTTAAGACCAAATGCCACATGTATCTATAAGGAAAAAAGCTAAGTTATATCTGTCCAGCAAAAAAGACAAGAGTCCAAAAAAACAGACTTATGATACATGTGCCCCTATGTTCCTGGTCATGGGAGGTCTACAAGGTCTGCAGCGAGTCAGTGCTTTCTTAATACTCAATGCATGTTGCCCTATTGTATTCTTAGCTGATTCTGCTTACCATAACATCCCTGCAGGTGTGTAATGAAATCATTTTTCTCTTTTAATGCCTAATTTAACTTCTCGCCACACCTCTGTTGGTGTCAATATTCTCTGCTTCTGTGATTTAAGGTGTAATTAAAAGGTGAAATTCCAGTTTAACTTTAATCAATTTGTACAAAACAGATCATATTGTTATTTCCATTGGGCTTGGGAGATGCTATTAGGCTCATCAGGTCATAACTGTCAACCAAGAATCGGCTAATTACACCTCTATGAGCGATGGCTACAATAATTGCTAGTGATTTCTTAAAGTGGATCCACATACCTTCACGTCTTGGAGCATTTCACTGGTGGCACGGAAGATAAAAAAGAATACAGAAAGGGCCCTGTTTTTACAGAGCTATAACTTTATCCTTTGTTTTTTATAAAAGGTTTGCAAGGTGAATAGAAAGTTCCCCAACAAGTTATATTAGATTAATGTCTCATTTCTTTAGTCTGAAATTTTCATCCTTGTTTACAGAATATGATATACAGGCGGTCCCCTACTTAAGAACACTACTTACAGACGACCCCTAGTTACAGTCGGACCTCTGGATGTTGGTTATTTACTGTACCTTACGTCTAGTCTACTCTAACAAGCTATAACAGTTAACACAGGGGCCTGTAATGAAGGTTTATTGATAATCCTGGTTCTTATAAAAATCTAACATTTTTTAAATCCAATTGTCACAGAGACCAAAAAAGTTTTTCCTGGAGCTACAATTATAAAGTTTCCAGTTCCGACTTACATACAAATTCAACTTAAGAACCACCCTACAGGACCTATCCTTTATGTAACCTGGGGACTGCCTGTAATTGTTTCTGTTCATAAGACATTTTTAAATACTCGTTTAGCGGAAAACACTTATCTAAGTAACTTATAACTAAGCAGCTCCTGTCACAGTTATATTGTTGGAGATGAAAGGTCAGCCTCCTGATTGGATAGTTATGGTCTCTTAGATTTCAAATGAGAATATAGTCAGAAGGATTATTGGATATACTGTAAGATGGTTCCGGGATAGGCAGCTGCCCGTACCGGAATCTTCTATTTTCCCCTTCTATCTTCTACCCACACCCCCTTTATGATTTTTGTCAGGTTTTTGCTGGGTTCCACACGGACCCACTCACCCTGCAGAGATAACTGTTTCCACCATCCATCGACCAAAGGTGCCTCCTCCCGCTGTTAGGACCTATTGAGGGGCCTACTGGCCACCAGTAAATGGTTTAAAGAACCGACATCCACCAGAACACCAGCCACACTAGTGTCCCCCTGAATCACACGTAGTGGGGCCCACACCCCCAATTCCAGCCCCAGCAGAGCTCCAGCACAAGAATCAAACCCCCCATCTAGTATGCACAGGCCAGCAACCCGGGGCCAAAACACCAAGCACCAGATCTGACCAGATACAGCTGTCCAGACCACCAGTCTACCACTAGGCCCAAACATCGGGAGGCCCCGAGCACCTGGCACAGTGCTGCACTAAGGCAGCTCAGCACCTAGTCTGGGTGCTATTAGGGCTCAAAGATGAACGATATAACGGAGCATCCAACTGGTGGATCAGAGAACCAGGCGCATTGAAAGCACCAAGTGAAGCATCCGAACAGCGGAACACCTTGTTACCAAAGGCGGGTACCAGAACCATCATCCACAAACAAGCCCCCACACCCCACTCACATGTTTCCTTCTTTGTGTAACCTGAAACTTGTAACATCTAATATATGTGGTTTCCCTATATTCATGCAATTTGTAACTGTAAGCCTTTAAAATATGACCAGAGAACACGGACAAAACAATTTCCCTATGGGATCATGTCGTATCATATTCCACCGACCCAGCAGGAAGATATTGTACAGCTAGTAGCTGCCCATGTGATGCTGTGCTAAGGGATTATGGAAAGGACAACACACAGCACAGAAGAATGAAGATGGTATCCTAAGAGAGTACACAGGGTGAAGTAGGGTGGACTGCAGAGAAATAGTCTCGCAATTGGCACTTTTTTTTCTATACAGAAAAAAATGTTTTTTCTGTAAGGCTACATTAACACATTAAGACATACAATGTAACTGTACAGTGTAGCATTATTAGGGGTGTATGCAGAGGACTCGCGATCTGCCTACTCTATACAGGGTGCACGGCTGCTTTTTTAGGCTAGATTCAAACTGCCGTTGCCCGCCATACCGTAGCACCGTGGGCACACGGCAACGCACGGGGAGAGGAGGTGAGTGCTGCTCACCCCCACCCCTCTCTCCCGGGATGTATGGCGCATGGCGCCATAATACGGGACTAAGATAGTATAACTGACCGTAGCATCACTCTCATAGCTACATGTATGTGGAAGGTCCACTGGAATACATATATAACAAACCAAACCAACCAGGCCAGTGTCAATACAACTGAATTCAATACAACGCATATAAAATTCAAGAAATTTTATTGGTATGCATTAAAAACATCTAAAACACGGCACACCCCTGTGTGCCCTTCAAAGCCACTGTGACAATAACACAGTGGGGCAGATTTACTTACCCAGTGCATTCGTGACCCACCGGCGGGTTCTCCAACGCTGATTCGTGTCTTCCAGCGATTCACTAAGGTCGTGCGCCCGATGTCCACTAGGTGTCGCTCATGCACTGAAGTCTGCCGAGGTCCACCGGAGTTGACCAAGCTATGCTGGGTGCAGGTAAGTGTGTGTCAAGTGACACATTTTTTTTTAAAATATGGCGATTTTTCCGAATCCATCAGGTTTTCCGACTGCCACGCCCCCGATTTCTGCCGCGTGCATGCCGGCGCCGATGCGCAACAATCCGATCGCTTGCGCCAAAAACCCGAGGCAATTCAGGGAAAAAAGGTAATATTCGGGAAAAACGACGGAAAAACGCGATTCGGGCCCTTAGTAAATGACCCCCCGTGCGTTCTTCTCATGAAAGCCAGACAATATGGCTATTATAACAATGTGGACAAAGTGCAGATAAAGTGCCAAAAAATTAGTCCGACTACAAGTCAGCAATATCAAACTGGACAATATCATGAAATCTGTTAAAGCCAAATAAGGTAACGATATGTGTAAAAAATTTCACCAAAGTCCATGTATAATGAGGGAAAAGATAGGACATGTCGTATCTTTTTCCAGGGTACAGAGCAGTATGGTGCCGCATGTATGCTGCACCGTACCGCTCCCGTAAAGCGTCATGCGCCCATTGCCGTCTATGGGGGACGTATATTGGCCGTATATACGTCCCCCATGCGGCAGTGTGAATGTAGCCTTATACAGCACCTTCCGTTATCTCTAGGCGCTGCCATAAATTCTGGGTATAATCTGTTTAAGTGCTGATTTTGAATTCTGCTGTACTGGTTGACATCATTCTGATGATTTGTTTCTATGACTGTCGAAGGGCTCCCATAGCTGTCAGAAATTGTCATTTAAACATTACAGGACACAATTGTGCCTATTTACCCCATCTCCATGGTGAGTGGGAGTGGAAGGGAGTGAAGGGTGCACATGCAGCGGTGGAGTGGGCCGACGCAGGGCATGAACCCATGGCCAGTGCATTTGGACTATGACGCTATTCTAAGCCAGTCCAAACCTGTTGTAGAACCACTATGCCGGTGCAGTGCAGTGCTGCGCAGCACTGCAGCTCACAGGGATTTGTCAGTGCCAGGGGGCAGGATTTCATCATGTGCTGGTGAATTTATATGTAGTATAAAAAATCAAGCCTGTAAGAAAAGGGTACACCTGTGATTTTTTTGTTAATTGTTCTGCAGTTGGATTTTTTTTCAGCTTCCCAGTACATTTCATTGCAAGTTAACAATGATAAGTGCAAGTACAATTTGTGTTGCAGGTAGCACGCTCCCAAATAGCTCTGGAAGTGGAAAAATAAAAAAGGTCATGACTTTGGAAGGTGGGAAGTAAAAATAGAAATGACAGGAAAGTGTTAAAGTGGTTGTCCGCTGATTGGAAAACATGGCTGCTTTTTTCCAAAAACATCTTCTCTCCTGACCATAGGTAGTGCAACCAATTAATCTCTACACAGCTGAGCTGCAATACTAGCGTAGACCATGGACAGGAGAGAAGCTGTTTTGGAAAAGAGCAGTCATGTTTTTAATTCTCTGGGCAACCCCCTTTAAGTATCCTACTAGGATGTGGTCTTAAGGGGTTAAAGTGAACCTTTATGATGCATTCATATCCAAAACTGTCCTGAGTTTTTTCTAACGGAAACCCTACGCATGCAGATGAAACTGATATACATTTGGAAATCTCTGATATATTTTGGCTCCTATAATTTGTTACCATCTTAAGGATTACACAATGTAACTTATGAATGTAATAATTTCTATTGAGTACAACTAAAAAAAGAAGGAGATAAAGAAAAGGTCCAGGAGTCTTCCGCCTCGTATGACACGGCTCGATCCACATTCGAGCACCTGAATGGCGTTCCTTAACCTCCCCTATGAGTAGTAGCAACACATTTGTGACCTCTGCTGTGACCTCCAGGGATGTTATACATAATTACTGAATTTTTGTTTATTTAAAAAGAATGTTTGCTTATTTAGTACCTACTTGAGTGGAACCTCTGTTTATATATGGTACGGATTCCGTGCTTTTCATTGTACCCTCTCCAATATTGTGAAAATTATATATTTTTTCCGAATGCCACTTTTTATAACACATGTAAAGTTTAATATTTTTTAACACAAGATACAATAGATCAGCAACTGATAAACAAACTGTAGCAAGCTAGATATATACTTATACAGATGTACTCATTGAGTTTCCGGGACTGCAACAGAAATGAACCTGATCACTGGATTTAAAGGAGTTTGCACATCTAGACACAGGACATTCCAAAAATAGATCATAGATGTGGATCCTACCTCTAGGACCTGTACCTGTTCCAGGAAGGGGGGTTAACCCCCTTACCACTGCTGCTAGGTTGAATGTATATACCGTGCATATAGTTTTGGTTAATTTTGAATGGAAAGTGGCCCCACAACTTTATAATGTTGTCAAACCTAATAAGTTTAGCTTTGTTTCAGAAACGGCTGTATTTAAAAATTATATTTTACTTTTATTATTATACTGTCTGTCTCTCAGACAGAGAGACACTAAGAGTCAGAGACAGTCACGTACAGAGAGACAGACAGAGAGACAGTCCGGAACAGGCAGACAGTCTGAGACAGTCACATACAGACAGACAGTTAGAGACAGTCACGTACAAACAGACAGACAGTAACATACAGAGAGACAGACTGAGAGACAGTCCAGATAAAGACAGAGAAACAGCCACAGACAGTCACATTCATAGAGACCGACAGAGAGACAGTCGGAGAAAGTCAAATACAGAGAGACAGACAGAGAGACAGTCCAGAGACAGTAAGAGACAGTAAGAGACAATCATGTACAGAGAGACAGTCCAGAGACAGACAGAGAGACATCAGAGACAATCAAGTACAGAGAGACAGTCAGAGACAATCACATATAGACAGAAAGAGAGACAGTCAGAGACAGTCACGTATAGAGAGACAGTCAGGGACAGTCAAAAACAACCAGAGAAAGTCACATACAGAGAGATAGAGACAGTAACGTACAGAGAGACAGACAAGGAGATAGTCCAAAGACAGACAGAGAAAAAAAAGTCCAGAGACAGTTATGTACAGAGAGACAGTCAAAGACAGTTACGTATAGAAAGCGGTCAGAGACACTCAAAAACAGGCAGAGCCAGTCACATACAGAGAAACAGAGAGACAGTCCAGAGACGGTCAGAGACAGTCATGTACAGAGAGAAAGTCAGAGACAGCTACGTACCTAGAGACAGTTAGAGACAATTACATACAGAGAGATAGTCCCCCTACACATTTCAAATGCCTTCCAAGCAAATACTCTACTTTTCTTCTCCTCCAATGGCCATATTTGACATAGACTGAAATATTTCTCTAAATATAAGGCTACACATTTAAAGCGTTTTTCATGTTCAAATCATTATTGACAAATCCTGAGAATTGGTGGTGGTCAAACATTAAGTATCCCCACAGATCAACTGTTGTCTGGAGCTGATATGGAGAAAATGAAACAGGAATTAAACATCTCCATTATGTGTCCAGTGGCTGAATAAGCGTACTGCAGCCTAGCTCCTTTTTCAATTTAACAGGAGATGATCTGCAGTAACCTGACCATTGCTCTATTAACAGCTGTTGAGAACAGATCATCAATGGGGGTGCTGGGTGTAAGACCCTGACCAATGTGGAATTGATCATCTTTTTTGTATATGCTTTTCATATTTTAGCCTGTAAAACCCCATTATGTACCTAAATATCTTCGCATATTTTTCCTTAACGCTTTATTGTATGCTTGAAAAAATATAAAGTAAAGAACACGGGGAGTAGCTGAATAATTAGATAATTAAATCATTGCTAGCTAATTTCAATGACATCTCCTTGATATGATACCTAGAATAATTTATTACACGCTAATTAGTGCAATCTAATCAAATATAATAACTGGGTAGGGTTATATTACATTGTATATTTCAAGCCAGCTTGTTGGGTAGCTTCCAGTTGTAGTGCTGTATACTTATCTCTAGTAGGTTTAGTATTATAATTTCTTGCTTTATAGTGTAGCATGCACTTATAAATGTTAATATGAATTTTAATACAGTAAAGACCTTTGGGGATAAACCCCAAATAGCATAGAAAAGTGGTTATACAAGTCATGACATCCCTATATTATGTTATTATTCCATTATTGTTTATTGTCTCAAGTGTTTACATGCTGAGACTACTATTCCCATGAAGGTTTGCACAGAAGGCTCTGCATAGTGATCTCCTCTTCCCTTTCCTTCTAGCTCTTGCAGCGCAGCCAAGTAAATATACAGCACAGTATCCTCTTATGTTGCCCCCTATACCAGCATGACTTGTACCAGCATACACTGTCACATCTAAAGACCATGTCAACTGTTTGTTCTACCTATGTGCACATTGATGACAGACGGCCCTGAAAGCAGATCATGTCAGCACCTTCCTTTACCTCCACCCTGGTACATGCGGTAATTCATCATGGCCAAGTTAAAAGTCCTCTTGCTACAGTCTACCCCTGCCCTGCTTATGATATCTGCAACCATGTAATGGAGGGACTCTTCTGGACCTTCTATACCTCTCTCGGGGTTACTTCATCACAGGGGATATACACCTCTTACTGTTCTTAGCCAGCTTTCTAGCTTTAGAGATGACATCACAGGAAGTTCAGAGATCTCACAGGACCAGCTAGACAAGTAAGCTCTTTCAAAGCATTGACTGAGAAGACACATTACTGTGTGTCTATCGTTTAAACATACCCCAATTTAGATTTACGCATTGAAAAACACAGTTTTCATAATAAACTGTATGTGAAACTAAAGATCTGTCACAGAATATTAAATCTTCATTAGCAGTGGTCTTCTAAAACAAGTGGCCTTTGGAAAGTTGACAATCTTTAAAATGTTTCATGCATTTATGTCATATACCTGTACAGCAAATGGCGCAACCACAAGCAGACTCGGCGAAAGCTATCAGACTGTGTAAGTGGCTGCAAAATCACCCTACAACGTTCCTGCAGTCTACCAACTGCGTAAAGAAGATACACCACCTTCACAAGGGTGAATCTGCTATCAGGAACCTAACTAGCAGACTCTGAGAGACTCGGCAAGGTGACAGGGAAAACTTACTTTGTCTGGCAGCTGCTCATGGTAGAGCAGACAGGTATCAAAAATTAAGAAATATACCAGTGTTCACACTAGGACACAGAAAGGAAAAAACCCAAAGCATAGTTAGGGAAAGCAGGGACACATCGGGAGAGACCCAACAAAGAAGGACAAACAACGGATGCAAACAAACAAATAGAGTCAGACAGAACCAGGTCAAAACTAAGATGACGGTGAAGGTACAGAATCAAATCACAAGGGAGACGTCGAGTAAATGTAGCCGAGGTTGGATACACACAAAAGCGATGACTATTAGCAACAGGGAAAGGTATAAGAAGACTTGTAGAAGCAGCAAGGTGTTATGGGACTGGACAAATATATAAAGGAGTTTCCGGACCCCACCGCCAGAAGCTGAGAGGAATGGCCGTCTATCACTCTAGTAACCCTTGCTTTACAGGGCTGAGCTGCAGAGAACTGTGTGTGGCTCAGTCAATCCAAAACACAATATCAACCTTGGCCACAGTTCACACACACAAAGCACAAAGTAAATGAAAGGAAATCTACCACCAGGATTAGGGTTTGTAAACCAAGCACAATTACATGCTGGTTTGTGCCCCCTCTGACGGAATCAGCTCTTCTTTTAGCTTCTAAACTCCTACTTTTTATGAAAAGAAAAGGTATAAAAATCATGCAAATGAGCCTGAAACGCTCCAGGCTAAATAGATATCAATGGAGCTTAGAGCCCCTTAGGCTCATTTGCATCATTTTAAAAACTTTTTTTATGTAAAAACAAAGACTTAAGAAGCTAAAAGAGCTGATCCTGACAGAGGGGCACACACCAGCATGTAAGTGTGCTTGGCTTACAAATTTCCATCCTGGTGGTAGATGTCCTATAACGCCATCTATACCCGCATCCTGCATACCCTTCAGATAAAGGAGGACTATGGCATGGATGTTACAATTTAGAGATACCATATTTGTTAGCTGAAACATATGTCTTGCGTCCATCTATGTTCTGGGAATATGTTCTGCTTAAAGACATGAGACAGCTGAATACAACAGTGTTTGCATAAGAGAAGAATATAAGTGCTCATTGAGTAACCCTCCGGGGAAACAAACTTGGAAGATAGTTTGAAATAACATACAGCTCTATAATGTGTAACTGCTATAAGAGTGTGAACATGTTTGGAAAAACTTTGTATTGTGGGGGGAATATTGGGACTCCAGTCATGGGCCTGGCCAATTGTACAATGTAAAGGGGGCCGGGTCCTGGAATCACTGTATCTTCCTCCTACTTATTTTTCAGCCAGTTGTAGTTGTTACTTTGAGTGGAGTAAACAGCTTCCTCCACTCATGATCAAGCCCTCCACTCCAACCATCCTTGCCTCCTATAATAATATGGAGCTTCCTTCCCTTTCCCTCTTCTTATTTTACACCAACCACATACATGTATATAGAAGAAGCAGCGCTCCTCACAGACCCCCCACCCCCATCCCGTCATACCCACTTGTTGTGGAGGTGCTCTAACAGAGGTAAAGAAAATCATGATAAATGCCCCCCATTATTTATTGTAAATTATAACGATGCCAATTATAGCTAATAGTAAATGAGGTATTAGGGGGCAAGATGCCACAAATGTTTAAGGTTCTGTGGCTGGCACTTATATGGGATAGAAATGTAACTGGATCTGGTTTTAGTGACCTTTTGTTGTGACTGTGATGGGCAAAAACAATGGTGTGGTGGCAGCATGAATGGCACTGTAACACAGTTGTATTGGCCTGTGGCAGTGTTATTTGTGTGACCTTGTAGCTTGCACAGTTATGGTCATACCACAATGGACTCTCAGGGTATATTACAATATGGAGCGTGGCCGAATGAAAACCCGACGGATTCGGAAAAACTGACGCATTTAAAAAAAAAAGTGTTGCGGGACTCGCGCTTACCTTCACTTCAGCGCAGTTCAGCGTCGGAGGAACTACCTTAGTGAATCCCGTCCGGACCTGAATCCACCGCAGAGAGTGCACCGCTGGATCGCGAATGGACCGGGTAAGTAAATCTGCCCCACTGTGTTAGGAACTCTTACAATATTGGACACAAGATGCCATCTGTGAGTCACCACATCCCTATGTTGTGACTTTCTGTTATCTTCTCATGTGAGGGTGACTTACATGGAGACTTTCTTATAGTGCATCAGATTTATCTTCCAACATCAGACTCTGTGATAAACCTAGTGTGGTATCACTGTCTCGCTATGTGGTCTGTCTCTCTATGCTTGTTTCTGATCCTTAATCTATGTAGTTAGCTTAGTTCTGGTAACTTATCTATGTAGTAATCTTTGTTCCTGTGCTCTATCCATGTAGTAATCTTGGTTTGGTACTGTGTAATAAATTTAGTTACGTTTAGAAATGTGCAAAGTTTTGTTATAGTTTTTAAGCAATAAATGTCAGATTATCTAAAGCTATAGATTGTTGGAGAAGCCACAATTTATTTTACAGGCCAGGGCCCATGATCGTCTTTAATTTATGTGTGTGACTTGGTGTAGTAGAATTAGATGGGAAATTAATGTGGGGGGCAAAATGATTAGGGCTCCAAGATTCCTAGTGGGGGCCCTGTCAGTCAGTATCCCAAAGAAATCCTAAAATGGCAATGTGAAGTCAGAAGACCAGTTGGAAATAAATTCTTTATTTCATAAACTGTGCCAATGTTAGGTGTTTTGAAGGTGGACCAACGCTTACAGCGTTGTAGCAAACATGTAGAATTGGCATCATTTGAATTTGCTGGTCAAAATAATTTGCTATGGCTTTTTATATAGGTGACTATATAGATCCCAGTGACTATAACACATTCAAAAACACTTTGAGCATTGCATTAAACTCAAGCAGCACTTGACCCCTGAATTATTATAGTTCCATAGATTTATCCAAAAAATGTCTGCATAAAAGGAGAAATGGCTTATGCCAATGCCCTTGGAAAAAAGACTGTGGGGCACATTTACTTACCCGGTCCTGTCACGTTCACAGATCCGGACCGTCCGACGAGGATGAAGTCCGGTGCGATTCACCAAGATCGTCTGCCCAAGATCCTGCATGTGTTGCTTTCCCGCTGAGGTCCGCCGGAGTTCACCTTCTTCTTCCCGATGTATGTGAGTGCGTGTCTTGCAACACAATTTCATATGTTAAATCCCGCACGTTGTCCTAATCCGTCGGTTCGTCTGATGGACCAACCCCCGATTTGTGTCACTTGAAAGCCGTCGCTGATGCAGCTAAATTCGATCGCGTGCGACACAATCCCCGGCGCGATCCCCGAAAAAGTCAGACAACCCAACGGAAATGCGTTCGCGGGGCCTCAGTTAATAAGCCGCTGTGTAATTGTCAGATCCCACGGACCAAGCACAGTTTTGTGGACCAGAGTCCTTGCATTATACTGAGCTATGATACAAGGACTCTTTGCCTGCATGCTGAACAACAGCACAGTCACTGTAACAGTTGACAAAGTGTCATTTGGTCCATGGATTCTAACCAGTACATAGTTCTGTTTCCACAGACCCAGAACATTCATGTGCACAGGGCCTTACGGCTATCTCACTGATGCAAAAATACAACTGCCATAGACTTTCATACAGTTACTGTGAATTATGGGAGTTGTAGTTATAGCAGCTTCTTCAAAGTCATAGGAAAAATGTTCACATATGCTTCATGTATATATATGAAAATATCAAACAATGCACAATCACACTCAGCATAAAAACTCATGTAGACAAGAATCATAGAGGTAGGTTAGCAATGGATCTGACCCTGATAGCACTTTCAGATCTCCTTTAAAAAACATAAAAGCTAAAATCCAATAATCTGCAGTAGCTTTCCTAGATTTCATTAATTGGAGATCATTTATCTTATTTCTGTTTGTTTTGTCTACTTTTTGTCTTTTGTCCCATCTGCTTCTTTATAATTTATCAATCTTATTTTTTCTTTGTGATGAATGTTTTTTTTTCAAATCTCTTTTTAAGACATTTGTTATAAATGTCGCACAATGTGGCAGATTTACTTACCCGGCCCTGTTGCGATCCCACGGTGTGTTGTTCAATGAGAATTCAGGTCCAGCGCGATTCACGTAGATCGTGCAACCAAGTTCCTGCATCCGTTGCTTCTGCACCGAGGTCCACCGGAGTTCACCTGCTTCTTCCCAGTGCTTGTAAGTGCGTGTCTTGCGACACATTTCTAACTGTTAAATCCCGCGCGTTGTCCAAATCCGTCGGGTTGTCCTACGGCCTGCCCCTCCCCCCCCTATTTCTGTTGCGTGCAAGCCGGCGCCAATGCGCCAAAATCCGATCGCGTGCGCAAAAATCCCGGGGCAATTCGGGGCACAATGGAAATCGTTGGGAAACCTGACAAAAATGTGTCCGACAGACCCTTAGTAAATGAGCCCCAATATGTTGCACAATTGTCTCAAATAACTTTTTCTTAAGTATGCTTTTTGTGGCAAAAAATTTCTGGAATAAATGATGTCCAACAGACATTTAAAAAAAGGCGTAAAAGATTTCAATGTGCCAAAAAAAAATAAATGACCCCCACTGAATTATTAAACAATGAAATAAAATGATATGAAGGCATTATTAGAAGTTGTAGTAATAAATGGTAATGGGGAGTCATAAATGAAACTCCTGAGATGAAATAGAATCCCATCCCCTTTCCTTTATTACATCGGAGAAGTTGTTCCTGCTACAACATTCCCTGCACATCTTGCCTTACCTTGTTGCTTAAACTCATTTTGCAATAATTGCGAAGCTGAGTTACAAGCAGGTACCTCCGAGTCCCAAATGTTAATTAAAGGTCTAGACTCTGTGTCTCTGAACCTGCCTCTGGATATTTGTCCACACAGTTTCATACCTCAGCCACACAGACAGGAAAATTAGAAAAATGAGTAAATCCGCATGCGCCACAGCCAAGCCTTTTTCAATTAGAGTGGTTGGAGCTTGCACAGGAGGATCTGCCACAGAGGAAGAGACAGATTATTTGCTGCCGTCTTTCACTGAGTTTTTCGGCCTGGGGCGATGACATGTAGCCATAATCAGAGCTCAGTTTTCCACTGCTTCAATAAGGCCGTGCGCTCCTGCTATACTTACTGCTGACAGCACACCATTATATTGTTGGCAAAGTGTTGAATAACAAAAACAACTATGAGATGGGAGAACTGTCATAAGCTTTTAACCAAAAATGGACCAATCAAGATGGTAATTGACAGAGTAGCAGTGTTGTAGGTATAACACCTATGTAATAAGTATTAGCGATGTATATACATATATGAGAAATTATCAGTATTCTTTATAATAATAGCTTATAATACAAAATATAAATTAGCAGTTAGCATCTGTCATTGCTAGATACTTCATTCTTTGCAGGGGATAAGCAATTCCTTCTGCAACTGTGCTGCATAAGGAAGTATATTGTTTCACAAAAGTAATACTTCTACATGTAGAGTAATACAGAGGCACCATATGGTGGCACATGGGGCCTGCAATATTAAACTGTAAGAACTCAATGCACCACTATATAGACATAGAGATTTGCTGTATGATTGGGAAGTAAAATGTATTATGTAAAAATCTGTTCTCTATAAACATGATGGTTTGGGTATTATAAGTGTAGTGAATGTGGAGAAGGACACTAGCAGAGCTTAGCTTCCAGACAAAATAAGGACTGGACAGTTAAGATCAGTTATCTCCCTTGACATCTTCCATCTCTCTCAAAAGAGATGGCTTATCAGACCCAACAAAAATAAATAATATGGCCTTCAGAAATCTGATACTTATGGTCAGTTCAGTAAGTGTGATGTCCTACAAGAGGTGGATCATAGTGAGGCCTTGACTGTATTTGGGGACCATTAGCTAGCCTTACAAATTGCAGTTAGCTCAGGGACCCCGTTGAGCAGTGGGTTATCTTGAAGCTGATGGGCCCTGGTGCGAAGTCTGTGCCAGGCCCCCCGACTATAATGTATGGTTTATAGTAATAGTCTTCTCATATGGGAAAGTGACTCCTTATTGGCCCCCTAAGCCTCTTGGGCCCTGTTGCGACCGCACCCTCTGCACCCCCTCAAGTTACGCCCTTGCCGTTGAGGTCTTATATGTGTGGTTATGGTGCGGTGACCCAACCGTGTCTTAGCTATGGTGGAAAATATAGAGCAGGTCCTACTCCTCCTTGTGGTCCCTAGGCTCCTACTTACCATTTGAGAACTGTTTATGAACAGGGTCTTGTACATGAGGCCTGAGGGTAGTAAAGGGAATGCACCACTGGGAGAGATTATGTTTATTATATCAATTTATTTTCCATGTTGCTGAATGATGTTAACATGGGTAGCTTGTGGCTGCATGTGTGGCACTCTTACAACTTATCATAGCTGAGTATCAAGTAGATATCCACTGCAACCTTCAACCTTCAAGGAAGAATAAAGAAGGTAAGTGAGGGTAGGACAGTAGTAGATCAATAGAAGACCAAGGGAAACCAGTAAAAATTCAGTCACCTTAATATGACACACTACCTAGACGCACCCTGGAAATGTTTGTGCCATATATTCCTTTTTTGTATTTTTTTCGGTTTCCAGATTATCTTAAAGTTTGCATCTAATAGTCGTGGTCTATGTCTTTCCAGTCACACGTAGGTGGTTTCTGTACAAATCCATCTTAATCACGTAGTTACAGCAAGGTGTAACAGTTTGTCAGCTCGCACAAGATTTCCTGCAGAGTACAGCACAGAACAATGGAATGTGACGGAAGATTACAGGTAATTATGCTTTGTATAATTGTAATCATATTCTATGATATGCTTTAGTATGTATAATTACCCAATAATAACTTCTAAAAGATGAAGATGTCTCAGCTATACTAATATCATTAAAGACTGTCCTGAATTGTCTGTGAGTCAACTCATAGAGGGGGAAACTCTTGGACCTGTAGTGTAGACCATTGTTACATTTCCAAATGTTAAACTTCTTCATTGCTGGCATCTGCGGAGTGGAAAAGTGACAAGTAAAACTTAGGCTTAATCCCTTTTCTATCCTTTCAATAAAATATTATATTAAAGGTACTGCCATCCATGCCATGTATGGCTAACTTAAGAATATGCATTTGAACTTCCGGACAAGGGAGTCAGTACAGCAGTAGCAGCCATAACAGCTGTTGTGTGGTCCGCAGTGCCAGGGGGCCCCAGCATCCAGCCCGAGACACTAAAGAATGGAGGATGTGCACCATGATATACATATTGGGGCACATTTATTTGGGGCTTTGTGCCAGTTTTCTGTCGGACTTTGCAAGTTCCTTTAGGTGCAAACTGCTTGCACAGGTATTTAAGAAGTGTCTGAACCACAAATGTGTCGCACGTGACTGTTTTGTGGCGCAACTGCACTGAGCATTATGTGACACAAATAAGGGGGCGTTCCGGTGCTCAGTCGGACTGTGCGCCAGATTTATCATGCAAAGTCTGTTGCATGCCCTATGTTAAAGGTGCACCACAAAAAAGTTGGTGACCTTGGTGTCAGGCCAGTGCAGGGCAGCGCCAGATTCATGGTTTCTGGCGCACGTTCTTAATGAATCTGCCGCACCAAGAAATATACACAGGCAGAGCACTTTTAGTGCAGTTTCCTACACTCTTAGTAAATGTGCCCCATTTTGTTGCACATTGTACAACATAATATGTACATAACGTTGCACATCTTCCACAGTCCACAGTATGAATCAGCAGCTCAGGTAAGAAATGTTGGCGGAGAGGAAAGGAACAACAGAACAATAGGACTAGGGATCTCTCATCACTACTTCCCAAAAGCTACTGGGACAGATGTGTAGAAATGTATACATCAGTGCATAAATGTGTGCGCATAAGTGTATAAATGTGTGAGTATACAAATATGTATATTTGGGGGTAGGGGGCCCCATTCAGAAGTCTGTTATGGGGCCCAGCCTCTCCTAGTTACGCCCCTGCTTCCTGACTAGCTTTACATAACCATTTCTGTAAGGTAGAGAAGAATTTCTGATACAGAAATAGTGTAGTTTCAGGTGGGAGTCAAAGTAGAGGAGTCTGCACATGTAAAAGGGGTTAGCATTGTTCCTAGGTAGTTCAATCCTTGTCAGTAACCTGCCGATTGACCTTTACCTTTGACTTTGTTCTGTGAGTCAGGGATACATGTCCTTAAAGTAGCCAGCCTGAGGCAGTAGAAAGATGCAGCAATGTGATTGAGAAGGCCCAGGGAGGAAGGATATTGGTTGGATAGACAGTATTTTTATTTCTCCTCCAATGCTTCAGTATTTACAGTATATTAAAAAAAAACTCATTAATGGATGCTAGATAATATTATTATTACTACCCATATTATTATTTGAAATGTTGTGAACCAAATAATATCTGTATGACATACTGTGAGGGTTCTCTACAACTCAACTTCACCTGAGCCAGTGCAAGCTCAGGTGAACAGGCAAGAATATAACTACTATAATACTACCCTCTATGTACAAGAATAAAACTACTATAATACTAATATAATACTATTATAACACTATGTACAAGAATATAACTACTATAATAATCCCCCCTGTGTACAAGAATATAACTACTATACTACTGCCCCCTATTTACAAGAATATTACTACTATAATACTGCCCCCTATGTACAAGAATATAACTACTATAATACTCCCCCTATGTACAAGAATATAACTACTATAATACTTCCCCCTATGTACAAGAATATAACTACTGCAATACTGTCCCCTATGTACAAGAATATAACTACTATAATACTGCCCCCTATGTACAAGAATATAACTACTATAATACTGCCCCCTATGTACAAGAATATAACTACTATAATACTGCCCTCTATGTACAAGAATATAACTACTATAATACTGCCTCCTATGTACAAGAATATAACTACTATAATACTGCCCCCTATGTACAGGAATATAACTACTATAATACTGCTCCCTATGTACAACAATATAACTACTGCAATACTGTCCCCTATGTACAAGAATATGACTACTACAGTACTACTCCTCTGTACAAGATGTAAACTACTTTATCCCTTTCCCAATACAAGACATAATAGTCCCGCAAGGCCGAGGTGACTTGCCAACCCATGCAATACAATTCTTCTGCCACCATCTCCCAAGCAGTCCAGTGTTAGAGGAGATCTCTCATGAAAATTGAGCATGATAAACCAGGGACACTCATTCATAGATACAGGCACCGTGACTGTTTGTTGTCCTTGGCTTCTTTCCTTCTAAAATCAACTTTTAAAAGGATGCTAATGAGCCAGGAGGGCTTTGCCAGAACCTTCCCATGCTCTAGCTTTATGGGCTATTACACTGTGCAGGAGAAATTCCCCCTCTCACTTTGTGATATTACAGTAGGTATAGGGAGTGCTGAGGGAGAAGGGGAAGATATGTTCCTGCACAGTGTAATAGTGTGTGATACCACAGCATGGAGGGTAACAACCCCAGAGCCCTTCTGGCTCATTAGCATAATTTTAAAAAGTTGATTTTATGTGGAAGGAGGCCATGGATAACAATTATAGGAAAACTACCACAGTCAAAGTGCCAGTAAGTGTCTTTGGTTTATCATTGTTAATATTTTTTTGGTAGATTTCCTTTAAGTTTCTGCTCTCTATATAGTTGATTTCGCACTCTGTCATATCAGCTTATAACTGTCTTTCATTTTTTTTTCATTATGTAATAGATGGTAGAAAACACTATCCATAATATTACAGTTCTTTTTGTATAAAGTGCTAAATGTGAAAAAGTCTCCTACTTTGACACTGTACACTGTGCTAGGGTTTTAAGAATATATTTGTTCAGCAGCCAAACTTTTGATCTCAGTGAACTGTCGTATTATATAAACTGACAGTCTTTCTGTTTTTAACCAAAAAAAATGTCTTTAGTTGCATTCTGCTTCAGAACCATAGCTAAAGTTCTCCTACATAAATAATCTCAAAGCATGGATAACTAGCAAATTGCTTAAATTTGCTGATGATAGAAACTTGGCTAGAAATGTACAAGAAGAGAAAATCTAGGAAAGTAAACTCCAAGATAACAGTGTGCACAGTGAGGACCATATTATGGATGATTCCCTGAGAAAAAAGGCAATTGTTTTACTCAGGAAACTAATTATGGCATCACAGATACTTCATCCAAGTTCCTCTACATGTGCTTGGTCAAGTAGGTGGAGCAGTGGCAGGGGGAGTTACTTTCATTTCAGAGATAAATCTGTCCGTTTTAATTTCCTATAAGGTGACTACTGATCAGCCGATGTGGATTGTAGTGCTTAGTTATATCCAAATAAGAAAAGAAATTCCCTGGAGGATGACAATAAACCACCTCCATTCACCACCTCCGTTAGCTCTAGTTACTTGTATCCTTTATTGAAGGAAATCTACAACCAGGATGAAGAATTGTAAACCAAGCCCACTGACATATTGGTGTGTGAGCCCATTGGCAGGATCTACTCTTCTTTTAGTTCCTTAAGTCCTTGTTTTTACAAAATGAAGGTTTTAAAAATTATGCAAATGAGCCTGGAGTGTGGCACTCTGCAATTTCCGTCAGTTCAATACAGATTAATGGAGCAGAACGGTCATGCATGGCCATCTGCTCCATTAGTATGACGGGCAATGAGGGGCTTGACGGAGGTACTTGGGACCCCATTGGACCCCTGGTTTTCCTGATCTGTGGGTGTCTCATCATTGAGACCCCAACCGATCAGCAAGTTAGGCCCTATCCTGTGTTTGTGGGAACACCCCTTAAATCACTGTGAGTATAGTGACAGGGCGTCTTTCTCTATATGTGTGGTATTAAAATGTCCCACTACACACACTTTACCGCAATTTTGCGTTTACCCTAAAAGTTTTTCCTGATACCTTTTGTTTTGATGACTCACCTGCCCGATTGCTTTTATTGTATTGGAATCTTGAAGTGTTTTATTGTTTGTACATTTTAGACATCACTATACAGATACATTTTCTTTTTAACTTCTGTATTTATGACTCTGTTCTATGTGGGTTGAATACACATTAAAGGAAACCTATCACTTTAAAATGGTAGTTATAACTCTCAAATACATTGCACCAGCTCAGGGTGCGAAGCCGGCCGTGCGCAGGCATGAGTGTGCCTGAGAGCTCGGTGAAATCACCGGCTCTCCGGCACTTCCTATTCAGTTTCACGCACGGTCGCGCGAATGGTGTGCCGAGAATGTATCATGGTGCACTGAATGGGGGTTGAAATCTAATGAATAAAACAGTTTTACCAGCCTTACATCGGTTTCTGAAAATAATGAAGATATACTCCAGCACCAGCTCACCCTCACCCAAGGTATTTGAGAGTTATAACTACCATTTTAAAGTGGTAGGTTTCCTTTAATGTCTCGAAATGTGGGGAACGCCTGTCAAACTGAGTTCACCAAAAAAAAAACGAATACACTCAGTTTGAGTGTGATCAACACTTGCAGTGTGACCATGATTATTGACAACAACGCACCAATATTCAATAATCTGGCGCACCCCACACTATTAATAAATCCAAGCCACTGTGTTAAAACTGGTGTCAGCAGAAATGGTATAAATGTGCCAACCGGATGATGCTAAAGACAATATTCTACATAATGGGGCTCATTTACTAAGGGTCCGAATTGCACATTTTCATCGGGTTTCCCGAATATTTCCGATTTGCGCCGAATTTCCCCAGGATTTTGGAGCACGCAATTGGATTGTGGCGCATCAGCGCCGGATTTCACGCGACAGATATCAGGTGGCGTGGCCGTAGGAAAACCCGGCGCATTCGGAAAAACCACTGAAAAAAAAATTGTGTTGCAAGAATAGCACTCTCATACACCGTGACAAAGCAGGTAAACTCCTAGTGGATATCGGGCGCACGGACCTTAGTGAATCCCGGCATCAACGTCGGACAACGCGCCGCGGGATCACAAATGGACCATGTAAGTAAATGAGCCCTATTGTGGTTGCTGGCGCCAGAGGGACCTGGTGTCAGAGTGATACCCATGATACCCCACAAGGGACATCAGATGCAAAGTTTTTATAAGGAGCCATGAATGTGAGGATATCAGATGGTTTTAAGCTATAATGGTGCAGCTATAAGAAATTGGTGACAAAAAACTCAAGAGAAAAAAATAAGAGAAAAAAAAAAGAAATGGAACAGCTCCAAAAAACATATATCCCTCCCTTAAGGGTCTGATGAGATTGTTTCATTGTTTGTTACTTTGTTTACCTTGTTTAGTCTAGTACATACAGCATGAGAGTAATCTCTACTGAAATGTGTTTAACCTTTGCCTACATCCCACCAATGTCGAGCTGGTTCTTTAAGGAAAGCTTTTATGTCATGTCAATGGAATTCCGGATCGTTGCAAGCATGATTCACGTATTCTCATTTGATATTTGGAACATCTTGTAAATCAAAGGACAGAAAAGATTATTCACCCCCAGGCAGGCAACTTGCTCGATTACACTGAATACCATAACATAGGCTACGAATGTTACCACAATAGCAGGAATTGTCCCTGTTTGTAATCTTAGCGCAGACAGTGGAAACATATGTTTCATTTACTAACCATGTGCGACAGCGCAATACATTTCCTTCAAGTGGACTAATAATTGGCATAGCAGTTGGAAGAAAAGGCTAAATGAACCCTAGGGTCTGTCTGTCTCTAATTTAATATGTTATGATGTTTTAGTTAGCGTCGCAACCAATAGGCTCACCCTTGAGGTCTGTCTGTGTAATATATCCTTATATTACCAGTGTTATGCCCTGCAAGGTCATCTCAGCCTTTCAAACCTTAATTGGGTAATAATACCGATATTCATGTATGAAATGATATCTTTAAAGTGGTTTAGGACCCTTTGTATGAAAGGAAACACAGAGGCTAAACTATTATTTCAGACTTTTAGCCTGTAGGCAAACAACAGCCATTATATAGTTTTTTTTCACAAAAGAATAAAATGCTATTATCATGTTTACGTTTGTGATCATGTTCAATGCCTCTTTTAATCCTCCTCTACTAAATGTTTTTTTTTAAATAATATAATATTGCAATTAAGAAACACATGATTTGGGTCCCATCAGTCCTCTTTGTCCCATCGTCAACCTCAGTTCAGTGGTAAATCTGCCTTCTTAGTCAGCTCCTTTTAGTAACCCCCTGCGCTATGTAACTGGTTTGACTTTGGACCACACACTAAGGGCGTTATCACTGGACCAATTCGGTATTCACCCTCTTATCCATATAAAGTGATCTGGAGAGATCGCATGCCAATACCTCTTGTGGTGGTCCCAGTATAGATAGCAGCTGGCCAGCGGGTAATGGTACCAAGGTGTTAGGCAAATTTGGTAGTCAAATTAGAGGCATGCAGTGTACAAACAGAGTCAAGAACAAGCAGAAGGCCGTGGCAGGCAGCACATGAGTGGAGTCAGGAGTCAGAGAACAGACTGGGGTCACACACAAGAAGACAAATTATAACAGACACCATAAATCAAGCTGGGAACCTTTGCTCAGGCACTGGGAGCAGGGCATGCCGGGCTATATGGCTGGAGGTGCCCACTGATAGGCTGGGGCGACCTCATTGGGAAATTCCCTGCTACTTTAAGGGAAAGAACCTGTTGTCAGGGTTACACATATAGGGGGAGATTTATAAACAAGTTTCTGAAACTGTAAAACTGTTGTAGTTGCAAATGGAAACCAATCAGAGCTCAGCTTTAATTTTATAAACAGCTGTGGTAAAATGAAAACTGAGCACTTATTGGTTACCATGGGCAACTAGAACAGCTCTACTCTAAGAGACTTATGATAAATCTCCCTTATGGAGTTGTCTTAGTTGTCTTCTTCTCCATTAGGAGTCTGTTGATTTAGAGCAGTGGTTCTCAACCTGTGGGTCAGGACCCCAGCAGTGGTCGAACGACCAAAACCGGGGGTCGCCTAAAGCCATCGGAGCCGAAATTTTACTGTGTTTTTACTGCAAGTTGCATGGTTTGGGGTCACCACAGCATGAGGAACTGTATTGCGGGGTCACAGCATTAGAAAGGTTGAGAACCACTGATTTAGAGGCACCATTTAGTCTCACCATTATGTGGTTGATGAAGGAGGTAGTTCACCTCCGAAACGCGTTGTCCACAACTATCAAAATAAACATTTCATTCAACTAGAGCAGCGCGACAAAAATCCTGAGTAATTTTTTACCCGAACCCAATTGCATCATGTCCATTGTCTCGGCCTGACGATGGTCACCAGGTGTCTTGCAGCAGCTCTATTTATATTGTAAACCCTTCCATGCAATGGTACCCTGTCACTTCATTATTTTTATGACTACGAATCATCACACTGCCTGCGCTGTGTAATCTTTTTCTCTCCACCTCTTTAAACTATGAGTGAAGGGGGACTTTGTGACTGGCCTGTTACTTGTACATGGCCATTATAAACATATCACATACAAAAAATCCAAGGACTTAGTAGTAGTCCTATAAGATTATTGAGTTATAAAAAATTATCAAATACAAAAAAACCATCCAATTTACAATGCCGAAAATAGAATTAAACTTGGTGCGAAATACTTAAATTGGGGCTGATTTACTAACAGTAACAAAAAGTTAGACTCTTAGCCAATTTGAGCCCAAAGAACACTACCATGTTTTCAGTTTTATTTCAATGTCAAACTCTAAACTTTTTGATTGCTGCAGCTGGCTGAGGGCTTGTATTTTGTCAGACAAGTCATATTTTTGATAGTATGTGTGTGTATAACTTGACTAAATTCAACAGGATTGCACTTAGAGTTTATAATCAGTCTTTTGCCCATACCCAACCTAAAAAACAGCAAAGCTGATGTTCTATTTCCAATAAGATCAGAGGGTCATTTATATTTATTCTAGAAATTTGCCCTTGTGTCTGTCTTTTTTTTCATGTTTTGGACTTGGGGTTTAATTTATTTTAGGTGATAAAACTGGCATCTGTTTTGCCAATGTTTTAAGACTTGTGTTTTGTGTATCAGTCTTAATAATCGGTGCATCCAGTGCCCGATTTGCCTCAATTACCAAGAGGTTTCTACCTTCTTATTCTGGTTGTGGGCTGCTGCAGTTTTAAGCTTTAATCCCTGAACTGTCCCACCTTGTTCTTCTTCCGAATGGTGAAAAAGGATCAAAAAGACCCGATATCCAAAAATTGATACATCTGCCCTCAAGCGTCACAATTTAGGCTACCTCTACTCTTTCTGCTAAAACATGTCCCTTTTCTTTATACCTTGCCTCTTTTTCAAACAAGTCGTAAAAGTCTGTAATAAATGTCTAAAAGGTTTTAGAAATGTTTTTATTAAAATTTTTGCCCCAATTTGCTTTATGGCTAAGGCTACATGATTCATTTGGGGTCATTTATCTTTTCTCTGTGTTGTGTTGCTAGTCTTTTTCACCCCTGAGCATCTTTTCATTTATCACTTTGTCTTTTATCTTTTGTTAAGGGGAACCTACCACCACGATTCTACCTATAAAGGTAGATCGGGTGGTAGGTGGATGAATGGGACGTGAGGAGAGCTCTTTTTTGGGCTAATCCTCATGTCCCAGCTATCTTTAAGAAAACTTTAATAGGCAGATATATAAAGTTTTTTAAGCAGCTACTGGGGCATGGAGTAGCCGGACATGAGGCTACACGTTGCCGCTACTCCACGCCTCACTAGCCTCTCGGCGCGCAGCTCCTCGTAGCTGCGCACCCTCGTTCGTATACCCGGTATCTGCGCAGTAGCTCCGGCCTCGGAGCTGTGGTTGCGCACCCCGCTGGCCGGGTATTCGGACGAGGGCTGCGCGCCAAAGATGCAATGGTAGGCGGACAAAAGAGGCTACTGGGGTGTGGAGTAGCGGCGACGTGTAACCTCATATCCGGCTACTCCACGCCCCAGTAGCTGCTTAAAAAAATTTACATATCCGCCGATTAAAGTTTTCTTAAAGATAGCCGGGACGTGAGGATTAGCCCACAAAAGAGCTCTCCTCACGTCCCATCCATCCACCTACCACCCGATCTACCTTTATAGGTAGAATCATGGTGATAGGTTCCCTTCAAATTAGTCTCTTTAGGTTTTTTTGCTATTTTTTTATGAAATGTCTTAAAAATTTGCACAAATGTCTCAAGTCACTTCTTTCCAAGTTTTCCTTAAGAATGGGTCGCAAAAAAATTTTGCAAATTTTAGACTATTTGAAAAGATAAATGTCATTTGCGACATTTAGAAGATCTTGAATAGAAGATGAACGTGTCTTACTGACAAACTAAAAGTCCCGAAAATTGCAATGCACCAAAAAAGTTGCAAAACAGACAGGAAAAAAAGTAAAACTAAATGACCCCCATTGCTTTATTTTAAAGGCCCTTGTTCATGCTGTGCATTCTTAATTTATGCAGACTTTATAACTTTGTATTAAATAGGATGAGAGCTTTTTATACTTTAATACTTTTTCCAAACTACTGCAAGGTAGCACGTGGCTTTTAAGGTGTCAGATACTTTGATATTTGTCTAGTCCATATTAAATAATCCAATGCCAAAGCAAATTAGTCTATTTTTCCAAATATTAGATCTGACAAGAAACAAGACTGTAAAACCCAGGATCTTGGTATGCCATGAGTAATCTTACACATTTTTAGCCCTGGTATTTCACAGTAGTTTTATTATTCATTTTACATATTGAGTTTCTGTCTCTATTTATCTTGTCTGGAATTGGTCTGGAAAGGTTCTGTATTGTGTGATAAATTCGTAATATGCAAATTCTAAAGCATATGATTAGCCCTGGCAGACTTTTTCTTGGCGCCTAAGACAGTTCACCACAAGTGGTATCTTCTTGTGAAATAAAATCTATAGAATACAGAGCATGCTGTTTGTATAATGTTATATCTGGACTGCATGGGATGTTCAGTTTTAGCTTTTTCTTATGCCAAGTGTTATGAATGATAATTTTCATGGCTATCCTCTGTATTTTGAAGTCTGTCATCTATTAAATATGTTCTTGGAGACACGCTATATAGGTTTGCATAAAGATGAATAGTTCTAAAAAGATTCCTAAAGAACCCAAAAGTCATCTTAGAGTGTCCTACTATATATACATCTGATATTCATATAGATTTGTTTGGATGATTGCTTTATTGCACGTAATTAATTGTTCTTTATATTATTGGTGCTGTTTAACAGATGCAGTTCTTAGGTCTGCAACAACAGGATGATTGCCCATGGTTAATTATTTTTTAATGTCATTTCCCCTGCTATCCCTGGGGTCTAATTTGATTTCTTGTGTTGAGGCTCAAAATATAAAACATGTGGCCAAATGTATAACTTTTCTGTGCGTAAGTGTAGTAGCTGCGTCTAAATTCTGGACGCACTGTTGCGCTAGAATTATCACAAGCTACAACCATCTGTGATAAGTTGAAATTCCTGCCTCTTATAATCACTTACTCTAACACAGTTTAGGCCCATTTTTGGCGGCATTTTATGTGCGCAATGTCTAGATTGCTGCAGTAATGTGATCCTCCTTAAAGCTCCCTCTCCGCTTCTCTACCACATCCGAATGAAAATAACACAAGCAGCACCAGTTTGTGTGCAAAAAACCGACACCCTGCACTCAGTAATACTACCTCGCAGGGGCTTCTCCTGGGGGGATCCCAGTGCTGTCCTGTGCTGCCCCCCCTGTATTCTGGCCATTATCCCCTCAGCTCCGTGTGGATCATCTGCTCACACGGGACACTAGCTCTGTAGATCTAAAAATCCTGGGCAAACTTTCCTCCTGTCCTGCTTGGAGCTGAGGCCTTCTGCAGTTTTTTAGTAAATAGAAGGTATGAACCTGTAAATTAGCGTCTGCAGGTCTTTCTGCAGTGTATGCGTGTCTGATTATCTGTCTGTACTGTGTCTGTGCGGAGCTCTGCTGCTGGGGATTGAGTGCTCTGCGCCATTACTTCTCACTTAACGCCACCTTCGGGCTGGGTGTGTTTTGCGCCTTTTGCACTAAAAGTGCAAGGATATATTAGGCACAGCAAAATTCTGGATTGGTAGGATAAATGAGGGAACCATGGTTATTTGCTGCGGGGCTAGTTTGGCATTAAGTTGCAAATATGGTCAAAAACAGATAGAAAAACGAGTAACATCTGGCCCAATGGTTTCTAATTGTGACTTTAGACTTTCCTGTTTAACGGTACAATTTAGTTACCATAGCTTTGGCTAAATAAAAAGACAACTTTTTTCCCTGACATATAGTATAGACTCTTTTGGGGAATTGTTCATGCGTTTATGCTAAGTAACAAAATATGTATTCTTCCTGCCTTTCTCTGCAATGGATGGATTGTTCAGAGACCGACCTTCTTAATCCGCGATGGGGGACTGCACCACCAGAAGTTCTACAGCCAGTTTCCAGCCGGGCTTTAAATTGGCTGCACACTAATCCCCCTCTTCACACCCTCCATGGCCCTGGCGTGGAGTAGTAGTAGGATAGGAAATGATGCATTCCCTGGGTTCCTGGTCCACAGATACCACTCTAAGCCCCTCACAGACCCCCGGTAATGTCCCCCACAACCCCCCTGTAATGTTAAAAGAGCCCCCTCTATGTTCCCCACAGCCCCCCTGTAGTGTTTCCAGCGGCCCCCTGTAAGGTCCCCACCAGTTCCATGTGATTGCCATCACAGCCCCCCATAAGAAGACTCACCACATTTCCCAGTAATGCCCCCCCAATCCCCCCATAATTTTACTCACAGGCACAAAGAATGTCCCCAGAGCCACCTGTAATGGTCCCCCACAGCCTCTATGATGTTCTCCAGAGAGCCACGACTAAGAAGTCCCCCAAGCTCCCTGTAACATCCCTACAGCCCCAGGGTTGTCCCCAGCGCTCCCTGTAGCCATCAGCCATGTACCCCAATGACAAGTCATCTGACTGTGCCTTCTCCCCTCCCAACGGCATAAGATTAAAAAAAAACAAAAAACCATGCCATAACCTCAGTCCCTCAGGTTGTTGCTGTTCTTGCAGGAAACGAGGTCGAGACGTTGCCGGGTGGACGGTCATCACCCGCGTCTCCTGCTCCTGGCAGCGTACTGAGTGCTGAATGAAGCAGGAGATGCTGTGTGTGTGACTGCGTCCTCCTGACTCCCTTAGTGAGAACGGCGCGCCGGACGGCTTGTTACCATTACAGTGTACAGAGAGGGAAATCTGCACGGGCAGCAGGAGAGAGAAGTGCCTGCTGACCCGGGACAATTCGGGGCACAAGGCAAAAGATACGGGGCACAGCCCCGGATCTTTTTGACCTAGAGTGACGCCCCTGCTGGCTACATTTTAGGGGTTTGTTAAACAGATTCCAGCTAGAGACCCAGATAAATCTAGCCCTTTAAGCTTATAGTACCCATAACTAATGTACACATTGATAAGAAAATTTTTGTGCACTGTGTTTCTCTTCAAGTAGTATCTCCTGTGCCTCAGAAGGCATTTGCAATGCAAGCTATATGCTAGGCATGCTCCTGTCATTGCTGGAAACTAAGCAAACAGACAATTTTTTCATGATTCCAGATTCTTTCAAAAGATTGGACTCAAACCAGGAACAAAAGTCGGTCCGATTGTCTTGGAAATTGCTATGTAATACCCTCTAGTCTTATAAACATTCCCACTAGTCTTCTCATATTCACTCGTCCCTCCCAACTTAGTTGCATGCTGCCATTTTAAAAGATCTATCTGAAGCAAGCGATTTGGAATGGATTTTTATATGAAAAATGGCAGATTCATACCAAATATATGAACAAACAAATATATTCGCTCATCTCTAAAACATGTTGTAATTACCATGTTATATCAGTAACGCAGACCAGAAGGTTGTACTGTGGCTACTTAATGTATAAGGGTACTATGGTACTCTGGCCACCATTGGCCTCCCAGCTAGGAGAATGATGAATAGTCAGGGTGGATAACTTGTTATCAGAATGCCCCTTTAAAACTGTTGCACAGTATAAATCATAACAATTCCTGAAAATACTAATTTTTTCTGCTTAAAGACGTTTTCCCATGAACAAAAGTTAGGCCCTATCCACAGGATAGGGCCTAACTTGCTGATCAGTGGGGGTCTCAGTGCTGAGACCCCCACATATCACGAAACAAGGGGTCCGATGGGGTCCCATATACCTCAGTCAGACCCCTCGTTGCTCAGTCAGACTAATGGAGCAGATGAACATTCTGCTCCATTAATCTCTATGGAGCTGACGGAGATTGGCAAGCATGGCGCTCGGCAATTCTCCTTAGAGATAGAGTAAGCACTTTTTTTCTACACCAGCAGTGGAATTGAGGAAATATGCAATTGCGTAAAAATGTGTGACTTTCTTAAATATTCACATCTGTAACATCTGTAACATCTAAAGAAAAGTCTGAAGTAACATTAAAAAAACACACACAAACTTTCCACGGGTGGTGGAAAAGTTGCAAATTTGCTTTGTGCCCAAAAAAGTTGCATATAATAGAAAAAGAAGATGAGTTTATGATTTATGGATCCAGCACAATATATTTTGGTATCAGCTTTGGTGCCAGCCTACTGGCATTTCATACAGTTAATCGGGAGCCTAGCATTAGAGGGTTCAAGGGTTGCAATAATACCTCAGCCCTGGTAGCTTCTGTCATATAGGAACACACTAGTAACCCTGTTTGCATTGAGACCTGAAGCTTCGAGAAAGTACTCCTTCTTTTGAACCATTTTTTGCATGTATTTCTATAAACACATGCACACAGCTGAAGATTTCTCTGAGCCTCAGTGTCTGGGCTTATGTCCCCTGAGCACGGCCAAGCAGGTCCTATACTTGGTCATGTTCAGCCAGTCTCATGGAATGGTAAAAACTTGGTCAACACACGGTTGTGGCCTATATTTGCAGATCAGTTGCTATGTAACACAATCATGTGACTCTCCAAGAGGTTGGTATAAACTTCTAACATCATTTGCCAGCCTCCCATTTTTTTATTGTGGATCCACAGATTCGGGTGCCAAATGAGTGACATACAGTCCATTTTGTGGCCATATGTCTCAAACTCTGGAAAAGTTTTTGTGCAGGAGACCTAGGATTATTAGATGTAGACTTGGAGGAACTTGCTAGAAATGTCTTTGATTAGAGTGTGCTTAACACTGAGTTATAGTATGGATTATATTAATTGATAATATTATATATCATCTTTAGGATAATCTGCTCTGGATTTTCTCCTGCTGATTTATAATGCTAGATGGATGTTTTTGAAGTAATTTCCTCTTTCATTTACTCTAAGGGATTTTAATATAATGGGCTAGTATGTTAATTAATGGAATGTTTCCATTATATTGTATGATTAATATATGAGAAGAGGAAGTCTGCTGTTTTAGGATACTTATGAAAACGGAGCACATTGACTACAGATCCTCATTAAATAAGAGAAAGTCGGCGTTATAATTATTTGCAGAGCAAACATGTATGTTGTAACAAATCTCCAATTTCTTTTGCAATCCTTTGACCTTGTTCATGTTTTCCTCTCGTAACAATTCTATTTGGAGCAAATGGATTGGATTGCCACAAAGTGATGACTAACCCCTAACTCATAATGGGAAAAGGATTAAAAGATGACTGTTTACTGAAGCAGAACCTGACCTAAAGATGATCATTTGTGCAGAGCAAATCTTCTGTGGCTCCTTTTACCAAGTGGTAACTAATATTGGACAAAGGGCATAGGCTGGTTAACAAAATGTAGCAATGACCTCCAGTAATTGTTCCTGTACATTTGTTCCTTAGCTAAAAAGCAAGATTAGCAAAATTACAGCTCCTATGCATCACAATACACAACAAGCTCCAGAATGTCACCAACAACAGATGAGTTTTTTTACTCTCTAATCTGTCACTCTCCTTTCATGAACGATCTACTAAGATTCGGTACTGTGGCCTGAAATCATGGCTTCCATCAATGAGCTACACTAACAATAATAGGGCTAATATTACTATATGTCTATATGACACCCATCAGAGAAGCAGTGGTGAAATATGCAGGTTGTATACATACTTTTAAATTTAAGGCTGTTAGTGGGGATTATTTCTTTTTAATTTTAAGGTCAATTTAATTTTTACACAGCATGAAGAAATTGGGATTCTATAATTTACAGGGGGGAGAATTACTAAAAGTGTCTACAAGTTATATTTTGCCAAGATCAATAAGATCTGAGAAAAATCAGTGTCTAATCCAGTTACAGTAAAGCAATTATATTGTTTGTATAATGAAAAGTTATACAATTTTCCAATTTCTGCTTCAATTTCTCATGATCTTCTACTTGCTGTGATTCTATAAGAAGCTTCTATGTTTACTTCCTTCGGACAGAAATCTGTCTCTGGTCATGTGATGTCACACAGGTGCATGGCTCAGCAGAGAGAGTAATTAGAACGGTATTATATAACGAGCCGTGCATCTGTGTGACATCACACGACCAGGGGCAGAGAATTATGTCCAAAGGAAGTAAAGATAAAGCTTCCTACAGATGGACATAAAGCAGAAAACTGTGAGAAGCGGATACAGAAAATATGTATAACTTTTCATTATACAAACAATAACGTTTATTTGTGGAAACAGGGCAACCCCTTTAAGGCTGTCTAATCTAACTGTACACCTGCTATTTGTAGGCTAATGATTTAAAGTTCTGGCACATTTAGTAATACAATTTTTGTGCAACTCAAATAACGTTCTCCTCTGTAACAAAGTCACACCCCCTTGCATCTTTCTAAAATGTCTAAAATCCATGATAAAGGAGCAAATCATAACAGATTTCAGATGCATTTACAGTACACATATAAAATATACAATATATACATTTAAACTACTTAAAATATTACAATTTTCTGTACAAAGTAATTTCTTAAAAATAGTTAATGCTACAAATATGTAGATCAAGGGGATGATCATAGTTTTTATGTTAGTTTCTAGTGCGATATCTAGGCCAAGAACTAGAGTCACAGATTGCCGAAGCCTTGTCCAGTGAACACGTACTAAAAGTTAGCTTTATTTCCCTGAGAATATGAGACTGTTAAGGGTTCTATAAACAAGGGCTGAACAGGAAGAAAGGATTTAAGAAAGGATGTGAAAAAGTCACCACAAAGAAAATTTACAGCCTATAAATTTGCTTGTTAATTTCATGCTATCAGAACCAATTATCGTACGCTTCTTTTCAAACTGCTTATGATGCAGTAGTGTTTAGGTAAAACCAAATCATCTGCATAGACCATTAACACTAGTAATGCAGGGCTCTTTTTCTTTGTAATTGCCACTTACTGAAATCCCTTCTTTGATTAAAGAAAGAAAAATGAAGACCGTGTCCACACCCCCTGGCTGAACCCGAGACATAAGAAGCTGGCTTCAGTGACTAGTAAAATATTCCATGTTCCGTAATGCTAAATAAATGTCAGCTTGTCAGGCGGCCCGTGCTCTATTTCCAAAAACATTACTTACAACAAAAAATGACTACTCATGAGCGTTCTATCATCTGCCAGACTGTGATGTCACAGGAATGTGTTACATTTTTTTTATTTGCTTTTTTAATTTATGGTTGAGGTTATATTTTTAGTATGGGAAATTAATATGGGTGATTATATTTTATATAATATATATTTTATATTTTAAATCGGTAATATAAATTATATACAGGTGGTCCCTAAATGCCCGACTTACAGACGACCCCTAGTTACAAACGGAGCTACAATAATATAAAATACAGTTCCGATTTACATACAAATTCAATTTAAGATCCAACCTACAGAACCGATCTTGTACATAACCCTAGGACTAGCTGTATTTATATTATCATGATATATAAAAAATTATAATTGGAAGACCTCCAGTGGTAACCTTTATTTTACACATACAGGTGGGAATTTAATATGCCATACCGAACTGATTCTGATATACACAACAACACCTCATTTATTATCGCTGTGCACCTCAAATAATCATTTTGGGGGACATTAATCATAGTGGGTCTCAGGTTCACCTATTTTTGCGCCTGGTTTGTTCTCTTTTTGGCTTGTGATCTATGATGGATCTAGTTTGGCCTTAGTAAATACATTTTGGAATTGTCGCATGTTCGATTCATTTGTGCCTAAATTTGCACCAATAATGAAAGGCGACTGAGAAAAGGGATTCATTTTTGCAGAAAAATGTATCATTATGATGATGCTGCAGAAGCCATACAGCTGGGTCTGTAACAGCTGTCATGTCCGTCTTTTAAATGCTGTCAGCAGCTCAAGGAGTTCATAGCCGTGATCGGTGATAGCACAGATTGCCAGTATTATCATTGGGAGTTTGCTGCAATATGTGTTAGCAGCTCTGTGATGTACATGTATGGAGCAGAGCACTAAGAGGTTCATTTAAGTGGCATATGTTACATCTGCGTCTTGGTCTTCTGTTATTTGTATACTCAAGCTGAGAAGGCACTGAATTCTATCTGATGTTTTTCAGTAGGCAATCTGAACAGTGCTCTATTTGCTGGACTGCTGGCTCTCTGAAATCCTTCCTTCAAATTAGAGCCCTGAATTTACTCACTCACTCTGTCCTTGCTGGTCATATAGTTTGTATTGATAGCTTCCTGTTTACTTTACTTGCCATTCCCTGTTATTCTGGTTTTTGAATTTTGGCGATTCTCCTGCCTATTCATTTTTCACATCTTGTAAGTCAGATTGTTGACTTCCTCTTAGTTTTATTTGTTTTTCTGTCTTGCTACTGTCTATACTTTGGTGTAGGGAAGGGAGGATGCTCACTGTTTAGAGCGGATCCAGTAAGCAGACGGGGCAGTCTTGGGGCTTGGGTCAGAATGATGCTGTCCTTGTCAGTATCCTGCTGTTTATAAAGATTTAATGTGGAGTTGGCCAACCCCTTTAAGTCCACTGCCCACAAAGCATTTTATTTTGACAAATCTTACAGGATTAACCAGACCCAACCTAGAATCATTGAACTGAACGGACATGCTGAGTTCAGTTCTGTTATTCTAAGTTTGCTCTAGTAAATCCTGCAAACGCACAGAGGAAGTTTGTTGGACCTAACTTGCTTATGGGCTTTTGTGGCCATTGGAAATTGCAGGATAGTATACTTTATTTTAAATTATTTAGGAGAGGAAACAAAAATTAATGGTGCAAACTTACAAACCATAGATCAGTATGGTAGAGCACGAGCAGGAAATTAGATACAATGGTGAAATTATGACTTTAGTACTCAATTTTTTATGTTTTTGATGTTGCAAAGTTATCGTGATTCTTAAAGGGCATCTACCACCAGGATGAAGGACTGTATACAAATGAGCCTGAGGGGCTCCAGGCTCCATAGGTGTTAATAGGTCCTGGAGCCCCTCAGGCCTATTTGCATACAATCTTTCATCCTGGTGGTAGATGTACTTTAAAATACTTCTTCTGTGGACAATCAGGACGGCTTCCCAAATACTAGCAGAGATAACTTCTTAACCCCTTCGTAGCATCAGCTTCGCAAATAAACCTTGAAAGAAGTGTATGACGGTGTGTGAACAGCCAACGCTAATGGATTGAAGTTGTCATGTTGTCAAACAGGTTTGATAAGTTGAGGGAGAGTTTAATCCTTGTTTTGCAGCTCCAGACTCTTAAAGGGCTGTATTTTAGCCACTGTTAATATCAGAGCAAAGACTTTTCCTTCAAAATCATTCCAAGCATGAACCCATGTATGTTCATGCAATATAATTTTCTATTGCACCATTTACCCATTGACGGCTTAATTTTAAAGGGGTTTTTTTAGGCTAAACTTTTTCATACTATATTCAATAACATATTGATGGGAGCACAACATCCAGTTTCCCCACAAACCACCTGTTTTCAGCAGCTAATAAACTTGGCCCAGAAAGCAGGTATCTGTTCTCCGGTTACTGGTCAGACTAAGCATTTAAATAGGAGTCACAACCCAGAGAATATAGTTCTCTGTTTCCTCTGACCTGTGGAGTGCTGGTTGTTGCACTTATACAGAGCAATGTGCCTAGAGAGTGGCTCAGGTGGGTGGTACCAAACATATAGTAAGGGATTAAAGGGAACTCGTGCCCATAAAAAACGTTTCAAATGTGTTAGTATTATGTCATGGAGCAAGAGGAGATGAATATGATCTATATTAATAATAATAATAATTCCTTTATTTATATAGGTCACATATAGCGATACACAGAGCTATATTAGTGTATAAATGTGTATGCATGAGTGTATAAATTGTGTGTATGTGTGTAAGGGTTTATAATTGTGTGTGTGTGTGTGAGTTTAGAACTGTATGTGTGTACATTTGTGTATAAATGTGTGTATAAATGTATACGAAATCCCTAATTGTTTCAAGGTTAAAGTAAAAACAGAAAATTTACACAAACAGCACTATTGATACATGACCCCCATTCTTGCATTTCTCTGAAGTAAACAAGCATGCAAGGTATTTTGCACAGTTTCTATATTTTGGGCAGGTATTACTGGTATCCATATTTATGAGAAGAGCAATGTTGTTTATAGTATAGTTTATGGACAGCTTAAAACCCTTATAATTCTGTAGATGAACCCACATCTGAGACATTTGTCACATTCTGACTTGTCATTCTCAGGCACATTCATCATCACTCAATATTAACATCACATACTATACATTTCAAAAGAGTAGCGAAATAAAATGAACACCAAAACAAAAACATGTGTTTGCAACTGTCATTATTTTACGTTAGAAAATATTTATTTTTAACCCCCAATAGACTAGTTTATTGATCTGGCTTCACATGCTGTTACACTGTCTCACCCTCCCCCCTGCTCCCTTTTCATATCCCCTCCCCCTCTGTCTTATGTAATATCACACAGTGGGTGGGGGAAATTCTCCTGCACAGTATAACAGCCTGTGAAATAACAGTATGGAAGGTCTCTAGTAATCCCCCCCCCCTGAGCCATCCTATCTCATTAGCATAATTTCGAAAGTTGACTTTAGAGGGCAGCAGGTCATAGATAACAAATATAAGAAGATTACCACAGTCATGGTGCCTCCCCATTTTTCTTATGTAATATCACACTGTGGGAGGGGGAAGTTCTCCTGCACAGTATAACAGCCTGTGAAACAACAGTATGGAAGGGCTCTAGTAATGACTCCCCTGATCCATCCTAGCTCATAACGTGTGGGGGCTCTGACTGTTTGGTCCAGTGAACAACTGCGGGTTCCTTGGGCCTACCAGATAAATTTTCTTAGTGGCCCACCCGTTTACCCTTTGGAAATGACCCCTAGTAACCTAGTAGCCTGCAAAGTGGGTTGTCTTTTGCTGAACCCCTGAGTTTCAGTATTAGGCCCACCACTGAGGGTTCACTGATATGACATTGTAAATGTGTACTTAGGATAGGTCATACAGTTATATTAATACCAATGGAGGAAGAAAAACATGGCACTCCTTGTTTTTTTTTAAGAAAATTATTGAAATTTTGTTTTTTTTCCAGTGGTTACGAAAAAAGCAATCCAATAACAATTTTTGCAAAGTGAAGACCTCAGTATATGTGTCCCAGCTAGGGTTGCAGTATGTCTGCTACCTGCAGTATGGCGCTCACCTGTGCTCTGGTACTACACATACTGCACAATAGCATCCAGACTGTGCTTATCTGGACCCACACCCAGATAGTAATATTTTACATGTAATGTCCAGGACGCTACTTATTATACTTTGCTATATATATCATTTATCAGGTATGGTCATGTATTTACATTAACGTGTATTTTACCATTGAACGTTATGATTATTGTATACCTATGATGCACATGTTTATCTATGCTACACAGATTTGCCTTGATTTGTGATCCGTACCTCTGATTTATTTTCAGTGCCACCCACATATATTTGTGTTGTTACATACATTGTTCCCTTCATCACCTAGCCTTGATACTCACTAGCGCCACTCTACTGGTGTCGTCCAAGCTATACTTATATCTAATGTTGGACTACATAACTATTAGTGTACATTTGTTCCTATATATATGTAATTTTAAAATTGATATCATGTATTCATTGTCTCCACTTTAGTGCCTGATGAAGGTCTGAATTACTAAGACCGAACGTTGCATAAATTGTTATTGGATTGCTTTTCTCGTAACCACTGGAATAAAAATGAAATTTCCTTAATTTTCTTCAAAAAAAACAAGGAGTGCCATGTTTTTCTTCCTTTATGTATACGGTGTTGTAGCCTACTTGTGCACCCTAAAATCTCAAGAAATTGAGTCACGTTTATTCCTTTTACTATTGATCCCAATGGACCCAGGCACATAAACATGTTTTCCACAGATTCAGGAGGTGGCTGCAGTAAACTCAGAGCAGATCCTATTCCTCCACGTGTTTGCGGCCCTGGCCTTCACATAGAAGTCTATGGAAACATCAAAAATATGGATGCCACCAGTAGCATAACTAGAAGTTGGTGGGCCCCAGTGCAAAGTCTGTGCCAGGCCCCCGACTATAATGTATGGTTTATAGTAATAGTCTTCTCACATGGGAAAGTGACACCATAAGGGCCCCCTAAATCTCTTGGGCCCAGGTGCGATCGCAACCTCTGCACCCCCTATAGTTACGCCCCTGCAGGCCACACAAATCAGTTTATAGGTAACACAATAATGTCACTATTCAACAACTTGCCAGCTTTCCTTTTTGTGGACATATACGACTTGGTAATGAATTAAACACGGTTGACTTATGGACCAAAAGAATGGAACACCTCCCAAAACTTTACTTTCTAAATTCATTTTTAAATTCAGCAGAAATGGCGATATCCAGCCGTTTTGTGATTTCCTTTTCAATATGTTATGAAATACTGCATAGTTTTGTATGCGTCATGTGTGAAATGAAATGAGGCAAATCATTTCACTCATCTGTTGTATACATATGCTGGGATCAAATACAACATTCTTCACTGTAAAAAGAGAAATATTACTTGGAAAAAAAATATTGTATGCAAATCTCTGCCTGAGTTCTCTCCGTGGTTTATAAAGGTTACATTATATTAGACTGAAAGCAGAAAAGTTCATATATTATTTTTTAATATTTGTATAATGCCAATATATTTTGATCCACAAAACTGCAATCACATTGACCGACTGAGTTTCCACTGGGACTCATTATCTAACCAATTAACCCTATCATGTCTTTGGAGGGTAATAGAAACAAAGGAAAACATTCAATCACCAGATACAAACCTTGCTTGTCAGTGCTTGCTAATATGTAAAACCTTATTAACCAAAAAATAATGTACAATCAACCCGATCTGACCCAGACCCTGGGAAAAAACATCAGAAAAACTTTCTAAATGGGACTAGGTAAGTCAAAAGATGTAGAGGTAATTTGGTAAATGAACCTTTTTAAATAATGAGAACAAAAATCTCAAATTAGACAAAAGCTTTTGAAATGTTTTCAAATTTTTATGTGGATCATCAATGGTTTGGAAACACTTGGATGTGGATCATCAACGGTTTGGAAACACTTGGAAGGGGAAGATGTATTAAGACCAGCAATTTTCAACGGCCAGTAATTTCGTGAATAAGGACCAAAGGCTTTCCATACCTGTCCAATTTAAGTGTTCCCTACTTGGAAAAACTTTTGACATTTTCCAGTGGGCTCTGTTTTTTACTCTGTGCGCTCCAAATGATACCTCCTCTTTAATGTTTGGGTAGGTGTCATTACGGGAATATCAAATTTATATAAGCTTTATAAGGTTTTAATAGGTTTTAAAAAATTTTTACGTTTTGTACAAAAAAAATTCTTCATTTTGGTAATAACTTTTTCATACTTTGGCAGTGTAAGTTGTTATTTTTTGCAGAACTTGATGAAGTTTACATTGATACGTGTACAACTTTTTGATCCCTTTACATTTCAAATTTGGCCAGTATTTTCTATTACACGGTTCACCACCAGGAATAATTGTTTTTGTATATTGATAGATTGGGACTTTTGGGATGTGGCGATAGCTAACATTTTTATGATTTTACTACAGTATAGCAGTATATGGAGAATTTGCACATGATCTGTTACAACTTGCCATCGGCACATTGTAACTAGAGATGAGCGAGCACTAAAATGCTCGAGTGCTCGTTATTCGAGACGAACTTTTCCTGATGCTCGAGTGCTCGTCTCCGTTCTAACGAACCCCATTGAAGTCAATGGAGACTCGAGCATTTTCAAAGGACCATGGTTCGGGAATAAAATGTGTTATTTAATTGAAAAAGAATGTCTTCTGATAAGTTAGCAGATGTATGCAAACATCTGCAATCTATTCTCAAGCTGCTGCGTGTATATTATGTCCGACAAGTTAGCAAGATGTGAAGAAAAAAGTGAAGATAGAATAAAACAGTGAACACAGGATCATTTAAGTGAAAAACGCAGTGAAAAACACAGTGAGAATAGATTGCAGATGTTCGGCACAATGCCTTACTTGTCGGGATCCATGTTGCTGCTCCCGGTGTCTCCGTGCTGCTGCTCCCGGTGTCTCCTGCTGTGCTCCCGTGTCTCCGTGTGCTGCTCCCGGTATCTCGTGGCTGCTCCCCAGTGTCTCCGTGCTGCTGCTCCCAGTGTCTCGTGCTGTGCTCCCCGTGTCTCGTGCTGCCGGTGTCTCCATTGCCCCGCTGATTTTCGTGCTGCCCCAGTGCTCGTTCTGCCCCGATTGTCTCCGTTCTGCCTGCCCCGATGTCTCCGTGCTGCTCCAGTTGCTCCGGCTGCCCAGTCTCCGTTTGCCCTGCCCAATGTCTCCGTGCTGCCTGATGTCTCCGTGCTGCCCCAGTGCCTCCGTTCTGCCCAGTGTCTCCGTTCTTGCCCCTGCTCCGATGTCTCCGGGTGCCCAGTGTCTCCGTGCTGCCCCAGTGTTACGTTCTGCCTGCCCAATTGTCTCCGTGCTGCCCCAGTGTCCGTGATGCCCGTGTCTCGTCTGCCCACTGTCGAGTGTCTCCGTGCCCGCGCCCAAGTGTCTCCGTTGTGCTGCCCTGCCCGATGGGTCCGTGCTGCCCCGTGTCTCCGTGCTGCCCCGCCAGGGTCTCCGTGCTGCCCCAGTGTCTCGTTTCTGCCCCTGCCCCGTGTCTCCGTGCTGCCCCAAGTGTCTTGTGATGCCCAGGTCTTCCGTTCTGCCCTTCCCCGAGGTCCTCAGTCTGCCCTGCCCGGTTGTCTCCGTGCTTCCCAGTGTCTCCGTTGCACCCCCCGATGTCTCCGTGCGAGCCCAGTTCCGTGCTGCCCCCGTGCCTCCGTTCTGCCCAGTGGTCTATGTCTGCCCCTGCCCGATGTCTCCGTGCTGCCCAGTGTCTCCGTGCTGTCCCAGTGTCTCCGTTCTGCCCCTGCCCGAGTGTCTCCGTGTGCTGCCCCCGTGTCTCCGTTCTGCCCCTGACCGATGTTCCGTGCTGCCCAGTGTCTCCGTGTGCCCAGTGTCTCCGTTCTTGCCCTTCCCCGATGTCTCCGTCTGCTGCCCCAGTGTCTCCGTGCTGCCCCATGTGTCTCCGTGCGCCCTAGTCTCCGTGCGCCCGATTTCTCGTGCTGCCACAGTGTCTCCGTGCTGCCCCAGTGTCCCTGCCCGATGTTGTGCTGACTGTTCCCCGATGTCTCTGTGTGCTCCCGGTGTCTCTTGCTGACTCCCTGGTGTCTCTGTGCTGCTCCCCGTGTTCTTCAATGTGTTCTTCACACATATATATTGTTCTTCACATACTATTTTGTTCCGCGCGTATCTTCCGACAAGTAAGCAGATGTGCCGAACATCTGTAATCTATTCTTCACTGTGTTATTCACTGTGTTTTTCACTTAAATGATCCTGTGTTCACTGTGTTCACTGTTTTTATTCTATTCTTCATTGTTCTTCACTGTGTTTTTTTAATTAAATGCTCAATCTCGAGCAGGGGAAATACTCGTCCGAGCAACGATCCGTTTCGAGTACCTTAATACTCGAACGAGCATCAAGCTCGGACGAGTATACTCGCTCATCTCTAATTGTAACACATCTTCAGGAATGACAAGAATCTGAAGAAGACATAATTCCGATGTCAAAACACAATGGTACACATTTACATACCTGTCCACATCGCGATCCCCAATCCAGAATGTCCGATGAACATGGATTGTGCCGCGATTCCCTACCAGCGTGTGCCCGATTTCCTGCATGTGTCGCTCCCTGCTCAGGTCCGCCAGAGTTCACCTTCTTCCTCCCGGTGTATGTAAGTGCTTGCGGTTTTTCCGACTCCGTCAGATTGTCCGATGGCCTGAAACCTTCATAAAGAATTAGCTCCCATCTTTTATCAGCTGCTGGCACTGCCAAGGAAGTGATAGTAAAGATGGAATCCAGTAGACAGTATTACTTCAACTAGTAAAAAAAATAATTTAATTTCTGAAGTAAGTGACATGAATAAAAAGATAAAAGTAAAAATTAATTTAAATCCATTGTGCAGTCCATTCATGCTATAGGACCAGGACACTATCATGTCTGAGCAGGCATTAGTATCACTGAGCGATGAAATACTAAATTAAGTTGTCAAAAGCAACCTATAAGGTCAATGCTTTCTGCTGTCCAATGACAACTGATAGGTTGCTACTGGCAATGACATTGGACTTATTAATCTATTATTCACATCTCACAATGAATTTATTGTCTTCTGTCCTACAAAATTCTTTCCAACCCACAGTACATCTGTTTCCAGTGAACCCTTAAATATAATAACATGTATTTTAAAATCTGGAAGCCATTTATCTTGTGTTTGCTATATTGTGTGATAGTTTATGAATAAAAGATATAAAACCATTTATTTTCTTGGTAAGTTAGAATATACTGAAAAAAGTGGAGGCCATTTGGTGTAGTATATAACATTGAAGATGCATTCTAAAAACTGCCGTTGATGCTTGTTATCAAGATTCTAGATTTACACATTGTTACTATTATTCAGTTCTTTATGGAAAGATCACCAAAATGTTGTTAAACAAAAAGACCCCGTGGAATTAAGGACATTTAATATTACCAGGCACTTTACTAGAAATGCCCGAAAAATAGTCTTAATGTAAAGGATCCATCAACTCCTGCATTAATGTGAATACACATATATAAAACATCAAACATTATGGCAGATAAAATTATATTACAAATAAGGCTTAACTATACCACATGACCAGACAACTGTCTTGATTTACGGTTCAGGAGTTCTTAAATTGTACATTAAGTCACCATATTGTTATAATAAAACATATCTTGTTTACTCTTTACTCTATGGACAACAATACGGGAAAAGTTCCTTCCAATCTCCATGTATCAAGCTATTGTGTAGGGGACCAGGGGACCATTGCAAATAATTCTCCAAAACTATGAATCTTTGAAGCATCTTTAAACATTTCCAAGTAGATACTATGCACCATTCCTCCCATGGCTTCTGGCTCGCAAATGGGAGATGTTATCCAGGTAAAGGAATATCATTGAGAAGACTTGCCATATGCCCTTGGGAAACATGTCCCAAAAATATGGTCATCTCTGATGGTAACTCTGACTGGTGGCACTGCCTTTAACAGACCTCTGAAGGATTTTTGAGAAGTTACCCGAGCTTCCAAAGGCAGTTCACATTCACTGCATAAAAACACACACAAACTAATACAAAACACGCTAGATCTACATCCCACTCCACCTTAGCTCAATACTGTGTTACTCTGAAAGACCACTGGTTGCAGCAGGTACACATCCCTCTAATATCTGCACTATTGTTAAGGTCCTCTTTCCCCAATCGCAAACTAGCCAAAAAAATTATAAAATTCAATTGCCACTCTTATACTAAAAATTCACACGTTACTCAGCATAATATGTATATAATGATGCACATCCTCCATTCTTTATGCTGGATGCCAGGGCTGCCTGACACTGTGGGCTCTATATGGCTGCTTCCGCTGTAGTTACGCCCCTGAGGAAATCTTCTATAGCAAACAATCCATGTCAACTACAATGGAACCCATTTTATATTCTCACAGTTACTTGGAAATTTTAGATTTAAGATGTAAATGCTTTACAATGATAAAGTTTTAACTTGAGATAAGGATAAATAGGCATTGGTAATTGGCACAGAAATACAACGTGGATGCATTTCCTTGTATGAACCTGAATAAATAGCCTACAATTAATTAGTCATAAGTGACTTCTGCTTGTAGTCGTTTTCATTTACTTTGGTTAACTTTAACAATTCCTACAGATATTATGGAGTTGAACAGTCTAATCGAAATAGGTAGTTGGCCAGCGAATGTCAACCTTAATATGGTTAGTGATAGCCATTTCTCAGTACTACTCTGGTAAAAAAATAAAGGCCCCTCAGCTCTTCTTTAAATTGGTGCAGCTCTTTAATGTGTTAAAAATGGGTGGACACTTCTTTTTCATGCTGGATGTTCTGCCATATCCTACCTTCTAAATTAGGGCCATTGGGCTAGTCATTCTGTTGCACTTTAATGGAGTCCCAGAACTGGAACATCAAGACATCAAAGGCAGCGGTGGTGTATAATTAATAAATTGGAGCATTCATTTGTTTCTGCCTTAAAGGCAATTTGACTATTTATTGTCACTGACTAATTTACACTTTGTGAGTACTTGCTCTCTCTAGCTGTGCTGGCTAGAAGGCAGGGTAAATTATGTTTTACACACAGTTACTAAGAAACCAGTCCCATTAAAAGAGGATTAGAGGGATTGTTGGTTCCGATGCTGGTGTCCAACATGAAGTGGATATAGCACACAAAGACCTTTGGTGTATAGAGGAAAACTACTGGACTGACTGCATACAGTTTTATGTCTTAAAATAGTTTGCAAAACATTGTACAATTGTTCACTTCTTGGTTCATGTAGCAATATAAACAGACATATATATGTATATATTATTACCTACTTAAATCCACAATTGCATTGCCATTATCAATCAGTTTCAAAACTAGGCCATTTTTAGCTAAGCTACATGTTAGCCCAGTTTTCATCCACATTGATGCAGAATTGCTACCTGGAAGGGGTCACTAACACATAGACTCCCCCTAATATCCAGTTAATAGTATTTTTTCTCTAGTTGTAAATACTACATAATTATGAAACTTTGACTACACTACTGACTTCTGATTTACAACAATATGGAAAGTTTTATGATTCAAATGGTAATGTTTAGGACCTGCAGTACTCCAAGCAGAACACACGGTTTCCATTAAGCTGTTGCCTTACTGTAGCAGTTTCTAAAAATATGTCTGGGGCTATAACTTTTGAGGAAGGGAGAGATGTACAGTAGAAAATAGTAGAAAATAATAGAAAAACTCTAAAAATTTGTTCTTAATTGTCTCTGTCAGACTGTCAGACTAAATTGAGTAGGTGTAGGGTAGTGATGGCGATCCAAGTGTCCAAACTACAACTTATTTATATCAGTGGCAAACAGCAATTTAAAGGGAACCTGCCATCAGAAACTGGCCTAAAAACTACTACCAGTATGTTGTCTAGCAGCTTTATACCTTAAAGATCATGTTTCTGTCATAGCCCAGCATGGTTCTATCACCCAGAAAATCAACTTTGAAGTGAAATGTAAACTGGTAGTTTAAAGTCAAGGAGGCGGAGAGTTTAACAGTCAAGTCAAGCTCTCCCTGCCTCTTAACACCTCCTCACATGACTAACATCATGCACCAGACTGTGAAGTGTGCTTCAATTCAGTGTGATTAGTTCCAGCACAGTTAGTAATAATGTTAGTATTGTTATTGATGATGACAGACTGCTCAGTTTGGTTCAAACAAATACAATTAAGAAAAGGGGAGGGATTTTGGATTTTTAGTGGACTAGTCTGTCAGTGGACCTCCGAACAGGAACAATCGCTGGGCCCAGAACAAGAGTTCTAATGATAATCCAACTTCTTACTCTTCCTGCATCCATGCAGGCCATGATGTGGCTCTTTAAAATAAAATGTGACATGCCCTGGGCTGCCTGGGGCTGGAGGAGGAGGCCTTGTTTTCTTTGGTGAACTCTGTTCTGGGGCGACAGATGGGTGCTCACAGAGAGGACTCTGAGTGCCACCTCTGGCATCTGTACCATATGTTCTCCACCACTGGTGTAGGGGTTCCATGAGTGAAAATTCTGTTTGAGCTACTAGAGAATGACCTACAGCATACTTTTGTTTTGCTTACTGTATACACGGAATATATTTTCAACAAGGTCTTGTTAGCTTCTTGTGTATGGATCTATCAATTATAAACCTTAATTCCTTAATGGGGTTGATTGAAGATATTTGGTTTATTATTGTATCAGAACCTCATTTATCAGATGATCTTATGGTGTGCAATGGGCCATTTTAGTACTGATCACCATCATTGACTAGGAGCCTACAAACTACACAAACCGTTCATGTGCCAATGTGGGCAAAAGAAGAGAATATTTTATCAAGGAGATAATAAATTAAATATATGTTTTGTGGTTCATCTGATAATTTGCGGAAAAAACTGTCTGAAATACCTTACCCTACCTTGATTAAAGCTTTTAGACTTTTTAGACACAAAATATGCAAATGTGCCAAAGTTTTGTTGTTTTGTGGTACAAAGTATGACTCCACAGTCTTACACTAAGCCAGATTTATCATTCAACAGCAGTCACAGTGATAAATGAGGCGTAGGTAGTCCCTCACGACCTCTGCGCCCCTTCAGTGAAGGGGGGGGTGCGGCTGGCCGAGTGGAGGGTCCGGCCGGCCGGGAGTGGTCTGGTGCGAGGCATTACTGTCCCCACACCGGCGCACTCGCTGCCGACTTTTCACATGTTAAAAGTCGCTGGCTATGTTTATTTCTACAACAGGCCCTGCCTCTCTATATATTCTGCTGTGAATATGCGGCGGGCAAACATATGCTGGCATATGATAAATGTCCCCCTTTCAGTTCGTGCTAAATGTCCCTCTTTAAGTTGAATTTGTATGTAAGTCAGAACAAGTGTAGTTTGTTAGTGTAACTCAAGACTCAAAACCCAATATTTTGGTCCAAGTGGCAACTGGATTTTCTAACTTTTTGGTTGTCATAAGAGCAAGGATTATCAATTTACCTTCATTGCAGACAACTTTGATAAATCTTACAGCTAAAGTTCAGTGAATTACTAACATCAAGTTTTCCGTCTGTACCTTAAGTCAGGGACTGCTTGTACATTCATCATTTAGGTGCCGTTCCGAAAGGCAACCGTTGTAAAGGTGACCATTGTGCTGATGACCTCAGAGCTAGGTTGGGCTCACAGATGTATTGAAGGCTCTATAAGAACCTTTCATTCTACAAATTTCTACATAAAAACATGCAAGACATTTTTGTGCAACATAACAAGGCAAAATAAAATCTACAGATTTTTAGTTGTTATTGTGTGAAAGTGAAGGAAAAAGCAGTATAAATAGCTTTTGTTCCCTTTAACCTTGCAAAATGTTGTAGACTGTTATTACTTGTATGTGAAATGACCTCTTGTAAATGTGTGAACCTCAATGCAGCACAGCTAATTATTACAGAAAAATATTACCAGATTATAATGTTGGTTTCATATGGAGTGTAATGAGAACTATGTCAGAACATGTCTCTTGTATAAAACTGTCAAGTGTATTCTTTTGAAAAGGAAAAGGTTCCCTGAGGCCTGGTTCACACGGATGTCTTCTTTTCTTGTGGGACATCACCTACAATAAAGTTATTCAACCTACAGTACAGCTTGCTTGTTTCTGAAATACTCCTAACAAAAAGACTTTTAAAGCCATTGTGTACTTTACACTTGTGATTCTCTTAAAATGTTATCAGTTTATAAAAGAAACAATATAATATATAGAATAATTACAATAGCAAATAGAATAGTTGCCAAGAAATCATATTGAAGTGGTGGTACATTGAATTCCCTATACAAATCAATACATTTATACAGTATATAGTGCATATTCTGTATATATATGGTATTTTGATACATTGATTTCCATTCCATAGGTTTTTATTGAAATAGCTTTACATTTTTGGTTAAGTGTCAACAATGAAAACGGGACATAACTGCTAGAAATAACGAAAACATCTAATAACTATCAAAATAATCCAACATAAGGGTATCAAGTTAATAAGTCTGGGGAATGTGTTCCATATGAAAAAATACTTGGTGGAAAAATGATGACAAATATTATGGAAAACAATTGTCATAAAATAAAAAAACTCTAGTATGTGAGCTGGGTCAGCATAGGCAAACAGTAGATCAGCAGGAGGTAATAGCATCCATGGGTTCAATCTAAGATCCAGGAATGTCCTCAACTGGAGGGAAAAGGGGCTACGATATGGGGTTTAAAAGAAAAGGAATTGCAGCCAAGACTGAAACCAAAAAGACAGGACATATCCCTGGAATACAGAGAACATATAATAACTAGCAAAATAAACCAACATATGAGTATTAAGTTCAGGAGTCTGTGGGAAGTGTTCCATCAGAAAAATTACACAGCAGAATGCGATAAAGAAACTTCAAATTATGAGCCGCGGAAAACATATGTCATATAATAAAAATAACCCTAGCTTGTGTAAGATTGGTCCAACATAGCCAAACCCTGAAAAAAGTTGTTCAGTAGGAGGAAGTAGCATAAATCCACAGGTCCAAACTTTCCTGGGTAGGGGGCAAATTGAAATGGGTGGAAGGATCAGAGGGTACAGGGGGTACAAGAAAAGGAACTGTAGTTAGGAGAAGAAAACCCAAATAAAACCAAAAAAGAGTTCCCAAACCTAAGGGCAAACAACGTATCAGATCCAAGGATCTTATCGTTCTCCATAATCTTGATCAGCTTAACTTTGAGAGAATCTTAGCTAATTTGGGGGAAGTTTTCCAGGCCCAGGTAATTGTACTCTTAGTGCCTAAACTTTTGAAAATTAATATGCAAAATTAATTTTATACATTGTTTTTATATTTTGTACTTGTATTGTACAATGGGTATGAAAAGTATTCAGACCCTTTTAAATGTGTCACTCTTTGTTACATTGCAGCCAATTAGTAACATGCAAAAAGTATTTGCTCATTTATTAAGCAAGAAAAATGGAAGTATTACATGGTCATAAGTATTCAGACCCTTTACTCAATATTGAATAGAAGCCCATTTTAGTACAGCCATGAGTCTTCCTGGGATTGATGTAACAAGTTTTTTACTCCTAGATTTGGGCACCCTCTGCCATTCTTCCTTGCAGATCCTCTCCAGTTCCCTCAGGTTGGATGGTGAACGTTGGTGAAAGCCATTTTAAAGTCTCTCCAGAGATTCTCAATTGGGTTTGGTCATGGCTCTGGCTGGTCCAGTCAAGAAGGGTCACATAGTTGTTCTGAAGCCACTGCTTTGTTATTTTAGCTGTATGCTTAGGGTCATTGTCCTGTTGGAAGGCGAACCTTAGACCAAGTATGAGGTTTAGAGGATTTCATCCAGGATATCTCTGTACTTGGCCGCATTCATCTTTCCTTCAATTGCAATCAGTCGTCCTGTCCCTGCAGCTAGAAAACACCCTTTGATATGATGCTGCCACCACCATGTGTCACTGTTGGGAATGTATTTGGCAGGTGATGAGCAGTGCCTGGTTTTCTCTGCACATACCACTTAGAATTAACACCTTATTTTTCATAGTCTGGGAGTCCTTCATGTGTTTTTTTGCAAACTGTTCCAAATTTGCCAGTATTTCATATTACACGTTCACCACCAGAATAATGTTTTGATATGATAGTGGGACTTGGGGGATGTGGAGTAGCGAAACATTTTATGATTTTACTACAGTATAGCAGTATATGGAGAATTGCACATGATCTGTTACAACTGCATCGGCACATTGTAACTAGAGATGAGCGAGCACTAAATGCTCGAGTGGCTCGTTATTCGAGACGAACTTTTCCTGATGCTCGAGTGCTGTCTCGTTTCTAACGAACCCATTGAAGTCAATGGGAGACTCGAGCATTTTTCAAAGGGACCATGGTTGGAAATAAAATGTTATTTAATTGAAAAAGAATGTCTTCTGATAAGTTAGCAGATGTATGCAAACATCTGCAATTCTATTCTTCACTGCTTGCGTGTATATTATGTCACGACAAGTTAGCAGATGTGAAGAAAAGAAGAATAGAATAAAAAACAGTGAACACAGGATCATTTAAGTGAAAAAAAGCCAGTGAAAAACACAGTGACGAATAGATTGCAGATGTTCGGCACAACTGCTTACTTGTCGGGATCCATGTGCTGTGCCTCCCGGTGTCTCCGTGCTGCTGCTCCCCGGTGTCTCCGTGCTGCATGCTCCCCGGTGTCTCCGTGCTGTGCTCCCCGGTATCTCCGTGCTTGAGTCCCCAGTGTCTACGTTGATGCTCCGTGTCTGCTTCCCGATGATCCGTGCTGCTCCCCGGTGTCTCCCGTGCTGCCCGGTGTCTCCATTCCTGCCCACTGGATTTTCCGTTGCGCCCCAGTGCTCCAGTTCTGCCCCGATGTCTCCGTTGCTATGCCCCTGCCCCGATGTCCTCCGTGCTGCCCCAGTGTCTCCGTGCTGCCCAGGTGTCTCCGTTCTGCCCATGCCCAATGTCTCCGTGCTGCCAGATGGTCTCCGTGCTGCCCCAGTGCCTACGTTCTGCCCAGGTCTCCGTTCTGCCCTGACTCGATGTCTCCGGGCTGCCCCAGTGTCTCCGTGCTGCCACCAGTGTCTCGTCTGGCCCCTACCAATTGTCTCCGTGTGCCCCAGTTGTCCGTTGCTGACCCAGTTCTACGTTTGCCCCCTGCTCGATGTCTCCGTGCTGCCCCACAGGTCTATTTTTCCGTGCACTCCCAGATTGTTCCGTGCTGCCCAGTGTATACGTGCTGCCCTCCAGGGTCTCCGTGCGCCCCAGTGTCTCCGTTCTGCCCCTGCCCCGATGTCTCGTGCGCCCAGTGTCTTGTGATGCCCAGGTCTCGTTCTGCCCCTTCCCCGGTCCTCAGTTCTGCCTGCCCGATGTCTCCGTGCTTGCCCAGTGTCTCCGTGATGCCCCTGTCCGTGTCTCCAGGCGCCCGAGTCTCCGTGCTGCCCGTGCCCCGTTCTGCCCAGTGTCTATGTCTGCCCTGCCCGATGTCTCCGTGCTGCCCAGTGTCTCCGTGCTGTCCAGTGTCTCCGTTCTTGCCCCTGCCCGATGTCTCTGTGCTGCCCCAGTGTCTCCGTTCTGTCCCGCCGATTCTCCGTGCTGCCCAGTGTCTGCCGTGCTGCCCCAGTGTCTCCGTTCTGCCACTTCCCCGATGTTCTCCGTCCTGCTGCCCCAGTGTCTCCGTGCTGCCCCAGTGTCTCCGTGCTGCCTATGTCTCGTTGCGCCCGATTTCTCCGTGCTGCCACGTCTCGTGCTCCGCCCAGTGTCCCTGACCCGATTGTCTCGTGCTGTGTTCCCCGATGTCTCTGGTGATGCTCCCCGGATCGTGCTGTGCTGCTCCCTGGTGTCTCTGTGCTGCTCCCCGTGTTTTCAATGTGTTCTTCACACATATATATTGTTCTTCACATAATATTTTGTTCAGCGCGTATCTTCCGACAAGTAAGCAGATGTGCCGAAACATCTGAATCTCATTCTTCACTGTGTTATTCACTGTGTTTTCACTTAAATGATCCTGTTCACTGTGTTCACGTTTTATTCTATTCTTCATTGTTCTTCACTGTGTTTTTTTTTTTAATAATGCTCAATCTCGAGCAGGGGAGGGAAATACTCGTCGAGCAACGATCCGTTTCGAGTACCTAATACTCGAACGAGCATCAAGCTCGGACGGAGTATACCGTCATCTCTCAATTGTAACACATCTTCAGGAATGACAAGATCTGAAGAAAGACAAATTCCGATGTCAAACACAATGGTACACATTTACATACCGTCCACATCGCGATCCCCAAACAGAAGTCCAATGAATGGATTGTGCCGCGATTCCCTACCAGCGTGTGACCGATTGCCTGCATTGTGCTCGCTCCTGCTCAGTCCGCAGAGTTATCCTTTCTTACCTCCCGGTGTATTAAGTGCTTGCGGTTTTTCGACTCGTCAGATTGTCAGCCGGAATGATACCTTCATAAAGAATTAGTCCCATCTTTTATCAGCTGTGGCACTGCCAAGGAAGTGATAGTAAAGGATTCCATAGACAGTATTACTTCAACTAGTAAAAAAAATAATTTAATTTCTGAAATAAGTGACATGATAATAAAAAGATAAAAGTAAAAAATTAATTTAATCCATTGTGCAGTCCATCATGCTATAGGACAGGACACTATCATGTCTGAGAGGGCATTCGTATCACTGAGCGATGAAATACTAAATTAAGTTGTCAAAAGCAAACTTAAGGTCAATGCTTTCTGCTGTCCAATGACAACTGATAGGTGCTATGGCAACATACATGACGATTTTTTGGACTATTAATCTATTATTCACATTCAACTGAATTTATTGTCTTCTGTCCTACAAAAATTCTTTCCAACCACAGTACATTGTTTCCAGTGAACCCTAAATATAATAACATGGTATTTAAAATCTGGGAAGCCATTTATATTGTGTTTGCTATAGTGGTGATAGTTATGAATAAAAGATATAAAACCATTTTTTCTTGGTAAGTTAAAATAACTGAAAAAAGTGGAGGCCTTTGGTGTAGTATATAACATTGAAGATGCATTCAAAAACTGCCGTTGATGACGCTTGTTATCAAGACTTAGATCTACACATTGTTACTATTATTCAGTTCTTGTGGAAAGATCACCAAAATGTTGTAAACAAAAAGACCCCGTGGAATTAAGGACATTTATATTACCAGGCACTTACTAGAAATGCACCGAAAAATAGTCTAATGTAAAGGATCCATCAACTCCTGCATTTAATGTGAATACACATATATAAAACATCAAACATTATGGCAGATAAAATATATTAAAATAAGGCTTAAACTATACCACATGACCAGACAATGCTTGATTACGGTTCAGGAGTTTTAAATGTGATTACATTAGTCACCATGTGTTATAATAAAAACATATCTTGTTTACTCTTTACTATATGGACAACAATACGGGAAAAGTTCCTTCCAATCTCCATGTATTCAAGCTATTGGGTAGGGGACCATTGCAAATAATTCTCCAAAAACTATGAATCTTTGAAGCATCTTTAAACATTTCCAAGTAGATACTATGCACCATTCCTCCCATGGCTCTGCTCGCAAATGGGAGATGTTATCCGGTAAAGGAATATCATGAGAAGACTTGCCAATGCCCTTGGAAAACATGTTCAAAAAAATGGTCATTCTGATGGTAACTCTGACTGGTGGCACTGCCTTTAAAGACCTCTGAAGGATTTTGAGAAGTTAACCGAGCTCTCAAAGGCAGTTCACTTCAATGCATAAAACACACACAAACTAATACAAAACACGCTAGATCTACATCCCACTCCACCTTATCAATACTGTTACTTGAAAGACCATGGTTGCAGCAGGTACCATCCCTCTAATATCTGAACTATTGTTAAGGTCTCTTTCCCCAATCGCAAACTAGCCAAAAAAATTATAAAATTCAAAGCCACTCTTATACTAAAAATTCACACGTTACTCAGCATAATATGATATATGATGCCACATCCTCCATTTCTTATGCTGGATGCCAGGGCTGCCTGACACATGTGGGCTCTATATGGATGCTTCCGCTGTAGTTACGCCCCTAGGAATCTTCTTAGCAAACAATCTGTCAACTACAATGGAACTCATTTATATTCTCACAGTTACTTGGAAATTTTGATTTAAGATGTTAAGTGCTTTACAAATAAATTTACTTGAGTAAGGATAAATAGGCATTGGTAATTGGCACAGAAATACAAGTTGATGCATTTCCTTGTATGAACCGAATAAATAGCCTACAATTAATTAGTCATAAGTGACATTCTGCTTGTAGGTAGTTTTCATTTACTTGGTTACACTTTTACAATCCTACAGATATTAGGAGTGAACAGTCTAATCGAAATAGGTAGTTGGCCAGCGAATGTAACTTATATAGGTTAGTGAAGCCATTCTCACTACTACTCTGGTAAAAAAATAAAGGCCCCCTAGCTCTTCTTTAAATTGGGTGCAGCTCTTTAATGTGTTAAAAATGGGTGGACACTTCTTTTCCTGCTGGATGTTCTGCCATATCCTACCTTCTAAATTAGGGCCATGGGCTAGTATCTGTTGCACTTTAATGGAGTCCCAGAACTGGAACATCAAGACATCCAAAGCAGCGGTGGTGTATAATTAATAAATTGGAGCATTCATTTGTTTTCTGCCTTAAAGGCAATTTGACTAGTATTGTCACTGACTAATCCACTTGTGAGTACTTGCTCTCTAGCTGTTGCTGGCTAGAGGCAGGGTAAATTAGTTTTACCACAGGTACTAAGAAACCGTCCCATTAAAAGAGGATTAGAGGGATTGTTGGTTCGCTGCTGGGGTCCAACTGAGTGGATATAGCACACAAAGACCTTGGTGTATAGAGGAAAACTACGGACTGACGCATACAGTTTTAGTCTTAAAATAGTTTGCAAAACATTGTACAATGTTTCACTTCTGGTTATGTTGCAATATAAACAGACATATATATGTATATATTATTACCTACTTAAATCCACATTTGCGGCCATTATCAATCAGTTTCAAACTAGGCCATTTTTAGCTAAGCTACATGTTAGCCCGTTTTCATCCACATTGATGCAGAATGCTACCTGGAGGGGTCACTAACAATAGACTCCCCCTAATATCCAGTTAATAGTATTTTTCTCTAGTTGTAAATACTACATAATTATGAAACTTTGACTACACTACTGACTTCTGATTTACAAACAATATGGAAAGTTTTATTGATTCAAATGGTAATGTTAGGACCTGCAGTACTCCAAGCAGAAACACACGGTTTCCATTAAGCTGTTGCCTTACTGTAGCAGTTTCTAAAAATATGTCTGGGGCTATAACTTTTGAGGAAAGGGAGATGTACGTGAAAATATAGAAAATAATAGAAAAACTCTAAAAATTTTATTTAATTGTCTCTGTCAGATCTGTCAGACTAAATTGAGTAGGTGTAGGGTAGTGATGGCGATCAAGTGCCCCAAACACAACTTATTTATATCAGTGGCAAACAGCAATTTAAGGGAACCGCCATCAAAACGGCCTAAAAACTACTACCAGTATGTTGTCCTAGCAGCTTTAACCTTAAAGATCATGTTTCTGTCATAGCCCAGCATGGTGCTATCACCCAGAAAATCACTTGAAGTGAAATGAAACTGGTAGTTTAAAGTCAAGGAGGCGGAGAATTAACAGTCAAGTCAAGCTCTCCCTGCCTCTTAACACCTCCTCACATGACTAAATCCATGCACCAGACTGTGAAGTGTGCTTCAGATTCAGTGTGATTAGTCAGACACGTTAGTAATAATGTAGTATTGTTATTGATGATGACAGACTGCTCAGTTGGTTCAACAAATACAATTAGAAAAGGGGAGGGATTTTTGGATTTCTAGTGGACTAGTCTGAGTGGACCTCCGAACAGGAACAATCGCTGGGCCCAGAACAAGAGTTCTAATGATAATACCAACTTCTTACTTCCGCATCCATGCAGGCATGATGTGGCTCTTTAAAAAAAATGTGACTGCCTGGGCTGCCTGGGGCTGGAGGAGGAGGCCTCTGTTTCTTTGGTGAACTCTGTTCTGGGGCGAAAGCGGGTGCTCACAGAGGACTCTGAGTGCCACCTCTGCATCTGTACCATATGTTCTCACACTGGTGTAGGGGTTATGAGTGAAAATCTGTTGAGCTACTAGAGAATGACCTACAGCATACTTTGTTTTGTTACTGTATACACGGAATATATTTTCAACAAGGTCTTGTTAGCTTCTGTGTATGGATCTATCAATTATAAACCTTAATTCCTTAATGGGGTTGATTGAGATATTTGGTTTATTATTGTATCAGAACCTCATTATCAGAATGATCTTTGGGTGTGCAATGGGCCATTTTAGTACTGATCACCATCATACTAGGAGTACCAAACTACCAAAACCGTTCATGTTGCCAATGTGGGCAAAAGAAGAGAATATTTTATCAAGGAGAATAAATTAAATATATGTTTTTGTTTGCGTTCAGTCGTGACTCTGTAATATTTGCGGAAAAAACTGTCTGAAATACCTTACCCTACTTGTAAATTAACATTTTAGCTTTAGCATCTATTATGTTAGACACAAAATATGCAAAGTGCCAAGTTTTGTTGTTTGTGGGACAAAGTATGACTCCACAGTCTTACACTAAGCCGATTTATCATTCAGCAGCAGTCACAGTGATAAATGGGTGTAGGTAGTCCCTCAGAACCTCTGCGCCCTTCAGTGAAGGGGGGTGCGGCTGGCCGAGTGAGGGTCGGCCGGCCGGGAGTGGCTGGTGCAAGGCATTACTGTCCCCCAGGCGCACTCCGCTGCCGACTTTTCAACATGTTAAAAGTGCTGGCTGTGTTTATTTCTACAACAGGCCCTGCCTCTCTGATATCTCTGCTGTGAATATGCGGCGGCGCAAACATATGCTGGCATATGATAAATGTCCCCCTTTCAGTTCTCTAAATGTCCTCTCTTTAAGTTGAATTGTATGTAAGTCAGAACAAGTGTAGTTTTAGTGTAACTCAAGACTCAAAACCCAATATTTTGGTCAAGTGGAACTGGATTTTCTAACTTTTGGTGTCATAAGAGCAAGGATTATCAATTTACCTTCATGCAGACAACTTTGATAAATCTTACAGTAAGTTCAGTGAATACTAACATCAAAGTTTTTCCGTCTGTACCTTAAGTCAGGGACTGCTTGTACATTCATCATTAGGTGCCGTTCCGAAAGGCAACCGTTGTAAAGGTGACCATTGTGCTGTGACCTCAGAGCTAGGTGGGCTCACCAGATGTATTGAAGGCTCTATAAGAACCTTTCATTCTACAAATTTCTACATAAAAACATGCAAGACATTTTGTGCAACATAACAAGGCAAAATAAAATCTACAGATTTTTAGTGTTATTGTGTGACAGTGAAGGAAAAAGCAGTATAAATAGTTTTGTTCCCTTTAACCTTGCAAAATGTTGTAGACTGTTATTACTTGTATGTGAAATGACCTCTTGTAAATGTGTGAACCTCAATGCAGCAGCTAATATTACAGAAAAATATCCAGATTATAAGTTGGTTTCATATGGAGTGTAATGAGAACTATGTCAGAACATGTTCTTGTATAAAACTGTCAAGTGTATTCTTTTGAAAAGAAAAGGTTCCCTGAGGCCTGGTTCACACGGATGTCTTCTTTTCTTGTGGGACATCACCTCAATAAAGTTATTCAACCTACAGTACAGCTTGCTTGTTTCTGAAATACTCCTAACAAAAGACTTTTAAAGCCATTGTGTATTTTACACTTGTGATTTCTTAAATGTTATCAGTTATAAAAGAAACAATATATATATGAATAATTACAATAGCAAATAGAATAGTGCCAAGAAATCATATTGAAGTGTGGTACATTGAATTCCCTATACAAATCAATACATTTATACAGTATATAGTGCATATTCTGTATATAATGGTATTTTGATACATTGATTTCCATTCCATAGGTTTTTATTGAAATAGCTTTACATTTTTGGTTAAGTGTCAACAATGAAACGGGACATAACTGCTAGAAATAACGAAAACATCGTAATAACATCCAAAATAAGGGTATCAGTTAATAAGTCTGGGGAATGTGTTCCATATGAAAAAATACTTGGTGGAAAAATGATACAAATATTATGGAAAACATTGTCATAAATAAAAAAAAAAAACTCTAGTATGTGAGCTGGTCAGCATAGGCAAACATAGATCAGCAAGGAGGTAATAGCATCAGGGTTCAATCTAAGATCCAGGAATGTCCTGACTGGAGGGAAAAGGGGCTACAGTATGGGGTAATAAGAAAAGGAATTGCAGCCAGACTGAAACCAAAAGACAGGACATATCCCTGGAATACAGAGAAACATATAATAACTAGCAAAATAAACCAACATTGTGAATATTAAAGGAAACCTACCACTTGTGGCAGGTTTGATGGAAATACCGGGCACCAGCTCCGGGGAGCTGGACGGAGCTATTTTTGTTAGTGTTTTAAACCGCGGTATTGGGTTTTAAAACACTTTTAAAACTTTAAGCCGGCGCAGGGAGGTACGCTCGTCGGCGCTACCATGCGAGGCTCCTTCACTTCTATGCAGCCGCGCGCCACGGTATCGCGCGGCGCAGAGTAAGCGCGAGCCGCGACTCCTGCGCCGGCTATAAGTTTAAAGTGATTCAAACCGCGATACCGCGGTTTTAAAACAATAACAAAAATAAGCTCCTGGCACCAGTCATCCTGAGCTGGTGAAGGTTTTCCATCATAAACTGCACCTTCAAGTGGTAGGTTTCCTTAGTTCAGGAGTCTGTGGGAGTGTTCCATCTGAAAAATTACACAGCAGAAAGATAAAGAAACTTCAAAATATGAAGCGTGGCAAAACATCAGTCAAATAATAAATTACCCTAGCTTGTGTAGAGATTGGTCCAACATAGCCAAATGCTGTGAAAAAGTTGTTCAGTAGGAGGTAGTAGCATAAATCCACGTCCAAACTTTCCTGGGTAGGGGGCAGGGCAAGATTGAAATGGGCGGAAGGATCAGGGGTACGGGGGTACAAATAAAGGAACTGTAGTTAGGAGAAGAAACCCAAATAAAACCAAAAAGAGTTCCCAAACCTAAGGGCGAACAAAACTATTAGATCCAGGATCCTATCGTTCTCCATAATCTGATCAGCTGAACTTTGAGAGAATACTTAGCTAATTTGGGGGAAGTTTTCCAGGCCCAGGTAATTGTACTCTTAGTGCCTAACTTTGAAAATTAAATGCCAAAATTAATTTATTCCATTGTTTTATATTTTGTTTTTACTTGTATGTGTACAATGGGTATGAAAAGTATTCAGACCCTTTTAAATGTTGCACTCTTGTTACATTGCAGGCCATAGTAAACATGCAAAGTATTTGTCATTTATTAAGCAAGAAAAATGGAAGTATACATGGTCATAAGTATTCAGACCCTTTACTCAATATTGAATAGAGCCCATTTTAGTACAGCATGCAGTCTTCCTGGGATTGATGTTGTAAAAAGTTTTTTACTCCTAGATTTGGGCACCCTATGCCATCTCTTCGGCAGATCTCTCCATTCCCTCAGGTTGGATGATGAACGTTGGTGAAAGCCATTTTAAAGTCTCTCCAGAGATTCTCAATTGGGTTTGGTCATGTCTGGCTGGTTCAGTCAAGAAGGGTCACATAGTTGTTCTGAAGCACTGCTTGTTATTTTAGCTGTATGTTAGGGCATGATGGGCAAACTTTGAACTTGTGTGTGTAAAATTCGCCAAAAAAAACCGAGCAAACTCCGTGCTGTGTCACCTTTAGAAAAAAAAACTATTTTGTAACAAACATGTCGCAGCAACCTCCCTTTAAATGTCAGCAGACGGCTCCCCTTATTAATACCATGTCCAGCAGGCTGCCTCCTTATTAATAACATGTCTGCAGCGGCCTCCCCTTATTAATAAATGTCCTGACAGCGGGCTTCCCTTAATAACATGTCCTGCAGCGGCCTCCTTCCCTAATAAAATACACCAGTCGGCCTCCCTTTACTTATTAAAAAGCCTCCAGAGGCCTTCCTTCCCTAATAAAATGCCCCAGCGGCCTCCCTTTACTTACTAAATTACCCCTAGGGCCTCCTTTAATACTAAAATACCCCTAGCCGCCTCCTTTACTACTAAATACCCCTTAGCCGCTCCTTGTATACTAACATCAATACCCCTAGCGCCCTCCCTTTCTCAAAAAATACCCCTAGACGCCTCCCCTTTAACTATATATAATAATAAAAACTTATATACTTACCAGTAATGTCTTCTTCCTGTAGCTTTACAATGCAGACGGATCGGCACCTCCAGTTTGCACCGTCGCGCCCTGTTGTCACGTGACATGCAGTGACCTACGTCAGGTCGCCTCAGTCACCGGACGCGAGCAGCGCGTCTTGGCGCCAGAGCCGGAGGAGTTTGCAGGACGGTAGCGGACCAACCCCGGCGCCGGACAGGTAAGCAGGGGCGACAGAAACACAGGAACGGGGGAGGACATTTACACAGGGACCAGCATCATTACACAGAGGGGGGGGGCGGACTGCGGGCGGTGGGCGGCCGCGTGTCACCAAAAATGCTACGTGTGTCAGTGCTGACACGCGTGTCCATAGGTTCCATTCACTGGCTTAGAGTCATTGTCCTGTTGGAAGGCGAACCTTAGACCAAGTATAGTTTAGAGGATTTCATCCAGGATATCACTGTACTTGGTCGCAGATCATCTTTCCTTCCAATTGCAACCAGTTGTCCTTTCCTGCAGCTGAAAACCCCCATAGATGATGATGCCCACAACAATGTGTCACGGTTGGGAGTATTTGGCGGTGATAGCAGTGCCTGTTTCTCTGCACGTACCACTTAGAAATTAACACTTTATTTTTCATAGTCTGGGAGTCCTTCATGTGTTTTTTTGCAAACTGTATACAGTTTTCATATGTCTTGCACTGAGGAAAGGCTTCCATCGCCACACTCTCCCACAAAGCCCCGACTATTGGAGGGCTGCAGTGATAGTTGACTTTGTAACTTTCTCACGTCTCCCTTCTTCATCTCTGGAGCTCAGCCACAGTGATCTTCGAGTTCTTCTTTGCCTCTCTCACCAAGGCTTTTCTCCCATAATTGCTTAGTTTGGCTGGACAGCTAGGTCAAAGAAGAGTTGTGATTGTCCCAAACGTCTTTAATTTAAGGACTTTGGAAGCCACTGTGCTCTTAAAAACCTTAAATGCTGCCAGATCTTTGCCTTGCCATGATTCTCATGTGATCTGATATTCAATGTGAGCTGTGAGGTCTTATATAGACAGGTGTGTGCCTTTCCTTATAACGTCCAATCAGTTTAATTAAACATAGCTAGACTCCAATGAAGAAGTAGAACCATCTCAAGGAGGATCAGAAGGGAATGGACATTATGTGAGTTAAATATGAGTGTCACAACAAACAGTCTGAATACTTCCGGAAATCAGCTTAGAATCCAGGGGGAACCCTGTTACAGCATAACACCCCTCTTGTTCTTACCCTGGTGGGTGTGCAAGAGGCCTGCACCTGGACTGTGCTTCCATGACATCCAAAGTTATGCTGCAACATAGCCACTCATCTCTTGATTCACATCTGCCCCCATGCACTATTAGGCCCTGGTAAGGATTTTGCAGACACACATCTTACACATCCCCACAGCTGCCATGGAGACCACACGTAACGTATATTAGCATCATCTATTCTGGAGTTAAAGAAAATTAACGCTGAAGAGACACTTTTAGGTCTAGTTTCAGAAGATGAAAAACAACATTTTTTTTTTTAACGTTTTTAGCACATTTAATTTCTTGTACTCAGTGTAACCACTTGTTATTATGGAAAATCTATGACAGCTTCTCTTTCATCATAGCACACCATCTCAAATTGACGCAGCTACTGCTAGTATTACAACAATATTTGAAAAAATAACACTTGCTGTATATTCATGTGTCTTTTCTGAGCGGATAGTGGGTGTTGCGGTAAGAACTGTCAGATAATTGACACCAGTTATAAAGTTGCAGAAAACGCAAACTTCAAACAAAATCATTCATTTCAGATATTTCAATCCATGTTAAAAAAAAAAGTGCAAATATCAGATCAATGTATCAAAGTCTATGATAAAAATAAATTATTCTGGAAACATATCCTGAGAATGGACATAACTGGCTCTTATGGCCACTTAGATTCCCCATAGCCTTCCCCTCTTTTCCACATTCTTCTGTTTCTACCTGCACTTACAGACATTCAATTTGTGTTTACACAAGAAGTAACTTTAGTCCTGTCATTTTTGGGGTTTGCATTTGAATTTTGATAACCTTTTCCCCAAGTGCAAGCTTTATTCCTATTTCTCTGTTGGTTATGTACGCCATAGGCATAGAAACAGGAGACCTTGCTATATCACACATACTCTTAAAATGAAGAAATGAAAGAAAATTCTCACATTTCAACCCCCTAGGGATGTTTACACAATAACGATAATGTTTAACCCCTTACTTTACAATGTTACTAAGTTTTATTGCTGTTTTAGCTCCTGTAACTCCCTAGGCTGGTAAGTGTAAAATTCAAGGGTGAGGGCGGGGACTCTCTAAGAAGACATATTATGATCCCTGTGTACTGACAATCTGTTTACATTATTGGGGTCAAGGTTTATATACACTTTCATTTAGCTTCTGAACATTCACTAGTATCTGATACATAGAAAGAGAGATGAGACAGATCAGAGATGATGAGATCCATGAGATGCAAATAACACATGACATTCTCAGCTCCACTATCACAGCCATAAAATAGACTGTCAGCTCTGCTGTGCCTCCCTCCCCTAGATAAAGACCTTATCTGTCAGTAGCTTGTAGATTTACTCTCCTGATGCTGCTGTTTGCCAGGAGCTTTTGACACATTTGAACAGCACCATGGGTGGCAAATCATGGCAGTTATTGAGCCATTAAGGTTCCCTTTAAGCAGGAACAATACTATGTATGACATTATAAAGAATTATTGAATAGTTATGATGTGAATAAAGCACTTGGGATAAACTAGAAAAATAATTTTTAGCTTCAACTCCTAATGTTAAATTAATTCTATTTCTGTTGCTGCAATATGTATCCGTACCCTCAATGGCAATTGTTTGGTGAGATCATATTGAAATTATTCATCCTCCATATACATGAAGCAGTTGGGCTGAAGGACAATCAACCCATCCCACTAAAACAGAAAACTGGTATATTTCTACAGCATGCAATGGAGTGGAGTACCATTCTATACATCGCCTCAGGCAGCAGAGAGTTTAATTTCACCCCTGTCTATGAAGCTGGCACCTAATCAAATCTAAATCTTTTCTGAAGGTAATATATTGCTGTCATTCATGCCAGAGCTCAGGGAGGTGGGACAGGTGAGTAATAATGAAAAAGAAAATAACTGAAAAATGATCAAATATGAGAAAAGGAGCTTTCCAGGAAAATCTGTCTTAAAGGACTAGAGGGGGTAATATATGAATTCTTTGGGATAATTGGAGCAAATGTGATTAGGACTCAAACTAAATCTTAAGAAAAATTTGGTGACACTTCCACAAAGCCAATTTGTGATGATTTGCTAATTTTCACTTAAAACCATGAACCCAGTTTCTCCTTTCTTTACATAAAAAAGTTTGTTCCTAAGGTATTTCACTGTAAAGAAGCTGAAATTTAAGCACTAAAATGATGCCTTCCAAGGCTGATATTAAAGCAGATTCCATAACAGAATGACACCAGAGGAGGGGTTTCGGCTTTTTCATTACTGTTTTGGGCCGTCAGACAGTGGCTAAATGTTTGCTAAGCTCCTTAGCCTTGGGCTGTGAGCAGAGAAAGTAAATCTGAAGACCTAATCACATCTGGAATATATCAGCTCTTCTCCTGGCTAGTATTACAGTAACCAATTATCTGTAGATCAGCAGACAGCAGAGACTTTAAAGCCCAAATTACTGAACGAGGGAGAGGAGAAAAAAGAAGAGAATACAGGAGATGAAAAGGAAGGCTGTGAGTCTTATCGTGCTAATGAAATCAACCTGACAACCCTGCCAAGCTGCTGGGGTTTTGCAGCATCTAGTGAGGAAAGAGCACTCACAACAAAGGCTCCCAAGTCAAATAGTCAATAGGCACGAAGATATGAAAACTGCAAGAGGTCTCCTCAATGGTGATTTATAGACGTGAAGGCTGCTGGTCACTGTTAACAAGAATCTCTTAGGCTTTCAGGATAATGACATGTTGAAGTGTTTTGATCGGCGTGTCATGATTTCCAGAATGCCCTTAGATGTGCACACACGGGGCACCCCAAGTGTTCTCTTACATACTATTAACAAGACAAAAGTCAACCTTATTTATATCTCAGACAACTGTTCTTTCTAAGTTTTTCATCCTGTAGTACATTCCATGCCAAGTAGTCGCGATAACACATAAGCCAGAACTGCATTGTTTAACATTAACAAAGGCCATGTCTGCTCAATATTGTTCCTTTGTTAGATCGGTTATTGGCTTCTTTTTCTTCTCCAGTAATATAAATAATGTAAGCACTTAGGCTTGCAAAGGGGTAATTTGCGGAGCAAAAAAATGTACAGGAGCAGACGTTTTCATGTGTAGTCATGTCTTTTATCCACACTAAGCGTGCCCCCTGGTCTGCATTTCTATGACCTGTCTGAGGAAAACTTTTATTAGTATATTTCATGCAATTTGTATTGTGGCTCTGGAAGCAGTCAATAATCCTAAGGGCCAAAACATTTGTAAACTTCCTAATAAAGGGTCCGATTAGCTAAAACATGGAGCTATATAGTGATGTTGATGTAAAACAATTATCATACTGAATAGCTTATATATACAATATCTCATACAAGGACCAACTTCTTTTACATTAGTACTGTAGCTCTCTAGCTGTTGCAAAAAAATGACTTGTAGCATACCCTAACATAAGTGGTATAACCAAATGCATGAAATAGACCCCCATAATGCCAACCATGTTCTAAGTAATATTGGGCCAACCCTTGCTTCTTCAGACTCCTTCAGCTTTTTTGTAGTTACATTAACGAGCAAATGCTGAAATAGCCCCCAAAATGCTACCATGTTCTAAGTAATATTGGGCCAACCCTTGCTTCTTCAGACTCCTTCAGCTTTTTTGTAGTCACATTAACGAAGCCAAATGCATGAAATAGCCCCCAAAATGCCTACCATGTTCTAAGTAATATTGGGCCAACCCTTGCTTCTTCAGACTCCTTCAGCTTTTTTGTAGTCACATTAACGAAGCCAAATGGTTCAGAGAGTTATGAACTTATGAATTCTATGATCATCTTGGATCTAAAATTCATGGAAGTTAAGTATGACTTTGGCCATGCAGCATAGCATGCACAATTTTCTACTTTAGAAATAATAAGTTAATATAATATTTGTGATATCCCACACATTAGTAATTATAAGAAATACTCAGACTGCAGTCACACCCTGGCTCTAGTGTGTGGAGGGCTCCAAGGCTCCTTTGTCACATAACACTGAAGCAATAATATAAATAGATAGATGTGATGGGAGATCCCTGTAAAATAGGCCACATTTTTCAAATATCAATGGCCTTTCTCCATTGGCCCTTCTCCCCTTTCTCCCATGGTCTGTGTTCATCAGGGCTCAGTCCTGGGTCCTCTTCTATTTTTCCTCTATACTGCCCCCATTGGAAAAACCATCAGCAGATTTGGTTTTCAGTATCATCTTTATGCTGATTATACCCAACTACAGTATATACATCTACATGTAATATCCCCCTGCCTTAGTAACAAACACTAGTGATTGTCTCTCTGCTGTCTCTTACATTATGTCCTCCCTCTTCTTAAAACTTAAGAGGTAATCCCATCTGGGCATTGACATTTAATTTAATTAATCTGCCATATACATGCATTTCTTCAATTGGATGTTGTTACAATGGAAACCCCTAAAACTCTAATTGTTACTCTGATAGACTGTCACGGGTGCTCCCACGATCCATGTCGCCGATCGCGGGTGCACCCGTGCTCTGCTGCCTGCCGGTCCCCGTCTCCCTGCCCTCACTTACCTCTCCTGGCTCCTGTCTGTGCTCCGGCTCCCGGTGTGTAGGCCGCACGCTCCTTCCCTGCTCCCCCGCTGGGGGGGGCGCACGCGCTGACTTCTCAAGCCTTAAAGGGCCAGCGTCCCCCTGATTGGCTCCTTGCTACTCCGGCTCGCCCTTATAATCCGGCACCTCCTTTCACTCCCCGCCGGATCTTCTCCTAGGATCTCCTATGGTTTCCATGCCAGGCTTCACTAAGCCGTTAGAAAGCCCATTAGCGTTTCCAGATGCTTTCCTGTGTTCCTGTGTGTCTCCAGCGTTCCCAAACGCTCCTGGTGTGTCCTGTCTTCCAGTGTTTCCAGATGCCTCCGTGTTCCTGTCTCCAGCGTTTCCATACGCCCCTGGTGTTCCTGTCTCCAGCGTTACCAGTGGTACCTCCGTGTGCTCCTGCCATCCTCACTGAGACCCATTAGTCTAAAATATAACTTTTATTTCTCAAATTAAAATTAATATGTTGGGAGCTGAGTATTGATTAGTTTATATAAGTGTTATACTACAGCACTGACTAAAAATCTACAAAAAAGTGGAGTGGGTCAATCATTCAAATATGGTCACCAGTATCAGACACTATTAAGTGTAAGTATGGTTCTGATACTCTAAAGGACAATGGTCTCCTATTCGTGTCACTGGGAAGGCATAAAGAGTGACTCTATTCAACTCTATGGCAATATGTGCTTGGACAAAGCTACAAATTGCCTGTGGAGGATGGGTAGAAATAACCCACCTCCACAATGGTGCCTAGCTATTATTCGAAGCCAGAAGCGCCAAGTTGATAGAGATTCCCTATTTAGGGATATGTGGAATGAACCACATTGCCATATAATTCCCAGTGATTAAGGTTGATGGTATCACTGTATCATAGTCATGAAGTGACATGTTATTGAGCCTCATATCCTCTTATATACTCAGTGACTAATGGTGCCACTGCCACTAGCAATGCTAAATAAATAAAATATTTTTAAAATATTTTTACTTTATTATTTATTTTAAAATATAGCCCCGACACCCCTGAGGACGCCACACTTATATAAACGAATCAATACTCAGCTCCCAACATATTAATTTTAATTTGAGAAATAAAAGTTGTATTTTAGACTAATGGGTCTCAGTGAGGTCCCCTTGGACCTTTTTTGTACATAACTGTCTTGGATTGAAATAGGACCCAGTCGTACCTGTCTCAAGTCTTCAGTCTGCCTCCGTGCTTCCTGCTGTGCCTCCCAGGGTTCCAGTCCAGCGTGTCTCCAGTCCTTGCCAGCATTACCAGTGTTCCTCTGGGCTGCTGCTGTCATCCCAGGCTTGGACTGTTTCCTGCACATCCCTGTACCTTGGCTGCCACCGTGGGCCTCATATTAACTCCTGCGGTGGTCCAGAGAGTCCACAGACTCCTCCCTCCGGACTCTTCCCAAAGAGACTTTCAGTTCTGTTGTCTGTGTGAACTGTTACATAGACTCTCGTCTAAACTACTGTAACTTTCTACTAATCAGTCTTCTACTTACTAAACTCTCTCCTCTACAATCTGTTCTTAATGCAGCAGCTAGACTTGTCTTTCAGACCAAATGCTGCATGGATTCCTCCGGTCTATGTCAGTCTCTACACTGCTTGCCTGTATCCTTTTGAATACAGTTTAAATTAATCACCCTCATCCACAAAGCTCTGCATAGTGCTGCACCTCCTCACCTCTCTACTCTCATCTCAGTCTATTTCTCAACCCATGCCCTTTGATCTGCCAGTGATCTTAGATTATTCTCTTCCCTTATTTTAACTTCCCACTCACATTTTCAGGACTTTTGCCAAGCTGCATCAATTCTCTGGAATGCCCTACCCCCAGTCTATCAGACTAATACACAACCTCCAAAGCTTAAAACATGCTCTTCAAACCCATCTCTGTAGGCAGGCCTATCACATTCTCTAACTGCATTCAACTTTAGCTCTCTTTTTACTAACCCATTCTGTGTACCCCTCCCATCTGTTATCTGACATACACCAGATACCACACTATAGGCTTTACTGCCATCCCATTAGCCTTGGACACCGTACAGTGGATACGGATAGTATTCAGAACCCTTTACAATTTTCACTCTTTGCTTCATTGCTGCCAATTGGTAAGATCAAAAACATTTTTTTTGCTCATTAATGTATACTATGCAGCCCATTGTGACAGAAGATAACATAAATGCAGATATTTTTGCTAATTTATTAAACAACAAAAACTGAAAAATCACATGATCATAAGCATTCAGATCATTTGCAGTGACACTCATATTTAATTCACATGCTGTCCATTTCCTTCTGTTCCTCCTTGAGATGATTCTACTCCTTCATTGGAGTCTAGCAATCTTTAAATAGACTATTCCGACTTGATTAGGAAAGGCACACATAAGACCTAAGACCTCACATCTCACAGTGCATGGCAGAGCACATGAGAATCATGAGGACTAAGAACAGCCCAAGGAGCTCAGAGACAAAATTGTGGTAAGGCAAATATCTGGCCAAGATTACAAGAGAATGTCTGCAGCACTCAAGGTTCTTAAGAGAACAATGACCTCTATAATCCTTAAAGAGCAACAGTCAGTGCAATTCGGAGCACTAAACCACAGGTCCTATGGTCTTTTGTCCATCTGCTGAATTAACAGTTAACACAAGGACAAAAACAATGTTCCTGTTTAGTTGCAAAATCGCTAACCCAGGAACTAAACCTGAACTTCAAGAGAATAGGAGCACAGCTGACATGAAGAATCAATTAATAGGTCACCAATATCACCAATCTGGAAGACCCTTTTACCAGTAGAAAAATAATGAAACCTATAAAGTGACACAATAATCTTTTTTTAGTATCTGCTCCATTGTAGATTTAAAGTTTTGGGGATATTTCAATTGTACAATTATTGGTTATTTTGGCCAAATTCTTTGTTTAGCCTCTTTAAAAAATTACAGAATCTTATGTTCGCTTTAGAAACTAATCTGTGATACCAAATAGTTGAACAGAGAGAGTACAACAATGGTTTTGATCCCAAAAAATGTTTACAGTTTTATCCTTTCTGAGATGCACTGGCTTTGCTGACTAATGAAGACAGTAATCCCATAATTGTTAAGTACACACTTGGCATGTTAAGAGCCTAACACAGCTGAATGTTTTCCTACAAATTCAAAGAAAACACTCAGACTGTCTGCCTTGTAGTTACCTGTTTTATGTGCTGAAGAAAAGGGAAAGTGACCAACTAGACACACAGGGGGTAGTGGATAGATAACTGGCTGGATAAAAAGCTTCTTGGTTTATCACAGGTCATCGTGAATGTGAACATGATGAAAATAATCTGCAGAAAAAAAAACTGTTGAGTCAAATACAATTATTGAAAATAAGATCGGCTTAGTGCAAATGTTTAAAGAGGGACAACACCCTTGAAAATAACTGAAGCTTAATTACCTTTACAATGTGCATGGTATATCCTGCCATCATTCTTTGTGATGCATTTAGTTGCACCCCTATGACAGGTTAGATCAAAATCACAGCCATCAAAATACAGAGTATCCGTTTAGGGACTGGATACCTCATCATTAGACTTTTGCACATGACATTCATAAGAAATCTGAAAAAATTCCTCATATTATGCTAAGACGCCACATTATAGCTAATGATATTGAATGTGATCAGGTTGCGACCTGTTTTGATGTGACAAAAGACTATAATGTGCAACAGTTGAATATAGCACAACCACCATTTTAATATTACTACTAGTTGCTGCATATTTCTGGCCAACTTAATAAAGGGTAGCACCTCCAGTCTTCATGCAGGTCATTTCAACAGGGGATAACCCAGCATTTATTGGCTATGAATATCTAAAAACTATTTTGTTTAAAATGACGCACTGACACACCTAGGTATCAGGAGAAGTAGACAGGTAGAAAAGGAAATCCCAGACACTCATAGTATAACAACTCGTCTCTTTTAAACAATCTATTAAAAAAATACAATGATACACAACATAAAGATGAAACCTGCACATTTCAAACTCTCGAAAATTAGTTCTTAATCGAGGACTATGATAGAGAACTAAGAGTAGGAAACGCGTAGGTACTGTTGTACAGTTCTTTTTAATGGATTGAATAAAAGAAGTGAGTTTTAATACTTTGGAGTGTCTGGGATTTCTTTTTCTATTTGTCTACAATTGCCGTCAGCTGACAGGGTTAACCAGGGAAGTGTTGTAGGACATACATCTCTATATCTCTGCTCTTATGTGTTCCACCCTCTATGCAATCATCACTAGTTAATCCGGCACAACTCATTTTTCTATTGTATCAAGGGAAATCCTCTTCTCTTCTTCCTCACATAACCCCATTAGATATATCATCAGCAGATATGCTTGTGAGTCCCATATTTATGCTCTACCCAACTACAGTACATACCTCATTCAAGGCTACAACAGAATATTTTAACATCCTCTTTATCTGGTACTAAATTTATCACTAAATGAACTGCTGACCCAACCCTAACATTTCAATATATTTAATCACTTCCCCGCTTATATCACCTGCACCTCACAATTATCTCAATATCATCGCTCTGATTCACCCTCATCTAGATTTCTTTTATTGCCTACTTATTGTTCTTCCACCTACTAAACTGGCAGCAGCATATATCAGTCTAAACCTTATTCATTCAGTGGTGGCCCACATCACACATCCTACCTTATACCTGTTTAAGCATATACCACTATTGGAAACCATGGAATTAGGGCTCCCACAAACTGCTAAAGCCGTTCCATGAATCACAGACCATGCCATTTCATGGACCGACAACACAGAGACAGTGTCCCTCCTAAATTATTGTGAATATCTCTAAATGATTCTATGTGATCTGCAGTATTTTATTTTACCTAGCATATACAATAAATCTACATGTATTATATTATAATACTGATAATAATAATTCCTTTCTAATAATAATATTTATATAGCACACACAGATTACGCAGCGCTGCACAGGGTTTGCCAAATCAGTCCCTGTCCCCATGGGGCTCACAATCTAAGCAACCTACCAGTATGTTTTGTAGTGTGGGAGCAAACCGGAGAACCCGGAGGAAACCCACGCAAATAAGGAGAGAACATACAAACTCTTTGCAGATGTTCATTGGTAACAAATAACGATAAGGGGAGATTGATCATTCATCACATCTGATGTATTTGGCTGAGCGGCTGCACCAGTGGTCAGAACTGCACCGCAGCCTGCAAACTTTTTGCTGCCCGCGCCCTCCTTTATTAACCTTCACTCCCACTTTGTGTGGAGGTGGCGTGAAGGGAAAATAATCACAATTACTGGTGGTTGGCAAGTAACTATGATTATTTCAGGACTCTTAAGTCAAAAAACTGGTACATGTCTTGTTAAATGTCCCCCATTGTGTAGACACAAGTGCATGTCTATGTGGTGTGAACAAGACCAAAGTGAATGCATTTTGGAGAAGAACAAGGCCCATATAGTTTTTTTACAGACTATTTTTGACTTAAGAAGTTTGTTAGGATCGGAACATGTTGCCAACTTTGGAGACTATTCTTTTATTTGAAGTAGCAGCTTGGATGGTTTTTCTTTTCTTTTGGACTTGATGGGGATTATTTGGACATGCATCATAATAGCACCTTCCTGTGGACTAAAGTGTCAAAGCTTTTTGATCTTGTTGTGTATAGTGTTTTTGGATACAAGGAGTCCATGCTTCCCTGCTTAACAGCAATGTGGGCATTTCTATCTAGCAGGGAAGGAGGGACGCCTTGCATTATGTATCTAGTCCAAAGAGTCCATCCTATGCACTGTGGTGGGTCCATGAAACCGGTCACTGTGCAATCTGCGATTGACAGATGGCAAAGTGAAGCATTTGCATTGAAAATAGAGACCCATATCCTATAGATGTGCCTCATTCTATAAGAATTTCCTGTTATATCATATTGCCTTATATGTATATACAAAAAGCTTTATCCTTCATAGTTGGGATGACTATAAGAAGAGTTTCTTAGACTTACTTCTCCTTACAAACATGGCTAGATTATTTGTTCATTATAAAATACACAAACAAGAATGGAGGTGATTTCATGTGAAAGAAACAAGAGTCTTTGATTCCACTAAAATTGCTTTAGCTCCCAAAACACACATTGTGGTAGCTTCTTAAATGAGTTTTACTGTATTTAATAGACATACTTGACTGGAAACTGCTACTAATTGGGTCTCATTAAGATCAGAGCTTGCCTCGAATGTCAGGAAATAAAAAAAAAACAAACTAATCACACACGCCTCCCAAATAGTAATAAAGTATAAAGTCTAAATACAGCAGAAAAGAGGCACTAGAAACATAGTCTAAACTGTGCTCCGTATTCAGCGTTAGGTAAACTCAGGACATCTGTACGGACCGGAAAGTAAATAATTGGAGATTTAATTCGGAAGGTGATATGCGGCAATTTGCTCCCTGGCAGTGATCATTTGTTATTCCATGGAAAAAGCTTCACACATTCGCTGCAAGTAAAACTTAATGTACACTGTAACCGATCACACTTTTTTCCATTTTTTTTTTCACTTCTTGGTTTGGCACCAAAAATGTGTTAAGTTATTATATATTAACACATTTATTTAATACCGGTAAGTCATGTATAAAAAATATTCACAGTATAAAAAATGTCACAGTATTAAAAAATGCATTAAAATATTTTAAATTTTAGTTGAAGGACACTAGTATTGAAATCTTTGCATTGAATGTATGAAAATATTTCTTTTTTTAATTGTTTTTATTTAATAAAAACGGCTTTAGTCTCATCTTTGGCCAGACTTAAGCCATGGAGTGACAATGACACATAAACTATAGCTGGTCCATGGTGCCATAATATATTGGAATGAACCTTGTAGTATATAAGGGAACTGTCACGGATGGTCCCACGACCCACATCGAGGGTCGCATGCTCACCCGTGCTGCTCTGCCCCCGCCAGCATGTCGCCAGAGCTGCTTACCTCTCCCGGCTCCCGGCTCGCTCCCTTCCGCTGTGCGCGCGCGGCCCCGAGTGCTGGGGCGCGCGCGCTTCCGCTTCTCAAAATTTAAAGAGCCAGCGCACCATTAATTGGAGCTGGCCATTTAACAAAATCTACTTAAGTCTGCCTCTTCCTGCAAGCCTCTGCCGGATCTTTGTGCCTAGCGCCCTAGAGAAAGCTTTTCTGATGCCTTGTGCTCTTTCTGCGAATTCCCGGTGGGACCCTGGTTCCGTTTCTGACATAGGTCCTTTGCCGCCTGCCCTGACCTGTTGCTACGTCTCCGACTCCGATCCTGTGCTGCCTGTCCTGACCTCCTACCTGTCCTCGACTACGAGATTCCCTGCCGTTCCTGTACCTCGACCTTGGCTGCCACTGCGGACAAGTCATGCCTGTGGAACGACCTGGTGGTACCATGCCGCAGCAAGTCCAACCGGCGGCGGCTCTGTGAAAACCGGGTACACACTTAGACTCCGGTCCCAGGTTGGCTTGTGGCATCGTCCGAGTGGTTCAGAGGATCCACAAAACCTCTAAGCCTGACAGTAAGATCTGGCCATGACCCCCCGCCAAGGTTCCGCTTCCCACTCGGCCGACTCTGGCTTCCATCGTGGTCCAGCAATCTCGAGAGATTGCCCTCAACGTGAACAGCTGGAACAGGTACTGCCATGCTGCAGCAGCTGCTAGCCACCACAACAAAAAAACAGGTTCCTGGCCTGTCCCCGTAAGCTCCCGCAACCCCGGCTAGTTCTTCCTGCCGTTGAAAACCCAGGCTACGGCTGTCTATGCCCGGCAAGTATGATAGCGATCCGAAGATGTGCAGGGGCTTTATTACCCAGTGCTCCCTCGCACATAGAATTCGATGCGTCTCAGTTCGTCACGGAGCGATCCCAGGGGTGCCTTCAGGCTGAGCCTCCTCTCTGCCTGTGCTACCTCCTACTTTGGGATAGAGACGACCCCGGTCACCGGCTAATCTCACAGCTTTCTGTTCCAGTCAGTCTTTGAAGAACCTGCAAGGCCTCTTCTGCTGAGACTGCGCTCTTGAGATCTACGCCAGTGGGAACTCACCATGGGAGAAAACGCTGTCCATTCCGAACCCTGGCTTCGGAGTCGCTGGAACGATGCGGCCCTGTCCGCAGCTTTCAAGTAGGGACTTCCTTTCTTCTCAAGTAAGGACGCCCTGGGCCGCTCGGGATCTGCCACCTTCCCTGAGTGGTCTTATCACATTAGCCACCTGATTGAGGTGACGATTCGGAGCGTACCGAGAATTGCGCCTAGAACAACCCCAAGTCCGCCCACAAACGTCTCCCTACGCCTGGCTCCTGCTATCCAAAGACGCTCCCAGTCGTACCATCGCAGAGGAGCCTATGGAGGTGGACAGGGCCAGACTCTTTCCTCAGGAACGCATCAGAAGATGGCCGGGAAACGCCAGCACCTAGGGTTCTTGGGAGAGGCCTCCAGATGGATCCTGCAAAGCTGTCAGCGGTTCTTCAGTGGCCCCGTCCAGTAGGACTGCGTGCTATACAGAGGTTCTGGGATTCGCAAATTAACCGGCAGACCCCGTTCTTCCCACACTTCATCGCTGGTGTCTCCTATTGTGGCGCTCACCAAGAAGGGTGCCAACCCCCGTCTCTGGCCTTCGTCTGCTGAGGAGGCCTTCACAAAATTAAAGTCTATGTTTGCTTCTGCTCCAGTCCTGGTGCGTCCCGACACTGAGAAGTCTTTCCATCTGGAAGTAGATGCCTCCTCAGTAAGGGCGGGTGCAGTGCTGACCATAGTATACGGACCATAAGAACCTTCTCTATCTCCAGACTGCTCAGCAACTCAATCCTCATCAAGCTTGCTGGTCACTCTTCTTGGCCCAGTTTCGACTTCCTTATTCATTTCTGCCGGGGCGAAGAATAAGGCAGAACGCCCTTCCTCGTACCTATCGGATGTTATTGGGGAGGGAAACCGCTCCTCGCATGTCATTCCTCCTGATCGACTGGTACTGGCGCACACTGGGATCTTCGTCAGCGTAACTCCTGCAAGACATATGTTAACCTGCTCTACGGATGCTGTCTTGGGGACATATGCTCTCTGTGGCTGGCATCCTGGGGTGGCAGCGCTTCTCTCTCCCTCATTTCCCTATTCTAATGGTGGCCAGAACTGGCCAAGGATGTTTGGAACTTTGTTGGGTTCCTGTGCTTCGTGCCCGAATAACCATCACGTTTCAAGCCTGCTGGTCTTCTTTCTACCGTTGCCAATACCCAGCTGCCCGTTGACTTATGTGGCGATGGACTTTGTCACAGACTTGCCACCTTATACAGGCTACACACCGTCATCTGGGTTTAAACCGACCGTTTTCTAAAAATGTTGCATTTTGTTGCCTTTGCCAGGTCTGCCGTCTGTTCCACACACCTTGCCAGCCCTTTCTTCACCCACATCTTTCGCTGCATGGACTTCCGTTGCAACATACGTCTCAGACCGTGGGGTCCATTTGTCTCCGCTTCTGGCGTCCCTGTGCAATCGAAGTTACAAGTGAGACGGACTTCTCTTCTGCGCTACCATCCGCAGTTTAATGGACAAGTGGAAAGAGTTAACCAAACTCTGGCTGTGTCACTCCCTGGACTCAGAGTCTGCCGGTGCTTCACCTTCTTTATGTGTATGGAAGACATCCACGTCCACCCCTACCTCTCTCCGTGTCTGCTGATGTTCCTGCTGTGAGAGTGGTAGCAAACCTTAAGACTATTGGGAACAGACTCCCTCAGTCCATGCTCAGGCATCTGCCCGCCACCAAGGCTCAGGCCGATAAAAAAACGCAGGCCTCCTCCCATCTTCTCCAGCGGATAAAGTATGACTGTCTTAAAAATATGTCCGGTGTTGAAGATCCCAGCTACAAGCTTGGTCTCGCTATCTGGTCGCATTTGAGGGGTGAAGCGAATACACCCGTGGCCTTCTCCCACCATGCGCATCCCGAACTCCTTCCATTCTCCCTGCTCAAGCTTGTCGTCCTGAACTGCTTCTCCCGGCAAGTTTCCTCCCCCCCACTCTATTGGCGGATCCACACACACCTATGAGGTAAAGTAGATCCTGGACATGAAAACGGTAAGAGGGAAGTGGTTCTTCTTGGTTGAATGGAAGGGGTTCGGGATCTTGGGAGCAAGAGGACAATATATTGGACGTGATCTCCTGCCAAGGATTCTCCAGCCAGAGGAGGGGTACCGCCAAAGGGGGGGAGTACTGTTACGGTGGTCACAGTGCTGCTCTGCCCCCGCCAGCACAGCGTGCTTACCTCTCCCGGCTCCCGGCTCGCTCCCTTCCTCTGTGCGGGTGGCCCTGAATGCTGGGCGCGCGTGGCCGCTTCTCAAGATTTAAAAGGCCAGCGTGCCATTAATTGACGCTGGCCCTTTAACAAAATCTATTAAGCCTGCCCTTCTGCAAGCCCCTCCAGATCTTGTGCCTAGCGCCCTAGAGAAAGCTTTTCTGATGCCTTGTGCTCTTTCTGCGAATTCCCGTTGTGACCCTGGTTCGTTTCTGACACGCTCCTTTGCGCCTGCCCGGACCTGTTGCTACGTCTCCATCCTGTGCTGCTTCCTGGCTCCTACCTGTCCTCAACTACGAGATTGCCTGCCGTTCCTGTACCTCGACCTTGGCTGCCACTGCGGACAACTCACGCCTGTGGAACGACCTGGTGGTACCATGCCGCAGCAAGTCCAACCCGCTTTGCGGCAGGCTATGGTGAAAACCGGGTACCACTTAGACTCCGGTCCCAGGTAGTGGCTTGTGCCATCGTCCGCAGTGGTTCAGAGGATCCACAACCTCTAAGCCTGACAGGAACTCAATGGTTTTGTGGGAGAAGAGGAGAGCAGAGTGGTGTCATAATAATAAAAACCCTTTATTTATATAGCGCACACAGAGCTTACCAAATCAGTCCCTGTCCCCATGGGGTTCACAATCTAAACAACCAACCAGTATGTTTTGGAGTGTGGGAGGAAACCCACGCAAACATGGAGAAAACATACAAACTCTTTGCAGATATTGGCCTGAGACTAGAACACAGGTCCCCAGCGCTGCAAGGCAGAAATGCTACCCACTAAGCCACCATGCTGCCATAATATATTAAATAGTAGTTAAATTTTAGTTAAATCTGCGGTGGATTTGGGTCCGGCCAGGATTCATTAAGGCAGTTCCTCCGACGTCCAACTCACCAGGTGCGGCGCTGCTAGCCGGCTGAAGTTCCCCGTGAATGCACTGAGTACACGGCCTATTCCCTAGTGAAAGTAAGGCGGGAGGCCCCGCAACACTATTCTTTTTTTTTTTATTCCGAGTGCTTGTTTCTCCGAATCCTTCGGGTTTTCGTTCGTCGGGATGGTGACAATTGCTGTATCTGGGTTGGAGATGGTAATAAAACTAAACTTGTTCCACCCCTCAGTATCTCTGTACCGGGGTTGTTGAGCCCAGAACTGGTCCAGATTAGACATCAGCTCGAAGCTGATATCATACCCCTGTCTATAAGGAAGATTTATTACTGCCAGGATGTCGGCTGGCTGGAAACCCATCTGGGTGCACAACATGTCCCTCACCACATGCCTCCTGTCAGGTAGATCTTCCTTAGCTCCCCTGTGTCTAAACCGAACAACATTTCTCCTGTTGAAGGCCCGGCCGGTATAGCTGGTATTAGAGGAGAAGAATGGGGAACCCCGACTCCATGCATTACCTGATGACTGACCCCTGTCCTGCTGTGGGGGATGTGTGGGCTGTGGACCATCAGTACTAGGGGGCTGCTGAAACCCCAGAACATGGGGTTGCTGATCATCTGCACCATGGGGCACTGATAACTAAAGGGGGAAACTCCTCAGCTTTAGATTGTCCTGCACCCTCCATAACAACACCAGGGCTCTCAGTGTCACTAGCTGCCATAGAAAGCTCCATGGATGACTCAACAGCTGGGACATTACCTCCCACAGAACCTTCAGCAATAACAGAACCATCAGCAATAACAGAACCATCAGCAATAACAGAACCATCAGCAATAACAGAACCATCAGCAATAACAGAACCATCAGCATTAACCCCTTTCATAGTACAGTCCCGAATGTCCTGCTCAAAAACACTCTGCACATCACAGTCCTGAGTAGGAACCCCCTGAGGTGCTACAGAATTACCTTCAGGTGTTAGTCCATTGTCCTCCTGCTGTGCGCTGCCACCTGGGACTTGTGGTGCCTGCACCGCCACTTCACTGCTGTCATCAGTTTTACTTGCAGCTGGGACTTGTAGTACCTCGTCAGGGACTGCTGGGACTTGTAGTGCCTTACTGGGGGCTGCTGGAGCACTTGGCTGCTGTTGCCTTCTCTTATATTTTTCACCCTCCTCAAAAGGCAGTGTTGCTGGTTGCAGTATGGGTCTTGCATGTGCCTTCTGGGTCTCAGACCTGGATATTGAGGCCTTGTCTTTCTCAAACCTCTGTTGGTTTCTATAGGTCTCCCCCACCAGTCCCATTTGGTCAATAGTGGCCTCCATCTTCTGCACAACATCAGCGAGCTGTTTGGCCAGTGAGTCCAGCTTCCTATCTAGCAGGGCCTGCTTCCCCGGGTTTGCAGTCTTTAGCTTATAAGTGCAGTCTATCTGTTTCTGCATATGCAGTTTGTGTTTCTTCAGTGTCTCCATTTTTCTCACCAGTGCTGGTATCTGAGCGGCCAGCTGGAGCTCTGCTGTTGGGGGCTGGAGCTCTGGTGATGGCTCTGGGGGCTGCAGTTTGCTGCTGGGGGCTTGCTCAGGGTTGCTTGCAGTACTGGATCCTCTAGGTTCACTGCCACCGCCTTTCCCTTGCACTGGACCCTGCGTTTTTGGCGCAGAGTACTGTGATCCCTGGAATTTTGTGGTCATTGCTGCTGCACTGGCCTCACAATCTCCTAATGGGCGACTGGATCCCAGAGGTCTTGCAGATTCACCTGTAGCACCTTTTGGTCTTCCCTCATGGCTGCTTCTGGTCACAGCCTGCATTCCCCCAGACCTGGTGCGCTCAGATGGTAACACAACACTCTGCTGCAGGTTCTCCTGGATGGTCTGCCTCTCCAGAGATGTCCTCCTCTGCCTGCCCGGGGTGGAGGTGGATTGTCCACCTGAGGCCTGGGATGGAGGCTGATGCTCACTCTCACTGTTTCTTTCTTTTTGTCTTTCCAACATTGTATCTTTACACACAGACACAGATTACTTCAACAGACACTTACTTTTAGCTGTTTCTTGTTCCACATCAAATTTTACCAAGTTTTTTTGACTGCACACATTTGCAGAATATTTGGGATTAAAATCCCTTGCTGGATGTGTCTGGGTATTAGTTCCCAGTTTAGGCCTTGAAGCCTGGGCCTTGCCTGGGGAATCTCCCCGCCCAGGGTGGCCCCGCCCTGGGCTAGCTCCAGACATTGCAAAGTCTCACGAGCACCACTTGCACACGTCCTCACAGCTTGGAGGCAGTATTATAGTAGTTATATTCTTGTACATAGGGGACAGTATTATAGTAGTTATATTCTTGTATATACGGGGCAGTATTATAGTAGCTATATTCTTATACATAGGGGACAGTATTATAGTAGTTATATTCTTGTACATAGGAGGCAGTATAATAGTAGTTATATTCTTGTACATATGGGCAGTATTATAGTAGTTATATTCTTGTACACAGGGGAGATATTATAGTAGTTATATTGTTGTACATAGGGGGCAGTATTATAGTAGTTATATTCTTGTACATAGGGTGCAGTATTATAATTGCTATATTCTTATACATAGGGGGCAGTATTATAGTAGTTATATTATTTTACATTGGAACAGTATTATAGCAGTTATATTTTTTACACAGGGATACTATTGTTTTTGTACAATGATGCAAGTACTATTGTTAGTAGTAGAGGAGCAGCCTCGATGAAAGGCCCATGCCATAGTGACAGGAGTCGGGGCCCACCGGGGGATTCACCGGCCCCCCGGCGGGCCAGACCGACCCTGCATGTATGGTATATAGGAAAGGTTAATAAAGCTTTCCAGCTAGTGTGTTTCCATCATGTTCTGTTCTTTTGCTTTTGCCGAATCTACCACTGTGATTCTTTGCTTATTTGTACATTCGCTGCTTTGCGTTTAGATGATCTACCAATAAGGTGCTAGCTCCACCTACATTACCAGAACCCTGCCTACCTGTTCTACTGTGACTCTGCCCACAGTATAGGGCCACATTTAGGTGTTTTATCAGGGACCCTGTGGTTTCCGATCTAATCTGACATGACCTTTTATCTCGATATACCTTCCTGGTTTATTCGTTTTTACCAGAATAAAATAACAATCTTTTGTATAACACTTGCCACTTTTCAAGAGTACTTTTACATTTCTGAGAATACATATACAGGTACACAATAAATAGACACAGTAGAAGGTACTTACCATCTCTCAACAAATCCATGTAATGCCATTATATCTAATGAAATCTAGCGGAAAAAATTATATATATATATATACAATATACATCTAGAACAACAAAGTAGATAATACAATACCTTTTATAAGCCTTGTGACATGAAAGACATGAAGTCATGAAACAAATCAAGTATCTAGGACTAGCTCTATGTGTCTGCACAATTGACCTTTTGCAACATGTTACTAAATACTCCCTTGAGAGCAAATGTATGCAACTGACAGTCAGTCTTGGACTTTCTAATTTGTTCAAATTGTTCTCTGGAGTGATTCCATGTATTATTGTGTGCTAGGGTAACAAAATGTGAAGTATCCAGCACATTTGATGTGTTAGATGGCCAGTATAATTCCATATATATATATATACTCCAGCTATTGGTAAGTCACTGTATAGATTTTAGCAATACAAAGCTATGTAGTAGAAGCCATAGTAACCTTGAAGGACTACTTGGAGCCTCTGAAGGATAGGCTTTAGTATATTTTTATACATGCAATAAATGTCTATACAATTGGGTGAAGCTGCAATATTGTACACAAGCATTTACAGAGAGAAAGATCCACACATTATACAATGATCTATTGCCACTAGGCTACATTAACAAAACAAACTCAGTGACCCACATTTACTAAGGACCGTGCCAGCCAGTTATCTGTCAGACTTTGCACGTTCTTTTCAGTGCAAACTGCTTGCACAGGTATTGTATCCGAGATTTATCAGGCAAAGTCAGACATAAGTGTGTCGCACGCTATATGTTAAAGGTGCCCACAAAAAAGTTGGTGAACTCTGTCGGGCCAGTGCAGGGAAGCGCCAGATTCATGATTTTGGGTCTGGCGGACCCTGCATCATATACATGCAGACCCACTTTTAGTGCAGTTTGCACTATTCATAGTAAATGTGTCCCAGTGTTTTTAGTTACATTTTGATCAAATTGCATAAACCACTAACCACTTCATGGTGACCTCTTTTAGTCGGTCCCTACATTAGTGGGTGCAGCATCAAATGGCATACACTGTCTCTGCAACACATCATCAGGGACCGAGACCCCCATACTGGCAGGTGAAGCCCCCATGGCTCTGTGCCCCACCAGCACCACACTAGAGAAACAGCCATGCAGTACCACATTCACACTATGTGAACATGTCTTGAATGCTCACCACATGTAAACAGGTCTTGAATGCTTACCATTCCATGTGGTCTCAGAAACTAGCTGAGAACAAATGGGCTGCCACTATAGGCTGTTTCTCTGGTGTGGTGCTGGTGGGGTACTGGGGGCTGCTGGTTCTCGATCCCTCGATCCCTGTTGGCACTGTATTGCGTGGACGCCACGTGATGCAGCACCCAATAGTGTATGGACCCACTAAAATGAGGTCACCGTGAAGTAGTAAGCAGCTTATGCAATTTGATAAAAATGTAACTACAAACTTCCTTTGTTAATGTAGCTGAGCCACAATAGATCATTGTATAATGAGTGAATATGCGGTCCACAACTTCTTTCTCTCCAAATCTTGGCAATGTCCTACATCACCACTACTAGTAGAGGGTACGCAGATCAATGGAACAAAGGTTAATAATGATGAGACCCCTTTAAGCAGCTGATAACCAAGTTGCCACAGGGTTAAATCTGACATTAATGGGCCATATCACAACCACTGTCCGGGACAATGATTGCCAGGAAAAGAGAGCAATGGAAGTTCTATGCTCCATAGTTAGCTTGCAAGAGCAACTGTATATATTGTATGTAATCGAGGTTCTTAGACCTCAGAGTCAGGGCCATATTTCCCATTAAGCACTGAAGGTCAAGTGTCTAGGAAATCCAGTTTAATTGGGGCGTCCTCTGGAGCAGAATTTCTTTCTTTACATTTTTAAATGTCCTACCAGGACAAACTACTTCCACCACCTGAAGAAGTGGGATTCACATGGGGTAATATAATATATGCATAAAGTGACTAGGCTTATACAATATCAGAGTGGAGAGAGTAGTGTAAATATATTTTTTTTAAAAGCTGGATGAATATCAAAGAGGCCTTTTTTTGTTAGGGTAGGGTGAGTGTGGGGGGATAGGAAGAATAGTAGAAGGGAGTAGACAGCAATCCAAATCCCATTTGATAAGTTCATCGAGGTGGTGCTCGCAGCTGGAGGTTCTGGTGCTCAAAACCCATAGTCGATGGAGGAAGCCACAGCACTGAGAAAATTAAGTTCCAAACAATTTTATTCTGGTAACATCAGGTATAAATGGGAAGATAGGAAGAAAACATACAACAGAATTGGAATAATCATTATTTAGGAAGGGATGTGTTAAACTGTAAGATAATGAGGGTATATGGGAAATGTTCGTAAATCTTTTGTATTAGTTTTAATTAAAAAAAGAGAAAAAAATCTGAAAAATCAGATAAAAAAATGATATAATGAAGTCTCTTAGATTTGGATTTGAAAAAAAAAAGTTTATACTTTTAAGATTTGGGATCTTATTCACATGACTCTACTATCTGTGAATAGGAATTAGACTAGAGACGAATACAGGGCACATGTTGCAATATGTTCCTGAAAGCCTCTGGACAGGGTGACGTAGTCAACTAGATTTCATTTCTATTTCCATTTCTCTAAGGTGGAACTGAACTTCAAAGGAAAATGTCATCAGTAGAGAACAGGGTGTCTAATACAGGACTTGATTCCATGTTTACATAATACAGCACAGTTAATTAAAATAATGTAAATGGATATCTCAGGGAGGGAATCCAAATTAATAAGCAATTAGCATTTATATGAGCTAAGCAGGGTGAATGCTTAATATCATTTTTGGACGTGCCTTTTAGTGCCTGTCAAAAATGAAATTACCACATAATTAATCAGGGCAGGGTTAGAAGAACAGGATTTATTACTGAGAACAACTTAGGTCATGCAAATTGATCTATTCTGGTGAGAAAGAAATGAACATTTTAATGAGGAAATCCAGTTCTAATGACCTTAAGATTTCTCAAAGATACATTTATGAAGATTATATCATGATTTCTTTGACGTCTGATATTCTTATATCTATGTCGTAATGGGAAATCCTTTAGACTGTATTTTCCTTTTTGAGAAATAAGAAGCAGGGGCTGTTCCATAGCTGTAAATCTAGAGCAGAACAAATAGTACAATATTAAACAAGCAACCTCAATGATAAACATTATACTGGTAGACGGGGTCTCTAAAGACTCTCTGTCATTCCCAAAAGAAAGAAAATCAGAACTCCTGCCAACAGCACTATTAATTTGTACAGCAATATCAATTTGCTACCACAGACAGATTATTAGACCAATTCAATTGGCGACTTAAAGGAAACCTGCCATAAGGAGCCCTTAATCTGGCTCCCCCATTTTCTCATAGAGAATAGTGTGCACATTGTCAAACTGTTTCTTATAATAAAACTGTCGTTTTCCAATAAAAAGAAAAATTTGATGAAAATTTTCCTTTCTCTCTGCAGGGCAGTGTCCTGTGTCCCATGGGAGTGGCCAGTGAGGAGCAGTGGTTAACTCCCCCCCCCCCCTCTGTGCTGTGACTACGACGGTGGTCGTCTTTTTATCTGTTTGGTTCGGACTACGGGTCCATAATAAACCTAAGAAGCTTTTAATCATCCGGATGCAGCACGCTGGATTATTTCTTTTGCTTTCAAGTCTCTATTTACGCAGTGGTCCGTGCGGAATCCGTGACGTGCAGCTCTGGTTGAAGTATTCGTTAACTCCCCCCACCCACCCTCCGGAAACTGCACCATCATGCGTCTATTTCAGAAAGGAGGGATAGGGGCATTTTTTCCAAGGGGGGCGCTTCTCACTGGCCACTAACTTGCTTATAGGCGGGGGTTTCAGTGATGGGACCCCTACTGATCAAAAGAACAGAGGTTTGATGGGGTTCCATGTACCACGAGCTTGACAATCTCTGTCGGCTCCACAGAGATGAACAGGCCAGTCCAATCATGTAGGATCGGTTTCTCAGTTCATCTCGGGGAGCAAAAAGGGGTCCAGCTGATGTACATTGTTTCTCGAGATCTGTGGGCAGTGTCAGACTATACCAGAGGATCTGCCTGTGGGCCCAGGCTCTGATCCAGTACTGGACCCCAGAGGACAACCCAATTTGGAGACTTCTACAGTCTGTTTTCTAGAAGATGATAGGCCCCCAGCATAATTTATTTGGTGGGCCCAAGTGACCCCTGTCCGATACTGTTTGTGGGGGTCTCATCACTGAGACCCATACTGATCAACAAGTTAGGCCCTATTCTGTATATAGGGCCTAACGTGTTAAGTGGGGAAACCCCTATAAGTTAGTTCTGTTGGACATCTTTAACTTTTACACAAGTCACATAAAATGTGGAAACACTCACCTAGTCTTGGCTGGTGAACTTGGCTTAAAAAAAACAGGATAATTGCTTTGCAACCCTTTTGCACAAAAAATTAGACAGATAAATTGGACTGACTGAAAAACTAGAATAAGAAAAGATTTATCTCCTCCAATGTTTTTACATTTCATGTACATTTTTTTTGCTTAAGTGTTCAAGACACTACTAGACAACAAAGATAATCAGTTCTTGATGAAGCATCGCAACAGGTAATTTTTCTGGAGTTTTGGGAGCAACAACAAAACTTTATTAGGACAATACATTAATGAAAAACTAGGCAGTATCCAAGGCAGTATCATTTATGCAAAGGATAATGGTATTACACTATTTTCTCACAGGGTTACACAAAAGGTCAGGGGAGGACTGGACATGTAACCCACTGGGGGAAATCCCGTGGGCTGACTGGGTTAAGCTGCAATGACCGTAGTGAATTATATGCATCAGTCTGATATTCATGACCTTTCTGTTAGGCCATCAATATAACCTAAAGAAGCATTGCTATTTTCATGTTCATATACATAAATATAAATAATTATAGAAATTCCTATAGAAAGCTTCTGCATTTACTTCCAGTGGACAGAAATATGATGATGGTCACACAGCTCTGAAGACTCTCTGTGATACTAACGAGCCGTGCACCTGTGTGACCATGGTCAGATTTCTGTCCACTGGAAGTAAACGCAGAAGCTTTTTATAGAATGACAGCAATCAGAGATCTAGAAATCCCTGAGCAATTAACTATGAATAATTGATACAGAAAGTATATTGGAAAATTGTATAACTTTTTATAATACAAACTATAACATTAATCTCAAAATGTAGCAACATTTGGTACGAAATGTTGCTTTAAAGTAAATTAAATAAAAACTAAGAGAAAAGTGTGTAAAATGTTTAGCAGGATGCAGCAAATAAATCACAAAGCATGAGCTACTTTTTGCATCTTTTTCCGCCGTGGTCTAGATTTAAAGAAAATTTGCCATCATTTTTCTTTTGTACCCATTAAAATAAAGTAGTAGCCATCTTGTCTGAGCTGTAGTAACAGCATTGGCAGATTCATGGCCATATACAGCAGTAGTCTGTTGTAGGGTTGACCCACTGATGTCTATGGGAGTATTTTTTACATTCAGTGTGCAGTTAGGAGGTATCATCTATTGTCAGTAGTTATATAATATTGTTGTATTATCTATAGAGGTGTCATCTTTATCCTTCATTGTGATCCTGTCTGTGATATAATTGAGTTTACTGCTGCATAGAAAGCTCTGATGGTCCAACTTATTTATTAGCTGGCGGCGCCAGAAAAAGTTACGTTTTTGCTCCAAATTTGCTCCATAAAGGAGCATGCAAACACACAATTAGTGTGTGGTAGCCATTTTTGGCCACTGTAAACTGTCGGAAAGTAGACCAAAATTTGGCCTAGCAGGGACAGAAAGCCTTGCTATTGTAGTCAGCATACACTAGCGTACTCGGACTGCAGGAAACTTGCTTTTGAAAAGTGGAGTTTAAAATCAAATTGTGTTCTACTGCAATTGTTATCATAGATTTTGGATTCATTTTTACGATGGCCTATAAAATGTAGATGGCTGTTAAAACACATTAGAATCTCTGCTGCCTGTCCTTCTAGCATCTAATTCTGACTGGACAAGCTGTCACACCATGCCAGCCACTCATGCATTTCCGCAGCGGCCATTGCTCCACTCCAGGGCAGAGCTCAACTTGTTCTCAGACTGCTGCACACATTTCTGGAGCTGGAGACAGATTTTGGTCCCAGGGACAGAAAATGGTCTTGGCACCAGAAATACTGTATATCTGCACAGCACAACAATATTAAATATGTATCTCCTTTCTGAGAGCAAGTTGTTAACCAGGCCAGTGCAGACACTAACACTTTGGGGAAGATTTACTTACCCGGTCCATTCGCGATCCAGCTGCGCGTTCTCTGCGCTGGGATTCGGGTCCGGCCGGGATTTAATAAGGTAGTTCCTCCGCCGTCCACCAGGTGGCGCTGCTGCGCTGAAAAGCATCTGAACGCGCCGGAACACATTTTCCGTTCTTAAATGCGGCGGTTTTTCCGAATACATCGGGTTTTCGTTCGGCCACGCCCCCCGATTTCCACAAATACGCCACAATCGCCACAATCCGATCGCATGCGCCAAAATCCTGGGGCAATTCAGGTACAATCGGCGCAAATCGGAAATATTCGGGTAACACGTCGGGAAACCGCGAATCGGGCCCTTAGTAAATGACCCCCTTTATGTTCCCTTTGCGTTTTGAAACAAATGTGTTCAATGCCAATCGTGAATTCACCCTGAGGGTGGTTTCACATCGGCTCTTTTTTCTCATAAGTGATTTTTTACTGAACTAATTTTGTCTTATGTACACATACAGATTGGGCTAAGTGATACCTTACTGAACCATTTTTTTCTATGAGCTTTTTCACACTGCAGTTTTTTTTTCACCAATCAATGGTTGTCAGTGAACTCAAAAAGAACAGGTTCTAACTGACCAAAGTGTGAAAAGAATGGATCAGGAAGGCATTAGTGACAAATCACTGAAGCCAGGAAGAAAAAAACAATCTGTATGTGTCCATAAACCAAAACGGTTCAGAGAAAAACTCTGCAGTATAGAGTATCTTTTATTACAAATAGATATTGACATGGAAACTTAAAAAAAAACCATACAAATATAATTATTCTATAAAATATGCTTTGCATAATAAAGTTATTTGGTGGTCACACCATTCCTTTATGCTGATACTAAATCACCGTCATTGTGTGATCCATATTACGTAAAAGATATAGAGCCTCTACAAAATACAATGCATTTTAGGAAGGATTAGGACGATATTTCACAAATGATGAAAGAGACAGTAAATAAAGACTGCAGAGATTATTTAACTGTGTAGCTAAAAATATCAAGTCACAAAAGGATATGGAAAAGGTTTAGTTATACTAACAAATCCTGAATTTTTATGGCTGCCGTAGTCAATGGTCTAAAAAGCATCTCAAACGTATTCTTTTCCAATAAAAGCTCGGAAAATGAAAAAAATGCTCTTAAAGGTCACATAATACTGAAACGTTCCGCAAACTATATGAGCGATTTACAACATTTATGCTAGAAGAAGCCTTTACGCTTTACAATCTTGCTACAAGATAATTGCTTTAAAGTTTTACGGCGTTTGTTTTTTATGAGTTGTTTTTTACTTGATCTGCAGAGTTGACTCACATGGCTGGAAGGGGAGGCTGAGATGCATTAAAGGCCGGTCTTAAATCACTAAGCTGTTAGAAAGTTGCAGCAATCAAAGCTCATTTGGTTTTACTTAATCTCTGACATGGCAGCTACTGTTTCTTTATTGAGGCTGTCTCTCTGTCGGCTAAATTGATTTCCATGCCAGGGAATTAACCATTTAATACATTGGTTTGTATTCACGCTACCCATTCAAATGTGTTATGGTGAGACACATTGAAGGTGAATGAATTCAAAGTTTATGAGCTGTTACTGAAATAATTATCTGCTCTTGAATAGTCATAAAAAGAGGGTAACAAAATGTCAAGTAAGCAGGTAATACTCTGGCATAAGATGGCTCTGAGAGAAGTATTTGTCAAATACTAGATCTAAACAACTGTTTTTGTAGTTTTTTTTTTAATCAGAGTCTTCTCTTGGTGTTGATAATAATATTAATAATAATAATTCCTTTATTTATATAGCACACACAGATTACGCAGCACTGCACAGAGCTTGCCAAATCAGTTGCTGTCCCCATGGGGCTCACAATCTAATCAACCTACCAGTATGTTCTAGAGTGTGGGAGGAAACCAGAGGACCTGGAGGAAACCCATGCAAACACGGAGAAAACATGCAAACTCTTTGCAGATGGTGACCTGGATGGGACTTCAACCCTGAACCCCAGCACTGCAAGGCTGTAGTGCTAACCACTGAACCACCTTGTAAAAAAGAGATTTAAAAGGCCAAACAATGGGGAAAGACATTATACAGAGGAATAGCCGGGAGAACTACACCCCTGGGTGCCAGGAAGATGACTCAAAGATGAGTTGTATGTCGGAGTATTAAAACATATTGATAAGGAAACAAAACCAAAGCTTTTGCCTGAGTAAAGGAAAGTCTAGCAACATCTCTGATTTAAAAAAAGGAAATTATTAACTGAATTTCCAACATCAGGACAAATTTCAGGCTGCAATCTTATCTTTATCTATGTGTTGAAGGCTTCTCTTTGAAAGTTTGGACTGATTTCACAAAGTCTTATATTACCCAGAGACAAAAAGTTTATCTGCAGCTTATTTTTATGCCCTTTTTTATGCCATATGAAAGTTATAGTAGTGGTTGAGGTTCTCCATAAGTGACTGGCTCTTTATATCTATGAAGGGTACAGTGCACCAATGTATTATACACACTGGTTTTGTAACTTAAGTTACATAAAGATTTAGCAACTAACTGATTTAGGTTCATTAAATGAATAGTAGTCTATGTGCTGTTACGTGAGGTCGATTCTCAAAAACTGATCATAGGATCAATGATAAGTATGTCAGGGACTTAATTGCCCTGGTTATTCATATATTTTATCTATATGAACAAGAACAGAACATTGTTGTTTATTAAGCAGTTTCTTACTGGTGTACGACTATATATGGCCGCATGGAGAGGGCTTATGGCTCAGCCCTCTCCATTTTGGCTGGTGTATTACACAGTTGACACATGTCGGTGCCGCAGACTGCTTCTCTAACAGCCTGTTATAGCTGTCATTGAGATATCCATAGTATAGTAGTGTAATATAGAAGTAGTATATGCAGTATAAAACATTTGCATTGGGGTATATTGTATGAGTGATCAGACCCCCTAGGGTTAATGTACCCTGCGGGGCCTGAAGTGATGACTACAGAACACATAAGCATCTAGAATACATAAAATGAGTAAAATTAAAGTAAAAAATATAGTACAATCATAAAACATATAATATAATGTCCAATCTATCAAAATATAAAAACGTATTTAATGCAGCAAACTCATATCAAAAAATAGCTTCTAAATCACCACTTTATCGCCTTAGAAGTGATCAAAAGATTGCACAGTCCCCAAAATGTTATCAATGAAAACCTTAGCTTGTCCCATAACAAATGATACATTAAACAGCTCTGTACACTTAACTATGAAAAAGTTTTTGGCGCCAGAATATGGAAAAACTAAAATAGTTTTTTATGGCTAAAAAAATAAATAAATAAATACATTTTTCTTTTCATTAAAACATAATAAAATCATAATTAATCATATAAATTTGGTACCTATGTGATCGTACTTACCAAATGAATAAAAGGGAGGTGGGAAAAGCTGGAAAAGATGTAAACACAAAGCCCATAGGGATATGGCACAAATGTGTTTTTTGTCAATTCTATCCCATTTGGAAATATTTTCCAGCATCGCTGTACACTGAAGAAAATATAAAATGTTGCCGCCAGATAAGACAATTTGTCCAGCAGAAAATAAGCCTTAATATATCTCTATAACTGCAAAATAAAAAAATATTAGGTCCCTGGAAAGAGAGGAGTAAAAAACAAAAACACAAAAATGGGAAAGGGCCTCATAAGTAAAGGGTTAAATTACTAACCATATGCTTTCCTACTAGAAAAATCAGATGACATTACAAAATGATCCTTAAAAAACATAGTGCAAAATGGGTCAAAATACAGGTTTAAAAAATTAAGTTTAAAAGCTCTTTTTGCTCCCTCTGTCCTCCAGTCTATGGTTTAAGATAAATTATATATAATAAAAGGAATACTTTCTGCTCGTTCTTGTTTTAGTTGACAATCCACCATAATTTTCTACTTGTTTTTACATGCATATGTGTCTCTATTTGAAGCATGAAGTGAATCCCAATAGTTACAAGCACAATTAATTAAGGATTTTCTGATCTTATCCAAAAATCTAAGGATAATTAAAATGTACTGCAAAAGAAGATTGACCTGTTCCCTATAAATTATAATTTATTGTACCTGCCAGTGAGACGTTACTTCTAAATAATTTGCTCAGGGCACGACATATTAATTGTTCTGGTAGCTAAAACAGAACCTACTTTGGTTTCAACATGGGCTCCAATGTATAAAACTATTTTGTAACCCACTAATATGGTTTTTCCAAAAGATCATTTTTACATACATCTTCATACAGTTTGTTAGTGTTAAAAAAATCCTTCTGCCTACTTAATACTACGTATAGGGGAGGGTTTATCATATGCTTGCACATAGTGCACCAACATATGTTGTTAATCCAACCCTCCGCACGTTTAGGATATATCTAGAGGGTCATGACTCCTGATAAATCTGTGGGCGACTGTGATGCTAGGCAATTCTACAGGGCCCTACCCGGCATATATTTGCGCTATAGGAACTGCTGGTTACTGCCCCTTTCACCCCTTCCAAGCCCACATGGTTGGGAGGTTGCATAAGGGTGGAAATAGTCACAATTCCCGGCCATCCGCTATGAGTTGCAACTATTTAAGTGCTGCTACTCCAGTGTACATACTCTGATAAATCCCCAATCACACACAGGCTCTTCTGTGAATAAGTTTGTACAGCAAGGTTCATTGTTTAATTTATGATATAATTTACTTCACAATCAGTTGGAAGTTCTGGATCCCCACTTTTATAACCAGACCAGTTGAAGTATTTAAAGTATATAGCAGCTTAAATTGTTTTCAAGGAGTTTAGGAGAACCTCACAAGGCTAAGGCCAAATCCAAAACAAAATTGTGCTTACCCTTCTCTGGATTTGTTCCAGAATTGCAGTGGTGTGCTGCAAATAATAAGGCCAGCACTGCAAGTGTTGGGGGTCATGAAACTCATTTTACATCACCAGGGCTCCAACAGTGTTGGAGAACATTAAAAATATATATTTTTTTCTTTTTAACCTGTGGGGTTTTCCAGGAGCTCTTCCAATTCCCTAAGAACAAAGCCTAAAATGGCCTTCAGGACACCGCACTTTTTTTGTTTTTCCAAGCTCAACTTCTGTCAGACATCACTTTTAGATTTTTTTTATCTGATGGAGGCATATGAGGTCTTGTATTTTCAGTGAGTTATAACAAGTACAAGTTTTCTTACATTTCAGTACTTTAAAATAAACCTTTTTTGAGAGAAAACTTATTTGATGTTTTGCCACATTCCAAAAGTAATAACCGTTTTTTATTCCTCAAAGAAAAAAGTTTTATTAGGGTTTGTTTGTGTACAACTATGTATTGTATCTGTCAGTATTACATTGGCAGTTTGGATATTAGACTTACTTTTAGACCTCCAACTGCCCAACCCTTCCCCCTGGCACCATGCAATCGCATTGTGGGGGGCACAGGGATGACAGAGGGAACCATGTGCCTGATCGCAGCAGTTAAGGGGTTGAACTTCTCTCGACAGAGTGATCACCATGCAGGTCAGATGCAGCCGGTTTCCTGCTGATGTCCGTACTGGTAATGCCAGAGCAATCTGCAGGACGAGTATGCTCATCCTAATGCGGGAAGTCACTGTTAATTAGGATGAGCCTCCATGTCCTGCATCCGGAAGCAATGTCATTGTCCCTCCAACACATTAAGACAGCGTGGTCACTGTAAGATTTGCATCGACCCTAATGCCTGTCATATATCATGAGAAAGCAAATCTTCACACCTATAACGTTTTGCATTTTAATATAAATTTAACTAACTTAAATTTAATTTAAATAATCTTAAAAGACGCCTCCCCCCCCACACACACACACCTCCCCATCCTGTCCTCAATGGCTGTAACATTCTTTTAGTATGTTTAAAACCTCTGCATTTAGTTAAAATAAAGCTTTTTTAAATATATGCAAATGAGCCTTGGCTCTCCCAATAACCAATTTATTTGTGCACTTCAGTCAACCGATTCCGCCTACACTGTGTTAAGAGAGTTGGTGATGTCACTGGTTCTCCCTCTGCAATTCTCGCGCTATGCTTGATCATAGCAGATTACCTGATGGTAGGAGCTTACTACTCACCTCCCCGTACTGTCCTTATTAGTAGTAACATTATTTTTGTGTGTTTTTGAACCTCCACATTTAGTAGAAATAAAGCTTTTTTAAATATATGCAATTGAGTGTTTGCTCCCCCAACAAGTAATTTACATGTGACCCTCGGCTGGCTCCGCCTGCACTGTGTTAAGAGAGCTGATGATGTCACTGGCTCCCGCTCTGCAATTCTCACTGTATGTAATGCACCACGGCTAGGGTTAAACTGATAATTCAAATACCTTGGCATTCTAAGCCCTAATACACATACATGCTAATATAATTTGAAGATTAATATTGAACACACCCAAAAATTAATTACGTGTGACTAATTTTCCACAAACTCATTATTCTAAGCAATTTGTCTGGTGACAACACCTCGTGTCTTTTTGGAATAGAGATATAGAAACCTTCTTTATTGAGAGTGACTCACTCCGCTGCCACGAACAGGAATAATAGAGGAAAAGATAAGGTTAATCACTTTCATAAAACTCATCCGCATCCACATTTGTAGTATGCAATACAATTCCACCATACATTTACGGTAGCCGTAAAATGTTCATCATCGGAATCATCTGCTCATTGCCTGGATATAAGATGATTTATTTTGTTTTAATTGTGTCTATTTGTCTGCCCCATGAATAGACAGCTTTTTTTAAGTTTGGAGGTGGAAGAGCTAAGCTATGATAGAGCTAAGATAGAGCACAAAAAGATAGAGCAAAATATTCCCCCTCTGTACATGGAAAATTCAATCCAGTTTGGTCACTGGACCAACATTGACTGTTTAAGTCACTTTCAGATAACTTTTGTCTATTATTTTGCCTTTTTCATTCCCTGACACCTTTTGAACACTTTATTACCTAAGACTGAATATATGTATGTCACAGCCTTGCCTCCTGTAATCAGTGATTAGACCTTTACAGTAGTCTTACTTACCATTTCCTGGCGTCTTTAATGATTCCACAATTAAATCATTCCCTCCTTGTCATCATGCAGTTTCCATCCATTTCCTCCCACTTCTATATCGGTTCCTTATCTGCCTTGTCTCTCTCTATTTAATTACTTCCATAGTGTTCCTTTTATCAGGCATTTATTCAAATGTTACTGAATTTCACAAGAAGATTGAAGCCTTAAACATATCCTGACTGTAATTGTTTGTGACTTGCGAAAAGATGTTTTTATCAGAGCTTGAGCATGGCACAGTATTAATATATGATGTACTGTCATACAGTAAATGTGGCACAATCTAAATAATACTACAAACTATGGTAGACTCCAAGTACGATCCAGGTAGGTTCCAGTCAGATAAATACCGGTCCTCACTGCTCTCTACTTCCTGTCTCTTAGCGTCCATAAAATAACCAGGCCAAACACTCTGGGTGCATCAGGAATTGGCATTGTTGGTAAAAAAGCAAAGGGAGAGTGGTAAGTATTGAATAATTGTATTACATGTAACCTTTATCCTTTACAAACCCTTTAAAAACTTTGGTTTAATAATAATAATTCTTTATTTATATAGCGCACACAGATTACACAGGGCTGCACAAAGCATGACAAATTGGTCCCTGGCTCACAATCTAAACAAACTACCAGTGTGTTTTTGGAGTGTGGGAGGAAACCGGAGTGTGGGAGGAAAAGTGAGGCATCTATCAAGCAGGACACGTGAATTCATGCCTCTTGTGTGACATCACCTCCCCTCCAGCATGGGAGAGGGATGCGGTGAGAGGAGTGAATAATTAGCAGCCCGGAGTGCACAACATCACATTCCTGCAGTCCGGCCTGCTTTTTGTAAGTCTTTATTTTAGGTGATGACCAGTGCTGGGATCAGGATGAAGAAGAAAATAGGTGAGTATGTTTAGATTAATTTTACTGTACTGTAGTGGTAGACTTCCTTTAAAAGCAGGGATTGCAACCGTGACCAGGCTCTCAGGAAGAGCAGGGCCCGCAGCTCTCAAAATTCAGTATAAGAACACGTGCCCTGTGATTCTACAGGAAAAGGAAAGCGCACAGGGTACATGCTATATATATTTACGTGCCATGGCTTCTGCTTCTGGATGAAGAGCTGATGTAAGGGGTTTTAGGGGCTTTTGCTGACCTTTGAGTACCTTTGAAGTTCATTGCTCCAAAGATATATTTTATATAAGTCCTGCTTGGCTTACAGTTGCAATCAGAATCACAATTCTGATGGAACCTGATGGGGGGCCCTGTTAGGAATTTTGCCACAGGGCCCAGTGGACGCCCCACTGTTTAATAGTTATTGTTTCCAAAAAGGAGTATGCCACCAAGTCTCTACCAAGTCTTAGAATCTGCTGTCAGCATGTTGTTTAGAAATGCACTGTGATTGCTAACTTACTTTTATCATTTCTATCCATTTCAGAGATTCTAATCCATATGTTAATGAGCCACTTGAGGTCTGATAAAATAAAGAATATGCTGCTCAATTGTGTGGAACTGGAACTACTTCAATTCATCAAAAGTCTTACATTTCATGGTATTCTTTTAGTTTCCTCCAGGTAAAGGTGTTTCCTAATAAGATGAAAGTACTGCTTGAATCCACCTACTAGCCTAGCCCATCTGTAACATGGATCTTTTCAGAGGCAATATTAAAATCATTCTTTTAGTAATAAAACATGAAATGCAGACAATTTTAAAAGGACTCATATAAAAGTACAAATATTAGGTGTGAATATAAAAAGAGCCAATTTCATAATGCATCCTGGATCAATTGGGATTAGGAAGGCCCATTTATGAATACTATTCCATTTCTGCCAGTCGGAAAGCTAACATCAGGATCTCATACTCTTCCTTTGTTTCTAAACAGAACAGTATGTGTGATGCATCAATCCACATGCCTGGCCGAATTGTTAAAAATAAATCCATAGAAGAAAGAGAAGAGCAGAATCATTGAAAAAAGCATAATTGAAAAAAAAAACAATATTGCTATTATTTTGATTGTAGTCAACATCTATCAATAATAGTGACATGCGGGCTTGATCGAGTACAAGTTTGACCAAGTTTGGCCAAATTTGAAAACTCTGTTCAGGCAAGGACTTAAACCTACACCCATGACACACAGTGCTAGCTGTGTATGGTCACCAACATTTTTGGGAGAATCATTGCTACCCATGACGTCATCAAGAGCGACGATCCTCCCCAAAATGGTGGCCCACATATGCTCCTGGTATGTAAATGCCAGCGCACATGCTCCACAATGATTTAACACCAGCCAATATTGGGGCCAACACCATTGGGAATGTTAATGGCAGGGGTTAGTTGAGCAAAACCCAGACTCCAACTTGTGACTTAAGTTCAGTTCAGGTGGACCTATATCCGCACAGTACGGACCAAAAAACTTTGTGGTTTGGGTCTGCTTAACACTATTGAACAATTCTCTTATTTATTCCTTGTAATACAGTGAGGGCTCCCACTTTTAGTGCTCAGCGCCGTACTAGAAAGGCACGGAGCCGATGCCGGTTCAGCTCTTTACTGTAGCTGAGCTGGCATCAGGAACTACTGCAGGGAGGTTCCCTGCTTGATCAGTGCCCCCTGCAATGTTTTCAGGGGTGCCGATCGAAGACCTCAGGGCTGTCCATAGTAAATGCCTGTAAGGTCCTGTTACATATGGGACATTACATGCGGTGTGTCAGCGTATGCAAAAGCCTAGGCTGACATGTTTTGATTGACTAAGAATTTTTATTATGAAATTTATATACTGTCTTGCTCTAGGTAGTATGCTGTATTAGGGGTAGAAAACTGTCTGGTTTAGACTGTCTTGCTGTCTTTTAAGATGTTTTTATAAGATTGGTACAATAAAGCTTATTATATTCAGCTTTTGTTCCTTGGATTTTATCATTGGGATAAAATAGCCATTATATTCTAGTTAATTAGACTGAGGCTTGGTGTTATTACGGGGATACAGAAGCCAATATGTTCATTTAAATATATTATATTGTAGTCCAAAATTACTTTTCTCTCCCATTATTGTTCGAGATTTGTCATTAATAGGTACTAGACACAACCCCACATATGGGCGAGCTTCCTTATTATCAGTTATGGTATAGCATTGTGTCTTGTCATCTAGATATCCCATTGGATTTTCTTTTTTAAAAAAAAGTGAAAATGCAGAAGACCCTCAGAAGAAAAAAAAATTTTTTAAAATAAACAAATCACTAAACATTTTAAATATGCAATATATAAAATAAATATGACTAAATGTTAATTTTAAAAAGTGTAAAAAAAAGTTGTAATGAATCTTTATTGTACAATTGTTTACTATAAAACATTAAAGGAAATCTACTATAAAAATTAAGCACAGTAATATCACAATCACAATCACAGAACCAGGACACTTAATCACAGATCCACCATAGCTATCTTAATTTTCTTATCTATGACCTTCTACCTTCTAATAACCATTTTTAATATTGTGCTAATCAGCCAAAAGGGCTCTTGGGCGTGTTACCATGCTGTAGCTTTACAGGCTGTTACACTGTGCATGGTCACATCTAACCCTCCCTTTGCACTTTCCCCTCCTTCTGCCTGCTGTGGAAGGGGGCGTGCTCCTTCTCAGTGTAACATCCTGTGCAGCTACAACATGCTTGATTTTGATAGTAGATTTCTACATTTTAGATATTTGATTTTAAAATATCTCTAATCTCCAAGATTTTTAAGACATCCCTTACTTATTTTGCTTTATGATTTCTTAATTTTGAAAACTATTTCATTTTACATCCCAATGGTACATATTAACCTGACTCAGAGCTTGAATAATCTAATATGTTGGCCGGATTAATATATTGTAGTTTGGATCATTTTGTTACATCACCATCATTTCAATTTCAAAGCAGCACTTAAATCCTCATCAAAGAATTATCATTGGAGGTAATCTCCAAGACTAGATGAAATGATAGTAATTATGGATGATCATATTTATGAATCCATTAACCTTTCTTGTGTAGTTACAATCTTTTTGATCCTTTCTGGGATGACCTTGATTCTGAACAGAGTGAAGGATGCCACCGATGAAAGGAGACAAGTCGCCCCATAAATTGAAAGTATTTGCAACAGTTTTTAAAATAATTGGCCTCGTATTTAACATTAAGAAGAGCAGGCGCCATGCACATACAAAGGTAGCAATTTACATTCATTAAATGAGAATCAGGAGAGAGAACCTAAGGATTCCTCTGGGCTAATTACAAGGTGTTAATAATAGCAATATAATGGCAGTAATTTTCGTACTTTGCCCACACATTTAATCTCCTTGAGTACCTTGCAAGATTGCCTCTCAGTTTATATAAAACAAGATGTTTTCAGCAATTTCACAATTACACAACGTCTCTATTTAGTGTCTGTTTTGTGTGATATGTGATTGTTAGCTAAGGAGTAATGGCCAGCGGCAAGTCATGACAGGACATGTCAAGTCTCCTGTATCTTTTTTTCCCCTGGTAACTTGCATTCCAAAAACTGTCGAATGTCGAATGGTCAAGAATAGATATCCTGTCCATTGATAAAACACCATTACCGACACAAATATCATCTAAAATTTTGAGAATCGCTTCTATAGTCATATCCATATTTAGACATTTTAATTCCAATTACAAATTTGTCTAAGGGCCTATGCATAATATAATAATACTTTAATGCCAATACCTTACACTATACTTGTATATTAAACTTGAAATTAAGCTAAACTCTGGACAATTAAAATGAACAAATTTGTGAATAAGTAGGAAATGGTCTAAATTTTAAAAATTCACCACTACAAAGCCATTTTATACCCCGCTTGTCCATTGCCACTGTCTCAGATTACCCCACCTATCTTGTAATGAAAATATCAAGTACATTGAGTGCAGGGCCGCATCTGCCATGAGGCGAGATGAAAATCTCGCCTCAGGCGGCAGATGGATGAGCCTCAGGGGGGGCGGCGGCAGCAAACAGGTGAGAGTCTGTTCGCTTTGTCATACAGTTGCAAGTGTTGCTGCCAGCAGCCCAATGGTGACACTGGTGCGCCTACGCGGGATCACCCGCGCCCATCCACACTTCCTGTCAGCTGCGGAAGTGGTGTGAAATGGGAGCGGAGAGGAGCTGTGCAGTGGGTACTGGAGAGGATCGGAGAGGAGCTGTAACGAAATGAGCAGTGGAGCGAAGGCGGGAGCAGAGAGAGGTGAGGATGAAGGGAGCAGAGAGGAGGAAAGAGGAGCACTGCAGAGAGGAGCAGAGTGGAGAGAGGAAGAACGGAGCAGAGAGGAGAAGAGGAGCGCTGCAGAGAGGAGCAGAGTGGAGAGAGGAGGAACGGAGCAGAGAGGAGAAGAGGAGCGCTGCAGAGAGGAGAGTGGGAGGAGAGGAACTGAGCAGAGAGGAGAGAAGAGGAGCGCTGCAGAGAGGAGCAGAGTGGAGAGAGGCAGGAACGGAGCAGAGAGGAGAAGAGGAGCGCTGCAGAGAGAGCAGAGGGAAGTGGAGAGAGGAGGAATGGAGCAGAGAGGAGAAGAGGAGAGACGTGCGAGGAGAGAGCAGAGTGGGAGAGAGGAGGAACGGAGCAGAGAGGAGAAGAGGAGCGCTGCAGAGTGGAGCAGAGTGGAGAGAGAAGGAACGAAGCAGAGGAGCAGAGCAGAGTGAAGTAGAACGGAGCACAGTGGAGCAGCACAGAGAGGACTGCAGACGAGCTCTGCAGATAGGAGCAGAGAGGAGCGAGTCATAAGTGTGGTAAGGTACTTCAGCACAGTCCATCTATCTGCACCCCAATATACAAGCATCAGGGCCAGTGCACCAAAAAGTGAGCTGTGCCCTGGTGTTCTAAGGGTTAACAAAGTAGGCACCTTCAGTGGGGCAGACACAGCCCCTGCTGCTTTGTTAACTCTTAAAATGCTAGCAGAGCTTGTGATAATGCCTCTGCATACTCTATGAAAAAAGTCTCACACCTAGACTTTTCCCAACCCAGGAGGAGCACTGTGCCCCAGTTACAGATCAATCCTGCTGTTGCAGGATAGACATGTCCAGAGACCAAGTTCCAGAGTGACTGGAGCTCTATGAGCCTCACTAGTGTTGTAGTGATGTGCAGGGTCCTAGCTCTCTGACTCCTATCTGTGGGGGAAGGGTGCACAGAGCTGGGTCTGGTACTTACTGCAGTCTGCCTCTGCCAGCCGACTCCATGTCATGAAGGACGAGGCTGCAGGGAGGAGGAGGTGAGCACCAGAGACCTGTGACACCACTGAGCAGAGGTTAGAAGCTGTCACTGAAGACCATAAATTACAAGACCCTTACATAGACACAGAGCCCAGTACACACTTTGCTGATCAACCTTGCGGCTCATTTCTCCTGGATGGCTGTAATCTGTCTGAATATAACTTTTTCCAGTTTTCTCTATATCTGACATTACCTATAGTAAGTTGATCAATAACATGTGCTAGGATACCTCATAGCTATCAAAGGTGACGACAGCAGTGGGCATGTATAAGAGGTGCTGCAGGTGCCTATGAGGGATATAGTATATATAAGAAATATAAGGCTGCATTCACACGTGGCTTTACGGCAAATCTCAGTGGGCGTTACTTGACCCAACCACATGCGTTTCCATTCAAGCGCATGCAATCAGTTACGAGCACCTGCTGTTTTTTTATTATTTAAGTTGAAGACACTTGGTGCTGGCGACTAATTTATCTAGCGTCTTTATGTGACATTATACTGTGACTGTGGTGTTTTTAGGGATGCAGTTTGAGATGTGCTGCCCAGAGCTGAAGACGTCTTGTGTTGAATTTTGCTGAGAGAAGTCGCAGCCAGAGAAATTATCAAAGTTGTGTAACTGATGGAGAAGAATTGTCATCTGTAAGGAGCCACCAAGATGAAGACCACGACAGATCAGAGTTAGAAGGTCGGAGCTACTGATTTATACAGTAAGTGATGTCTTTATCTGCCTTATGGCAGCCCTGGTGTGCAATAAATTTTTTGGCGCTATGTAGAAATGTGAGGGTATATATCTATATATATACACGGTATATATATATATGTGTGTGTGTGTGTGCACCTATATTTGAGTTACTTATAATATGGTGTGGGTGTATATATATAGTGCTGTGATTATTTATGCATGTTATGCACATATAGTGCCTGTGGAGTGTATATATATGGGATATGTTTACTCTGAAGAATAATGTGAGGACTGGCAACAAGGGTTTAGGTATATGGGTGCGCTGATTCTAAGTTCGCACCAGGGCCCACTGGGGTCTTGTTACGCCACTGGACTTCACTGCTTACTTACTTAAAGGCTGCAGCAAATGACTTGGTTTAGTCAGTAGTTAAAATCCAAAATCTTTATTAGGGTATCAAATAGTAAAAAGATCAAATTCATCAGGATGAGATTGCTTGTATTTCATCCTGATAAATTTGATCTTTCAACTTTTTGATACCCTAATAAAGATGTTTGAGATTTTGACCAAGGATTAAACCAAATCACTTGCTGCAACCAGTGCCAAAAGCTTCTCTTCTATTTGAGTTATTTACAAGTCTGGGTGTATATACTTTCTATGGGGGATAGTTTGGCTGTATATACTATCTTTTGGTAGTGTTCTGACAGTATATGCTATCTATGGATGGTGCTCTGTTTTATATACTATCTATGGGTGGTGGTCTGGCTATATATACTATCTATGGTTGGCGGTCTGGCTGTATACACTATCTATAGGTGGTGGTCTGGCTGTATACACTATCTATAGGTGGTGGTCTGGCTGTATACACTATCCATAGGTGGTGGTCTGGCTGTATATGCTATTTATGGAGGGTTCTGGCTGTGTATACTATCTACTGAGGGGCTTCTGGCTGTGCATACCACCTACAAAGGATTCTGGCAGAATATACTATCTATAGAGGGTTTTGGCTGTATATACTGTTAGGGGTTTCTGTCAGTATATGTCTGTGTCACTTATTGAATACTAATGTGTGAAACAGCACCAGCGTGTGTAGTCCTAGTGATCTGGTAGCACTGTGTGAGTATGTTATCAATTGTTGTTAATGTCATGGGCATATTCAGATCGGAAATGGATCGGAAGTAGGATGCGGAGAAATAGAGGGGGGGGGCAGCATTTAAATTTTCGCCTCAGGCAGCAAAAAGGCCAGAATCGGCCCTGATTGAGTGTTGCAACGGTCAAAAATGGAACATTTTAACAAGGGCTGGCTCCAGGCCCCTGGGCAACAGAGCCTCAGTGGGCCCCTTTGCAGTGAACTCACATGGCGGCATTTAAAATTCAGAAACCAAAACAGTCTCCTGTTCCCTAAAATATTCCCAAGTTTATCATACCAAACAGCCCCCTCATGGTCATTTTATATAATGAATCCCCTATGGATTCATTAGATACAGCCCCCCTCCCCCCCATGGATTCCATATATACAGCCTTATGTACCCCCCCACCAGTAGTTCTTAGCCCCAGCATTTGCCTACCTATGCCCAATTCTGGCACCGGCCCTGATTTTAACATTACAGCTAAAGTTGTCACAGTTGCCTGCAGTAGTCACATTCAATCCTCTTACTGATCCAACTACACTCCTCCAGTATACTGAGCGATTTGGCAGTGATGATATGAAGTACACTAAGCCCTTGAAGACCCATATGGTGCATGTACGCATTATGGCTCCATCGCTTACCATTAGGTATATGATGTAATTGCTGTAGAACCAGTGGTGGCTTATTATTTTTCGAGTATGCCCTGTTCAAACATAAAAATAAAAAAAAATTAATCTTGGAAAATTAAGTAATGACGAATATTTACCAATTACCTGTTGACCTTAATATATACTATATAGAAATATATCTATGCTTCTTTATTTGGACTGGTACTTCCAAAAATGAGTAAGACCATATCCTGATCCTATTTGTTGGTTTGTAGATTTCATATGAATCTGGCATGGTGGCCTTGTTGTCCCATAGTAACTAGGATAGGCAAGCATGCAGGGCAGTTGGGGGACTGGAGTTTTAGGGTTTACTGTCCTGTATGTTTTCCCTTAGTACAGTGTCCCCATTAAAATAGTGTATAGTACACAATTTCGGTTTAAAATTAAATCAACTCATATGAAAAACTTTAGTAAAAGTATTGAATAAATAAATACAGAATTGTTCTCCCCAAAACATTAACAGATTAAAGGAAATCTACCACTTGGGTAGACACAATTTAAACTAATTACACTTACTTGTATTCCTTTCTTTTTGGACTCCGGAACACATCTTTATATGCCTGACACCTGTATAATGCTAAAAAATAGTCTTATTAAAATATGCTAATTAGCCCCGGGCATTCCTCTGGACATCACACAGAGGGCTTGACTCTGTTTCAGTTACTAATTATGTACACATACAGCATGCGCTATCATACCCACCCACTTCAATCCCCCCTGCCCAAGAGTTGGTGACGTCCCTCGGCTCTTGTGAGGTCTTGTGAGTACGAACACTAGTCCCTGTTAAGCAGCCATCTCGGACTCACTAGACTTCCCAAGAGCTTGATGTCATTGACTGTCGGGCAGAGGGATAGGAGTAGGTGGATATGATATCGCACGCTGTAGGTCTGTGATGTCCACAGGAGTGCCCGGTTTAGCATATTTTAAAAAGTAGATTTTTTTTTTATAAGGTTATGTTCTAGTTTAGGTAATGTAACTTTGTAGAGTAAGAATGGGTATGTTTTCATCGTTCACAATGCAGAAGTTGAGTACAATTGATGTTACGTATGAGTGTGATAAAAATCTTTCAGAACTGAAGCATTCTGCTAAGACCCCTTAAAGTGTTTAGACTTCTGTTAAACCTGTGGTAATGATAAGCTACAGAGACTAAAGTGTTCCTAATTCTATGGCTCCACAATTAGAGAAAACCTCACACAGTTCAGACTGGGCATCTGGACTAAAGATAACAAAGCTCAACGCTCAAAGCAGTGGCTACTAAGCCTGAGTATGTGTTCCTGGCTGCCGCACCAGGTGACCTGGGAGCTCAGTAAAGTAGCTTAAGCTTTGACCAAAGTGCTTGACCTGTGCTTGACCTGTCTGCCACTGTGATATAGATACCCATTTGTTTCCTTTAGAACTTTATTAGACGCCATGACGGAATATGCAGTGCTCAGAAGGTGACAGTTACATATAGTAGTATGCTTCACACAAAAAAGAACAACCTACTTGTAGAGAAATGTGTATATGGTATTGTACCTACCAAAATTATGTATCAATGATTATGTCAACCCCACAATATAAATCTTAAACAATACAAACAAATCCAAATTATGATAAAAAATTACTATTATCAATACATCATAATTAAAATGTCTTTAACTTTATTTACTACTACTAAATCTAGTGCAAATCTAGAAAATAAGTTTATGGTGACAGAGGACAGCACAGTCATCCTGGAGATACCACACAAATGGTATTTCATATGGCTATATGAAAAGCATGCAAATTTGTTAAAATGTATAGCTAGGGACGGGTTAAGACTGCCACCGGCCCTAGTCTGCATAAATATTATAAGTATCAACCAAAATCATACAAGACCAAAAAGTCGTACACAAAGTACCATAAAGTAATTCAAAATACAAATCTTTATTATCACATATAGAAAATCAAAAATTGGACATTAACACACACGTTAAAATCCACACAAACAAACAACATGGTGGTGGTCAATCCATTATCCACAGTACCAAATGTCAAGTCATGTAAACATACCAATGATATCAGTATATAAAGATGGGAGCTATGCTGAGCACACAATTTAAAGTATATCCAGGTAATACCACAAGTGTCAAAAACACTACCTGTGTCTCAAGTGAATAAGCCCCAGACCACCACCACAGCATACATATTATAGCCTGGAATTACTTTACTACATAAGAATGAAGTTTGGGGAATAAGGGTGCATCTCTTTTAGCAGCTTTCAATATGTGGTTTCAGGACGTTTGGAGGACTTTCCAAGGGTCCAGAATTGGCTGTTGCGTATGTATGTATTGAGAGCAGGAACAGATGTATGAGGATTTCATGGGTGATGGTTGTTCTGAGTATAAAATTTGGGGAGTGGATTAAGAGACCACGGGTTCTCTAGAAGGGTTGGGCCCCGGCTACCACCCAATGTGTCTTCGGCTTCCCTAGGGGTTCCTGCAATAAGTATTAACATCTTTCTATATTCTCATTATAGCTATATTATTAGAGAATTCCTAATAGACTTAGGAGCCCTAAGCCTCTCGAAGTAGCGGCGCTGGAGGGGTGTGGGATTTCATCATATGCAACAGCAATTATCCCAGAGTACAAAGTTAGAAAGAGATACCATACCAATAGATGATAGATAGATAGATAGATAGATAGATAGATAGATAGATAGATAGATAGATAGATAGAAATTTTTCACCATTTTGGATTTTAAGTTCTGCTTCATTTTTGTGTTGGATATCTTTATGAGTTCTTTACCTGAACTCTGGAGCTTTTATGCACCCCAGTTAACAGGGGTTAATGACTGTGCTGCTGCAGATTTTTTTTTGGAGACAGAAAGATAGATAGAGCAAAGTGAAGAGCAGCACTATTGTCGATAAACCTCTTGGCTTTACAAAAGCAGAGGCTGAAACGTTGCGTTCTGGTGTGAATAAATACACATGATCTTTCACCTAAAGTGCTTGAGTGCTGCCTTTTTATTTTTGGATAGAAAGATGATAGATAGGTGCTGGATAAAGTTTCCATCTCTTCTTCAATACAGGCGGTCCCCTACTTAAGAACACTCGACTTACATATGACCCCTAGTTACAAACGGACCACTGGATATTAGTAATTTATTGTACTTTTGTCCTAGGCTACAATAAACAGCTGTAACAGTTATCAGAGGTGTCTGTAATGAAGCTTTATTCTTAATTCTGATTTTTATGACAATCCAACATTTTTAAAATCCAATTGTCACAGAGACCAAAAAAAGTTCTGGCTGGGATTACAATGATAAAATATACAGTTCTGACTTACATACAAATTCAACTTAAGAACAAACCTACAGACCCTATCTTGTATGTAACGCGGGGACTGCCTGTATAATTAAAGTGCTGCAAATTTTATTGCCATTTGTTGGCAAATAAAAATAAATTGAAATAGAGAAGTTTATTATCCATATATTAAACATAAAACCTAAGCTGAACCCACAGGGATGATGAGTTATCAGTTAAAGTAATTCATACATTAATATACTTGAGAACAGGATTAGGTATGTCCACATTGGAAAAGTAGTGGAACATTACAGTCTTCCAAAAAATTTGAGGATAGGGCATCAACATCGGATTAGTGGCCCTCAAACCGATCAGTTCTTCAGTTCTGACAAAACAGGAGCTGGAATCAGATAGTTTAGTGCCATGCAAAGTTGTCAGATGCTGTAACTTACATTTTGGCTCCCGTGAAATTAAATATGAGCACACCTTTAAGGTGTAAACATAACCACTACACAAAATATAGGCCATCTGCTTTCGGCCTTATGAACTTTACTTCCCACACCAGCAGAATGCCATATTACACCTAAATAACATAGACAGTTATGTTATATAGAATTTTATCCCCTAAATCCCTTCCTCATCCAGTCCATTCCCTTCCTTGGTTGAACTTGATGGACATGTGTCTTTTTTCAACCATATAAACTATTTAACAGCTTTTTGGAGCAGGGGGTCTTATGTCACCACCTCAGATCTTCATGGTGTATCCTGCGAACAGGCTACAAACAAAAAGTTGTTAAAACCCCTTTAAATATCTGGGGATATAATTGAGGAACATCATATTGTATAATTGTTGTGATTTTACTATAAAGGTTACAAAAGTTTGTTCAGAGCTACTTTACTGAGCTCCCAGGTCACCTGGTGCGGCAGCCAGGAACACATACTCAGGCTTAGTAGCCACTGCTTTGAGCGTTGAGCTTTGTTATCTTTAGTCCAGATGCCCAGTCTGAACTGTGTGAGGTTTTTCTCTAATTGTGGAGCCATAGAATTAGGAACACTTTAGTCTCTGTAGCTTATCATTACCACAGGTTTAACAGAAGTCTAAACACTTTAAGGGGTCTTAGCAGAATGCTGCATTTTTGAAGGATTTTTATTGCGTTCAGGTAATATCTATGGTGGTATAAGTGTTGTATATGGAATGTAAATGGAAACTTTCTCCTTTAAAAGTCTAAGTATGCCGAGCTCTATAGTAGTAATTACAGTATAGTAGCATAGTTCAGTAGGACATCTGTTTCTCACATTCTATTATCTTGTACAGTAGTGCATCCTGACCTTCCCTTTATCCTACTTAGATCTGGTTTGCTCTGTTTACCCAAGATATGAGCAAACATCAATGTATTAAATTTCCAGCTACCTTATATATAAAGAGAAAAAAGGATGAACAATAAGCAACTTAAATTAAAAAAAAATGGGGGGGTTACAAATATTAATAATAACCATTTCTATTTAGGATTGAATTTAGAAGTGATCCAAAGACTGATCCATGCTCTCAGATTACTTTTTATCAAGTCTTTTTTTTACAAAAAAAATTAACAAAATTAACACAAAGTTAACACATTCAGTGGCGTAACTAGGAGAGACCGGCCCCCCTAGCAGGCTACTGAACGGGGCCCCCTTCCCACTTAAAAAATATACATATTAGTATACTCACACATATAAATACACATGTGCATATACACATACATACAGTGCCATATGCAACATACTCACATACAGTGTTTACAGACACCATATACACACAGATACTGCATATATAAATCACAGTATATGTTATATACATATTATGCTGGACATGTGCAGTACAATATAGATATAATGGTGCACATCCTCCATTCTTTATTGTGTCAGGTTGGATGATTGGGCCCCCTGACACTGAGGGCCCCATAGCGACTGCTATGGCTGCTACCGCTGTAGTTACGCCCCTGTACACATTTGAAACCCAGATAGAATTTAATTTCATAGTCTTTAATCTCCAAGATTGGATAATCCCTGCATGTAACATTCATGTTGGCAGAAATATTAGTTACCATGGGGCCCAGCAAGTAAGAGGCTGAGGGGTGGGTCACCTACAGTATGTCTACAGATCAAAGATAACATCGAAATTTGAGCTAAAACCACTAAATGACCAATAAAATACCAAAATATAAAATAAAATAAATTAAATTAAAGACCAGGGTTTCATTTGGTCGTTATTTCTTTTGTATGGCAACTTTTTTTCATTATTTATTTGCTGTGAAGTCATTATGTACAATATTCCCTTGTTGTGCCATCACTACGCACATTATATCTGTGCATTAAAAAAAATAGAACTGGGAGAGCAGATAGGTCATATATGATACACACATGTGATAATCAATGTTGTAAACCGATTATGATTGCTTTTATTTTCTTGAATTCTCCCTTCAATGCTCAGAAAGATGAGTGATATGTTCTTTAGGACGTACAGTATGTTCAGAGCATAGTAGAATACTTCTTAGATCAGCCAGTGTCTTGGTTTTCTCGCCGCCCCACGTGATCACATAAAAAATAATAATTACATAGGTCTGTACACTTTAGTATGAAAAAGTTATTAATGTCAGAATATTGCAAAATTAAGACATTTTTAAAAAATCTAATAAAACTTATTAAAACCTTTATAAATTTGATATCCCCGTAATTGAATCAAGCCAAAGAATAAAGGAGTCATAATAATAATAAAGTGTCATTTGTAGCACACATTAAAATCCGTGAAAAACAGAGCCCATGATGAAACTCTTTTCTTATCAATTTCACCACCAGTTGTACAGAGAAACCTCTGTGGGTAGATTGCCAAATTTTGCAAAGAAAATGTGAGTGATCTGCTCATAGGGGATCAGCTTCCATAGATTATAATGGTGGGGGGGATTGGACACTGGAAAAAATCTGTCTTTTAAGGAGGATCTTCTCAAAGGGGGGGGGCTTTTTCTAGAGATTTCACTTTACATAACATAGCATTTTTATTTGAATTAAAAGCAAAAATGAATATTCCCTTCCACAACTGATCACTGTGTTAGCTGTATATATATTTTTTTTTAAATTAAACATTTTCTAATAGCATTTCTAATTTTTGACATTTTCTAATACCGGATAAATAAACATATAAATGTGTAAAGGACACAAAACTATACATCCAGGAAAACTTAAAATATGATTAAAGTCTGAATACAAAAAAAGAAATACATAATGGGTATTAGCACTACAAAGAGGTAAAGTAATAGAAGATGTGGCGGTAGTTTTCCTGATTGAATTTGTGTGATAACAGGAAATCAGTAACTTTTGCTCATTTAATTTGTATGAGAAAGGAAGTTCATAGTCTTTAAAGAAAATCATATGGGTCACATTAACAATATGAGTTAATAGAAAAAAAATCAACTCAACGCAAGAATGCTCTGGGCATTTCTACATTTACTGGGCACTCTGGTTTTAATTTTTTCTCTTGTGTCATTTTGCAACATAGTTATTGACAAAACTTCTCTTTCTTCAGTTGTGTGATGAACAAGTCGCTACATCTAGACAGAACGACTCCACGATATGAGCTGAAATGTAATTACAATAATGACTTCATTGAATGCCTTTGTTTATGTTGATTTTGAATATTTAGGTTCTGTGGTTTTAACTCAGGAAAGAATAAAAACAGTTCTAATTGGACTCAAGCCATTGGTAAACAGCCACCTTCTTGTCTACAATAAGCATAAGAGGTGTGTCATTAACCTTCCATTTTTCTTTTTTAGTTGAAGTTTTTCCTATTTTATACGTATTAAATATAAGCACTTGAATTTGTTTTATGTTTACTCAGAGTTAAATACAACTACAAATCAGCAAATTATTAAAGAAAAATAATATTCATCAAGGGCATCAAATACAGCTTCACAGCAAAAAAATTTACTAATATTTTGTATCCCTTTTCCCATTTGTGCATTGATAAAATTCCTCATAAAAAAATACACAAATGAAGACCAATTATGCTATTACAGACAGACCGCGAGTTACGTACAAGATAGGTTCTGTAGATTAAAAATGTTGGATTGTCATAAGAACCAAGATTAACAATAAAGGTGCATTGCAGACACATTTAATAACCATTATAGCTGTTAATTGTAGCCTAGGGCTAAAGTACAGTAAATTGCCAACAACCAGAGGGCCATTTGTAACTAGGGGTCATCTATAAGTCGGGTGTTCTTAAGTAGGGGACACCCTGTATATACATTAATATATGTGTTCGCATGGACTGTGATGGGGATTCAGTAGTAGATGATAATATATGTGGTTTGTGTGATAACCTGGGGTCCAAACCTTCTAGGGGGTTGTTGGCCACCCAGATCACCCACCAAATGTTGTATTCAGAAGGACCTTCACCCTTCATTGCTCTCAATACATATGTACACAACCATTTCAGGACCTTTGAATGCCCTTCAGTAGTCCTGAAACCACAGATTTAAAGCATACAGAAGGGACTCATCCTTCATTATCCAGGAAGCTTGATTCTAGACTTCCAAATGTAGGAGGAGGAGTAGAACCTTTCAATTATTTGTCTGAAACCAACTACGATACACACCTGCTTTTGGCTTCAAAAATTGCATCTGAGAAACTCAATGGGGGTCATTTACTAAGGGCTCGATTCACGTTTTGCGAGGGGTTAACCAAATGTTTCCATTTTGCGCTGATTTTCCCTGTATTGTCCCGGGATTTCGGCGCACGCGATCGATTTGTGGCGCATCGGTCCCGGCATGCACGCAACAGAAATCGGGGAGCGTGGCCGTAAAAAAACCCGATGGATTCAGAAAAACCGCCTATTTTTTATTAACCGCCGCATTTTTTAAAAAAAAGTGTAGCTCGACATGCGCTTACCTTCACCCATGATGGTTCGGTGAACTTCAGTGCATTCCGATGGTCTTCAGCGCAGCAGCGACACCTGGTGGACGTCGGAAGAACTACCTTAGTGAATCCTGGCCGGACCCGAATCCACCGCAGAGAACGCGCCGCTGGATCGCGAATGGACCGGATAAGTAAATCTGCCCCATTATGTGGACGAATCCTGAGGGTGCTCTCATACATTCTATGTGATATTTTTGGTGACATTTATTCTTACTAATGGTTTCTTCTTTGGGTCCTTAGTCCTTACCATTTTGTTCCAAATATAGTATGTTCTTTGTATGGCCTTTTATCATAAACTCCCATGTTGCTTGCACCAATTTTTGACCTTTACATCAATGGAGTTTTGGATCTCTTCATCCTTTACAGAGAAATGCTGTGCCCTTTTCCATCAATATATCAGTGTCAGTTAAACTTCTGTTGTTTCCTTTGGTTGTTCCTTTGTCTTTCCCAATAGTGACAGATCTACTGCATTTAAAAAGGACCTGTCACCCATAATTTCGGCACTAGGAGCTGCTTACTAAAGTAAGCAGCTCCTACTGCTCAAACAAACGCCCCTAAACCGCCCCTAACCACGCCCCAACCCGCCCCCTCATGAATACATCGGACCGCTTTGCGAGCGGTCCGTCAATTACATGGTACTTCGCAGCAGTGTTAGAAATTATGGGTGATGGGTCCTCTTGGGGTGACTAATCACCCCACCCCCTCCTGTCCCAAATGAAAATTCAGGAAAGATGGGTAGTGATCAGCTTCCAGTGAGCCGGCAGTGGTCAGGTTTGTCTGTAGCACCTTTAAGACAAACATTTGCAATATGTACAGCCCTGTGGAATACAATTGCCCTATATAAATAAGGCCTTATTATTATTATTATTGGTGCCAGTTACATCACACATTGTTTATTGGTCAAACAAAATCAAGTAAAGGTGCACCCTGGGAATTACTGACAATTTACAAGTGTTTGTCTCCACAAGGAGAAATTGGATGCAAGCAACAAACTGAGGCACATTTACCTGGCGCATTCCCCGATCCGAAATGTCCGACTGGAATTAATTTTGTCGCACTTCAATAAGATTGTGCGCTCGATTTCCTGCATGTGTCGCTTCCCCGCTCAGGTCCGCCACAGTTCACCATCTTCTTCCTGGTGTATATAAGTGCATGTCTTGCAACGCAATTTTAAAGTTAGGTCCCGCGCTCAGCCCGAATCAGTCTGATCGTCCACCAGACCAGCCCCCCCCCCTCCCCATTTCTGTCACATGAAAGCTGGTGTGATTGCGCCTAAATCCGATCGCATTCGACACAATCCCCTTCTAAAAAGCTGTCACAGCGACGCAAATCCCGAAAATGTCCAAAATTCGACCAAAGTGCGTTTCGAGCACCCTTAGCTAACAATGTTTTAAATGTACCTACAATGTTGTCTTCTTGACCACAATAATAGATTTTTATGCTGGAAGAAGAAAATTATGGTATAGTAAGGCTGCAAATCCTTTACTCATCCCTATTGTTTTCTGCCTTGTTAGGACTACTTGGCTCTTGACTCCTTGGGCTCCATAGCAGCTGCTATAGTAATAGTTATGCCATATCACAGATACTACATGTTTCAGTATGTTAATGGATTGTTGGAAGGATGTCCAACAAGGACTGATTACTTCTAAGGGTGTGTTCACATAGGTCAGTGTCTGGACAGCAGTTTAATGCCAGAGCGAAACACAACTGAGGACCTTATCAGATACACCCATATGGCGTCTATTTGTAATAACCAGATCAAAAACCGATGTAAAAAGCATTTTTTCATCCAGCTTGTGCACAGTTGTGTTGTAATCCCATGGGATCTGTTCCTTCCTCAGTTTCCTTCTGGTTTTAAACCATGGAAGAAAAAACATGGATTAGGACGACACTTAAATTGACAAGACTTTAGGAACAATGGTGCTGATATATCATACATTGGGGGTCATTTACTAAGGGCCCGATTCGCGTTTTCCCGACGTGTTACCCGAATATTTCCGATTTGTGACGATTTCCCCTGAATTGCCCCGGGATTTTGGCGCACGCGATCAGATTGTGGTGCATCGGCGCTGGCATGCACGCAACGGAAATCGGGGGGGCGTGGCTGAATGAAAACCCGACGGATACGGAAAAACCACCGCATTTTTTTAAAAAAATTTGTCGCGGAGCTTGCACTTACCTTCACTCAGCCTGGCTCGGTGTACTTCAGTGCGTTCCGATGCTCTTCAGCGCAGCAGCGCCACCTGGTGGACGACGGAGGAACTACCTTAATGAATCCCGGCCGGACCCGAATCCACCGCAGAGAACGCGCCGCTGGATCGTGAATGGACCGGGTAAGTAAATCTGCCCCATTATGTGCCAGTTGTACAAGGATTAGTAAAGTTGCAATATAATTTACCATGGTCTACGAATACGAATACGAAATTTTAATCTGCTACAACTGAATAACTTAGAAGTCAAAACCTCTTAATAATTCTGGCATGTTGCATGCCACGTTTCGACTCAGATATCCTTTGGACAAATGTGACCAATTAGCACAAACACCTAATTCTATCTTTCAAGCAATTGATCATTGGTGACAGGACTGATTGAGCTTGATTCATCTCCCTTTTCCCTTACTTTTATATACTCCACACCTGATGGCTAAGTAGTCAATATGAGAATAATTGTTTTGGACCAAAGCAAACAGCACAGGTAGAGCCAGGACAATAACATTTTATGAGATCCTGCATATGACAGTTTGGGTTCTTGGTGAACAAGTATAGACTGTATTGCTTCCAAGTAAAGAACATTTAAATTATAAACTATTACTGACAAATGAAGACATTGCAAATATAAGCCAACGTTTCAAATATTTACTGTATTCAAGAAACCTTACAGTCAGTTTACTTTTCCCTCTGTTCCATAAAGATGTATTTAACAGCAACTGGTGGCAGTTTTCCCTGCAATACTAGAGTTGATGTGTGTTCACAACATCAAAGCTCTTCTACGGGAAGCAAATTATTTATGATAATTAGGCTATACGTGTTAAAAGCCTTGCCAGGTAGAATCAACAAATTTGTTAGATTGTTTCAAGGAATACCATAAAAATGTTTGCTCTCCTGGCTGAAGGGGGTTTTGATTGAACTTGGATCCAAGAATACAAGGAACTACCTTGACAAGTCAAAAGTGAGAACAATATCCTCTGTATAGTATCACTTGAAAGTAGCATTTTAATATATGGCACTGCAGGCAGCAGCATAACTCATTTTATTGAACACCAGGCTATATTTTACTTTGACTAAATGAAAAAGTGTTTCTCTATTTTGCCCCTTCAGTTTATAATGTAGAAATAATTATTGGCTAGACTAATAAAGGTATTTCTCATTATAATGTGCTTAATGAATACAGAATGACTGAAAGATAACAAAAGGTACACAGCCTGATCCAAGTAGCAGAACCAAAATGAAATTGGTACAAACTAAGTTATATGTCTAAAAGCAAAATGTGGAATAAGTTGAAGGAGGTTCTGCTAAACTAACAATTAATGTTTTATTCTTAAAGCATAACCGAAATAACTTTTAATATTGTGTGAGGGGGGAATTAACAAATTCTGCTTCGTTTGAAAAAAATCAATCTACTAAAGATTGTATCTAAAGTGTGTCTACAGAGGCTCACATCTAATCTACATGTGTGTGTTTAAACAGCTCTGGCAGTGAACCTAGTGCTTATTGCATACTACAGCCGGGACAGAGCAGGAAGGGTTAACAACCACTCAATGCTGTGTAAGGAAGAGAAGAAAGAGAGCCATATTCAATCCTGTAGACGGATATGCCATATCCATGTAGAACTAACATTGTGCCTAAGGAGCAATCCGATTCTTTTCAAACTAAGCACAATTTCTTACTTAAAGGGGTATTCTCGTCTGGGCACTCACATTCAGTTTCATTAATCTGCCATATGTAAACATTTCTTCAATTAGATGTTATTAAAAAAATTGTTCCTGTGTGAAGATAATTTCTCATAAATGTAGTGATTTGGTCCCTTAGAAACGAGATAGCTTCCTCGGATACGGCCACCTCTGCTGCAGTGATTGCACAAAGAAACAAAAGGTTATTGTATATAAAATGTCCGGGAGTTACTACATATCGCACAGCCGTCCTGTGGTAATGATTGCTGAATCCTGGTGGTCCTGCAGGGCTCAATAGCACACGTCTGGCCACCGCTGCCAGAGTGTGACGTGGTCGTATCCGAGGAAGCCATCTCGTTTCTAAGGGACAACATGGCTACATTTATGAGAAATTATCTTCACACAGAAACATTTTTTTTATTAACATCCAATTGAAGAAATGTTTACATATGACAAATGAATTAAATTAAATGTGAATGCCCAGATGGGAATCCCCCTTTAAGTATATTTGAAAAATCTCCCTGCAAACTATGGGGCTCATTTACTAAGATTCCACGGTGCACATTTTCATCAGGTTTCCCACCGATTTCCATTTAGCGCCGAATTGCCCTGGGATTTTGGTGCATGCAATCGGTTTTTGCCGCATCGGATTCGGATAACGAGCAAGATTTAACATTTAGAATTGTGTCGCAAGACACGCACTTACAAGCACCGGGAAGAAAAAAGTGAACTCTGGCGGACCTCGGCGGGGAAGCGACAGATGCAGGAACTCGGGCGCACAATCTTTATGAATCGCGCCGGACTTCATCCTCACCGGATCGTCTGAATCGGGGATCGCGACAGGACTGGCATACAAGCTTGATAAAGTAGCAATTTTTGGGGCATGGCCAGAAATTGCGACCCCTTTACGACAGAGGTTATTATGTTTAGTCATGTTAACCAGTATATTGGTACTACATAAAATACTAATAAATAAATCAGAGAAAGGAGAATCATTACATTATAAAGTCATGGGGGTTCATTAGGGGTATTTTGAAGAGAAAATGGGTAAAAATAATTGAAATGTGGTAAAAAATAACCAGGAAAGCATGAAACTATGGCTTTTTTATATAAGTGATCTCTGTTCACATCTCAGACTTCATGTGCCACTGTACAGACCAATAAGTGAGTGAAGAATGTTGCAGTCTGCTCCCTGAAATGAATGCTTTTAACCGGCTTACTAGTTCCAGATGTGCTCGAGTGCCATGCTGTGACTTGATGAGCCTTGTTATCTGAAGGGCCTTTATGTCAAAGGAGACAACAAATTTTCTTTTTCTCTAGTCTGTACACAGGAAAACTGAAAAGAGCACTTGAATGAGCAATTTCGGTATAATTTCATTCTAAATTCCCCAGCTTTCCTGTTCTGAGGAATTTTAAGTGGGATTTTTCTAAAGCCATTTCTTTCCAAGAGACTGCTGACTGGTGGGACATGTTTGTTGTGTAATACACCCAAAATAGAGGCAAGCTATTTCTAAGCAAAGTAGAAGGAAGAAAACTGTCTTTGAAAACTGTACAATTTGGCAATTGTACGATTATCGTATTCTATTTTATAGTGTTTTAAAAAATTTTGTCATTTGTCAGCTTTTGTCACTGTTTTGATTTGGGCTCATGGAATTATAATGAATTAAATGGTTTTCTATGTGAAACATATTCATCACCTATGGTTAGGCCTCATGCTCGCCTACTGTGTGCAAATATAAGTCTATGAAGATGGGAGATGTCCTGTTCCTGCCCGATTTGTGGCCCAGCTACTCACCTTACTATGGAGATAAGAAAGGGGAGAGCGCTCACCCTTCCCATTTACACCTGACTGATATGGGCCACAAACCCTCCCATGTTTGCTGCCCATTTCATACAGGTGGAGAAGGGTTGGGTGAGCTCTCCCCACCTTTCCTATCTCACCATTCCTTTGCGCCACAAATCGGGGCAGGAACAAGACATGCTCTATCTTTTCAGGTGCGCCCCCCTAGCTAGGTTAAGGTGTGGTGGGACATGCTGTTCTTACGACACCATGACCGTGCACATGGTAGTTCATGGCCAACATTTAAGTGAATAGATGCTAAACTGCAGTAACCAATGACTGTCAAGTTTTGTACCCCTCCAATCTAAATGAATAATCACAAAATAAACTTTAACACAGAAAAATAAATTAAAATAAAAAATAACAAGTGAAGCCATGGAATATTGACAGATAAAAGGGTTGTTTCAGAAACTAAATTATTGATGATGATGATAATAATAAAGACTCTCTAACACAGTATTGCGTCCATTGTGTATGATGAATCATTTTATTGTTATTTTTTCATGTCTGATAAGATTAGGTCTTTGTGATAAGAGGAGGTGGCAGACTTGGGAAGAGTACATATACACCCCCATAGGCTGGGAATGGGCACACAGAGTGATACTGTGCCGCACACGTGTGGCACCGTACTGCTCCGTACACGTGTAAAAGATAGGACATGTCCTATCATTCACCGAGTTATGGCGCCATGCGCCAGCATTGCTTTGCAGAGGGGAGTGGCCTGTGAATGTAGCATAAGACAGATCCATTCTACATTCAAGGATAACATGCCAAACTATTGATGCAAACATGTTATTCTTTTAAATAAGCAAGCCGACTGTAGTCACCAGAGTCAACATTATCATGTTATTAATTTCTTTTCAACTTGGGCATATGTTATCTGTGATCCATAAAAAAGAAGTACAAGCGCTACTTTTTCCCATATTGGCCCAATTTCAAGGACCTGATCAACTACTGGCGACAGGGATTTTTTACTTTAAGAACTGTCAATCTGTGGAATAGCCTGCCTCAGGAGCTGGTCACAGCAGGGACAGCAGAGAGGGTCAAGAAGGCTCTAGATGCCTTTTTACACCTAAATAACATTGATGGTTATGTTATATAGAATTGTTTCCCCTAAATCCCTTCCCTTCCTTGGTTGAACTTAATGGACAAGTGTCTTTTTTCAACCGTATAAACTATGATACTGAAGTGAAAGCATCCAGTGAAAAACAACTGGCACTTAGGGATCTATGTTAAAAACACAGATCAGATCTTTTGTACAAATAAAGCCCAATATTGAGGTGTCTTTACAGTTCATTTTACACAACTGTTCATGCTGTCCACTGCTTAATTCCATAAAATGGTAAAAATAAAGCTGGCTGGGTATGGAAGCGAAACTTGCATATATATGTAAGTATACTGGAAACCATGGAAAACATAAGAGTTTCAATTCTGGAATAGATATACTGGTTTGGCTTAAATCCCACATCATATCTTTAGGCTTCTTGAAAGTCACACTTGATGTTAAGTGGGCTGCCTTTCAAGGTAGCAAAAAGAGGTATTGTTTTGCGTTTCTCATCCTGGAAAACGCATGTTGCATATTTCGTAGAATCCCCAAGTAGAGCATCAATGGTTATAAGTCTCCACACGCCTTAATTGGCAATGTCTCCATAAGGAGAACTCTTACTTCCTGACCTTATTTCATAACAGAACAGAGCAACAGACACCACTAATGGCGGTGAGAACTTCGCCTGAGTTTGTGCATATTATTTAGTTTTTATTAGAGTTTATGGAGACTATACACATTACAATGCCTGGTTCATGAAAAATTAAGCTTAAACTAGTTGGTGGTAATTAAAATTCCATGAAAAATCTGGCTTTAGTTATTCATACGGTTCACTTGTGTGCATATCATGTTGATTTTTGCCGGCTTTAGCTTTTAACACAGCATTATAGATAACGCTTTTTTTCCTTCATTTATAGCCTCGCACCCTCTTGACCTTTAGATATTTTTTATCAGCACGCAGAATTCAAAGAGAGGATGCCATCACTATGTAACCAAAGCAGAGGATATTCATAATTGCGAGGCCAGTAGTTCAGCCTGAGTGTGTGCAGCGCGGCTAAATAAACAATTTAGATAGAAGTGTAAGCCATTTTAAACATACCGAGCCTTGGACTATATGATTTCTAAGCCGTTTCACAAATACAGTAAAAGTTCACAGATAGGTTCAGTCTATCCCTTCCAGAATATTTCTATTGAAGTCGTATGATTCCATAACCAACAGTTTGTAGAAAGATAGAATTTTTTATTTAAAAAAAAATAACAATTAATGACAATTAAACACAAATTCACTGCTTAAAAATTGAGCTACTGTCAGGAATAACTTTTCTCGTACAGATAAAGCATGTTTTATAGATTGACCTCTTCCACAGCTGCGATCACTGATCTACACAGTAATAAGCAGGCCCTGCTTATGGATTACATGCAGAGTATGTTTTGGTGTTTTTTTAATAGAAAATGTAGAAATTGTTACATGACATGGGTACAGTTAAAGGGAAACTGTCACCAAATTTTACCCCATGAAATTTTTAGCCCACTTAGGTAAAGTATGAAATATCCTTTCTAGAATTCACTCTTTTATGTGACATCTCACTTTCTCACTCCTCTAAAGTCTTGTGAAAATAGAAAGCAGAAATAAGTCATATTTTACCTGAGATGAGTAACGTTTAAAAGCTGCAAGAGGATTGTCACTTCAGATGCACCTACAGTGCCTTGCGAATGTATTCGACCCCCTTGAGCTTTACTACCTTTTGCCACATTTCAGGCTTCAAAAATAAAGATATAAGATTGTAATTTTTTTGGTGAAGAATCAACAACAAGTGGGACACAATTGTGAAGTGGAGCGAAATTAATTGAATATTTTAAACTTTTGTAAAAAATAATACACTAAAAATTGGGCTGTGCAATATAATTCTGCCCCTATACTTTCGGTGCAGCAAACTTACTTCAGAAGTTCAGTGAGGATCTCCCAATGTTGTCCTAAATGACTGATGATGATAAATATAATCCACCTGTGTGTAATCAAGTCTCCGTATAAATCCCCCTGCTCTGTGATAGTCTCAGGGTACGATCACACGTAGCGTTTAACGCATGTGTTTAAAAAAGGCATTGCAACAGCTGAACAGAGATTTGCCTAATTAAACAGCCGTTAACACTTGTGTATACAAACGCAACAGTTAACGCATCGTTAACATATGCGTTAACACTGCGATAACGCATGTATTTGTTAACACACTGTTAACACCTGTCATGTGGAAGAAGGGGCTCTGTCAGATGAAACCAAAATGTAACTTTTTGGCCACAATGCCAAATGATATGTTTGGCGTAAAAGCAACACAGCTCCTTACCCTGAATACACCATCTCCACTGTCACACAATGTGGTAGCAGCATCATGGTTTGGTCCTGTTTTTCTTCAGCACGGACAGGGAAGATGTTTAAAATGGATGGGAAGATGGAAGGAGACAAATACAGGACAATTCTGGAAGAAAACCTGTTGGAGTCTGCAAAAAAAACTGAGACTGGGACTGAGAACAAGACAATGATCCCAAACACGAAGCAAAATCTACAATGGAATGGTTCACAAATAAACATATCCAGGTGTAAGAATGGCCAAGTCAAAGTCCAGACCTGAATCCAATCCAGAATCTGTGTAAAGAGCTGAAAACTGCTGTTCACAAACGCTAGTAATAACTTAAGGGGGCCGAATAATATGGCACGTCCCACTTTTCAGTTTATTATTTTTTACAAAAATTTAAAATATCCAATAAATTTTGTTCCACATAACAAATGTGTCTCACTTGTTGATTTTTCACCAAAATTTACAATTTTATAACTGTATGTTTGAACGCTGAAATATGGCAAAAGGTACAAAAGTTCAAGGGGGGGGGGCAAATACTTTCACAAGGCACTGTATCTATGGTTTTATCTAGTAATTTCAAACTAGAAAGAATCACTCTTCTGGACAGAGGTGTAACTTGGAGAGACAGGGTCCCTTAGCAGAGTTCTGAATGGGGCCTCCCTACCACCTCATAAAATATACATTCTGTAAACTCTTACATACATATACACATTTATATACTTAGGCACACACTATTCTATGCACTGATATAAATGCTGTACAATGTACCACATAATATGAATATAATGGTCAACATTTTCCATTCTTTAGTGTTTCAGGTTGGATGACGGGGCCCCCTGACACAGCAGGCCCCATAGAGGCTGCTATGGATGATACCAGTGTAGTTACACCCCTGCTTCTGGATTTTTGAGCTACAGAACCAGCGTTTTAAACAGTTAAGATGGGAATTAGATTTTTATTAGCAGCTAGCATTTCCAACTAAGGCTGCGTTCCCATGTTAAGTTTTTTCTGAAGCAGTTTTCATGTCTAAACCAGGAGTGAAGTGAAAAAAGAGGACTAGCAGTTTCTCTTAATGATAGGTTCTCAGCCATTATGATCAACACCTACTTTTGGCTTCAAAAACTGCATCTGAAAAACTGAACATGTGAATGCACCCCAAGTCTTTACTGTCTGTATCTCTGATTCTCTATCTCCCAGAACCACAAGAGATCAGAAAGATGCGCTTCTTATCTTTAATACAAAACCATAATTATCTTTGTAGATACTTCAGAACTGACAGAGCAACCTCAAATCTTGACTCATCTCATGCAAATAAGACTCTTCTCTTCTCATTTTCACATAACGTTGGAAGAGATTTTTTTGTTAGGTAAATGGGTGAGATTTCACATAAAAGAAATGGTAAAAGAGCCATGTCATATCCTGAGGCTTGTAGTAGTTTAATGGGTTAAACTCTGGCCAACTTAATTTAAGCTGTTCACAATATATCCCACTGCAGTAATATCGCTCTCTCATTTTGAAAGGTTTGACTGACCATCTCATGATTGACATAAGACCATGACGCAAGACATGAAGCAAGATGAAATTCAGCTGCATGTTTTGTTCTTTGGACATAAGAACCGACCTAGCTCTCTCAAGTGAGTGTAATATAACGAGCAGTGCACATGTGTGACATCACATGACTAGGGACTGTTATTTATACACAGGAAGTTAACAATAATACTTCCTGTTTTATTGGAAGCAAGCAGAGATCAATGAAACTGAAGAATTTATATACAAAGAATATTGGAAAATTATATAAATTTTCATTATACTAACAGTATAATGAAGGACAACCCCTTTAAGAAAGACCTCCAAAAGAAATATTACAGTTACCATGAAATATTCTTTGCACATCAGTCGCTGGCAATATGTTAACATAAAACTGTGTGACTATAAAATGGAAACATGAGGTTAGTCCGCTAGAAAACAACAAAGAAAGTCAAAGATCTTGTGGACTTTAATTATCCTATAAGACTTGGAAGATCTGAATGATGATAGGTCGCTACCCCAGATGAAACCAATTATGGTATTAGAAATAGCTTCATATACAATTTATTACTAACCTTTGGAAAGTGATGAGATAAGGTTGAAAGACTCTCTTTATGTAACATAGTTAATTTATTATCTGTGATGCAAATGTATACTAACATTTAATATATCTGATAGCCCCAAGGGAGTAACAACATTTGATGTGTTGCAAGACTTTCCTAAATCGTGAAGTATAAGAAATATTTTCACGCAACTCTTTTGAAAATGTTTAGTAGTCGTAATAAACTATAGTTAAGATTCAACAGTTACAGAAAACTTCAAACAAAATGTTTACCAGAAGGCGGAGGTCTATAGCCACACATTCTCTGCCCTCCTTAGCTTTGCTATAACAATTGTCGATTTTATAAAGAATAGTTAGCATTTTGTGTATTCCTGAGGTAAAAATATATAGCTATTATCATATACATTTTCCAAGGTTGTTATTTTTATTTACATTGCCTGAAAGCATAAAAAACAGCAACTTTGCATATAGTCTTGAATAAAAATGATCTGTCTTTGACTTCCAGATTGGGAAGAAGGGGGATTCAAGATCAGAAAAGGGAAAAATAAAATGTGGTGCAGGGGTGATGTAGCAGAACTGGCTATGTGTTTTATTGATTAGTTAAGGTAACAGGGCTGAGTGTGTCATTGTGTCTTATATTCATCTCATGATTCTCTCATCTCTCTATTTGTGTCAGATACAAGTTGACTGTTTAGAAGCTAAATAAAAGTGTAGATAAACCTTGTACCATGATAATCCAAGCACATTGTCATCACACAGCATCTCATAGCACAGTGTCTGCTCAGTGTCAAGATCCCTAGGGGATAACAATTTGAGAACGTTCTTTAATGGGCAAACCACTTTAAGCCTCACTGCCTTGTTCTTTTTAGAAATAATAAGCTTTCTCCTAGGAACCCTTTAGAAGTCCTACTATTTTAGTGCCTTTCTGATTGTGCCATCATGAACTTGAATATTTAACAAGTCAACTTGAAACTTGAATTTTTTTTTTCTGTTGTATGTTCTGACCTTGCAACTTCTTGAAGACTCCTTGGAATTTTTCTAGCCATAGATGGATAGATGTGTACATTAAACAGTTATGAATTTTAATGGCAGCTTGCTTGACACATCTCTATAGACATATCTTTTGGATTCCCCTTTACTAGAAAGCTAGTATCAGTGCACCAAAGGGGGGTTTATCACGTCTTGTACACCTGAATACCGGCATACAAATTATGATTTATTCAAATTCACCAGAGGGGCAGGGAGAAGGAGGTGTCTGGCTAAGCAGTGGCACTGCTGCACACTATCTGTAGCCTGCACTAGCACTGCTCTACTCCAGGCTGGACCTGGCATAGAACTTAGCTAGACGCACTGTGCACTCAGAAATTATGCGCACGCTGCCAGATATCTGTTAGAAAGCCAGAGCCTTCCCCCAAGAGTGAAAAAGAACAACCTTGGGGAAGACTACTATTAGCGTTTTGTGCCCTTGATCATTGCCTACATTGTGTGCTAGCTTTTGATGTCACCCTGCCTCCTACAGGTTCCACCAGATAAACTAAAAAGCTCCGGTTTCCTATTACAGTGATGGCGAACATTTTAGAGACTGAGTACCCAAACCACAATGAAAACCCACTTATTTATAACAACATGACACTTTAATGTATTGCTCCCTGCTCTGACACATCTTTTAATTGTATTGGCTCCCTGGGGCACCAATACAGTAGAAAGAAGGAAGAGAAATTCAGATCAATATTGTTGCTTTTTCCTCTAGGGAAAAACAGGAAAAATCACATGACCATGAGTAGGACCTCTAATGATAATCCAGCTCTGTCCACATCTTCACCCTCCTACTTCAGTCCCAAGCATTATGTTACCCTTTATAATAGCACTTAGCTCGGCGCGTCCTGGACTTCCTTGAACTGCAGGAAGATACCTTGAGTCCTGTCTGATGAACTCTCTGCTGGCTAGATGGTCCGGGTGCACACAGAGAAGGCACTCATGCCATAAGTTCGCCACCAATGTCATATTCATGCATCTCGATTTATTCTACGCCTTACGCCCTGCCTGGTGTAGAATCGCTCTATGACCTTCATCCATGACACAGACTACAGCTAATGCTCCACCGCATACTATCCCACACTTGACATGGAGGAGTAAGGGGGATTCTCAATTCCTGACTTGTATGCTAAACCCACCCACCCCCCTCCCATTGATTTACATATTGTCTGTTGTGTGGGTTTTAATTTTGTTTTTCTATGCATATCTTTGATGCTCACATTGAGGCTTTGTTGGGATTTATTTCTCAATGTTATGCCTGGTACACTACCATATTACCGGTCCTTAAAATGGCCAAATTGTGTGGAGCAGTACTGGGTCATATATACATCTGTCTTAATTCTATGTTATACAAGAACCTATAGCGGTCTAACACACAGAGCTCACAGCATACAACTCCACATGTATAGTCTTCTACATATGGCTTAGCTGTATGCATAATACTTTAAAATAACTTTACAGTAGTTTTCAAAGTTGGCTATAAAGTTTGTACTTGGCTCAAATGTCAGCATTATGCAGTTCTTCCCTCCGCCATATCTTTTTAATTATAGGGCAAGAAATTCATTGTAGCCAGCGCTCTCTATTGATTGGACTAGAACAGATAAAAGGCCAAGCAATGAATTCACTTAACGCGCTCTTTCACTGAAGTCATGTTACAAGATGTTAAATACTTGCATCATCCCAGCCTTGTGAAATATGGATTTTTTTTTATTTAATGCACATCTAATTTTTGTTTTAATGGTACAACATAGCTTGTCTAACTAGTGAGTAAGCTGCATGGGAAATCCTAAAAGCAATGATTGTTTCCACAATTTATTTCCTCTTATTATTCATTGTTCAAGTTACATTACAAAAGCAATTATCCTCCCGCTTTATAGTTTATGATGTTGTAAACTATGTTTTATTGTACATGTGAAGAATAGTTTATTTTATTGTTAAGGGACTGTACAATTATTGATGCTTTGTGTAGGATGACATTTCTTAATGCTTTTTAGGATGTTTCATTGTGTTATGGAATTTGTTTCACAATAAATTTTGGGTTTGGTTAAATGGAAATAAGAAAGATGAGATTTCCATCTATGTTTGGACTTCTTTGACGGTTAGTCACGTGCTTATTTTATGCAAATGATCGTACTTCTATAAAATCATTGCAGTAAGTGGCTTTTAAAAAAAATATATATATATACATTGGGGGAAACTTAATATGCCTTGTGCGCCAGTTTTTTGGCTGGCAATTTCTGCCGCTCTTTTGTCAACATTTTGCTAGTTTTCTGACCCACATGCTAATTTCTCTTGGAGTGGTAGTGAAGGGGTTGGAAGAGGGCAGGCCAGGGCATTGACACCCAACCTGCCTTATTTACCACACCTGAAATCTCTGCCAGGTCTGACTTGGCAGAGATTTCTTTCAAGTGACCAACGACGGAGCCTCTTAGCAAACCCAATACGTAATATGTACAATCTGCTCAGCTCCTCTATATCATGATGACTATAGATTGTGCTACATTTGCATAGTTGATAAGTTCACTTAACCTTTTTAGTCAAGTAAATCTCCTGACTATATTAAAATGATAATACAGGTTGTATGTTAATAGTTACTGAACTTTTTGTGTAGAATATATATATAAATGGTGAAGAAGTGTTCTGAGGGTAGCATTTAAGAGCTTAAAGAAATGACGTGGCATGCAATTGAGTATTGTGCAGCAAAAGCCAAAACTATAAAATAATCCCTTTGATGTATTATTAATATATAATCCAAGGGCATTCCCAAAACTGGATCTTCCAACTGGCACACTACCAGGCCTCCATTCTAATACTGTGTGCAATCACCTTCATTTGCCAGATGGGTGTGTAGCTTGTTGTTCATGGAATTCTCTGATTGTGTGATCCAAAATACTGACAAAATGTAGAGGTTTTCTTCTTGCTGAGTAACTCCATCTGTCTTGTTGTTTTAAGCCCATACAGGGTTGATCTTTTATACAGTGAAATCTGCCATTTGTCTGGTGAAACCTGTTTTTTGCACACATTTATAACAATTGTTATATAAAACTATACATTAAAAAATGCTATCAGCTCATGACTTTCACTACAGGTAAGTAGTGTTATGTCATCAGTCTTAAAGCTCATTCAGATGGTCGTTATGGGGGCCATGATCTGGTCGCTTAATTTGCAACCAGATCACAACCCCCAAACATTTCTAAGGCTCTCGGTAATAGTGTGGTGATGGTGTGGTGAGGCGACATGTCTGATATTTTGGCATATATGAAGCACAGCCACTCATCTGCCTATGGATCAGGGGCGTAACTACAGCGGTAGCAGCCATAGCAGCCGCTATGGGGCCCGCAGTGTCAGGGGGCCCCGTCATCCGACCTGACACAATAAAGAATAGAGGACGTACACCATTATATCTACGGTATATTGTACTGCACATGTCAAGCATAATATGTGTATAACATATACTGTGATGTATATATGCAGTATCTGTGATTTGTATATGGTGTCTGTATACACTGTATGTGAGTATGTTGCATATGGCACTGTATGTGTGTGTATATGCTATGTGTGCACATGAGTCTATTTACTCGCATGTGTGAATACTAATATGTATATTTTTTAAGTGGGAAGGGGGGAGGCCCATGCAGTAGCCTGCTAAAGGGCCCTGTCTCTCCTAGTTACTCCACTGCTATGGATGGAGGAGGGGTGAAGAGCACTAACCACTCCCACTTTCTCCTGGCCCTGTCCTCTCGGATTCCAGTGCACCCTTAGTTTCCCAACAGTCTTGTGTAGAATAACGAGAGGGAAATGGATGAACAATGGATCCTATTATTTACTATGGGATCTGCTCTGGCCCGCCTAACATAAATGGCTGTACTGTACTACATGTAGCATTTTTCAATCCAGCTGTCTATGGGTGCCAAATACAAAAATCCATTATACCAGGACTTCACTAGTTATATCCGCCTCTGGCATGAAACTGTGAGCTGGACACAGCTGGACACAACTTTCCCAGGTGCTTAATTGTTAGGGGAAGATTTATAATATCGTCTTTTATTGTACGTCAGTCGTGTGTTTCAAATCAATAAAGCATGTGTGCACATTGTAAGGAATGACTCAGACAACTGCTGATTCAAGTCTCACTCATGCCACCCGCCTTTGGTAAATCAGCACTGCGCAAGTTTATGTGGTTTCACAAGTTTATATAGAAAAGTAGAAAAAAGTAGAAAAGGAAGAGCATACAAAGCATTACATATCAGGTATATTCTTGATTGGAGAGTTTTCCTGCTGTCTCACACTCACGTCACCATAGGGAATTCCTGAAATTCCTCAGCCCCGAAGTTTTAGGTGTGGTCGAGGATGCTGTCGCCATCTTAAAATGTATTCTCTGTTACAGTGCTTTTTAGGAAAATAAGACAAGTAGAAATGATAGGATTTGATCTATCAGCTGGGTTTTCCTCAACATAATCATTTTATAAAGATTTTTCATCAATCATTACCAAGGGTAAACATAACAATTAAAGGGAGCTGTCTCATGAAAAACACAGGCATTATTACACATCAAGAAGCAGATTGATATATATTTTTATAGGTAAAGATTTCACTGCATTTTCCATGTGACAGTTTCACTTTAAAAAATATTATAATTTCATTGTTCTTGATCACAACTTTGACATAAAAAATATAATTTACTTGTTGTCCATCACCTCATAGGTATGTGCTGACGACAATAATGCTATGGGTGATGGGGAAATTAAAGTCTTACAATCATGGCATCAAATGACTGAAAATAAATGTGCGTCATTCAATACTCATCAATGGGCGACTCTTAGAGCTATTTATATGCCCACAGAAAGGGATCCTAAGGTGTCTATGACAGAAGGGTTTACAAGTAGGTTTGAAAATACAGTTGGTTCATTAAACCTTCCATCCAATGGGGATGATGTATCATTGCAGTTCTGTTTTTTTGTATCATTACTTTATTGAGATACTACAAGTTAACATACATGATGTCCAGTGATAAGCAAGTGGGTACATGCTATATCACACATTTCAATATCAGGTAATGATACGCAGCATACAGTTTAGATTAACCTGATTACCTTTAAAGGCAATTGAACAAGGATGGAAACCTAAAGTTGGTAAGTAACCATTGAGCATAGTTCAGATGCAGTTGAATCTCCAATGAGATGACTCATACATACTCATACATACCTTATGTGTGATTGGTTAAGGAGGCCTCTATCACAGTTTATGGTAGGTTTCAACAGAGAGAGAAACAATTTTCCAACAACACAAAAAAGATATGGGGTCATATATGGAAAGTCAGGGGAGGAAGGTTAGAGGGAGCATTGGGAGTAGGATAAGGAGGGGGCAGTTGGTGGAGGTCTCGGTGCTAGGTGAATATGGCGCTTAACATCAAGTCTAGGAGCTAAAGGCAGGTCTATAGGTCACCCAAGGTTCCCAAGTCAGAATATGTTTTCCACCAGAGCAGTTGCTGTCTTCCGCAAGTTCCTCCATTCTCTGTAAGTGTAGAATCTTTGCAAACCATTCAGAGACCGAGGGGGGTCATGTGCATTTCCACAGTCTGGGTATGATAGAGCATGCGGCAATGAGTAGAAAGCCTGCCAAGGAACGTGAGAAGGGAGAATGGGAGCATAGAAAGTAATAGAGTTTCAGGAGTGTTTGTTATATTATGGTCTATGAGTTTGCGAATCAAGTCCATGACTTTTGTCCAGAAGTGTTGTATTTCCGGACATTCCCACCAAAGGTAGCGCATTGTGCCGGATGCATGTTTGCAACTCCAGCACACATTGGGGCAGTTCAGATATATAGAGTGAAAACTAGCATGGCCCAGTACCAATCATTGCTTTTCTTTAAAGGGAATCTGTCAGCAGAAATGAATCACATTAGTATCGTATCATGACAGACCTTATTAATATTATGGCACAGAGTGGTGTCATCATCCAGAAAATAAACATCAAAGTCATATGCAAATTAGTTGTAAAAGGTCAATGAAGTCAAGCTTTTCGTCCCCCCATCTTTAGTGTTTAAAGGACATCAACCATCAGATTACCTGATGGTAGATGCTTACTACTCCCCTCCCTGTCCCATCCCTATTGGCAGTAAACTTCTTTTGGTATGTTAGAACTTCCGCATTAAGTAGAAATAAAGCTTTTTTGGGAGGTCAGGTGAGTAGTAAGCACCTACCATTAGCTAATCTGATGGCAGATGTTCTTCAGAAGACCCCGCCAGTGACATGCCTGCAATATGTAATGTCAACGGAAGAGAAGGGGATGTTTTCCCACAAGTTTCCTTAATTGTGCATCATGGTGGCATCACCCAGAATATCAGTTTGATATGATTTACAAATAAGCTGTATGAAGTCAACACTGATGACGAGCTCTCCTTGCCACAGAAGGTTGATGCCCCTATGTGAAAGCGTGTCACTAGCAGGCTCTCCTGAAGGATGCAGAGAAATTTAAAGCAATGAAGGGGGTGTTCTGAAGCAACTAAATTTGCATATGACTTTGAAGATGATTTTCTGGGTAATGCCACCTCTCTGGGCCATAAAACTAACAATCTCAAAGTTTTTATATTGCTTGATAGGTACTGGGAGTGGTTTATTAGGCTAATTTCTTCTGACAATTTAGTCAATAAAAAGATAAACTTACATATTCCTGTGCCCGATGGTTGGCGCGGCTCCCTAATGATCCATGTGGCTCCCCATGTGTCTCCCCATGGCTCCTCTTTTTACTTCTCTCTGCCGCTCTGTGGGCTGGTGCACACTATGATTATGTCATAGTGATTATTAGAAATGCCTCAACTGGCTAATTCAGCAGAGAGAAAAAAGAAGAGGAGCCGCAGGGAGCCGCGCTGAACATCCGGGAGACGCCGCAAGCATTGGGGGCGCCGGAAAGTGAGTATGTAAGTTTATTTTTTTTATGTGCTGGGCAAAATAAGTTCTGCCTGGCTATATTCTACTCTGGGTGGCTATATACTACAAGGGGACTGGCTATATATTAAAGGGGGCTGTCAAACTGTATACTAAAGGGGGATGGCTATATATTAAAGGGAGTTGGCTATATACTACAGGGGACTGACTGGCTATATACAAAAGGGGGTTGGCTGTATACTACAAGGGGCTGGCTGGATATATATACTACAGGGGGCTGGCTGGCTATATACTACTGGAGGCTGGCTGGCTATATAATGGGAGGCTGTGACCAATGCATTTTTTACCCTCGGCTTCTACTCGAGTCAATAGGTTTTCCCAGTTTTGGGTGGTAAAATTGGTGGCCTCGGCTTATAATCGGTTTTTACTGGAGTATATATAGTACTTCAGACATTACCATGGGCCCAAATGAAACCACTTTTCTGAGCCACAATCATGAATCTGATGATATTCTAAATCAGCCTAATGAGCATAAAAAACACCCAATCAGTCTATGTTCTGTACAATTTAGCAAGAAGTAGAATGCAGTGTTGTACGATATATCGGACGCTGAGCGCAGTAACTTATCGCGCAGCATAACGCAGCATAACGCAGAGCTGATGCTGGTTCAGCTCAAGATCTGAGCCGAACCGGCATCGGGAAACACAGGGTGCCGGCTGTGACTGATAGCCGACACCCCAGTGTAACACCATAAGCTCCATTATAAAGAGACATATAACACAAAAAAAGTCTAAATCATAACACAAACCCCACATATATAGTATCACCGCGTCCGTAACAACCCGTAGAATAACAGTAAATAATTCTCGTACCCGCACAATGAACGCCGTTAAAAAAAACTGTTATTCAATCCCACAAAAAATGCTATAAAAAGTGATCAAAAAAACTTACTCCAGAATGATACTGTTGCAAAGTACAACATGTTCCGCAAAAAACAAGCCATCAACCAGCTCCATAGCCAAAAAAGTAACAATGTTATGCCACTTGGAAGACGGCAATGCAAAAATTATAGATTTTCCCACACATTAGGTTTTATTTGACAAGTTTAGTAAAACGTAAGAAAAAATATTCATGTATGGTATCCCCTTAATCGTATGAACCCATAGAATAAAGATAACATGACTATTGTGCCATAAGGTGAACACCAAAAAAAAAAGTTAAAAATCCAGTACAGAATTGATGCTTTTCTACTCCTGCCCTCAAAAAAAAGTTCCTAAATTTTAAACAATAGGGGATACCAACCCCAAAATGGTAACACTGGAAAAAGCATCTCATCCCACAAAAAAATGCCACATGTGGGGGGTTTCTTTCGGGAGAAATTGCAGAACAAATTGCAAGAAGGGTTTTCTCTTTTTATCTTTTGGAAATGTGTAAATTTTAGGGCTAATTGAACGTAAAACCGACAAAATTTGACCATTCTAAATTTCACCGCCATTTTGGTTCAATTACTATGGAGATCTCAAGGGGTTAACAATCTTCCTATCTTCCTAAAAGCTGTTTCTGATAGTTTGAGGGGTGCAGATTTGAAAATGGGCTGATTGGTGTTTTGATGTTAAATATGTAAAATTTAATTCAAAACTGTATTCATCCCCAAAATAGTCAATTCTGAAAATCCGGAAAAGTGATATTCAATTTGTAAGCCGCGTGACATCAAAATAAATTATCCAGACATGTCAAAAATTATGAAAATGTAAAGTTTTGTTTTTTTTTGGAAATAAAGGCAAAAATTTATCATCCAACATTTTCCGCTATAATTATAAAGCAACGCAAGTCAGAATCCCCAAAATTATGCAGAGCCTTAAGCTACAAAATGGCTGCGTCCTTAAGGGGATAATAAACTTCAGTAATATCAGGGTTTATACCTTATCTATTGATTACTTTGATTGAAGAACTAGCATGTTCAAGACAAATAGGTCCACATTTAATAAGGTGCATGCACCAGTTTTCTCTTGGACTTTGCACATTCGTTTCAATGCAAACTGCACACAGGTATTTAAGAAGCACCTGCACCACATTTGTGTCACACGTAACTGTTCTCTGGCACTATTCTTCATGCAGCTCAAATTTTTGCACTGAAGGAGGTGTTCTGGTACAGTGCATACGGCGCCAGATTCATGAAGAATGTGCTCCAGAAATCGTAAATCTGGTGCACTCTGCACTCTACACAGGCGGCTTGCACTGTTTTTAGTGAATGTGGGCCATACTGTTGTGTTTCACTCTAAAGCACCAACACTTATTATACAAAGTGATTCATTGCCATTTAACTCTAACTGGTTGTAGCAGGTCATACCATATTTCTACATTTTTCTAATAATATATTTGACTCATTTATGCTAATGGGATTCCGTGTAAACAGTAATTTTTTCATGTTATGGTTTGCCCGTCCTGTTGATATATTCCTGTTCTTGGCCAGGACAGATTATAATAGACGGTCCAGTCAAACAACGGGATTCAGAAAATGAATGACAATGTCAACAAGAGGAAGCAGGGTCAGCAGGCACGGGTAACTAAAATGAGATTTGTTTTGATGGTTTTTAGTAAGACCTTCAAAAGATACCAATAATAGCATAAAAGGTATAAGTATTTTATTTCTACTATAGAAATAAAGTATGAGACAAATGAAGCAATATACTTAGTTGAGAACATCAATGGTGTTTATATGGCCTGTACCTGAAAGTTCTGTCTTTCCAATATTATGGGAGGAAAAAAGAAAACTTTGCCTCCAGTGCCTCCTTATAGAAGGCAGCTCCCTTTAAATCATTGCCAGACTTTCAAAAAGCCTTGGGACATGACATGGAATTGGGCCAAACCAGTCCTATCTGAAGACAGCCGTGGTTTTGGCATTGTTTGCTCCTATTTGAAGGCTAACCTAATGCCATTGACACCTGTATTCTTTTTTTGATTATTATCAACATAACAAAATGCAACAATATAAAAGGTTAAATGTTAAATGTCACCACTATTTTCAAAAATAAAGCTATTGGCAGGTTCCTATAGAGCTCTAGTAACTATCTGACACCCTGTTTGTAGCTAAAAGTAGTTTCCCTCAGATCCCCATAAAATCAGAGTTATAATCTTGCCTGGTATCTATGCAGCTTTGGAGCGAGTCCATGGGGGGGTGTGGCCTAATGTCATGTGACCAGGGTGACATCATCAAAGGTCCTTAAGCTACTTAATATGAAGACTATACCCCATGTACATATCTGACCACATAAAACAATCACAGCAGCCTCCATGGACTTCTACTCCTCTCCATGCATACTGCTGTGATTTCACGTGATAAAATATGCTGTGATCTCATGACATATATGCTTAGTGTACAGTTCCTAATGCTTCAAAAGCTATAGGACCTGCAATGATGTCACCCTGGTCACATGACATTATAGCAGCCTACGGCAATAGGGATGGGGAGGAGCTGCTGGACTCAGCCCGAAGAGGCCACGCCCACCTGGACTCGCTTTAGCCGTGCTTAGTTACCAGATAAAACTATAAAGTTGAATATATGGGAATCTCAGGGGAATAATTTTTAGCTACAAGCAGGGTGTCAGATAATTACTAGAGCTCTACAGGAACCTGTCACTACCTGTATTTGTGAAAATAGTGGTGACAGGTTCCCTTTAACGACAAGGCCCTTTTCATTTTTTGGGTTTTCCTTCTTCACTTCCCACCTTCAAAAATCTATAACTTTTTAATTTTTTTCATGTAAATTGCTGTGTGACAGCTTGTTTTCTGTCAAATTGCACTTTATAGTGATGGTATTTAATATTCCATGCCATGTACTGGGAAGCATTTGCTTTTTTTCTTTTGGGCTTGGATATTATGGCTTTTACTGTGCGCCCTACAGGTTTTATGTTTTCATACATTTACAAAAAATTAACTTTTTCATACTTCAGTTTAAGGAGCTGTGTGTACTGTCATTTTTTTAGACTTGAGATTACTGTCACAGTTAGTAGGGATGAACTGTCAGAGAGTCTCTTAAGGAAGAGTCTGTGGACCCTCTAGACCACCGCGAGAGATGATGGTACTAGCCGACACCCAGGACCGGAGTCTAAGTGGCACCTGGTCTTCGCCAGAGCCCGCCGCAAAGCAGGATGGTGCCAGCAGGTCGTTCCACGGGAGCGACTAGGCCACGGTGGCAGCCAAGGTAGCAGGACACAGTCCAAACCTGGGATGACAGCAGGTTTTCAGCTTGGAAGGATGAGCGGGGACTCACGGCAGGAACACCGGAGCTGGCACACGGTACAGGCAGGAACTGCTACACGGAACAGGCAGCCAGGAATGGATGACAGGAACACAGAGGAACACTGGTAACACAGGAACACAGGAGGGCTTTCACTTAGCAGGAAATGATGCGGAAGATCCAGCAAGGCAGGAAGGGAGGTGCCGGGTTATAAGGGCGAGACGAATTAGCCAGAGCCAATCAGGAGGACGCTGGCCCTTTAAGTCCAGGAGAGCTGGCGTGCGTGCGCCCTACGACACCCGTGGCAATTACATTTTCAATACCACCATTTTGAGGACAGTACGGCCTTTCGCTGTTTGGATCACTATAGCGAAATAGCAAAATAGTGGAATTTTCGACTTTTCCCTATTTTCCGTTAAAGCACAATATTACTCTGGGGAGCACTAGGATGCACAAAACAGTCCCTCTTTATCCGCTTGTGTAAGTCAAGTAGTATAGATCCAGGTCTGCAAACCAAAAAGATATAGATATAGATGTCTTCTCAAGGAATTAGATCTCCAACTGAGGCAGCGAGCTTACCTTCTTAGAATGGATAAACCATCATATCATTCCTCGGTTGTGCTGTGTTATCCTTTCATGAAAGATCTTCCCTATAGAGTTGCACAGAAACATTGTGAAACATTAAGCAGGAATAGCACAGATCTATTTGAAAAAAAATGATATCTTTTAAGTAAAACTGGCCTTTCCATAAAATCCAACAGTGGCACTATTAGTGTTCCTGCCCGACCCAGAGTTGCACATTCACTATCGGCTTCTTCTAGGGCAACCTGGTGATGGTGGAACTTTGCAGGGAAGATCTTTTGGGACAGGATAGAGCAGCACAATCATGGAATCTGTTTAATGGTTTATTCACTCTGAGAAGGAAAGTTTGCTGCTTTGGTTGGAAATCCAAATACTTGATAAAACACCCATGTCTCCGGTTTGCAGCCTCCTTGAACCCAACTCCTACAAAAAGATTTGAACCCCTTTAGATCTTAGGATATTTTTAAATTAAGGGGGCTGTCTGCTTATTTTGTCTTAATAAGTGACCCCCAGTTCTATTTTAATCACATGTCCACATTTACTTTTCACTTGGCAACATCACAAGTGGAATGAAAACAACTTTGTTGCAGTATGCAAATCATCTTACAACTGTCTTGAGGGCCATCCAATCTCCAGTATTCTAACTGATAAGCCTACTCAATACTGCCCACCTAGATATATCACGGCTAGCATCAATGCATATAAGTGTTATAATTGATCTGCTCCATCCAGAGCACTGTGTAGGCAGGGCAGACGTCAGCACTGGGCATACCTGGACAAGTGACGGGGCTGTACATAAGATATCCATGGGGTTGAAGGGGGCTGTATCTAATGAATCAATAGGCGATGAGGGGGGCTTTCTATAAAATAACCATGAGGGGGCTGTTTTGTATAATAAACTTGGGAATATTTAGGGAACAGGATACTGTTTTCGTTTCTGAATTTTTAATGCCGCCATTTAAGTTCACTGCAAAGGGGCCTACTGAGGCTCTGTCGCTCAGGGACCTACTTAAACCAGGAGCCGACCCTGGTTCTAGGTGCAGGTAATATGGATTCAGTGTATACACAGTATATTGTTATGCGGTTGTTGCATCAAGAGAAGTTAATATTGACCAAGATAGCGACATTGGAGGTGTTGGACAGGCTTAACCCAAAGCATGTGTCAGGAAATGGATGGCCCCTGTGGCACTTGAAAGCTAATTGTCATAATGCAATAGGGATGGTGATAAAGGAAAGAAAGCTGTATGTGCACATGTGCATAAGTGCCCCACCAAAGAATGGGAGTCACAGAGAATTTGTTTTCTTTTTGTTGTTTCATCACGTTCTGAATTCATGCTGGTTTAAGTTATTGGCTAACAAAGTTTCACAACATTTAATTAAAGTATTGCATTTATGTCTGAAACAATCAGTCTATATGTCTAGGGAATGCTGTTCATGTACTTCTTGAATTTAATGTCTGCTTGACCTTTCACCAGGAGACTCGATTTTCTATTTTAATATCTACATTCCTTTCATTTTAGAACTTTGCACAATAATATAATAATGATAATGATGATAGTGTTATATACATAATAATAAGTCAATAATAGCTACATGAACTCTCTATAGTTCATCACAATATGACTGCTTACCTTGCATATACAACTATAAAATCTGAATATTTTTTTAATTTGCAGAAAATTACATTTTGAACATGCTGACATAATTCAGTGCTCTTTGGTGAGTTTGGGCAAATGATAAGAAGGGAACTGGGTCCTATCCTAGTGTCCGTAAGATAGACCCTTAAATGGCTATACTACAGCCTTTAAAGGGAACCTGTCAGAAGGATCACACATTTTCACCTAATGACAGGTTCCACAGGCTTTTTAATACTAGTACCCATTCTACTTTTATAATTAACATTATTGCTTCCACTCACTCAAGTTGATAAAAGTTTACCTGGCTCCCTGTCAGCAAACTGCATCAAGTCATGGGGCTTCTGAGTCCCTGTGTCATTAGCAATATCTCCTTACAGCTCTCCCTCTTCCCCCTCTTTCAATGTGAGCTGACTGAGATTTTCTTACAGCATGAAGTCAACTCATGTAGGCGGAAGGGAGATGGGGGAGGGAGAGCTACCAGTGCTGGGGGAGCTGTGAGAAGATAATGATGATGACACAAAGACTTAGACATCCCCATGTTTGCTGTCACGGAGCCAGGGATATGTTTAAAAATGCGTGGAACCTGTAATATTACTTATAAAAGAAGATTGGAAATAAGTATTAAAAGGATATGGGAACCTGCTATAAGGGGAAAACAGGTTCCAGTAAAATTCTGCTTTGCATGCCTGTGATCCCATTTGTTTTTTATACTTTTTAAATCAGCACATTTACAGAAAAACAACTGCAACACATTAGCCTATTGTTGCTTTAATGGATATCTAGTTTAGGGTTACATTATGAAATATGAGTGTAATGGTTATAGTAAATAGGCTAGCACATGCTTTATGAACTAAAAGTGTCATATCATTTTGCCACGGCTGTCAATGAGGAATTACAATTAAAGGAACATGGAAAAGTCTGCAAAGATCAGAATTTCAAGTTTTGCTCCTTAAATGGCTTTTGATGTATTATATTTTCCTGTACAATCTAACAATCACCTTATTTCTAGTACAGTGTATTTTGATATCAGAAAATTGCCAGTCATGATGCCAAATTATAATCTTTAGTAGTATGGGAATACTAGAAAAGTCAAAAGTGGCGCCGGGCTTCAAGAAAACAATGCATGATAGTTACAATGATGCAAACAAATCTGATATTTTTTGCTTCAATTAGGATGCACTTTTATAGATCAATCAGTGTGGCTTCTCCAGTCACTGTCTGTCTCTGTTTCTACACAAAGGCCAACGTGGAGACAGGGAGGCACATTTACTTACCCGGTCCAGTCGCTATCCAGTGGTGGGTTCTCCGACGCTGATTCGGGTCCGGCCGGGATTCACTAAGGTAGTGCGCCCAATGTCCACCAGGTGTCGCTGCTGCGGTGAAGTCCGCTGGAGTTCACCGGAGTTCACTATCCTATCCTGGGTGCAGGTAAGCGTGTGTCAAGCGACACATTTTTTTTTTAAATTCCACGTTTTTTCCGAATCTGTCAGGTTTTCCGACTGCCACAACCCCAATTTCCGTTGCACGCATGCCGGCGCCAATGCGCCACAATCCGATCGTGTGCGCCAAAAACCCGGGGCAATTCAGGGTAAAATGCCGCGAATTAGTAATATTCGGGAAACCCGGCGAAAAATAGCGATTCAAGCCCTTAGTAAATGACCCCCATCATGTTAGTGGGTAGTGCATAGGAACAGTGCTGTGTCTGGTAATAGGCTGCAGCAGTCACGTGCTGATAAATGTCATGTCACCATTTCAGCCTCTGCACGGTGCCATCTGGGGGCTGGAGCCAGCCTTCTACATGGGCGCACTGCACATGCGCCACTTTAGTGCATCATGGGAATGACACTCCTCTCTCACACTCGCTCCGGCGATGCACTGAAGTGCCGTATACACATGTGCCATTTCAGGCGCAAGTGAGAGAGGGGACTGATCCCCTTCTACCTTTTTTGCTTGCAATTACTGATACAACAACAAAATACTATCATGTGAAACTGTTATAAGGCATTCATTCACAACTATTTAAGGTAATCAATGGAAAATATGTCTATTACTATGAACCCTGCACGCTATTCAACCACTTGCCTCTACCACTCTGTGTATTCACATCTATATATATTCAGGCCAAAACCCTAGGACATGAATAGGAAGGATAATCTTAACTTGGCGTGTATCCCCTCCCATCCACGTCCCTTGTACTTTGCTTACAGTGTTCAGAGAGCCGGGTAGATGCGCTGACAAAAACAAAATAAGACAAAAAAGTTCAAAAAGTAAATATAATGCAAAAGAGAAAGAACAAATTGGTTATTGCAACCTCTATAATAACCCATCCTGTATATATAGCATAATATTTGGTCCCCACAATCAAAGTCATAAAATGGAGAATTAAAAAAATCACTAACTTTTATTTAAAGGGGTATTTCATAAATCAGCATAATGCATATACAAATGGGTCCTTAAAATATAAGCTAATATGTAATTAGTTGTTATTTAAAATTTTGCTTCTTTTAGCAGAAAAATACTACTGGCCCTTTAATCAGTCCGTTGATTTCCTCTGCGGGGAGAAGACACAGGACAGAAGATGGCTGCTGATCACATGTCCACATCACATGTCCTTGAGCTGCCTGTGATCACCACTACGTTTGGCTGTAGTCGGTTGGTTGCAGTGCATCCAGTATGGCCAGTGTTTTGGTGATGGCAGTTGCACATCATTACTATGGTAACAGAGCAAAAAAACTGTTAGATCATCACTGGGAGCAGAGCATAAGAGGTGGGAGGAGTTACTGAGAACTAAAAGATCTTGGGACTTGTAGTTTCCAGTGGCGGCCACCTTGGTGATAACTCTTCATACTTTAGAGAGGCCATAAAATTTTGTGAATCATAAAATCAAACTATTTAAGCTCCATTTTGAGTTTTGTTACATTCATTTATTTATTGCATAATGGGTTTTTGTATCAGACGTTCATATTCCCGGAATACCCCTTTAACTACTGTGCAAAAAAAAAGAAAAGCTGTACTACAAATTGAAATCAATAAAAGCTATGATTATTCCAGCAAAAATACAAGCCCAAAAGCAGCCCTGGAACATAAAAATAGATTTAGGATATGACATGAAAACATTTTTTGATCAAATTCAAAAATCTTCAAAATTGGTGTCTCCAAAATTTTAATGAACTGAAGATAACATGTTACTTAGTCTGCATTTATACAAATGTATGTCTGCCAAGCGGACATACATCCGGCGCCATGAAGAGGAGGAGGCTTGACCCCTCCCCTCACCATAGAGATACACGGCACACGGCGCCCCAACACGGGGAAAAATAGGACATGTGCAGTACCGTACTGCTCCGTGTGCCCATAGGCAGCCCATGGGGGACATAAATAGTGGCCGTATATACGTTCCCCAACGGTCGTGTGAATGCAGCCTTATACTGTATGCTGAAGACCATAAATTTAAAAAAACTTTAACCCCCTTAACAACTGGGTCCTATTTCTTTTTTTGTGTTTTTTAACTCCCCACCTTCCAAAAGTTATGACTATTTTTTTATTTCCCCATGTACAGAGTTGTATGAGGGCTTGTTATTTGTGAGATAAAATCATACTTTCTACTGTCCGTTTTTCATATTCAATGCTTCAAGAAGCTGAAAAAATGGTGAATCCAGCACAATTGACAAAAAACTTCAGTTGTGCCATTTTATTATTCATTTTTCACTGATCACATAGATACCAAATGTCTCATGCATGTGCCTGCTTGCTCAATAGCAATTCTGACCCAATTACAAGAACCCCCAGGATTACAAGGAACCTTAGGGCTCTTTCATATTGGCGTTGTTTTTTCATTAGTAAGAGCGAGATCCCCATTTTCCTAATTGCTGGGGGTACCTCACCCACTAGGAAACTATCCTATATCCTGCGGATAACTTCCCAAGTTAGGACAACCCCTTTTATGCTGGCCTGTAAAATTGCTTTGATTCAAATCATAATGTAAATAATACACAAAAAATTCAAAATATCTATATACCGTGTATACTCGAGTATAAGCCGACCCAACTATAACCCGAGGTCCCTAATTTTACCACAAAAACCTGGTAAAACCTATATTTTTTTACTGGAGTATAAGCCAAGTTCGGGTTTTCAGCACAGTTTTATAAATCTTGTATTTATATTATTATATGTATTGGTTATATGTATTATTTATATTACGTATGCACATTACATATGAGTTCATGTCACCTAGCTTTGAGTGAGACATAAGGAAATGTATTTTTGTTCTCATGTCTTCTGTATATAAAAAAATGTTACCTAGCAAGTTGCCATTGACCTTAAATTAAGGAAACAAAATTGTCATCCTGACATTTACTGTGACACAAAAATATTGCACTTTACTGTACAAACTATTGCAAAAAATAATAATTCTGCTTCAGTGACTTATCAGGTTGAAGTTTCATCCAAGAAGAAGGATCAATTAGTAGGCAATGTATAATGTCATTTAATAATGTGTCCATTACCCAAATATGTCTTTTTGTATATGAATGATAGAGATGACCTAAAAGTAGTAGACATGATCGACATCTGTGCAAAAACTTTCTCCATGAACCTTCGCATACAATGTGATCCCGTTCCCAGCGATTTGCCACTTAGCTCATTTCACTATTGTTTCATGTCATTATGTAATGATCCCTTTACTACCATGAGCCAAGGCTCCGTAGTGAATTATTAACAGACTTGAAAATGAGACACAAAGCAATGGGAATCGCAGCCCAGCTGACTTGTACTGTTACACTATGATATTGTCTGCCAAGACATTTACCACAATACAAATCACTCAGAGTGAAAACAGACTTGGTCTACGTGTTTCCAAAGAAAGACCATTAACCAAATAGACATGTTTTTAAATAAATACTCAGAAAAAAACTGTTACGGATATGATAATGCAAATTGTATCATGATATAACAGGATTTTGTATCACAGATTGATCTAGTTCTAATGGGTTAAGGTACAAAACGCAGGATCTTGCTGCAGCAGTAACTATGAGATTAGTACTTAAACTTTTAGTCAACCTTTCCCACAAAAAAGCTACCCCTTTAACGGGGACAAGATAGACACATTTTGGATTAAATCTTCATACTTTCCACATATCCTAATAATATTGTAACAGACAAGGAAAACAGCTGCACTGAGCTATATAACAGGGGCCCAGGGAATTCTGTCTCAGCCTTCTCTCCTGCATCATAAAACTGAAGCTAACGGCAAAGGAAGGGAAGGGATACTTAGTCATAGACCAAACAACGCAGCTTCAATTGGTGCAATGGAATTTAATCCGGTAATAATAACTAAAGTTCCTCATACTCTACCATCCATCATATAGCCAATCACAAATACAACGTATAATAAGACACTGCATATTCCTCCATAAAATCGACAATGTCCATAAAAATATTCAGGATATTATTCTTTTTTTCCTTTACTTATGTTCTGGCATTCCATGTGGTTCTGGACACATGGGCTAACACCAACACAACGGCATGCACCTGCGATGTTTCAGAGGCCACACCTCCTTCCTTGGGCCCAAGGAAGGACGGGGGAGAGAGGAAATGTGAGTAAATGTTTTTCTTCCATGATTAGGGGGACAGTGTGGCTACTGTAAGGGAGGGGGGGCAGTGTGGCTACGAGGAGGTAGTATGGCTACTGGGGAGGGGACAGTGTGGCTACTGGGGGGACTGTGTGGCTTATGAGGAGGAGAGTGTGGCTACTGGGGGGACATTGTGGCTACAGCTAGAGGGGGGCACAGTGTGGCTATTGGGGTGGAGGCAGTATGGTGCTGGGACATAAGTTTACTGAAAAGGGGACTAGTAAGGCTCTGTCGCCCAGGGGCCTACTTAAACCTGGAGCCGGCTCTGTATTAGAGACACCTGCCAGACAGTTTTTTTGCAAAATTTTCCATAGGGGTTTATTTCAGTAGTATATAATGATATATGTTTAGGCCTAAAGGTGATGGTAGGGGTCTAACCATAGAGGTGATTAGATAGGACTCTCACTCCACCCATGAGTGGCTTATATGACCTAAATCCCAGGCTACTAAATAAGATGACACCAGTATTCTAGTACCTGCAAGGAAAGTGAGCGGCCCTATTACACATTTTGCAGTAATATAAAGTTTTGGCTCTTTGTGGATCTATATCAAAATGTTGGCTTCCACCACAGGTTTCCTTCTAACCAGTAGCTACAACCTTCTGACATTCTGAATGGTGTTGTGTTTATCACCTGTACTGACAGATGCTTTGGTAAATCATACAAACAGTATATGAAGCTTCTTAACTTTAAAATAGGCAAAGCATGAGACCAGTCAACAGGTCACATAAAAATGCTGCAGTATCCCCTGTGACCATCATGATGATATGGTTGCTATAGCTGTTAAGGGGATAGTAGGACTATTTTAGGTTGCTTTGTGGCTGAAATACTGATGTGGGGGCCATGTAGTTGCTATGACTTTTATGAAGATGTTGCGGCTGCTTATACGGTTAGGTGGGTCCTGTGGCTTATTCGTAATCAGTCAGAGCCCCAGTATCCAGACCCTCAATGATCAGCTTGTTATCCCCTATCCTTAAAAAGTTTGGATAACCCATTTAATTAACCTTTCCCCTGTTTTCATTGTTTCTGTGGAGTTATTTTTCTAATATCCATCATTTAAGTACATGAAGATGATATTTGTGAAACAATCTAATCTTATGAAATGTACTGATTGTATTAGGCCTAATGCCCTAGTAGTTATGTTCCATAACTTTTAATACCGGAAAGCAATTTCTGGTCCTCGTAGAGTTATGTCAGAACCAAATATTTTTTTGTTAAGTAGTTGGGGATCTATGATTTTCTATTGAACATCCCTCTAATACAGTGGTTCTCAACCTTTGTAATGCTGTGACCCCGCAATACAGTTACTCATGTTGTGGTGACCCCAAACCATGCGATTTGCAGTAAAAACACAATAAAATCACGGCTCAAAAGGCTTTAGGCGATCCCTGTGTTTTGGTCGTTCGACCCCTGCTGGGGTCACGACCCACAGATTGAGAACCACTGCTCTAATACTAGGGTGAAATCCTATTCCAGGCCATCCTTATTCTCAAGTCCAGACACTATTCAGACTGCGTATACATTAACAAGCAGACATTCAGGTACAAGTCTGAGAACAGTAAACTGATGCCCATGATGGATCTAGAACTTCACGTATTCATGTCTGTGCAATATTGGTTTGTGGTTTCTGCTGAAATCAGTGCACTCAGCCCCACACTTCGATGCTCATTACCTCTCATGACATTAGACACGGCCATTCCCTGTGATTTGGGAAATGTGATCTTTATTGGAATGGAGATGTTACTGTGATTAAAAGCCAGTGTGGCTTCTCAGTGCATGATTAAATGTAAATGCTGATTATCAGTTATTTTGTATTGTATTTTTGTACACAGCCTTAAGGGACTGTAAACCTAAGGTCTATTTACTGTGCAGTTAAGTACAGTATGTGGCCCTGTAGACGATAACGTTCTTCAGTTTAGCCCACAAATCTCTATTTCAGGGGATATTCAGAAACATTTACATAAATTGGTGTGAATGATATCAGCAAACCTTTTTTTTTTTCTAAACGATTTACACCCTTGGTTTAGGGCTCCTTTATAGGAGTTGAAGTCATTTATTGCTGCTTACACCTAAAAGAGTCATGTGTTCCATAACTATGAAGTCATCCCAAGTTAGACAGGATTGAATGAATTTTTTGGGACATTTTATCCAAAAATCTAGACAAAGGTTAAGGCCCCTTACACATTAGTAATTGAGATGCGTCCAACTCAATTCACACTCGCAGCATGTACTGGCTGGAAAGACCAGAACGAACACTGAATAATGGGAACTGAAGTCGGCATGTCACTTCAGTTCCGGTCTTCAGTGTTCAGGCCGGACGTTCCAGCCATCACATGCTGCAAGTGTGATGTGAGTTGGACGTATCTCACTTGCTAGTGTGTAAGGGGCCTTAGACAGAACAGGTCATCAACTCTTGGACCAGATCCTTTATCAGGCTACTACATTAAGAGCAAAGCTGTATTTCTATTTCTGTTTTTCTTTCTCCCCCACAGATGAGATATTGGTAACCTATCACTGAATTGCACCAAGCTGGGCATTTGTATGTGCCTTTTTTGGGGGGGGGGATTTTAGAATAGTCTGATTTATCTTAAAAGGTGATACTTCTGAATTGTGCTGGTTATTTGCAATATTTTTTAAAAAAATCACAAATTCTTCTGCAACCCCTTCTAAATGTTTTCCTACACCTGCTTGGGAGTGCATTGTATTTGAGCAAAATTGTATGACTTTTTTTTACCATGATAGGAGCAAAATTGCATCTTTTTTTATACAGCCGTGTAATGATGCTAAAGACATATCGGACACAACTCTAAAAAAAAACTACTGTCATGCTGAGATGCAGCAGGGATGGATTTATCACATTTAGTTTCCAGCACCTTTTCCAGGATACAAGTAACCAATTTCACCATCATTGGCTGATATATAGAAGTGCAATGTAACAATTGTACATCACCCAAGTAGAATGTGCTCTACCTTTATCGTAAAGAAAACATTCATTCATCTATATAGTTCTTGGTTTATTCAAACTCTACATCTAATGATGACTTACCAATGTTTCATAAAAATTATCTTACAGTTCCTAATGATGACAAGTGTATGGACTCATCTGCTGTCATTGTGAAGGTTCACAACTAATTATATCGGGCAAGAAATGGAAAGACCTACCATTTGATATGTTTCACAAAGACAGATATATTATAATGATCATATGTGTATAACAGCATTTCACTAAGTACTTAAAAAGAGGTTTTTCACTAAAAAAAAAATAGTTACAATTTTTTGAAAAAGAATAGTTCCACTAGGAAGTATTCTGTAAATGTAATCACAAAAAATATAAGTATATAGTAAATATATATTTATACTCTTTCAGCGTTTTCTGTTTTTATAAGCAAAATTGTAAACCAAAACTAGAAGTGGATTATATAGACAACATGTAAAATGTTCAGTGTTAAATTTGAAACCCAGAGAATACAGAGAATGACATTGCACCCAGGCCCAGAGAATACGGAGCGTGACATTGCACCCAGGCCCAGAGAATATAGAGCGTGACATTGCACCCAGGCCACAGAATACAGAGAATTACATTACACCCAGGCCCAGAGAATACATAGAGTGACATTGCACCCAGGCCCAGATAATACCATAGCTCCCAACCGTCCCGATTTTGACGGGACTTTCCCGTTTTTCGTACCTCTGCCCCGCGTCACGGGCAGCTATGAGATTGTCACGGATTCACCCCCCAGGTCCCGCTGTGTCCCGGCGCTGTGTCCGCATAGTAAATACTTTGAAAGTCTGAACTCACAGTACAGAATGGCTTCTACAGACATCGGGAGGGAATCCTTTTCAGAGAAGTGTCGGGCTTAGCAGAGAGAGCAGGGACCACGTCATCAGCTTCAGATCAGCATCTGTCCATATATGGTCACTGCATCTCCTAGGGTTCCCCAGAGCAGACATCGGGCAGGGAATCCTTTTCAGAGGAGTGTCGGGCTTAGCGTCAGAGCAGGGACCACGTCATCAGGTCAGATCAGTATCTGTCCATATATGGTCTCCAGGGCTTCCCCAGACACAAGCTATTTATATAATTAAATTAAATAAAGCTTTGCCCAGGCTGAGATTCAAACCTGGGACCCTCTGCACCATAGACGGGAGCTTAACTAACTGAGCTATAAGCCCAGTGATACAGAGCTGAGGATTTCTGGTAACTAAGACATGTTATCTGCCAGTGTTACATTGTGATACAGACTAATGCACTGATATATAGAGAGGGATCTTCTCAGAGATTATTATTGTAATTATTGAGACTATTATTATTATTATTATTATAAATTTTATTATTTTTATTATTATGGAGATGATTATTAATAATGGTAAAAATAATAATAATCATCTCAATAATAATAATAATAATAATCTCCATAATAATAATAATAGTCGCAATAATTACAATAATCTGAGAAGATCCCTCCCTATATACCAAGGCAGTATATAGTCATAGTTCTTAGTTACCAAAATTCTCCACCTTGTTAATCATAGAGGTTATAGCTCAGTTGGTGAGGCGCTGTGTTATTATTGTACATGGACACTGCAGGTTCTGGGTTCAAATCCCAATGAGGATAATTTTTTATTTTTTTTTATTGAGATGATTTTTATTATTTTAATATGGCTAAAATTTGGGGCGTGGCCAGGGAGTGATTGGGGGTGTGGCTTAGGGGGATCGCCGCGTGACATCGCACCCAGGCCCAGAGAATACAGAGAATTACATTGCACCCAGGCCCAGAGAATACATAGAGTGACATTGCACCCAGGCCCAGAGAATACAGAGAATTACATTGCACCCAGGCCCAGAGAATACAGAGAATTACATTGCACCCAGGTCCAGAGAATACATAGAGTGACATTGCACCCAGGCCCAGAGAATACATAGAGTGACATTGCACCCAGGCCTAGAGAATACTGAGCGTGACATTGCACCCAGGCCCAGAGAATACACAGAGTGACCATAGCTCCCAACCGTCCCGATTTTGACGGGACTTTCCCGTTTTCCGTACCTCTGCCCCGCGTCATGGGCAGCTATGAGATTGTCACGGATTCTCCCCCCAGATCCCGCTGTGTCCCGGCACTGTGTCCGCATAGTAAATACTTTGAAAGCCAGAACTCACAGTACAGAATGGCTTCTACAGATATCGGGAGGGAATCCTTTTCAGAGAAGTGTCGGGCTTAGCGGAGAGAGCAGAGACCACGTCATCAGCTTCAGATCAGCATCTGTCCATATATGGTCACTGCATCTCCTAGGCTTCCCCAGAGCAGACATCGGGCAGGGAATCCTTTTCAGAGAAGTGTCGGGCTTAGCGGAGAGCAGGGACCACGTCATCAGCTTCAGACACAAGCTCTTTATATAATTAAATTAAATAAAGTTTTGGCCAGGCTGAGATTCGAACCTGGGACCCTCTGCACTGCAGACAGGAGCTTAACTAACTGAGCTAAAAGCCCAGTGATACAGAGCTGAGGATTTCTGGTAACTAAGACATGTTATCAGCCAGTGTTACATTGTGATACAGACTAATGCACTGATATATAGAGAGGGATCTTCTCAGAGATTATTATTTTAATTATTGAGACTATTATTATTATTATAAATTTTATTATTTTTATTATTATGGAGATGATTATTAATAATGGTAAAAATAATAATAATCATCTCAATAATAATAATCTCCATAATAATAACAGTCTCAATAATTACAATAATCTGAGAAGATCCCTCCCTATATACCAAGGCAGTATATAGTCATAGTTCTTAGTTACCAAAATTCTCCACCTTGTTAATCACTGAGGTTATAGCTCAGTTGGTTGAGGCACTGTGTTATTATTGTACATGGACACTGCAGGTTCTGGGTTCAAATCCCAATGAGGATAATTTTTTTTTTTTTTTTATTGAGATGATTTTTATTATTTTAATATGGCTAAAATTTGGGGCATGGCCAGGGAGTGATTGGCGTGCCGCCATTTTGTCCCTCTTTCCTTTTCACAAATGTTGGGAGGTATGAGAGTGACATTGCACCCAGGCCCAGAGAATACACAGAGTGACATTGCACCCAGGCCTAGATAATACAGAGCGTGACATTGCACCCAGGCCCAGAGAATACAGAGCATGACGTTGCACGATGGCCATATTTCATGGAGCAGTGCAGAGGATGCAAGTATTCACATCATAGTGATATATGAGGCAAGGAGTCCATGCTTCCCCAAAAGTATCACTGCACTTGTCATTGTTAAATTGGTTGCTGCTATTTTAAGGGAGAAGAAGAAACACTTTGCATAATATATAACTATTTTGTATGTAGCCCCATCCTCTGCACTGTGGTCAGTCTGTGAAATCCTACCAGCACGTGGTCTGTTGTTCTCCACGACCGTTGTCGTGTGCAGACGGTCTTAAGGAACACATAGGGTGTCTCTCCCTGGTATACTATAAAACATATATCTGGGGGTCTGGACCAGACTTCTGGTGATAAATATGTTTTTGTTACTCCACTATCACAATGTTTTGAAGTAATGTCACAAAATTAATAATTATATGTAATATAATTTTTCCTCTGCAGAGACACACCTTCCACTTATATTCTGTGTGTTCTTATTCACACCTGTATTTGTCGTTGGTGCTTTTCATGACAATGGTGGTTATTTGCTACGTGTTCATATATTTTGGCAGATTTTCTGCATCTGTTCCCCTTGATTCCATTTAACAACACCCCGGTGATCCGGCCACAAAGGGAGACACTAGACATGAAGAGGTTGTAATTGTGGGAAAATGGGCTGAACTGTTGCAGAGTGCATGAATTTCATCCGGGAAATCCCAAGAGCGGAGTGATGGTAGGCAGATAGCTAATAAAATGTTAGACAGATGGCATGCCGGAGTATTACATGTGCTGAGGTTAGTTAATGCTGCTTATTACACTAACACGCTGCCAAGTGCTGGCGAGTCCTAATAAAAACCTAACACTGTTGATGTACATTTACAGTGCTATGGTTTAATATGCAGTAAAAGAAATAATCATGATTTTTTTTTTTTTAATAACTCGGAGCCTGAAAATGCTCAAATGCAACATATCCCTAAAGGTTTGTGGAGAGGGTTTGCAGTGTAATTTACAGAGATGTACAATAGAAGCATAGTGGATAACAATGAAATGCTCTCCAGATATATTACAATGTTATGTTAAATACTGTCAAATTAACCCATTCTCATTTCTCCCATTTATCGTGACTTGGTGCAGCATGCGGCAGTTGTGATACTGCAATTGTACTATATACTAAGTGGCCCCGGCCTTGTGCACCCGGATGAAGTGTAAGCCAGGTCCTGCCTGCTGTAGAATAATTCTGCTAGATCCTTCGCACTTGTGCAGAGAGACTGAATGTGCCAGCAGGAGATTTGGCTACATTGGACTAATAATGTAACATAATGGTTACACCCCACTGGTTCATGTGCAACATTTTAAGAATTAGATTTTTGTACCTAGACCAGTGGTGGCGAACCTTTTAGAGACCAAGTGCCCAAACTGCAAACCAAAGTCTATGTAATCATCGAAAAGTGCCAACACGGCTATTTAGCCTAAAATTACTGACAATACCACTCTATAAGGGACATATAATACTGCCACCATTACCAGCACAACAAGAAAATACCCCCATACTGATAATAAACAGACCACTAAAGAAAGACCAGCATCACCAATTATATCACAAAGCAGGAGCAAATACTGTAAGGAACACTACCGCCATACAGTGAGGGACAATACCACCATACAGTGAGGAACACTACCCCAATACAGTGAGAAATACCGCCATACAGTGAGGAACACTACCGCCATACAGTGAGGAATACAGTCACACAATGAGGGACACTACCCCCATACAGTGAGGAACACTACCGCCATATCGTAAGGAGGCTAGAGAAAGCGCTATTCAGCGTGAAACGGCCCGTCGCCCAGCCGCGATCATCTTTCTTCTTCTGCACTTACTTGTGATTACTGCTCCCCTGCGCTGAGCACCTCCGTGGTCTTCACGTCCCCGCAGTTAAACGCCAGCCATCAATACTCCAACCGGTCCTACCACGCTTAAGACTTTAAGGTGTATGAGAGTAGTGCCAGTACCGCGTCTACCCTATCGTGATTTGATACCGTGAGGAACACTACACTATAGCCATACAGTGAGGAATAAAGCCATACAGTGATGGACACTACCGCCATACAGTGAGGAATACAGCCACACAATGAGGGACACTACCGCCATACAGTGAGGAACACTACCCCCATACAGTGAGGAACACTACCCCCATACAGTGAGGAACACTACCCCCATACAGTGAGGAACACTACCGCCATACCGTGAGGAACACTACACTACAGCCATACAGTGAGGAATAAAGCCATGCAGTGATGGACACTACCGCCATACAGTGAGGAATACAGCCACACAATGAGGGACACTACCGCCATTCAGGGGCAATATGAAGGATTGTTGAATCCAATTCGGCAAGGGGTTTGTATATATATATATATAATATATATAATATATATATATACACTCCCCTTGGTCCGGAGCTCTGGGCACCTGTGCCCTGCTGTTAGTGAGGGCAGTGTAGTGTACCCCATCGTCACTGGCAGCATCGTACAACGGCAAAAGATCCACGCCAAGGGCAGTATGTATGTGGCCATGTCATACAGGGCAATTTGGGACACTAAACAATAAGGACCTATAGTTGTTTAGTGTCCCAAAGCCACCTGACTGCTGCCGGTGCAATACACACAGAGCACCCTTTGCCTCCCCCCTCCTGCACTTATCTGTACTGGGCACTGATGGTGTATGATCCGGCCCTTCTGCCTCTCTCCTTGTGTTTCTGGCTTCAGGGGAGGAGCGGGAGGGAGTGGAGGGACGGCACTGACCTGCTGCTGTTTCTCTAAGGCAGCACTAGTGAGGACAGAGCAGGTCAGATGCATCCTTCAGTGAGAGTGATCACTGGAGCTCTCGGCGAGCGGCAGCATTTCCTGCCTGCCAGATGTTCCAATTATTTATATAGAGACCGCAGTGGAGATGGTGCGTGCGCCCACTGAGAGGATTCTGCGTGCCCTCTCTGGCACGCGTGCCATAGCTTCACCAACACTGACCTAGACTTTGGTACCCAGAGCAAGAAATGAGGGACAGTGCTGTATGTTATTAAATTTTGATGGCAGATTTCCTTTGAATTTGAGGATTAAAAGCTATGGGGCACATTTACTAAGAACAGTGAAAAATGCACTATGTGCAGTTTGCCTGTGTGTAACGCAGAGGCCGCCAGATTTTGGATTTCTGGCGCACCTTCTGCATGAATCTGGTGCCCTTTGTACTGCCCCGACAGAGTGCACCGCTTTTTTTTTTGGTGCACCTTTAACGTAGGGCGTACAACACATTTCAGTCGGACTTTGCATGATAAATGTGATGCACGGTCCTATTGAGCACCAGAACGGCTCTTTCAGTGCAGAAATTTGTCACATGACGACTACTGCAGCCGCAAGTTTGTTCCATTAAAAAGTGGTGCATTCTGTAATCAGAGCTGAATTCAGGAACCTGTGGGAAAAAACAGACAGCATCCGAGTGTCATCCAATGGACGGTTCCTGTGATACACTCCAAGCATTAAAATGTTTACTGTAAAAGGCATCCATTAAAAGACGCAATTTTTCCACTCCTAACAGACATTATAGCGGGGTGACTTTCCATTGAGATGTGGTACTGGGGACAGAGGGGGTGCAATGCCAGCATTTGTTCCCCCATAAATCTGCTTTAATACTCTGCAGATTTGTATATATATATATAAAACCTTGTGCCAAGTCCTCACAATAGAGATCTGTGGTGGTCATATCCATTAAAGTGGCTTTTTGCCTGTGATAAATCTGCTGGCAGAGTCTTATGCTATGACAGTCGCATAAAAACTCGCAAAAACGTCAAAAGTCGCAGCACAAAGACCAGGGTGGGGACAGGAATCATTTTGCGCCAAAACTTGACCCGAAACGTAATGTTGCAATACATGAATTCAGTCCTATTGTGATTAAAGCAGTTGAACTAATTTGTCTCAAAGAGGGTCTATGTCAAAGTGGTGCAATGAAAAGTCGCAAAACAGCAACTGCGCCAGACATAGACAAAGGACTATGACACATGACCCGCAATGTATATAGACTGTAGAGCAGTGATAGAAGTGCTGAGCTCCCGTACTACACAGCACACAGCCCCCGGTGCATAACACGCACTGCCGCCCCTGTCTCCAGCATCGCACGGGTTAAGGTCCTTGTGAGGTGCGGGCTGCCTGTCATTAGAGTGTGAGCTCTTGAGGCTATGAGGCAGCGCTGTGTGACAGCAGGGGTTAATCCTCCGCTATAACCTGTGATTAATGAGCGCTAATGCCATTATTACCTCCTCAGTCAGGCGCTTCCTGCCCCCCCCCTCCCTCCGTGGGATGAGGAGGGGGAGGCCCGGGGGCGGAGCCGGGGGCGTGGCGCTCCACAAGCCCTGGGGACCGGGGCGGGACTGGCGGGGACGCCGCTGCTCAGGCCGCTGGAGCCGCTTGTACTCAGCAGCCGCTTCCCCCAGGAGTCTGCCTTTCATCTCACCGCTCCTGGCGCCTGCAAATAGCCTCATTCCGTCTGCTGCCTCCCCCTCACCCCTCCCGCGCCTCACTCCCACGGACTGTATCCTCATCCCCAGCGGCCGCCTGAGAGCCGCACTGCAGCCTCCTGTGCCCGGCTACCGAGTGCCCGCTGCCGGGGGGCACTGATCCACGTGTGCCCGACAAGCTAGTATACACACACCCGACAACCTAGTATACACACCCGGCATCTACAGTCTACATTATAAAGATTGAGCGATCTGATCCGATAACAGATAATATTCAAACATCCAAATCTCTCTACAGTCCTGAGCGATACAAGTCATAACTACATTACCAGATACATATTTATCATTAATAATAGTGCTCTATAGGCCCAAAATAGATTTTTATATAATATATAGTATAATATTGTTCTAGTTGTATATGTACGAATAAGTGCAAATTACCCACATCTACTACAATATTTTTATTTATATAATATAAATTAAATAATGTAATATGCAATAGATTCATTCATTCGTAGCTACATCACAATATTAAATCTCCCGTATACAGCATAATATTAGAATCTTCTCCATATCCATGATATTATGTCTTCTCTAGTAGAAACACATATTATAGTCTTCTCCATATACATCTCAATATTATAGTCATTTTCCATATACATCACAATATTAAAGTCTCTCCCATATACACCAATATTAGTCTCTCCCTACCCATCACAATATTATACTTCTCCCATATACACCCACTATTATGTCTCTCCACTACCCATCACATATTATTCTATTCCTATACATCACAATATTATAGTCTTCTCCTCATACCCATCACAAATTATTGTCTTATTCCAATATACATCAAATATTATAGTCTTCTCCCATAATACACAACTATTATAGTCTTCTTCTCCTATACAAACAATATTATAGTCTTCTCCCTATACAACACAATATTATAGTCTTCTCCCATCTCCATATCCATCACGATTTATAGTCTTTCACCATACATCAACGAATTATAGTCTCTCCCATATACATCACAAATTATTGTTGTCATTTCGTATGCTAGGTCACTTCACTTCTTCTTTCTTCAGGTCCATCACAATATTACAGTCTTCTCCATCATCCATTACAACTTATAGCTTTTGTGATGTTTTCCTCTCGAGTACTTTTCTCCCATGTATTGTGGTATTCATCTTCTGGGCCATCACCTATTCCAGTCTTCTCACATGTTTATTACAATATCATAGTTTCTCTCTTATTTTCAGATATTTTAGCTCCAGAAAGTTTATCAATGTCTTCTTCTAATACATCACCATATACGTTCGTGTTCTGTTCTTTTTTTCTATATAATAACTCCATGTACTCTTTCTATATATACTATGTTGTAATTACATTAGTACACTATATTCAATCTGGATGCTTTACGGCTTCAATCTTAGGTTTCATACAAGTATATACGAATCATAATAAATTGTAATTTGTTAAACATAGAACATTAGTTTAATATATTATAATATAGAATTGTTTTTTAGTAAGTGAACAGCTCAGTTTCCCAAACTAATATAAATTACATTATATAATGCACACACATTTCTTTGCACAATATTTATATGTGAGTGCATTTTTGTGATGTATTTATGATAGTACATTCATATTTTTCTCTCCCCCCCGGTAATCCTGAGGTCACAATCTAATTTGACACCTCTTGCCCTCATATTCCTAAAACAATACATTTGCAGCAGATCCCAACAAGTGGTTATTATTCCCACTATAAACGTACATACCCCTACAGATTGCCAGGTACTGGAGCCCTAAGTGGGCTATTATGGTGTAATTCATGTAAAACAGAATGTCAGTTATAGTACACATTAGTCTAATTGTCGCACAGGATGTTAGGCAACAATTATGGGCTCTTATAATTGTGGGTAATTAATGGAATCATTAATCATGGGCAATTAGTTTAGAACTGTTTGCTGATAGAACAGATAGGCCTGCAGGGTCGGGCACTGATATGACAGTGTTTAGAATTTATGCTTGGGGTGAGAGTGGGAAAGTCACATGCTGATGATTGAAGTATAATAGAGGAATCCGGAAGACTTTAGGTGGTATCCTAACTGGCCCCAGACATCAAAGTAGCCTGACATATCAAATGTACTTTATCTATAAAGGCCAAGATGATACTTGAGATGTTTACATGTAGACCCATGAAGCAATGACAGAAAGGGAGACTAGAAAGAGAATTGCTCCTTAAGTCCTCTCATATATCAGACACTATGCTCCAGTGACTTGTCATTACAGCCTACAGGTATCACTAATACAGCACAGTTTGCAGTCTGTGTAATTACTCCCTAACAAAACAGTCCAGATACAGCAATCAGCGGCGCCGTAGCCGGTGACGGCACACGACCCGGGCGTCTCCCTCGGTTGTCACAGAAGCTGCTTTCAAAAGAGGAAAGAAAAAGTTTCTGGAGTTCTTGAAGGTGTGCACCAGCGGAGCTCAACTCAGAGCCGAGAGACGCTACAATACTGGGTACCTACCACCCCACAAGGATCTGGGCTAGTAGGGGGACTGCGTTGCCTCCCCTTAAACACCAACATGACTTCGCCTAGGAAAATAAGGAGGATTTAAGCTCCGATGAGAAGGTCAGTGCAATCCCCCCTTCCCATCGGAGGATCACAATCAAGTCTCCACCTGCCCTTTAGCGTGGAAGCCCCATGGCTGATAAGAGGATTCCTAAGGACGTGTCCATCTTCGTGCCTTGGAGGCTCCAGGAGCAAGTAGCAACCCAAGCACCTGCACTGGGAGCCGAGAGAAGTCCCAGTCCACCAGGGTTACAAAAAACTTGAAACTCCTCTCTCTCTACAGTCCTGAGCGATACAAGTCATAACTACATTACCAGATACATAATTATATGTATAAATATGTGCTCTATAGCCCAAAATAGATTTTATATATATATATATGTATAAATATATTGTTCTAGTTGTATATGTACTGAATAAGTGCAAATTACCCATATCTACTACAATATTTTTATTTATATAATATAAATGAAAATAATGTAATATGGCACATAGATTCATTCAGTTACAGCTACATCACAATATTAGAATCTTCTCCCGTATACAGCATAATATTAGAATCTTCTCCCATATCCATGATATTATAGTCTTCTCTAGTATAGAACACAATATTATAGTCTTCTTCCATATACATCTCAATATTATAGTCATTTTCCATATACATCACAATATTAAAGTCTTCTCCCATATACAACACAATATTATAGTCTTCTCCCATACCCATCACAATATTAGTCTTCTCCCATATACATCACAATATTATAGTCTTCTCCCATACCCATCACAATATTATTGTCTTATTCCATATACATCACAATTTAAGTCTTCTCCTATACCCATCACAAATTATTGTCTTTTCCAGATATACATCAAATATTATAGTCTTCTCCCATAATACACACTATTATAGTCTTCTTCTCCTATACAAACAATATTATAGTCTTCTCCTATTACAACACAATATTATAGTCTTCTCCCATTCCATAATCCATCACGGATTTATAGTCTTTCACCATACATCAACGAGATATAGTCTCTCCCATATACATCACAAATTATTGTTGTCATTTCGTATGCTAGGTCATTCACTTCTTCTTTTCTTCAGGTCCATCACAATATTACAGTCTTCTCCCATATCCATTACAATATTATAGCTTTTGTGATTTTTCCTCTTCTAGGTACTTCTTCTCCCATGTATTGTGGTATTCATCTTCTGGGCCCATCACCATATTCCAGTCTTCTCACATGTTTATTACAATATCATAGTTTTCTTCATTTTCCAGATATTTTAGCTCCAGCAAAGTATTATCGATGTCTTCTTCTAATAACATCACCATATTACGTTCGTGTTTCTGTTCTTTTTTCTATATAATAACTCCATGTACTCTTTTCTATTATATTACTATGTTGTAATTACATGTAGTAACACTATATTCAATCTGGATGCTTTACGGCCTTCAATCTTAGGTTTCATACAAGTATAATGAAATCATAATAAATTGTATTTGTTAAACATAGAACATTTAGTTTAATATGTATAATCATAGAAATTGTTTTTAGTAAGTGAACAGCTCAGTTTCCCAAACTAATATATATATTACATTATATATGCACACACATTTCTATTTGCACATATATTTATATGTGAGTGCATTTTTGTGATGTATTTATAGATATACATTCATATTTATCTTCTCCTCCCCGGTAATCCTGAGGTCACAATCTAATTTGACACCCCTCTTGCCCTCATATTCCTAAAACAATACATTTGCAGCAGTCCCATAAACAAGTGGTTATTATTCCCAGTCTATAACGTACATACCCCTACAAGTGCCAGGTACTGGAGCCCCAAAGTGGGCTATTATGGTGTAATTCATTGTAAAACAGAATGTCAGTCTATAGTAACACATTAGTCTAATTGTCGCACAGGATGATTAGGCAACAATTATGGGCTCTTATAATTGTGGGATAATTATGGAATTCATTAATCATGGGCAATTATTTAGTAGACTGTTTGCTGATAGAACAGATAGGCCTGGCAATGGTCGGGCACTGATATAGGACAGTGTTTGAATTTTATGCTTGGGGCTGAGAGTGGGAAAGTCACATGCTGATGATTGACATGTATAATAGAGGAATCCTGAAGACTTTAGGTGGTATCCTAACTGGCCCCAGACATCAAAGTAGCCCCTGACATATCAAATGTATCTTTATCTATTAAAGGCCAAGATGATACTTGAGATGTTTACATGTAGACACATGAAGACATGACAGAAAGGAGACTAGAAAGAGAGAATTGCTCCTCTAAGCTTCCTCTTCATATAATCAGACACTTAATTACCCCAGTGACTTGTCATTACAGCCCTACAGGTATCACTAATAACACAGCACAGTTTGCAGTCTGTGTAATTAACTCCCTAACAAAAACAGTCCCAGATACAGCCAATCAGCGGCGCCGCAGCCGGTGACGTCACACGACCCGGGCGTCTCCTCTCGGTTGTCACAGAAGCTGCTTTCAAAAGAGGAAAGAAAAAGTTTCTGGAGTTTCCTTGAAGTGTGTGCAGCCAGCGGAGCTCCAACTCAGAGCCGAGAGACGCTACACTACTGGGCTACCTACCCCACAAGGATCTGGGCTAGTAGGGGGACTTGCGTGCCTCCCCTTAAACACCAACATGACTTCGCCTAGGAAAATTAAGGAGGATTTAAGCTCCGATGAAGAAGGTTCAGTGCATCCCCTCCATTCCCCATCGGAGGATCACAAGATCAAGGTCTCCAGCCTGCCCTTTAGCGTGGAAGCCCTCATGGCTGATAAGAGGATTCCTAAGGACGTGTCCCATCTTCGTGCCTTGGAGGCTCCAGGAGCAAGTAGCAACCCAAGACACCTGCACTTAGGGAGCCGAGAGAGTCCCAGTCCACCAGGGGTTACAAAAAACTTTGAAACTTCATCTGTGAAATCAGAAAACTCAGAAGATGGGACTGGATGGGTCAAGGAAGGAGGCAGCTACTCCCCTCCACCAAGTAAGTTCATGCCACATTCATGTTCCTGGTGCCATAGAGATGTGTATCTCCAGTGCAGGGCTCTGATTTCATGTATGAGTCTCTGCAGCCCATTCAGAGGCTTTCATCTTCCTAATTGAACCTGGCTGCTCTGCATGGCCCTGATATCAATACCTCCATAACTATATTCCGTCAGCATGGAGCCTATGGAGACTGACTGCTTTGTCGGTGTCAGTTTAGCAGTGAGTGGGTTAAGCCTGAGCCTAGGTGCCCTGTGTGTGCTGGTGTTTAATGAGCTCATACAGGTCGGTCCTGCAGCAGGTTTAATTGTTAATTTCATTAGACCTTCTGTAGAGTGAATTGGCAGATACGTAGCACACATGCAGTGTATTGGCAGCTGCATAGCATACATACAGTGTATTCACAGATCCATATCATACATAGATGCATAATGTACATACCTTGAATTGACATATCCACAGCACACATGCATTGTATTGACAGATCCATTGCATATATACAGTGCATTGACAGATTCACAACATACATTCAGTGCTTTCACTTGTGATTAATCAGTTCCTGCAAGTGTCTGCATCATTTATAGGAGTAGTGACAGTTCCTTCCCAGCTTTGTCCCCCTGGACTCCGTTAGTTATCCTTTGCAGTTCGATTGCACATAGCAATGGATTTGGCTGGTGTGTGGCAGATGAGAATCATGGGATCCGGATGTTTATTTAAGATCTTCATGGTATCTTCAGATGAGCACTTCAATACATGTGTTTGTTGAGGGATGAAACAATAAAGGGATTGTTGAGATGGTTTGTGGTGTAGAGTTAATAAGCCGCTGAGAAGAGGAGACATGCGGCTTGCTCTGCCTCTCATGTACAACACTGCTCCCATTCACTTTACAGCATCATTATCCACAAGAAATGTAATTACTACAATTAATGCCACCAATTAGATTGACACCAATTGTAAACGATGCTTTCATGTAGACGTGTATCCACGTCGATCCCTATCTTACTATTTATCTATGAATCGATCTATCCTTTCAGCTTTCTTCTATCTATCTATCTTCCTCTGATCTAGCTATTAATATAAAATTTAAGTTATCTTTTTATCTTTAATTTGTTATCTATCTGCCCATCTATATGCATAAAAAAATTGTAGGCAGCGATCCAAAATACGTGAAAAAGTAAGGTTTATTCAGCCTTATAAACTCTCTACTTTTTACTTAATGTTTTGGAGTGCTGTCTACAATATTTTTTGGAATGTTAAGCACACTGCTGCTTTTTCTCTGCATCTATCTATCTATCTCTCTATCTTTCTTTATTTCTTTACAGATAGCTTTCAATGTAGTTTTAAATATATGTATGTAGATGATCTATCTATCATCTTTCTTAACAGCTAGCTTTTGATCTAGCTTTAAATATATGTCAATCTTTGAATCGATTATATATTTATTAATATGTTTTCAAAGCTATCTAGTTTTAGATTTAGCTTTTAAGTTACTCTGTATATATCTTCTATCTATCAATAAAGCTATCTATCTTTTTTAAGGTTTGATCTAGTTTAAAATCTATCTATATACCCATATTGAAATCTGTCTAGTCATTTAAAAAAATCTTCAATCCTAACTATCTATCCTAAAATATATTAAACCATCTATCTTCCTATTTATTTAACTTGGTAGATTTCTTATGAGATCCATTGCCGACATCAGGATGAGTTATTTTCACTTCTGTCATGCATATGTCAGATGTAGATTTGTCTTGTGATTGGGACTTCATTGAGAAAATATTATATAGAACCTATAGAATAGTTACCGACAATACTAAAGCTGCAGATTTTATTTAAAAATATACTTTTAGTCCCATTTGCCTTAGTACTTCCTCACCCTTTATTGTCTTTCTAAATTCATCATGCACAAGCCTAAATTGTATTACATTACTCATTTCCTCCTAGACAAATTTCAGAAATATGATTTAGTGAGCAGTCATATTCAGCCTAAAGTGAAATGATGTAAAATACAGTCAGTAATTAACCCAATGACCTATTACTTAATACAATTTTTCAGACATTATAAAATGTTGTCGCCTAGACGGAAAGTATAGTCCTGTTACAGTCTTGGGACATGTAAGATAAGTAGTATACTGATTGATAGTCTGGCTCTTATACGTGTAAATATAGTAGGGCAAGAGAAAAGTTGTGTCACAGTTATTATTCTGTGTGTTATTAGAGGACAGTACTTTACCATCACTATGTCTTCTTATACTACAACTCCTAGCTGACATACTGGCAGTCATAACTTTACAACAGCTGGGAAATCACTGGTTGGAGACTTCTATATTATATCTTTAATATTAATTTAATGATAAGTAAGGAAATTGCATGAAGAAGTGGGTCCTGATGGGAGTGTTGTAAACCTGCAATGAGGCCTGTAACAACTTCCTGCTCCCTGACATCATTGATACCTGATGCTCAGTCAATAACCCCCTCCCCATGCTTTATCACAGAGGAAAACACTGACACCTGTATAATTATGATACATTGGTACCTTGGCCTTTTATCATGAGCCCCATGCTGCTCTCAATCCTTCATACTCTCACAATTATACAGTATTAGATAATATATAATGTTACAGGAACAGAAAATTATTATTGTTTGGGATACATATATTAACCTTGTTAATGTTTCCCTAAGTAAAGTAAAAAAAATAAATAAATTAAAAACTTCATTGGGTGAGAAGCAAATCTTGTTAAATAAATCCACGACTATGGCTATTAATCACCGAGTCCATTCTTTAATTGAGATTGACTTGACGGAATAATAATCTAAAGAAAAGAATTAAATGCGATTAAATACAAGTAGGGTTAATAATAAAGCTTAAAGAGCTGCTTAGTCTCTAAGTCACACTGGAATGTTCTTAAAATGAAAAGCTGTCACATAGAAACAAGTAAAAAAAAATGTAGAAATTGTTTCATCCTAGTGGGTAGTAGAATAGATTGTAGAATCACCAGCTCATTCATAAAGCCAAAAGATTCAGTGGTTAAATAGATACATTGAGAGGTCTCAGTTGTTGATACTTTTTATATTCATCAATAAAAGTTGTAAACAATAAATAACATTTTGTAAACTGATAGAATATATATTTATATCCAAGGAAAAACAGCACTATCACAGGCAGGTAGTTGAAAATGGATCCTTTTATTCCATCAAATGCGATTATATATATATATATAATATATTTCATGTTGAAGGGCATTTTTTATGTTTAAAACAATAAGGAAAGGAAGGAAAACAATAAGTCCTCTAAAAACAAAATTATCTAGTAATAAACACCTAGATATTACTTAGTATTATAATAGTAATAGACATGAGAGGGTGTCCAATGGTAACAGATTTTCCTAAGTAAAGCTATACCATTTCTATAACATTATTGTTATTATATAATCTGCTTGGGAATTTTATTATAAATTAAATCCTGATTGTTAAATGATGCAACATAGAAACTACATACGTATATATAATTTTATTATTAGAAAATATATATAATTATATATAAAAATATAATTATTTTAGTATTTATATTTTAGTATGTGAAGACTCCAATTGCTCAGCATAGGAACAATTTAAGTCTTGATAGTAAAACCAAATTAATCACAAATTGATAGTAGTGATAATTCTGATCTAGGTTTGTATAGTTGGGCAATTTATAACGAATCAGTATAATGACATCAATATTATAGCAACATCAATCACTTTCGTTTTGATATAATCTTGTGCTCCTTAGATCAGCAGACATAGGGATTCAGTCCTTAGTGTTAGTGCATTATGTCGAGGAGTTTCTGCTATTTCTTCTTTTTTTACATCTGAATTAAGCTATTGGCATATGATACAGAACTGTATTCTTTTTTCATATCCCTATTTCAAGACTACTTCCTCTCATTACATATAAAGAGTAGGAGCTATTATAATATCACTTTATTTAAAAGTACCTTTTAATACCTTTTGGAAGAAAATATAAGGCATATACTTTCCTAAATGTATACAATTAATAGTCAGACAGATCTCCAGTATGTATTGTATACGGATATAGCCGTGACAACTGGAAAGTAGGTCAAATTTGGAAAGTTACAAACTGAAACTCTAGCTCTTTGGTATACAATATGTGTTATGTATGATATGACAAATGAATACCTTATTAACACCATTAATAAGCGTGGATCATTGTTATAAACTCTCTATAGAGCTGAGGAAGTTTCTTCTTTGAAGTTTTATTAGAAGGGGAAAAGTCATTGATGAGTAACTTTGTCAACCCCTATTAAATTGTAAGTGAGTGTAAAAAGGATCTTGTCTTGAGGATAGCTTTAGTAACTCTGGAGACTTGCCCATTGAATGTGTGTGGCCCTTGTAATTAGTAAGGAAGGTTAATGGGACTGTACCTGTCATCCCATATAAAAAAGATCTTTCTCTCTCTCTCATCCATTATCTATTTATATAATTATTATGTATATTATTACATGGCTTTATTACAAGTGTATGACCAATGAATATTTCTTTTGCAGGACACCTCAGCCCCTCCACCTGTACCCTGAGGAAACATAAGACCAACAGAAAGCCCAGAACTCCATTCACCACTTCGCAGTTATTGGCCCTGGAACGTAAATTTCGCCAGAAACAATATCTCTCAATAGCAGAAAGAGCTGAATTCTCCAGTTCCTTGAACCTAACAGAGACCCAAGTTAAAATTTGGTTCCAGAACCGGAGAGCCAAAGCCAAGAGACTGCAGGAGGCTGAGTTGGAAAAGCTCAAGATGGCAGCAAAGCCTATGCTGCCCCCAGGTTTCAGCTTACCATTCCCTATTAACTCACCTATACCTGCTGCATCATTGTATGGGTCGTCTTATCAGTTACACAGACCAGTTCTCCCCATCCCTCCTGTAGGACTCTATGCTACTCCTGTTGGATACAGCATGTATCATTTATCTTGAGCAGAACTTCCTAGATGGAGCAGTCTATAAAGTACTTGTTTGGCCAGACTGTGGCCCCTACCTGCGCCAAAGACTCTGTGGATGTCCTTTCACCTTTGTGATGTAGACCTGCTCTCAAAAGTGCCTTATAGCCTGTATTGCACATAGACCAACCATACAATGGGATACTGAAAGACGCTATGTAGCAAAAGGAGGAGAAAAGAGAGAGGTAGTAGTATTATTTTACTGATCAGTTATTTATAATAGGGTCCTATAGATGCCCTTATCACTCCTTACATTCACATAAAGGGAGCCATTGGTGTAAAAATGTACATAATAAGGACAAGAAGGAACCAAAGACTGTACTACATGCGTTATAATCTTTGTAGATTCACACAGCATCATACAAAGTATTCCCTTATTGAGGGACAGGGGTGAGACCTAAATCATGTGCCTTAGTGATTCCTGGTGCCTGCCTCACACATATTTCCTATGGTCTAACTGATCAATATACTGTAATTTCACAGATCTATTTACTGGAGGGTTACTATCACCATTTTATTGATTTCAATCACTGAGTATGCCTATTCCTAAGGCATGGTCAAAGCATATGTCTAGAGTAAACTAGGGAGAAATTTCTACAGTAACATAATCAAGTCCTGTTGAATAGTTTGTGCATTTTTTGTTTTACTGCTGAAACTCACGAACCACTGACCCTTTATTCTCATTCTCATCCCTTTGAAAGGGACATCGTGTAAAATGGTATATATTTTATGAAAGAGTTATAATTTCATATATCTCTTATTTGTAATTAAATTAAAATCTTGTTACAATGAACCCTAATGTGTCTTGTCTTGTCTAAAACGGTCCAACCCTGGTCTGTAGTATGAATGCACAATTTAGAGATTCAGCCAAGAAGGATATAATGTAGCCCATAATTATGAGGATTGTAAGAATAAAACAATCACAACAGTTATTATCATAATCGTCCTTGTTAATATTTAAGTTAAATGTCGTACCGTCAACATATGTTTGTGTATGTATACCTTATTAATAGATACCTAGGTATGTGTGTGTTGAAAAGACACACGAATAAATTATTTACCACTGCAGAAGGCCAAAAAGTAAATACCATAAAATATAAAATATGCACCATACAGTTGGCTGATTGTAGTGTATTAAGGTAATTTTTGTAATTTCAGCTAAGCTTAATTTTATTAGTTTTATGAAAAGTCATATATATATATATAATTCTGAATAACCAAGGATTGCTTTTTATAAAAGTATTAAATAGTAATTTTACAATTACACCACAGTATCCATGGCAGTATTTAGCGTCCTTTTTAATAGTCAAAACTTAGATCAGCTAATAATGATAAAAAATATAATGGATGGATTTGTTTAGGACTCAATTTTAGATTTTTTTTCTTAGAAAGACTGATGCACAATACTAATCAGAATACTGTGTGAAAAGTACCTAGAACTAATAGGCATTTTAGAATTTTTTTGTTCTAAGAGACAGGAGGCTAGTTAGATGAAGAATAAATCGATCATAAAAAGATAGAGAAATAGAAACTGAATAATTTATAGATATATTATTAGATGAATAGATAGATATGAGAGGCAAATAGTTTAGATCGATTTTAAGGAAATACTAAAATGGAATGCTATGGAATCGACTCCATTGGATACAAATAGACAATGGCAAGTAAAAATTTTTGTTACTATACAGCTATATACATAGGGCCGATTTGGCAAGCTCTGTGCAGCGCTGCGTAATCTGTGTGCGCTATATAAATAATTTATTTATATACAGTGTGTATATAAATAAAGAATTATTTATATACAGTGTATATATATATATATATATATATATATATATATATATATATATATATTAGTCCTATGTCTTGTAAGTGTGGTTTGCATTTGCTGCCTGCCTTTGTTTGTGGTTTCCATTGTGCGTGATTGAGGGAGGCTGACATTAGTCTGTCCTATAATTCACATTGCATTGTGCACATACTGTTTGTATTTTGTGGTTTTGTAAAGTGAACCCCTCCTGCAATGCTTCTCATCACGTCAATTATCCTTCTATTTCTTCTCCCAATCAGCAACATTTTCTGACATGATTAGAAATGTCTATGATTAGAAGCTTTTCATCTACGATACATTCCTCCTTCTTTCCCCAGCAGCATGTCACAGTAATGGGCTCCATCTACAGCTCAATGACGTGCTATTACTTATTATCATTATTAAATTTTCTAATGATGCACTTACATTAATTGAACTAAATCGTTTTATGGGTCAGGATGACAACTCAATGAAAATAAGAATCCATCTCCATAGCGATGGATAATCCAGTGCCTGGAGGAACAGTCAGTAATGTATCTTGTCACTACGTGACAGCAATTCTCTGCTCTGTACAGTGATGATCAAGAATAACTTCATGTATAGATGATAGACAGATAAATACAAGATACATGAAAAGATGAAATGACTGCTATATCTATTATCTAACTCATATTTATGTGGCTATGTAGATTATATAGATTTAAAGATATATAATATTTACATTGTCAGACATTTAATCGAATCTTAAATTATTTTCTTATTTCAAATATATATAATAAATCTATTGCAGAAACATAGTGATTATTTATGAGATTAAATCTTAATATGACCTGAAATAATGTCCTGCAAAGTGTCAACCCACTAGGGAGTAAATCTCCAAAAGCAGACCTAACAAATTAACATTTATTGGCAAAAAAAGAGTCAACACCAGTCTTTTATGATTCTGTAGGGGGCTATCAAGCCAATGCTCCAATGAGAAACATTATCAGCCTCTCCCTCCACCACTTGCTTGAAATGATATGAAAGGGGGCCATTTAACCTGCAGTAACACCAATTCCCCAGGCAGACCCTGCACAAAGATTTATGCATTGAACTGTGAAGGAAAATCCAGTCCTAAGCCAATGGACCTTGAACAGCAACTTGGACAGATGAGCAGAACTTATTGTACTAAGGTGGCGCTGAGTGACTTTAGATAGATGTAGGATTGTCACCAGCCCAATACCTCAATAAATATTTGGGAGGAACACAGTGTTTATACTGCAACCTCTATGGAGTGATTTCATTGCAATAACTTAGATGTAGTTGTCAGGAAGGACAAGGTCATTGTGCTGGATGTTGTAGGGAGACGGTGACAGCTATCATTCCAAAAGAAAACAATAGATACAATAGGGACATTTACAAGTTACATGTAAAAAGTAAGAGAGAGAGAAATTAAAAATAAAGGAGAAACATATATAAAATCGATAAATCTGAGGCAGTACCTAAAAAAGGGGGTGCAAGCCAATGCAGCTCTCCGGATCCAAATGTGATTTAAAGGTGAAGTTTATTCCAGGCAGTGTCAACATTTCGGTTTAATAACACCTTTGTCAAAGTCTGAGAAAAATTTTGCTGTACCGAAATTATGTTTGGACCTGGAGTCCTGTATTTTCTACTAACTCTAGATAGGTAGATAGACAGACAGATAAATGGCATATATTGTTAGAACTAATTAATCATAGTAGAATGGATGAATAGTTTAATAGATTGATACATTAAAGATATAAAAGGGTGTGAGAGATAGAAAGCTAGATACTAATTACACATATAAAATATATCATAATCGAAAATTAGATATAAAGGATACTGAGTGAACGTAGATTCAACTACACATTTATATAGTCTTATGAATATTTAATGAATAGATTAATGAGCAAAAGTTGCAAAATAGAAATGATTAGATTATATAGAATATATACAAATATAGCTATTGGGGGAATTTATCATTTGTTTACGTTTTGAATCTTTTTTGTGCAATTAATTAGTAAATTGTGCACCAATATCTGGATGAAGCTGGCTATATTAGACAAATATGGGACAAATCAGGTTTTCTGGTCACAAAAAAATACAAAAAGTGACCTGCACCAAAAAACACCAGGGAAAAAATTGATTAATGTGCCCCATAAGCCCTCACTTTTCAGCACATGTATATTAAGCTTCACTGTCACATCAACATCTAAACCTGAACCACTGTACATAGCTACTGGGAGTAATATTGTACTGTAAGACTAGAAGACTTGCTGTCAGTCATAACCAGGATCCAGTTGTGGAAATATTCTTATTATGACTACATTCCATAGAACATTTCACTTCTCCTCTGTGGGGATGAATCTTTTGACCTCTACAATCATATTTGCTTACTGATACATCATAGTATATGTATCAATAAAGGGAATTCTGAAATGTTAAACATGAACATTAAAATATTGAATTACACATTGAAGGGCACATTTATGATGCTCCAGTGTATGATTGCAGCCCCGCCACTCGGCACTCCCTGGATCTGATGAATCCTAGAGGACAGTTGTGTTGTGCTGACCAGGCACTTCTACGCCGTAGCCTGAGCCTGAATGAGCACAGGCTATAGGCCTACCCCGTGCTGGCCCACTACAAGGCCTGGCACCATTGCGAAGAGGATGCAATAGTTGCAATTCCTGGTTGTGACTAAGTCATGGCTTGCATATCTGTTTTCAGACATACAAACCGAGATAAATGCCCCCTGAATGTGTCATTTTTAAGTATTCACTAGAATTCCCAACAGTTTCACCAATATTAGCCATGTCATTTTCCACTGCCATTTGCCACTGTTGTCCTGGGGTCTCTATATTGTGGTCACTCTCAAATCACAGGATATATCAAGAAGTGCACAATCTTGTGTTCGTTGGCAGATGCAGAATTATCCCTGTGGTGATGGGGGCAGGAGGTATTTATAGGTACTTCCTGAATGTGTGCTGTACTTGGGCCGCACAAAACAATGGTTCCATGGTCCATGTGTCATCCATGTCTGATCTGTTGCTGACACAAAAAACAATAACAGTCCATGTGCCATCCATATGTCAACCATTTTTGAGGATCTGCAAAAATATGTAAGGCTGGCACATGGCATTAGTTTCCCTCTGTCAGTGTTTCAGCACATAGAAGGAAAGCTAAGGCCGAAAGATCCCATTTAGACTTTGGGGGGGGGGGGGGGGGGGGGGGTCATGATCAAACCCCACTACCTGGCACCTGCCAGATCTATCAGGAGGTTTCGGCCTTCTGATAGATATTCGGCAGTGTGAGCACAATTGCTGGGCACATAGTGCACCCAGTTCACTGCTTAAGAACTAAGCTTTAACCTGCTCCTGAACCTGGCACAGGCTATAACTAGTATGCCCCAAGCCGAGCCACTCCATGGCACTGCCTCCTCCAAGCCCAAGCCCAAGTAATGTACAGAGCAGAATGGGCGCAATTACCGACTCGGGGCAAATGGCTACTAAATCATAGTTTGTAAGTTGCTATTCAAGCATACAAGCTGTGATAAAATCCCCCCTTTATGTATAAAGCATTACAGAACTGTCGGTTCCTTGTGTATCCACTATAAGGGATACAATTTAATGCTGGAGTAAATCACTGCAAGGCTTGTTAAGGGCATGCGCCTCATTTATTATAAGGCCTGCACCTTGGAATAAATGAGGTGCTCACTGTGCCAGGGCAAGGGGGTATCAAGGCTGGCATGAAAGACACTAGCCTTGATAAATGTTCAGTGTTTAATAATCCAAGTCACTACAAAATACATGGGTAAATAGACATTATGGGCATATATATTATGCCTCTGGCACACACCAACGAATATTTTAGGCCATTTGTACCTCACTCAGCACTTTAAATAAAGCCTTGGCTTGGCAGATGCTCTAACCCGCACCAGAAAATTGGCACAGATTATACCTGAAGTCTATGCCAACCAAGTTATGCACATATCACTAGAACTGCTTATCTATCTATCTATCTATCTATCTATCTATCTATCTATCTATCTATCTATCTATCTATTTATTTGTCATGCCATTTTCCTTAAGTGAATACTCTATTAGAGGACATGTATCTGATATTAAATAACATGTAAAGTGATAGTCCACGGCTATCTCCATATTCCTTATTCCACATTACTTCCCTGTATAACAAATGGGAATCTCATGCATCACTTCACACCAATTATATCTTTGGTTACATAAGAAGTTTTCTTGCACTTTTTAGCACAGAAACAACAAACAGAAGCAGCCAAATGACAGGAGGCAGAGAGGAGGGCCAGGACTGAGGGTGCAGGTGTGTGTGGGAGACCATCTGCTACAGCAAGTAATCCACATGTATCTATCCTGAAAGTGTAGAGTATCCTGTGTGCACCTGCTAAATATCTGCAAGGATAGAGGGGAAATTATACTAAAAGATGAGCAACAATGGGAGGGGTGATCTGTAGATGAAAGAAGAGTGATAAAGTGAAGCAGTGGAGGGTAAGGGGGATAGAACTGCACATGGTATGGAAAAAAGAAAGAAAGAGCATCGGACAAAGTCTGAAGAGAGAATTGATGGAGAGAATTGATGGATAGAGTAAATGAAGGTAGATGGATAAAAGATAGATAGAATATGGATGGATGTATACATAGATTCAAAAGACAAGCAGCTTTTCACTAGTTAAATAAAAATAGTAATGTATTCACCTACTCACCATCGGAGTTTTAGCTCTCTATACATCCTATATTTGACGTTTACATTCTGAGTAGGGCTCCCCTGGCTTCTATCCACCCATACATGTTTTACATAAAGCTTCTTTTGTTTTTGAGAGATAGATAGATATATAGAGAGAGCAAATAGTATTATAGACTGATACATAAATATATATGAGATAGATAACTGATAGGTAGGTAGATAAATGGTATATAGGGAGTGAAAAGAAGAAAGATAGAAGATAGAAGAAAGATAGAGAAATATATGAAATAGATAGATACTAGATAGATGGATACTAGATAGATAGATAGATAGATAGATTCTAGATAGATAGATAGATAGATACTAGATAGATACTAGATAGATAGATAGATAGATAGATAGATAGATAGATAGATAGATAGATAGATAGATAGATAGATAGATAGATAGATAGATAGATAGAATAATGACATGGGCGGATAGGGGTTGGATACAGAGTATAGAGATGAAGTAGAGGCAGAGCCGCATTGCCAGGTCTTGATGTCGCCCTGGTGCCAGTCTCTCCAGTGCTATACACGGACACTTACTGAGGTCCCCCTTGTACTGTGCCATCTGCAGGTCCGCACGGCCGCTCTTCTATGTGTACACAGTATACACTAGGAGTGCGGTACACAGTATTCATATAGGCAACTCCTTCCCCTGTATTATACTCTACTACCAAAATATACCGGAGCAGGACTGTCCACATGAAGCCAAACATCATCTACCTCTATGTCTCTCTGTATCATATCTACGACTGTAATGCTCAATCTATATTTATTCCTCACACTATCTATTATATCTATCCATTATCTAGCAATGCCTACTATATGTTATCTATCTATATATCTATGATATCTATGAACCTATCTGTCTATCTATCTATGATATATATGTATCTATGTATGTATGTATGTATGTATGTATGTATCTATCTATCTATCTATCTATCTATCTATCTATCTATCTATCTATCTATCTATCTATCTATTATTAACGTCACATTTATTGTTATATATCTATTCTGAATGATAGATTCATGTGCTCTAAATATTACCTCCAAAGCCTATGCATTACAATTATATTAAATCCAGCCATATGAATAAGAAACTTCTCCTTGTTTTAACCTTTTTTTTCTCAAATGAACAAAATCCCCTTTTGTAGTTTACAGGGAAATAACGCTCCATAAAGCTCCAGCTCGGGCATTCTTCATCAGCTCATGTGCACTTTTAAAGGGGGTTACTGTAAGTTTGCCTGGGAAACAAAAGTTCTGAAATATTTCCAGAATACAAATAATATTTAACAACGCACTTAAAGGAAATGAAAATACAGTCATGGCCCTTACAGCAAAAGTTCAGCAAGTTGGCAAGAAGACTTCCACCTTAAAACTATTCTCTAAGACCTTAACAGCATACAAAGGAACATAATTCATAAAATATGCTGCACCTATTCATTTACTATGAAGTTAAACAGAGTTTAATGGCCCCAGTGAAATAACAATATAATAATGGCATGCACTCCAATTCTTCAGCATATCAAGCATACATGATGGAAATATATACACACTATATATATATATATATATATATATATATATATATGATTGTAAGTCACATAAAAGGATAGGGAATTATGTGATGAGAACATGTTGGCAACAGGAAATAAATAAAAATAATCAATCTATTATCTATTTATGTAATTAATATATAATACCAATCTATCATCTCTAATCTATACTATCCATATATTACATATAAATGTCTAGCTATCAATCTCCACACTAAAATGGTTGTATACAATATAAATATTCTATGCCAAGAAACTGGAGAAAGTGTAATCAAAAATCTGTAGCTAAAAGCTAACATTTCTTAAAGCTATTGTGCAAGTAATTGATTTAATTTTCAGTCTTCAATTACAACTGCTGAAGCGTTTAAAATATGTTATGAATATTAGAAGTGAGAGAAGAAACTACATTTATGGCTTTAAAATGTATTTAGGCACTGTCTAAATCAATCACTACCCTGTATATTCCTATCTATCTATTACATTTAACCACTAACTATGTATAACTATACTGTATATCATCAATATGTCTATCTATCTATCTATCTATCTATCTATCTATCTATCTATCTATCTATCTATCTATCTTCACACCATTGATGCATGCAAACTGTCATATTCATATATATATATGCACACACCATATTCATATATATATGCACACACCATAGACACTAACATCTATCTATCTATCTATCTATCTATCTATCTATCTATCTATCTATCTATCTATCTATATATCATAGCACACTAATATATATATATATATATATATATATAATATATATCTATATCTAATAGGCACACACCATAGATGCTGCTAACATATCATCTTTCTATCTATCTATCTATCTATCTATCTATCTATCTATCGATATTCACACCATAGATCCATGCAAATTGTCATATGCACATCTATCTGTCACACACACACACACACACACATATATAAATATATATAGATATATATATATATATATATATATATATATATATAATATAAATATACAGTATCTATACTTGTATCTATCTACATACATCTATGCATATCTATATCAATTATCTATGTATCTTTATATCCATTTATCTATCAATATTTAAACCATGGATACATATGTTAATTCTCACATGTATATCCATCCATCTATCCATCTATCTATTTATCTATCTATCTATCTATCTAAACTGTCATATGCATATCTATCTGTGACACATGCATATATATTATATATACTTATAATATATAGATGTTTGCAAACTCCCCCGTGCACCTCTATCTATCTGTCTGTGTCTGTCAAGGAATGATTGTACATCCCTTAGGGGATTGTATTAAAATCAAATTTAATAATGTCAAAACATCAAAGCATGGAAAGGTTGCACTAAACTATTGCCCCTATACGGAAACCATAAAAAAACAAGAACATACCTAATAAACCTGGATAGACCTTTTGTCTGGGTTAGATTTCCAGTGCTTGATGAAAGAACCTTGATATCACTGTATTACTAACAATTATTATTATAATTTCAAACAAGCTGATGTTTTCCATTACTAAGGGCTTCATCTTTGAAGTTACACCTCATAATTTCCTAAATTAAATAAATCATTTTAACTTTACACTAGGAGCCTTTTAATGGCAAAGAAGGAATATCATTATCTCATTGAAAGCCAATTGTGGTGGCTCCAGTTTGGCTGTAGCTGGGGGCAAAGTGCTGCACCATAACAGGCCTGCTTTATTAGCTTCCCATAACTCTTGACAGAGTTTTTTTTATATATATATTTTCTTTGATTTCCTCTTGTTTTAAAGCTGTCCCAACCTTTAATTAGGACCTAATATGAAAAGCATTATTTTTTAATGCTGTGTAATTTAGCAAAGGCAGCAGGCCAAGTTAACAATGCTTTATTAGTCCTGGGTGTTTTGCTGAAGGAAGGAATGCCGGTTCTGCCCCATTTTCATGGCTTGTTGCACTAATTAATATAGTGTCTCCATCTTCTAGGGCTGTCGCTTTAAGGATGGAAGCTTGAAAGGTGAAAGGCTTCTTAGAAGTTCAGCTCATGCTGATGTTGTTTAACTTTCTACCATTTGATTCCTGCTGTTCTGATCAATCAGGGGACCAGGGAGCACATAAAGACCCCCTCACACACACCTCTTATTCTTCTGTACGTCTTATTGTAGCACCTCAGAAGACCAAACACCATGACAGCATAAGGGAGCATGCCCTACACACCTATCACTTCTTTTGTAAAAGACCTGATTAAATACATTTATGGGAAACAAAAATGCTTCCCTGTTGTTTTATTGTATTGAGCGTCTGGCAGGGATGGGGTTAACTCCAGCAGGGCCGGTTGAATGCGCTTTTTGTAATACGTACCAGATTTTACTACAGTACATTGAATACATGGCAGTAAAAATCTATATTATCATGTGGTTCTTATAGCAACCAAATAGTCGTACATTACTAAGAAGTCGGTTACCACTGCTAGAAAGATGTTACATTTTAATAATCGATAAATACATAGGGTTAATAATAAAGCTGAAAAGAGCTGCTTAGTCCTCTAATTCACGCTGGAATGTTCTTACAATGAAAAGCTGTCACATATGAACAAGTAAAAAAAATGTAGAAATTGTTTACATCACCTAGTGGGTAGTAAATAGATTGTAGAATCACCAAGCTCATTCATAAAGTCCAAAAGATCAGTGGTTAATGATACATTGAAGGTGTAGTGTTTGAACTTTTTCTATATTCATCACTAAAAGTTTGGTAAACATAAATAAGATTTGTAAACTTTGATAGATATATATTAATCCAAGAAAACACACTATCACAGGCAGGTAGTTGAAAGGATCCTTTTATCCATCAATGCGATATATTATATATTATATATATATATATATATATTTCATGTTGAAGGCAATTTTTTTATGTAATCTAAATGACAAAGGAGAGGAAACAATAAGTCCTCTAAAAACAAAATTATCTAGTAATAACACCTAATATTACTTAGTTTAAATAGTAATAGACATGAGAGGGTGTCCATGGTAACAGATTTTCCTAAGTAAGCTATACCATTTCTATAACATTATTGTTTATTATATAATCTGCTTGGAATTTTATATTAAGTAAATTAAAACTGATTGTTAATGTGCAACATAGAAACACATACGTATATAGAATTTTTAATTAAAATTAAATTATATATAAATAATAATTATTTTAGTATTTAATATTTAGATGTGACAGATCCATTGCTCAGCATAGGAACAATTTAAGTCTTGATAGTAAAACCAAATTAATCACAAATTGATAGTAGTGATAATTCTGATCTAGGTTGTATAGTTGGGCAATTTATAAACGAATCAGTATAATGACATCAATATTATAGCAACATCAATCACTTTCGTTTTGATATAATCTTGTCTCCTTAGATCAGAGACTAGGGTATTCATCCTTAGTGTTGTTTGGCTTATGTCGGGAGTTTCTGCTATTTCTTCTTTTTTTACATCTGAATTAAGCTATTGCTATGTACTGTATTTTTAATCCCTTTGTAAGACTATTTAGCGATACCTTTAAGTATTAATACCTTTGGAAGAAATATAAGGCATATAACTTTCCTAAATGTATACACATTAATAGGACAGACGATCTCCATATGTATTGTATACGATATAGAGCCGTGACAACCTGGAAAGTAGGTCACATTTGGAAAGTTACAAACGTGAAACTCTAGCTCTTGGTATACAATAGTGTATGTTATATACATGAATACTTATTACCCATTAATAAGCTGGGATCACTTGATTATAAACTCTCCTATATAGAGCTGAGCGTTTCTTCTTGAATTTTTATTAGATGGGAAAATCATGATGAGTAAACTTTGTCAACCCCTATTAAATTGTAAGTGAGTGTAAAAAGGATCTTGTCTTGAGATAGCTTTAGAACTCTGGAGACTTGCCCATTGAATGTGGTGGCCCTTGTAATTAGTAAGGAGGTTAATGGGACTGTACCTGTCATCCATATAAAAGATCTTTTCTCTCTCTCTCATCCCCCTTCATCATTATAATTTATATATTATATGTATTACATGGCTTTATTACAAGTGTATGACTGATATTTCTTTTGCAGGACACCTCAGACCCCCACCTGTACCCTGAGGAAACATAAGACCAACAGAAAGCCCAGAACTCCATTCACACACTTCGCAGTTATTGGCCTGGAAACGTAAATTTTCGCCAGAAGCAATTCTTCAAATAGCAGAAGAGCTGAATTTCCAGTTCCTTGAACCTAACAGAACCCAAGTTAAATTTGGTTCATCCAGAACCGGAGAGCCAAGCCAAGAGACTGCAGGAGGCTGAGTTTGGAAAAGCTCAAGATGGCAGCAAAGCCTATGCGCCCCCAGGTTTCAGCTTACCATTCCCTATTAACTCACCTTAACCTGCTGCATCATGTATGGGTCGTCTTATCAGTTACACAGACCAGTTCTCCCCATCCCTCCTGTGGAACTCTATGCTACCTCTGTTGGATACAGCATTTATCATTTACTTGACAGACTTCCTAGATGGAGCAGTCTATAAAGTCTTGTTTGGCCGACTGTGGCCCCTACCTGCGCCAAAGACTCTGTGGATGTCCTTTCACCTTGTGATTTAGACCTGCTCGTCAAATGTGCCTTATAGCCTGTATGCACATAGACCAACCATACAATGGATACTGAAGACGCTATGTAGCAAAAGTAGGAGAAAAGAGAAGGGTATTATTATTATTTTCCTGATCAGTTATTTATAATAGGGTCCTATAGATGCCCTTATCACTCCTTACATTCCATAAAGGGAGCCATTGGTGTAAAAATGTACATAATAAGGACAAGAAGGAACCAAAGACTGTACTACATGCGTTATAATCTTGTAGATTCACAACAGCATCATACAAGTATTCCCTTATTGAGGGACAGGGTGAGCCTAAATCATGTGCCTTAGTGATTCCTGGTGCCTGCCTCACACATTTCCTATGGTCTAACTGATCAATATACTGTAATTTCATTCACAGACTATTTACTGGAGGGTTACTATCACCATTTTTATTGGATTTCAATCACTGAGTATGCTATCTCCTAAGGCATGGTCAAAGCATATGTGTAGAGTAAACTAGGGAGAATTTTCTACAGTAACAAATCAAAGCCTGTGAATAGTTTGTGCATTTTTTGTTTTATGTACTGCTGAAACTCACGAACCATGACCTTTATCTTCATTCTCATCCTTGAAAGGACATCGTGTAAAATGGTATAATTTTATGAAAGAGTTATATTTCATATATCTCTGATTTGTAATTAAATTAAAATCTTGTTACAATGAACCTAATGTGCTTGTCTTGTCTACAAAACGGTCCAACCTGGTCTGTATATGAATGCACATGTAGAGATTCAGCCAGAAGGATATAATGTAGCCCATAATATGAGATTGTAAGAATAACAATCACAACAGTTATTATCATAAGCGTCCTTGTTATTTTAAGTTAAATGCGTACCGTCAACATATGTTTGTGTAGTATACCTTATTAATAGATACCTAGGTATGTGTGTGTTGGAAAAGACACACGAATAAATTATTACCACTGCAGAAGGCCAAAAGTAAATACCAAAATATAATATGCACCATACAGTTGGCTGATGTAGTGTATAAGGTATTTTTGTATTTCAGCTAAGCTAATTTTAATAGTTTTTATGAAAGTCATATATATATATATAATATTAACTGAAACCAGAATGCTTTTTATAAAAGTATGAAATGTAATTTCCAATTACCCACAGTATCCATGGCAGTATTTAGCGTCCTTTTTAATAGTCAAAACTTAATCAGCTAATAATGATACAAATAAATGGATGGATTTGTTTAGGACTCAATTTTAGATTTTTTTCCATATTCAGAATACTGTGTGAAATAGCCTAGAACTAATAGCATTTTGAATTTTTTGTTCTAAGAGACAGGAGGCAGTAGAGAAGAATAATCGATCATAAAAAGATAGAGAATAGAAACTGAATTTATAGATATATTATTAGATGAATAGATAGATATGAGAGGCAAATAGTTTAGATCGATTTAAGGAAATACTAAATGGATGCTATGGAATCGACTCCATTGGATACAAATACAGTGGCACTGAAATTTTTTTGTTACTATACAGCTATATACATAGGGCCGATTTGGCAAGCTCTGTGCAGCGCTGCGTAATCTGTGTGCGCTATTAAATAAGATTATTTATATACAGTGTGTATATATATATATATATATATATATATATATATATATATATATATAGTATGTCCTATGGTCTGTGTAAGTGTGGTTTGCATTTTGCTGCCTGCCTTTTGTTTGTGGTTTCCATTGTGCGTGATTGGGGAGGCTGACATTAGTCTGTCCTATAATTCACATTGCCTTGTGTGGCACATACTGTTTGTATTTTGTGGTTTTGTAAAGTGAACCCCTCCTGCATGCTTCTCATCACGTCATTATCCTTCTATTCTTCTCCCATCAGCAACATTTCTGACATGATTAGAAATGTCTATGATATAAGCTTTTCACTACGATAACATTCCTCCTCCTTCTTTCCCCAGCAGCATGCACAGTAATGGGCTCCATCTACAGCTCATGACGTGCTATTACTTATTATCATTTATAAATTTTTAATGATGCACTTACATTAATTGAACTAACTGTTTTTATGGGCAGGATGACAACTCAATGAAATAAGAATCCATCTCCATAGCGATGGATAATCCGTGCCTGGAGGAACGTCAGTAATGTATCTTGTCACTACGTGACAGCAATTCTCTGCTCTGTACAGTGATGATCAGAATAACTTCATGTATGAGATGAACAGATAAATACAAGATACATAAAAGATGAATGACTGCTATATTATTACTACTCTATATGTTGGCGTATTATATAGATTTAAAGATATATAATATTTACATTGTCAGAATTTATCGAATCTTAAATTATTTTCTTTTTCAATATTAATAAATCTATTGCAGAACACATAGTGATTATTTAATGAGTTAATCTTAATATGACCTGAAATAATGTCCTGCAAAGTGTCAACCCACTAGGGAGTAAATCTCCAAAGCAGACCTAACAAATTAACATTTATTGGCAAAAAAAGAGTCAACACCAGTCTTTTATGATTCTGTAGGGGGCTATCAAGCCAATGCTCCATGAGAAACATGTCAGCCTCTCCCTCCACCCTGCTTGAATGATATGAAAGGGGCCATTTTAACCTAGCAACACCAATTCCCCAGGCAGACCCTGCACAAAGATTTATGCATTGAACTGTGAGAAAATCCAGTCCTAACCAATGGACCTTGAACAGCAACTTGGACAGATGAGCAGAACTTATTGTACAAGGTGGGCTGAGTGACTTTAGATAGATGTAGGATTGTCACCAGCCCAAACCTCAATAAATATTTGGGAGAAACACAGTGTTTTATACTGCAACCTCTATGAGTATGTTCCATTGCAATAACTTAGATGTAGTTGTCAGGAAGGACAAGGTCATTGTGCTGAATGTTTGTAGGGAGACGGTGACAGCTATCATTCCAAAAGAAAACAATAGATACAATGGGGACATTTCAAGTTACTGTAAAAAGTAAGAGAGAGAGATTAAAAATAAGGAGAACTATATAAAATCTGATAAATCTGAGGGCAGTACCTAAAAAAGGGGGGTGCAAGCCATCAGTCGTCAGCTTCCGGATCCAATGTGATTTAAGGTGAAGTTTATTCCAGGCAGTGTCAACATTTCGGTTTAAAACCCCTTTGTCAAGTCTGAGAAAATTTTTGCTGTACCGAAATTATGTTTGGACCTGGAGTCCTGTATTTCTACTAACTCTGATGGTATATACAGACAGACTGATAATGGCACTATTGTTAGAACTATTAATCATAGTAGAATGGATGAATAGTTTAATAGATTGATACTTAAGATAAAAGGGTGTGAGAGATAGAAAGCTAAATACTAATTACAATATAAAATATACAGCGAAAATAGATATAAAGGATACTGAGTGAACGTAATTCACTACACATTTATAGTCTTATGAATATTTAATGAATACAGATAATAATACATAGAGGTTCAATAGATGACTAGAAGAGCAAAGGGATGAAATAGTAGAATATAGATGAAGAATGAATTGTTAATAGCAAAATTGCAATAGAAATAATTAGCATTTTAGAATATATCAAATATAGCTATGGGGGAATTATCATTTGTACGTTTGATTTTTTGTCAATTAATTATATTGTGCACCATACGATGAGCTGCATATTAGACAAATATGGGACAATCAGTTTTTCTGGTCACAAAAAATAAAAAAGTGACCTGCACCAAAAACACAGGGAAAAATTGATTAATGTCCCCATAACGCCTCACTTTTCAGCACAGTATATTAAGCTCACGGTCACATCAACATCAAACCTGAACCACTGTACATAGCTACTGGAGTAAATTGTACTGTAAGACTAAGACTTGCTGTCAGTCATAACCAGGATCCAGTTGTGGAAATTTCTTATTATGACTACATTCCATAGAACATTTTCACTTCTCCTCTGTGGGGATGAATCTTTTGACCTCGTACAATCATATTGCTTACTGATACATTAGTATATGTATCAATAAAGGGAATTCTGAAATGTTAAACATGAACATTAAAATATTGAATTACCCATTGAAGGGCACATTTTGATGCTCCAGTGTATGATTGCGCCCCGCCACTCGGCACTCCCTGGATCTGATGAATCCTAGAGACAGTGTGTTGTGCTGACCAGGCACTTCTACAGCGCCGCTAGCCTAGAGCCTGAATAGCACAGGCTATAGCCCTATCCTGTGCTTGGCCACTACAAGGCCTGGCAACCATTGCGAAGAGGATGCCTAGTTGCAATTCCTGGTTGTGACTAAGTCATGGCTTGCATATCTGTTTTCAGACATACAAACCGAGATAAATGCCCCCCTGAATGTGTCATTTTTAGTATTCACTAGAATCCCAACAGTTTCACCAATATTAGCCATGTCTTTTCCACTGCCATTTGCCCTGTTGTCCTGGGGTCTTATTTGTGGTCACTCTCAATCACAGGATATATCAGAAAGTGCACATCTTGTGTTCGTTGGCAGATCACAAATATCCCCTGTGGTGATGGGGGCAGGAGGTTTTATAGGTACTTCCTGAATTGTGCTGTACTTGGGCCGCACAAAACAATGGTTCCATGGTCCATGTGTCCTCCATGTCTGATCTGTTGCTGACACAAAAAAGATAACCTCCATGTGCCATCCATATGTCAACCATTTTTGAGGATCTGCAAAAATATGTAAGCTGGCACATGGCATTAGTTTCCCTCTGTCAGTGTTTCAGCACATAGAAGGAAAGCTAAGGCCGAAAGATCCCATTTAGACTTGGGGGGGGGGGGGGGGATGGTCATGATCAAACTCCACTACTGGCACCTGCCAGATCTATCAGGAGGTTTCGTCTTCGGCAGTGTGAGCACAATTGCTGGGCACAAGTGCACCCAGTTCACTGCTTAGACTAAGCTTTAACCTGCTCCTGAACCTGGCACAGGCTATAACTAGTATGCCCCAAGCCGAGCCACTCCATGGCACTGCCTCCTCCAACCAGCCCATAATGTACAGAGCAGAATGGGCCAATTACCGACTCGGGGCAAATGGCTACTAAATCATAGTTTGGAAGTTGCTATTCAAGCATACAAGCTGTGATAAATCCCCCCTTTAGAGTAAGACATTACAGAACTGTCGGTTCCTTGTGTATCCACTATAAGGGATACAATTAATGCTGGAGTAAATCACTGCAAGCTTGTTAAGGGCATGCGCCTCATTATTATAAGGCCTGCACCTGGAATAAATGAGGTGCTCACTGTGCCAGGGCAAGGGGTATCAAGGCTGCATGAAACACTAGCCTTGATAAATGTTCAGTGTTTAATAATCCAATCCTACAAAACATGGGTAAATAGACATTATGGCATATATATTATGCCTCGGCACACCCAACGATATTTAGGCCTTTGTACTCACTCAGCACTTTAAAAATAAACCTTGGCTTGCGGCAGTGCTCTAACCCCACCAGAAAATTGGCACAGATTATACCTGAAGTCTATGCCAACCAAGTTATGCCATATCACTAGAACTTGCTTAGCTATCTATCTATCTATCTATCTATCATTATCTACTATCTATCTATCCTATCTATTTATTTGTCATGTCCATTTTCCTTAAGTGAATACTCTATTAGAGACATGTAATCTGATTTAAATAACATGTAAGTGATATCCACGGCTATCTCCATATCCTATTCCACATTACTCTTCCCTGTATAACAAATGGGAATTCATGCATCCTTCACACCAATTAACTTTGGTTACATAGAATTTTTCTTGCACTTTTATCACAGAAACAACAACAGCAGCAGCAATGACAGGAGCAGAGAGAGGCCAGGACTGAGGGTGCAGGTTGTGTTGGGAGACCATCTGCTACAGCAAGAAATCCACATGTATCTATCCTGAAAGTGTAGAGTATCCTGTGTGACCTGCTAAATATCTGCAATATAGAGGGGAATTATACTAAAGATAGCACCAATGGGAGGGGTGATCTGTAGATGAAAGAAGAGTGATAAAGTGAAGCAGTGAGGGTAAGGGGGATAGAAATGCACATGGTATGGAAAAGAAGGAAGAGCATCGGACAAAGTCTGAAGAGAAATTGATGGAGAGAATTGATGGATAGTAAATGAAGGTAGAATGGATAAAAGATAGATAAATATGGATGGATGTATACAGATTCAAAGAGACAGCAGCTTTTCACTGTTAAAATAAAAATAGTAAGGTATTCACCTACTCACCCCGGATTTTAGCTCTCTATACATCCTATATTTGACGTTTACATCTGAGTAGGCTCCCCTGGCTTCTATCCACCCATACATGTTTTACATAAAGCTTCTTTTGTTTTTGAGAGATATATAGATTATAGAGAGCGATGTATTATAGACTGTACATAATATATATAGATAACTGATAGGTAGGTAGATTGGTATATAGGGAGTGAAAGAAGAAAGATAGAAGATAAAGAAAGATAGAGAAATATATGAAATAGATAGTACAGATAGATGGATACTAGATATAGATAGATATATTCTAGATAGATAGATAGATATAGATAGATAAACTAGATAGATAGATAGAAGATAGATAAGATAGAGATAGAATAGATAGATAGATATAGATAGATAATAGATGATAGATAGAAAATGACATGGCGGATAGGGGTTGGATACAGAGTATAGAGATGAAGTAGAGGCAGAGCCGCATTGCCAGTCTTGATGTCGCCCTGGTGCCAGTCTCTCAGTGCTATACCCGGACACTTACTGAGTCCCCTTGTACTGTGCCATCGCAGGTCCGCACGGCCGCTCTCTATGTGTATCACAGTTACAACTAGGAGTGCGGGTACACAGTATTCATATAGGCAACTCCTTCCCCTGTATATACTCTACTACCAAAATACCGGAGCAGGACTTTCCACATGAAGCCAAACATCATCTACCTCTATGTCTCTCTGTATCATATCAACGACTGTAATGCTCAATCTATATTTATCCTCACACTATCTATTATATCTATCCATTATCTAGCAATGCCTACTATATGTTATCTATATATATCTATGATATCTATGAACTATCTGTCTATCTATCTATGATATATCTGTATCTAGTATTATGTATGAGTAGTAGATCTATCTATCTATTATCTATCTTATCTATCTATCTCATCTTATCTATCTATTAACGTCACATTATTGTTATATATCTATTTCTGAATGATAGATTCATGTGCTCTAAATATTACCTCCAAAGCCATGCATTACATTACAATTATATTAAATCAGCCATATGAAAAAACTTCCTCTTGTTTTAACCTTTTTTTTTCTCAAATGACAAAAATCCCCTTTTGTAGTTTACAGGGAAATAACGCTCCATAAAGCTCCAGCTCGGCATTCTCATCAGCTCATGTGCACTTTAAAGGGGTTACTGTAGTTTGCCTGGGAAACAAAAGTTCTGAAATATTTCCAGAATACAAATAATATTTAACAACGCACTTAAAGGAAATGAAAATACAGTCATGGCCTTACAGCAAAAGTTCAGCAAGTTGGCAAGAAGACTCCACCTAAAACTATTCTCTAAACCTTACAGCATACAAAGGAACTATTCATAAATATGCTGCAACCTATTCATTACTATGAAGTTAAACAGAGTTATGGCCCAGTGAAATAACATATAAATGGCATGCACTCCAATTCTTCAGCATATCAAGCATACATGATGGAAATATAATACACATATATATATATATATATATTATATATAATATGATGTGTAAGCACATAAAAGGATAGGATTATGTGATGAGAACATGTTGCACAGGAAATAATAAAAAAATCAATCTATTATCTATTTATGTAATTAATATAACCAATCTATCATCTCTAATCTATACTATCCATATTTACTATAATGTCTGGCTACAATCTCCACCCTAAAATGGTTGTAATAATATAAATATTCTATGCCAAGAAACTGGAGAAAGTGTAAATCAAAATCTGTAGCTCAAAAGCTAACATTCTAAAGCTATGTGCAAGTAATTGATTAATTTTCAGTCTTCAATTACAACTCTGAAGCGTTTAAAATATGTTATGAATATTAGAAGTGGAAAGAACTACATTTATGGCTTTAAAATGTATTTAGGCACTGTCTACACATCACTACCCTGTTATATCCTATCTATCTATTACATTTAACCACTAACTATGTATAACTATCTGTATATCACAATATGTCTATCTATCTATCTATCTATCTATCTATCTATCTATCTATCTATCTATCTATCATCTCACACCATTATGCATGCAAACTGTCATATTCATATATATATGCACACACCTATTCATATATATATGCACACACCATAGACACTAACATCTATCTATCTATCTATCTATCTATCTATCTATCTATCCTATCATCTATCTATATATCATATTCACACTAATATATATATATATATATATATTATATATATATAATATATATCATATAGGCACACACCATAATGCTTCTAACATTATCTATCTTTCTATCTATCTTCATCTTCTATCTATCTATCTATCGATATTCACACCATAGATCCATGCAAATTGTCATATGCACATCTATCTTCACACACACCACCACACACACAATAAATATAATAATATATATAATATATATATATATATATATATATTATATATATATAAATATACAGTCTCTATACTTGTATCTTCACTCATCTATGCATTCTATAATCAATTATCTATGTACTTATAATCCATTTATCTCAATATTTAAACCATGGATACATATGTTAATTCTCACATGTATCCCTCCTCTATGCCATCTATCTATTATCTATCTATCTATCGATCTAAACTGTCATATGCATATCTATCTGTGACACATGCATATATATTATATCTACTTATATATATAGATGTTTGCAAACTCCCCCTGTCACCTCTATCTATCTGTCTGTGTCTTTCAAGGAATGATTGTAACTCCCTTAGGGGATTGTATTAAATCAAATTTAATAAAGTCAAACATCAAAGCAGGAAAGGTTGCACTAAACTATTGCCCCTATACGGAAACCATAAAAAAACAAGAACATACCTAATAAACCTGGATAGACCTTTTGTCTGGGTTAGATTTCCAGTGCTTGATGAAAGAAACCTTGATATCACTGTATTACTAACAATGAATTAGTTATAATTTCAAACAAGCTGATGTTTTCCATTACTAAGGCTTCATCTTGAAGTTACCACCATAATTTTCCTAAATTAAATAAATCATTTTACTTTACACTAGGAGCCTTTTAATGGCAAAAGGAATATCATTATCTCATTGAAAGCCATTGTGTGGTGGCTCCAGTTTGGCTGTAGCTGGGGCAAAGTGCTGCACCATAACAGGCCTGCTTGTATTAGCTTCCCTAACTCTGGACAGAGTTTTTTTTATATATAATATTTTCTTTGATTTCCTCTTGTTTTAAAGCTGTCCCAACCTTTAATTAGGACCTAATATGAAAAGCATTATTTTTTAATGCTGTGTAATTTAGCAAAGCAGCAGCCACAGTTAACAATGCTTTCTTTTAGTCCTGGGTGTTTGCTGAAGGAAGGAATGCCGGTTCTGCCCCATTTCATGGCTTGTTGCACTAATAATATGTGTCTCCTCTTCGAGGGCTGTCGCTTTAAGATGGAAGTCTGAAAGGTGTAAAGGCTTCTTAGAAGTTTCAGCTCATGCTGATGTGTTTAACTTTCTACCATTTGATTCCTGCTGTTCTGATCAATCAGGGGACCAGGGAGCACATAAGACCCCCTCACACACACCTCTTATTCTTCTGTACGTCTTATTGTAGCACCTCAGAAGACCAAACACCATGACAGCATAAGGGAGCATGCCCTACACACTACTCACTTCTTTGGTAAAAGACCTGATAAATACATTTATGGGAACAAAAATGCTTCCCTGTTGTTTTATTGTATTGAGCGTCTGGCAGGGATGGGGTTAACTCCAGCAGGGCCGGTTGATGCGCTTTTTTGTAATACGTACCCAGATTTTACTACAGTACATTGAAACATGGCAGTAAAATCTATATTATCAGTGGTTCTATAGCAACCAAATAGTCGTACATTACTAAGAAGTCGGTTACCACTGCTAGAAAGATGTTACATTAATAACGATGCCACACCTTGGAAGTAAGCAGAGGCGCGAGGCGAAGAAATGCATGAAAGAATCCAGGGCGGCGTTATATCGAGTGAGATGAAAGGAGTCGACTGGAGAAGTGAATATATTATTTGTTGTATTTTCTTTGCATATTTGTTAGAAATTGATGGAAAAGCAAAAAACCAAAATCTAGTTTTCATTAAGTGTTGGTAGTAAATTTGTATCTGATTAAAATCAATGAAACGAATCTTCATAATTCAAAATAGCAAAAAAAACCCCATATCTAACTAAAAAATTAAATAGCATCTATTAATCATCTTCACAGTGTAATAATTAAATAACATAACTATAACAATTATTAAATAATAGTATAATGTAGTATTTATTTAAAACAACCGAGCTTTTATGTCTGAGGGAGTCATGCTTTTTCTAAATTTAGGATTTGTAAATATATTTGATAATATTATGTAGTTTATAAAGTAGGATTGATGAATCGTTAGCACGTTCTCATACTGGTCACATAGTAGCAACTGAGCCATTTGCCCAGACGTAGGCCACACTTTGACTTTGCAGTTAAACTATTTCTTAAGACTTGTCCTGCACATATTGCTAGGACCTGTATTTCAGTCCTATTCTCTGTATAAATTCTTCTATTATCCACAGAGGAGTACATTTTATAGACAGAGCACATGACACTGGACATAGTAGGAGTTGCAGTGTTTTCTAGCCGTCCGTGAATTCACATTTCCGATTAGGCTAATTTGACCACCACACAGTGCATCTTTACTCATTGCATTGGTGAATAATAACGACACTAGAACTTTAAGGCCCTTCATATTACCATTATGCTGCAGTGGGGGACTTCTCATTTGTCCTTTTTGTCTTTGTGTGCTTTGTGGCGCAGTTGATCCAAAGCTGTTTTGGCGTCTACCCATTGCGTCAATGAACACTTAAAATAACCCTGCTTGTGCCAATTCATTATTGTTTAGACTAGTTTTACCAATACTGAAACTAAAACATTTATGATTGCGATTAGGCAGAAATTTTTGTTTAGACGCATGTTTTGGCACAAAAGTATACTCCAGTCCCCCCTTTGGCGTAGAAAAAGACAAAAATCACTACCAATTTATCAAGACCAGATGCTCCTCAAAGGGACAGTGCGCAAAAGAAAAGAACATTTGCGCAAACGCAATAAAAATAACACTCTAGGAGAGGACACAAAACACAAACAATAAAACAACAAAACATAGACTCACTTGATTGAATTCAGATGCAACATAAATGGAATTGAACATAGACAACCAAGTCAAAGAAAAATGTAATAATAATTACCCCCAGTGAATGCAGTTCACTTCTGTTACACATCCATTATTTTAACTGCAAATCTTAACTGCAGCTTTAATGGAATTTAGCAACAGACCCCATCAAATGGTGAATACACCTAAAAAGGACACAATCCATACGACATATACCACACTTCAGAAATCTACCATCAAATCAGTATGATAAACCGGACACTTACTCATAGATCCTGTGCACTGTGGACTATGGTAATATTCTTATATTTCTTATCCATGACTCCTTCCTTTTAAATCCAAAATGTTAGTCAGACTGAAGGCTCTGGTGGTGTTCCAGAGCCTCTCCATTCATAGTTTCTAACGGTTGAAAAAAGACACTTGTCCATCAAGTCAACCAGGAGGAAGGGATGGATAGGAGAGGATTTAGTGAAACAATTCTAATAACATAACCTCTATGTTCTTGAAGCTATCCGCTGTCCCTGCTGTGACCACGCCTGAGGCAGGCTATTCCACAGATTGACCGTTCTCATAGTAAAAAGCCCTGTCGCCTGCCGGTGAATTAAACCTTGATTTCTCCAAACGGAGACAGTGCCCCCCTCGTCTTTTGATTTGATCTAAGCTAAACAACTTACCACCATATTTTTGTATGACCATTCAATATTTAAATAAATTAATCATGTCCCTCGTAGTCGTCCTCTTTCCAGACTAATAAATCAGTTGTTTTAATCTTTCCTCATAACTGAGACCCTCCATACCCTTATCATTTTTGTGGCTCTACCTTGAACCTCTCCAGCTCCAGGGCATCCTTTTTTGGACCGGTGCCCAGAAGCTGACAGCATATCCAGGTGTGGGCCGAACCAGGGCCTGTGTATGTGGTAATATTCCTCCCTATCCACGAGTGTCCATACCATTTTGATACATGACAAGATCCTACTGGCTTTAGAGGCACTGATTGACATTGCATGCTGTTATTTCAATGTTATGATCTACTATAACCACCAGGTCCTTCTCAACAAGGGACTCACCCAGATTTTACTCCCCCAAGGACATATTTTGCTCTGGATTACTTGCCCCCAGGTGCAAACCTTACATTACCACATTAAACCTCATTTGGCCAAGTGATGACCAAACATTTCGTTTGTCCAACATCCTGCACCTATGGAACATCCTCCATAGACTGTATTACACTACTACACATGTTGGTGTCATCTGCAAAAATAGACACAGTGCTATTAATTCCTACCTCTATATCATTAGTAAATATATATGAGTGGGCCAAGCAACAGAACCCTGGGGTACACCCGCATAACTGGTGACCATTCCGTAGGAATCATTGACCACAACTCTCTGGATACGAATCCTTAGCACCAGTTTTTCAATCCATTGCAAATGATTTCTGGCCAAACCAATAGCCCTAATTTTACCCATCAGGCGTCCTATGAGGGACAGTGTCAAATGCCTTTGCAAAGTCCAAGAACACAATATCCACAGCTCTCCTCCATCCAGCATCTGCTAACCTCTTCATAAAAGCAGATAAGGTTAGTTTGACAACTTCTATTCTTAGTAAACCCATGCTGGTGTCACTATATACTATTATTTGATGTCACATACTCCATTTAGTCTTTACTAACCCTTCCAATACTTTCCGCCACATGGAAGTTAAGCTACAAGGCCTGTAATTGCCAGGCGAAGTTCTAGAGCCCTTTTTATATATTGGCCACCACATTTGCCTTGCGCCAGTCACTTGGCACCACACCAACATTACAGAATCACCTAAGATTTTAGCCAGCGGCAGCAATAACAACAGAACTGAGTTTCTTTAAGAACTCTGGGGTGTAACCCATCTGGTCCAGGAGCTTTGTACCATGATTATTTATTAATTGTCATAATGTCTACAATTTGAGCCACCTAGTATTCACAGGATCCAGACCCCGCACTGACACCACCAAGTCCAAGTTTCTCTCTTCTATTGTATAAACTGAGCTAAAAAAACTATTAGTATACTCTTCCTTCTCCTGGTCTCCAGTCACCGATGCCCCATTTTCAGAATAAAGGGTCCAACCTGTTGGACCCATTTTTTTTTGATGGATATACCTAAAAATTTCTTGGGTTTGTTTTGCTATCTTTTCTACCGTCTTTCATTTTGTATTTGGCTGATTTGGATTTCTTTTTACAGATTTTGGTAAGTTTTTGTAAGTATTGAAAGCCAGGTACCCGTCAGATTTCTATTTTTAAAGTGCCCTCTTTTTCTCTTAATTGCCTTTTGGAACTGTAGCGGTAAGCCACGCGGGTGTAATCTAGCCCGTCTATACTTGTACCTATTGGAATAAATTTAGAAGTATAAAAACCCCAGGATAGATTTGAATTTCTCCCATTTACCATTCAGATCACCATGTGAAGTATCGATCCCAGTCTATATGCCTGTATTGCAGGCCCTGAATTTTTGGAAATTAGCCCTCTTAAATTCAAAGTTTTCCGATTGTTCCCACCTGTTTCTGCTTTTAAGTTAAAGGAAATAATTATATTATGATCGCTGTTTCCAAGGGGTTTCCCGATACTGGACATTTTGGACAATCTCCCCATTGTTAGAAATCACAAGTCCAACAATGGCGTCACCTCTTGTGGGATCTTCTACAAGCTGCACCATGAAAATTATCTGAAAGTTGATAAAATGTCTCCCCTTCAAGATGAAGACGAGCCCTGACCCCCAATTTAATTGAAGTAAAGCTCCCATTATCACTACATGGCCCCTCCTGTGCAGCCCGCTCCATCTGTTTATTATAGGTGACCCTCTATTTCCTCAGAGATGTTGAGGGTTCTATGAAATTACACCAAAATTATTTTCTCAAAAGCTCTCTTGGCTTTGAATTTCAACCCACAAGTTTCTGCCTCCTGACACTCGGACCACTGACTCATTCACAATCGCTTTAAGAGTCCCTTCTGACATACAGACAATACACCACCTCCCCTCCTATTTGCCCTGTCTTTCCGAAAGAGTGTAAAACCTTGAATATTAACAACCCAATCATGCGATGCAATCGAGCATGTCTCTGCTACACACACCAACAACCTGCGTACTGTTCGCCTCTAATAACAGAGCCTCAGCTCGCCCATTTTGCCTGAGAACTCGCATTACATATTTATTTTCCACAGTTATATCTGATTTAAAGATTTTACTGGCAAACATATGCCTCACCACTGTTCTGCACCTTGTGGATCTCCTTACCACTCCTCAGGCCCCCATACACCTCCCACACACCACCCACCAACATAACCTGGCCCCCTCTCGACCTGGCTACCCCTTCAGTGTCTTCCTTTTCCTCCCTCCCCCGAGCCAGTAAATACCCCGCCACCCCTGCTAGATCTTCTCCCCCAGCACAGCAGCCCCCCTTCCACTTAGGTGCAAGTTATTCTGCAGAAAACAGCTTGACCCCAGTGAAAAGTCAGCCCAATGCTCTAGGAACCAAATCCCTCTGCTCTAAACAAGGATCTGAGCCATGCATTTAACTCCCACTCAGCTCCGCTGTCTGCTCTGTGTGCGCATGGCACTGGTAGGATTCCGGAGAATCTACCTTGGAGGTCCTTTCCTTAAGCTTTGAACCTAGTTCTTTAAAATTATTCTTCAGGCTCCTCCACCTACCATCTATTCTGTCTTGGTAACCAACATGGACCACGAACAGCGGGTCATCCCCCAGCCCCTCCCGTAATTTTATCCACCCTTCCACCACATGCCGAACCCTGGCACCAGGGAGACCAAACCATTCGGTTGAGGCGGTCTTGGCGACAATTATTCTATCCGTCTTCCTGATTATAGTCCCCTACAACCACTAGCTGCCTGTGCTTACCTGCACTCCCATCCACCCTACACTGCTTGGCTCTCCCCCCCTCTGTGAGGGAGCAGAATCCGCTAGGGGCTGCCATTTCTGTGACACTGACGTCCTTACTCATTGCACCAATTTTGCAATTTTGCTTGGATGTTCAGAGTCAGAGTTGGCTTCCTTTCTTTGACCCTTCCTACCCCCTCTAGTTACAGTAACCCAGCTACCCACCTGGCCCTGCTGGCTTTCCTCTCCCCACCCTCCACTTCTACCCCCCGCTATTGCTTGCTCAGTGGCAGCATACTCCTCTCAAGATGTCAATTGCCGCAGCCGTGGCAATATCTTCCTCCAGATCTCTAACACGAGCGCTTTCAGAACCCACCACTTGGAAGTAAGCAGTGCGCGAGGCGAAGACTGAATGAAATATCCAGGCGATGTGAGAAAGACATATCATCAAGTGAATTTGAAGTCGATATGGAGAAGTTAATGTATTATTTGTTGTGTATTTTTTTAGCATTTTAAATGCATATTCGTATTTCAAAATTGATTGAAAAGTAAAACCGAAAATCTAGTTTGTCATTAAAGTGTTGGTAGTAAATTTGTATCTGATTAAAATATCAAGTGAAATGATACATTCAAAATAGCAAAATATATATATATATATATAGTAAGCTTAAAAAAAATAATCTATTCATCATCTCCACATTGTAATAATTAATAACAATAATATACTATAATAACAACTATACAATACTTTTAAATAGTTAATAGTAATAATAATAATAGAGTAGTAGTTATTTTAAAACAACCAGCATTTTTATGTCTGAGGAGTCATGCTTTTTCTAAATTTAGGATTTGTAAATAATTTTGATAATATATGTAGCTTATAAAGTAGGATTGATGATCACTAGCGCGTTCTCATACTGGCATCACACTGGTCACATGTAAGCAACTGAGCCATTTTCTGCCCAGACGTAGGCCACACTTTGACCTTCCTCTAAACTATTTCTTAAGATTTGTCCTGCACATATTGCTAGGGACCTATATTTCATGTCCTATTCTCTGTATAAATTCTTCCTATTATCCACCAGAGGGAGTAATTTTATAGACAGAGCAACATGTCAACTGTGACATTGTAGGAGTTTGCAGTGTTTCTAGCCGTCTGTGAATTCATTGTTGATTAAGGATTAATTTACACCGACCACAGTGACATCTCTTCTCATTGCATTGTGGAATAAAATAACGGATACATAGAACTTAAAGGGAACCTACCACACGATTCTACCATAAATGTAGATCAGGTTTAGGTGATGTAAGGGATGACGTAGATAGCTCTTTTAGAGTCTAATCCTCACGTCCCCGCTACCTTTTGGTAAACTTTATTCCCTAATATGTAAATTTAGTTATGCGGCTACGTGGGGCGTGGAGTAGCCGGGCACGAGGCTACACACGCGTCTACTCCACGCCCCAGTAGCCACGTTACTCCTCCTACCTCCCTGTTGTGTGCGCGGCGTGCAGCTCCTCGTAGCTGCGGCCCTCATCCTCAAGCCAGCCTACTTGCACATGCGCAGTAGCTCCGGCCTCGGAGCTGTGGCTGCTCAGCCCGCGGGCCTGCGTTCTTCGCATCGCAGACGCCAGTATGTCGACGAGGGCGCGCAGCTACGTAGGAGCGCCACGCAGCACACAACAGGGTAGGAAGAGTAACGTGGCTACTGGGCGTGTAGTAGCCCCGTCCACGCCCCAGTAGCCGCATAACAAATTTACAATATTAGGGGAATAAAGTTTACCAAAAGTTAGCGGGGGACTTGAGGATTAGCTGCTACAAAGAGCTATCCTCACGTCCCTTACATCCCCACCACCGTTCTACCTTTATAGGTAGAATCGTGGTGGTAGGTTCCCTTTAAGGCCCTTCATATTACCATCCATTCGCAGTGGGGGAATCATCATTGTCCTTTTTGTCTCTAGTGTGGCTTGTTTGGAGGCAGTTGATACAAATGCGACTACCCATTGCTTCAAATGACACTTATAAATAGAACCTGCTTTTATATTTGTTTAGACTAGTTTTCACAATACTGAACTAATTCATGATTTGCGATTGGCGTAAACTTTTGTTTAGGCGCATGTTTGGCACAAAATTACTCCAGTCACCCTTTGGCCTGAAAAAGACAAAATCACAACTCCAAAAATAGACACATGCATAAGAGTCGACATAAAAGCCAGATGCTCCAAAGTCTGGCCAAAAGAAAAGAACATTTGCGGCAAATGCAAAAAAAGTATCACTACAACACAAACATAGACTCACTTGATGATTCAGATGCAACATAAAGTGGAATTAACATAGACACCAAGTCAAAGAAAAATGTAATAATGAATTCCCCCATGAATAGCATGTTTCACTTCTGTGTACACAAATCCTTATTTATACTCCTATCACTGGCAGCGTAATGAGAGTAGCAACAGACCCCACAAATGGTGAAATGCACTCTAAGAAAGGACCACAATACAATACATTAACCACCTTAAGGAAATCTACCATCAAATCAAGCTACACAGGGACACTTACTCAAGTCCTGACACTGTGACTATGGTAATATTCCTATATTTCTTATCCATGACCTCCTTCCTTCTAAAATCAAAATGTTGTGATGGCAGAAGGCTCTGGGGGGTGTTACAGAGCTCTCCCATGCTGTAGCTTCTAGGTTGCTACACTATGCACTTTCCCCCTACCTCTGCCCTGTATCCAACACATTGGGGGTATTGGAGAGCATTGTACATGGATTCCGGGCGGGTCGGATATAGACTAAGAGAACATGAGAAGTCTGTAAACGTAAGCCATTAGACAAATTATAGATTTTTTCAGCTGTCATGGATACAGGACACAAACTGATTTACAGAAATGCTCAAAGAAATCTACTGCCAAATCAACATTTACAAAGAACCACCAGTGCTTTGCAGATGTTAAGATCTTTAACCAGGCATCCCTTTGTAAATTAGGTTTAAGGGCTCTGACAGATGTCCCAGAGCCTTCTGGCTTCGGCATCATGCCTCTCAGTGCCCTTTAAACCACATCGTGCTTCTCTGCCATCGCAACGAGGTATATTGGGGTGGGTGTCAATATGAATGGCATATCAATGGGTGCCCAGCTGCCCAGAGATAGGTGTGAGCATATACCATAAAGACCTAACACAAAGACCCTAAGGGGGTCATGTCCAAATTGACTCCAAAATATGGTAGTGTCATGTATTAGCCAGAAAGGAGAGAAAACATACATTTTATTAGTATTATTACTTTTTGGCCATAAACTCAAGAAGCAATCAGAGATTATATTTTATGAATATAATCAGCCTGATAGTGTAACAGAAGAGGCTCAGTTTTCCAGATGTGACTACAACGACGACCAAGTTTAAAAGTACCTGCCCACAGGGATGGCAAGAGCCATATATGTTTTGTAGTATTATAGAATTATCTAGTATATATTCTTTCATGGCACTATTATTTGGCTATTTCACATCAACTTGTGTCCGCCACCGTAGCAACAGGGGGCAGACTTCGGTGACTGCTCACCCCCTCCTCTCTCCACAATGATATGAAACGGTACGTGCAGTGGGTGTGCCTGCTCCGACCACTCCTTTACGGCCATAGCTGTCTATGGTGGTGATATATGCCGTATATCACCAGCCGTATAAACGTCGGCCAGATACCACCCATATGGCAGTGTGAATGTAGCCTTAATATAAGTTTTGCTTCGTTTTTATTTACTCCCACCATTTAAAGCCATAACTAATTTTTGTTTTTTCAGTTATAACCAATACTGGGGGCTTTTGGCTTTTTTTGTGGAAGAAAAATATGGGCACATCTGTCACAGTGGTATTCACCCTCGAACTCTTGCTCCAGCAGTGTATACATGCGGCAGAGTGTGCACTGGAGCATACCACCAATCTTGCTAGCCATATCCTAGTAACAAAACAGTGATAAGTATATAAATCAAGAGATATAAAATGTAGGTTACTTACAGTTCTGTGGACTTCTCTTTTTCAAACTCCGCTTTTTTCAACTCACTTAAGTTCACTAGCCACTTAAAATCACAAGCCAAAACTGAGCGAGCTCCATGCTGTTGTTTCTCAGGTTGTTACACTATGCAGGAGCACTCCCCCTCCCTCTGCCTTCTGTATTCAAACACAGTGGGAAGGGGGTATTGTAGAGCAGAATGTACATAGTATTACCCTCTGTAAACAGTTAAGCCATTAGACAAATTAGACAGCTGTCAGTGGATACAGGACACAAAGCTGATTTACAGAAACTGCTCAAAGAAAATCTACCACTAAAATCAACATCTACAAAGAACCACCAGTGCTTTGCAGATGTTAAGATCTTTAACGCAGGCATCCCTTTTGTAAATTAGGTTTAAGGGCTCTGACAGACGCTACCAGAGCTGCTTTCTCTGCCATCGCCGACAAGGGTATATTGGGGGTGGGTGGCAATATGAATGGCTGCCAAAACCACAACATATGCAATGGGTGCCAGCTGCCTAGAGATAGGTGTGAGCATATACAATAAAGACCTCACAATCCTAAAGGGGGTCATGTCCAAATTGCCTCCCAAAATAATGGTAGTGTCATGTATTAGCAAAGAACAGGAGAGAAAACATACATTTATTATTATTATTTTTTTGGCCATAGACTCAAGAAGCAATACAGATATAATCACATTTTTATGAATATGTAAATCAGCCTGATAGTGTAACAGAAGGAGGCCCAATTTTCCAGATAATACTACGTCACATTCCAGGTGCGGGTGCACGGAGAGTGCTCACGGGATGAGCCCTCTCCATAGCCTGTAAGTCTTTGCTGCATATTGCAGCAAAGGCTTACCGGTAACACCAATGTTTTCCCGCTGATCGCTCCCCGTGACGTCATCAGGGAGCGTCGATCCATTGCCACGGCAGCCTCGGGTCTTCTGAAGACCCGAGGCATCTTCGGGTTAATCCATTCATTACAATGTGCTATCAGCAAATTTTTTGTACAGGAGGTTTTAATTTTTGGTATCTCTGTAATCATACCAGCCCAAAGAATAAAGTAGACATGTCATTTGGGGCGCACAGTGAAAGCCGTAAAATCCAAGCGGCACAAATGTGGTTTTTTTTACCAATTTCACTGCATTTGGAATTTTGTTTCCCGCTTCCCAGTACACGGCATGGAATATTAAATACTGCCATTTGGAAGTGTCATTTGTTACGCAGAAAATTAGCCATCACACAGCTCTGTACATGGAAAATTTTTATTTTTTCATTTATATCTTCGATCGCAGGCACACCCATGGCCCTCTCCAAGGCTGCGCGAACCTAAGCCCTCACTTACCTCTCCACGCTCCTGCTTTCTCCTTGTCTGGTCGGTGTGCACGCGCCCTAGGGAGCTCTCAAAGATTTAAAGGGCCAGTGCACCGCTGATTGGCGCTGGCCACTTCCGGGGTTTCTATATAAGCCGGCTGCTCCCATCAACCCCCAAAGGATCTTTGAGCTACCAGCCTTAGAGAAAGCTTCAATTTCTGTTCCTGTTCCCGTTCCTATTCCTGCGTTTTTCTCCTTTTGTGACCCCGGACTTGACCCTGATTTACTCCTGTTCTGCCAGCCTTGACCTCCTGCTTTGTTCCAGACTCTGCACCTCTGCCGCCTGCCCGGATCATCTGCCTGCTTTTGACAACGAGATTGCCTGCCATTCCTGTACCGCGACCTTGGCTGCCACCATGGGCTAGTTGCACCTGTGGAACGACCTGGTGGCACCAAGCCACAGCAAGACCATCCTGCTTTGCGGCGGGCTCTGGTGAAGACCGGGTGCCACTTAGATTCCGGTCCTAGGTGTTGTCTAGTGTCAGCGTCCGTGTAGGTCCAGGGGGTTTACTGACCCTGAGCCCTGACACATAGTATTCTATATAAGTGATGAACTCCATGCCCCACAATCAGTAATTCTAATTCAAGTGCTTTCAAAGCATCTCCTACCCTATTGTCATTAACCTATTTACAGAAAACATGTACCAATCAGCTTAGTGTTGTATCTGGCTAGTTAAGAAGTAGACAAATAGATTTGGCAATCCAAATCCCCCCTATGTACCCCATCATGTTTATCAGTGCCAGGGGTGGATTAAGTCTAATTTTTAATGGCATTTACTTCATTAGTACAGTAGTAGAATCAAACCCCTTGGGAAAGGAAAGGGGTTCATTTTGTCTATTTTCAGTATCAAACTTGACGATTGGTACAAGTGGTAATGGGCACCCTAGAATCCTTGGGCCCCAGGTGACCGCCCAAACTGCCTAAATTAATCAGCCACTGGTCAGTGCCTTTCTTATGGAACTAGATAAGGGGAGCTGAATTATTTATGGCTATTGAAAAATAAAGATGAAAACAGAAGGAATATGGACCGTAAAGTGAAATTGTTTATAATCATAGCCTAGTGTAATAAGTTTATAAATTATGAATCCAGTGTTGGGAAGAGATGAAGAATTAAGTTAATGGAGTTGGGTTTATGGGAATAAAATGAGAATTCAATCAGTGTTCTTTAAAAAAAAAACTAAATGCTGTAAAATACGTCTTTTATACAAACATCCAGTAATTCAGCTGTTCCCACAGCAATCTTGTGGAATAACCAGTACAAATTGTGGCTATGACTGTGCACTGCTGAATTATTCTCACACATTTGGTTGTGATCAGCCTCTAGTTTTGTTTTATGTTTGCTCTTACTAAAGTTTGGGAATATATTTTATTTGGTGGTATGAAAATGAAACATGATGTATCATATCTTTTCTTCTATGTTGATGTCTCTGCCTTTTATTAACTTTTGATCTCAGCCCAAGCAAATGTCTCTTAAAAAAATTGGCACACTGATCATATACAGTATGTGAATCTAGGAACATCAATTACATAATTATGCTATCTATAACGTATTACTGGTATCTGCATGGCTTGTTTCTCATACTAATAGACAAATCTTATGTTGTTTCATCAGAACTAGAGTGGTTGAATATTGTTGGACAGAAAATTATCTTCTATTACAGAAGAGATTTAAACGAGCCATCTAAATTATTTAGTATACTCATTATGAACCAGGTAGTAGATCTTTTTCCATTCTGGTTGTCTTATATGTTTGATATGGTTGATAATTCATGTAAGGCTGCATTCACACTGTGTGCGCACCGTAGCACGGCGGACATACGTCGGCGACGGAGAGAGGAGGAGGGGGTGAGTGTTGCTCACTCCCGAACCTCTTCATAGAGAAACATGGCACCGTATTCCGAGAAAAGATAGGACATGTCCTATCTTTTCACGGTGTACGGAGCGGTACGGTGTTGTACTTGTGCTGTACCGTACCGCTCTCGTAGGGCACCGTGCGCCCACTGACAGCTATGGGGAACATGTATATGCAATACTAGCAGCACATTTCTTGGGAGAGGAATTTGGTTTGACAGCAAAAGTAGCGTGTGTATGCAGATGCACTATAGTAGTGGCACATTTTTCTGACATAAACTAAAACAGCAAATAGGAAGTGCAAAGTTAGACTAGATAGTATTATCAATAAGACATTCGATAAACCCGGAATAGTATTAGACTGCGTTATTTATAGTTAAAGATGCTTATGATAACTTTGACCCATTGCTTAAAACAGTGCAGTCTGTGCTATGTGCAGTTTGCAGTGTAGTGTGTAGATGGCACATTCTTCATGACTCATGATGACATTGCTTCGACAGAGTGCGCCACTTTTTTTTTATGCACCTTCAACATGGGTTGTGCAACACATTTCTGTCATACTTTGCTTGCTAAATCTGGCGCACTATCTGACTGAGCACGGAACGCCTATTTCAGTGCAGTATATTGCAGCTGCAATACAAATGGTGCGACACAAATTGCTCTTAGACACTTTGCACATGTGCAAGCAGTTTGGACTGAAAAGAATGTGCAAAGGCCGACAGAAAACAGGGTGGGGGCTTTGATAAATCCGGGCAGTCAAGTGCAAAGTCAGACTATCCCTCCAAAGTACCAGAAGATCCACTGATAGACTTAGGCTCTAAAACAGAGTTAACCCTTTCACGAACTGTGACGTAATAGCATGTCACGGGTCAGATGTGGTAAGTCTCCATAGCTGGTAAGTCTTTGCTGCATATCGCAGCAAAGACTTACTGGTAACACCCGTGATCGGTGCTAACACATTGCCGCCAGCTTAGACGCAACCAGACTCAAAAGGATGGTGGCGCGTGGGCATCCGAAATATGCCCGATCTATCAAAATATCATAACGGTTTTTCACTGTATTTAACGTCGGAGCGGAAAAAAGCGCCCAAAGTCAAAAATGGCACTTTTTTACCATTATGAAAAATATAAAAAAATCAATAAAACGTGATCAAAATGTCATACAGTCCTAAAAATGATAGCATTTAAAACTTAATCAAAAGTTGCAAAAAATGATACCACCCACAGCTCCATAAACCAAAGTATGAAAAAGTTATTGGCACCAGAAGACGCCAAGAAATGAAAAAAAATTCTACACAAGTTTTTAATTTTTGAAAATGTAGGAAAACATTATAAAACCTATACAAATTGCACTCCGTGTATCTCTGTGATTGCACTGACCCATAAAATAAAGGTGACCTGTCATTCGGGGTGCACAGTGAAAGCTGTAAATTCCAAGCCCACAAGAAAACGCAGTGAATGCGTTTTTTTCAGCAATTTCACTGCATTTGGAATTTTTTTTCCTGCTTCCCAGTACACGGCATGGAATATTCAATACCATCACTATGAAGTGCAATTTGTTATGCAGAAAACAAGCCATCACAGAGCTCTTTACGTGTAAAAAAAAAGTTATAGATTTTTGATTGTGGGGAGTGTAAAATGAAACTGTAAAAACAAAAAAGGGCAAGGTCCTTAAAGGGTCCAACAACCTTTTAGGTGTGAGGGGTACATTGTGATACCGCTCAAATCCAAGGTGCCATACTAGTAACCAGCACCCTTAAAACACCAACTACCACAGTACAGCACTATATACCACCCCAGAAACCAAATACTGCTTTCAAACCAAGTAGTACAGAACGCAGTGGAAATTATAATGTAAACCCAGAGAAGGTAATAATAATGGAGACCCCAGAGCAGACAAGAATAATGGAGACCCCAAATCATACAATTAAAGTGATAATAACAATACTATTACACTAATACAATAATAACCTCCACCTCTCTGAGCAGACAATAAATAGTGGTGTCCCTACGGTCAGATAATTATAATTGAAACTTAGTAGATAATTATAATGGAGACCCCAGAGCAGACAGTATCGATGGAGAGACCCCAGGGCAGATAGAAATGAAGAATGAAAAATAACAAAATAAATACTCACCTCTTATTGATACTGTTATGCTCCCTTCACCAGACTGGATCTTCTTCTTTGATCCTTGACAACTGATTATGGTATTAGATAGATTTAGGATCTTATGTCACTAAAATGACATAAGAACAGCCACATCTCAGAAGATATTGCCATATGTAAGTTTGGCCTATTTTCGGGCTAGGACTTACTAAGAAAACTGAGAAAAATTATGCTAGGGCTTATATTCATGAGTACGTCTTATTTTCGTCGAAAAATGGTGGTTACTATTATTGTTTTGACCATGATGAGACCATCCGTATACAATCCAGCTGTGTTACTGGATGTACTATAGCTGTGTCTGCATGCTTTAAGCTACATATACTGGTTTGTATTTAATTCATTTGAAATGCATTGACTTTTGTTAATTGCTAATTTCAATAAAGTTTAATTGAACAGAAAAATAATGGTTACTGTTTAGAGTCTCTGCACCAAACAGATCCCCTTCTACAGGTCAGTGGGTGTCAAAACAGTCAGACCCCTACTAAAATTCTATTTATCACCCATAAGTGGGATAAGGGATAAATTCTTCATGTCTGATACAAAATAGGGATCATTCACACTAATGTAATGGGGACCCATATTGTTGTCTCACTGCACCATGGAGACAACATTGTCTCACTGCACCATAGCTGTGCATAGCTGTCCTATATTTCACCATGTTATTGTGCTGGCCCTGCAGGGGTGAGTGGTGGTCACTCATCCACTCTCTTGTACGTGTCTGTATAGTGTGAATGTTCCCTAAGGAACTAAAAAATTTAAAGCAACTGTTTATTTTAACCAATCTGTAAATGAAGCAAGTCCTCATATATGAACTATAAGAAATATATTTAGCAGATACATCTTCATGGATATTTGACATGAAGATGGTTGCAAGGGACCTAATGAATCATCTAACTGTAAACTGTGACCTGAATATGGATCACTTAGTAATTCCATCATAGAGACGGAAACATAAATAGTGCAAATTACTTGGTAAAACTGTTGGTTCAACAGGACTAGCAATAATACAATCTTTTATCTAATGATTCTCGAGGGAAGTTAAAATTACACATTTATCTTACTGACAAATGGAAGTTTAAGTGCTTCATTCAGGAGTGTTTGTTTTATCGTTCACTCTGAGAGAAGATCATAATATGGAATTAGGAAACTGTAGCAAGGACTCACTTATAAACCAATCAAAAAGAGATTAGGCCAAATGACGGCAGATGTATCAAAGCAACTTTTTCAGGAATCTGGACCACAGGGATAATTTTGCCCCCTTGCAAGTTATATGGTGTCAACCAGGTGATAATTATTTGCAGGGGTAGAATTTAAGACTTTGGCCAACAAGGTTTATCTACACTGTGTCTAGTGTTCTGCATTTCTATGCATTTCCGTCCTATCCACAGTGTACACTATTAATGTTTTTAACAAAATGAAATATAGACAAGATGTATCCTGCAGCCTCCGAAAGAAAGTTCCCAAAGTATTTCAAACTCATTTTTTAAATTAATTTAATTTATTAATTTATAAATCCCTTCCCCATCCAATCCCTTCCTTCCCTTGGTTGAACTTGATGGACAAGTGTCTTTTTTCAACCGTATAAACTATGATACTATGATTTGGTTCAAGATGAGGACTTGTCGTTCAAGATACTTTTTTGGGAAACATATCTTAAACAATTTAAGGAAATGAGAAAAATAACAGCCATTGCCTCTGCCTAATGAGGTTTCAATATAAATGCGCTGTTGCTATTTTTTGGGTTGATGTGTAATTTTTTTATAATATATTTTTTAAATATATATTTTAGTCATAAGGGAATGGAATTTATTTTCTAGGAGACTAAAAGGTACAATCTTTTCATCACGTATATCGTGCTTTGTACATAGAATTTCAAAGCATAATTGCATCTCAGTTTAAAACTGACAAATTGGCAAACTAATATGTAATATCACTCATAGGGAAAAACCTTTGTACACTGGTTTCTGTGAAGGGCAAGTTAAGGCCTTGCCTGCTTCAATCAAGTGCTCCCACTGTCACCCCCCTCACTGGCACCCCAGCAAAGTGATTGCAAAGTGCCAAGTGGTTTGCCATGGCAGCCACAGTAGTACTGCTGTGTATTGTACCAGCGATCATGGAGTCACTAGTGTAAGTGCCTTAGTGGGACAGTAAAAGTTAAAGATCTATCTATCCATTTATATACACATACATATGTAAACAAAATAAAATAAATAAATAAAAAATCTAGCAGCACCATAACATAGCATTATCTGGTAGGGTGCATGCCCCCTATGGTTTTGACACACCACGAATCAATATAAAAAAATGTCGAAAAGCAAGGTTGCACTCCAAAATTCAGGTGAAAGATTTGAGTGGGTACTTTATTTAGCCCAAAAGCAATGTTTCAGACCCTATTCAGGGTCCTTTTTCAAGCTTCAACCTGAGTTTTGGAGTTTAACCTCCCTTTTTGAGATTAAATGTGCATTGTCTGATGATAATGCACTGTTCAGCAATTCACTAAGATTGTGTGCCCGATATCCTGCATGCATCCTGGTGCATGTAAGTGCATTGTCTTGCGATACAATTAGAATCGCAAATCCCTCCCTCAATCCAAACGAGTTGGATCACCCGAATCAGCCAATGCAGCTGCGCAAAAAAAACGATCGCGTGTGACACAATCCCAGCACAGACACCTGTTAAATATCTGTCAAAGCTGTCAAATCCTGAAAATGGAAAATAAGCCCCGTTATGTTATTATACCTGTAAAGTACATATAAAAAAAACTTTTTTAAATTATGATTTTTATGCTTTTTACCTCCCACAGAAATGTAATAAAAAGTGATAAAAAAGTATCCCAAAATATTATGAATCAAGCGTGATCTTTACCCACAATAAACAAGCCCTAACACAGTTCCTTTGACTAAGGAATTGCTCTCAGAATAGGGTAACACATAAGCAAATGAGATTTGCTCAAATAGTTGTTTTTTTCTTTGCTAATTTAGTAAAGCCTAAGAAAAACTGTTCATTTTTACTACTATGGGACCTCTAGCAACTTGCTCAGAAAAATATTTGCCCAACAAAAACCCTATAATTACGTTCCTGGTCCCCATTACTTCTGTATCTATGTTCCATGTATGTTACAAATGTCTTCTTGTGTGAATGAGCCCATTTGCTCATTTAGGCTTGAATGCAACTGCTTCCTCATCATCACTTAAAGATATACCCCGAGTCTAATTGCTAATTTATTTTCACGTATGTAGGTGTGGGAACCTTCAAGGGGATATAAGTTTTTGTATGTGAACAATACTAGACATAATTGTATCAAATTGGATGAAATTGAATTTCATGAATCCAAACTTATGGGCCATTCATGGTCCTGAAGTTTAGAGACTGAGGTTGTGAAAGCCGTGAATGAGCTCCTGGAAACCTTTCCGGCAGGGGCTAGCACTTTATCCCAGTCGCAGCAGAATTCTTGCCATGATCAGAAGGTTCTCAAAAAGTAGCGACCTTCTGGAACCTCCTGGTCTTGGCAGAAAGCTCTCAAAAACTATCAATGACAAAAGTATAAAGTGCCAAGCTATGTCATAAAGGGCTCCAGGAGGTCAGTAACCACTTCTATAACCACCTGGTTCAGCTACTTGAAGCGGTGACTTAAAGGATGGACACATCATAAAGGAAGCAGTCAAGTTGGCAGAGGATGAAAGGATTTCTTTAAGAACCTACATGGTTAAGGGATGAGGTCATTCATTCCATGTTCTAAAGTGAAGGGGGCAGTTATTTATTATATACATGTTTATATTTCATCTAATCAGGGTGAAAGTGAAATTGCTTTTTTGGCATAAATCAACCCCAAAAAATTGCAAAAGCTAAGATGGGCAGTGTAGAAATATGATGATCCTTATGTTGCTGCTCTATTTGTTTATCAGTGTTCTTAAAGATATAACTGATATAATTAGGTGATTATATTCATTTTAAATCAATTTAAGTAATAAGACGTTGTAATCTATTATTACTGTTTTTGTTGAATAGCAGCAAACAATAACATCACTCATCTAAAAAAGAAATGCACAAAGGGCTACCTGTCCATATCCTATTACACCATATATTTTATTTTCCAGTTAAGGGAACATTTAACTGATTGTAAAACTAAATTCTACATAATATAGAGTTACTTTATTTAGAAAATTTTCTAACAATTTCACAGCTTTATTTAATGACAAGGACACACAGTGTATATGAGGAATATGTTTGTTCTTTGGGATATGACCACCAGGACTGTCCATGTTCAGGAGACCAGGTGACCAAAAGTCCCTTTGAATCTGCTGATAAATGTAAAACCAGCCTAGAATTCAAATTTCCTGCAAATTCCAATGAAAAGGTCCAAGTGTCCCAATTCTTCACATTGTGCTCTACTGGTACTTGTAGCACTTGGTCAGGGAAGACATCTGTGAGCAGAAACTTCTGTGTCTAGGTTATTGGAGCTGCACACAATGGCATGGTGGGCTGTATGTTATAGCATTCTAATTTATGGTGTAAATGGAACCCGAATACAACATTGTGGTTTGAATGTTTACAGCTGTGCCAGATTTTTTTCTCACTTGTATTGTTTAAGTCTTTAGAAATATATTATTTATATTTCTTCAACTAGCTAGACTTCACTGAGCTGATATTATCTTTATGTACTTAACTAAATCCACTGTGGCATGTAAAAGTATTCAGAAAACCTTCAGATAAAAAGAAAAAAAATAGAAAAAAACTCACATGTGATATGTGAGTCATCCAGCTAGTCTCCTAAAGGTTTATTCCTGTCTTAGAAATTTATGGCATAAAAATCGCTACTGCTTCATACCTGTATAAATAAGGCATAAAATAAAACTGTACCATCTACTATGTTATGTAGAGCATTAGAAGGTCCGAGCTTTTCTTCTTTTACAATGAGCTTTGCTTCCAAATTTCCCTTGAGGTGATTGTGGCAGTTCCAATAAAACTGAGAAAAGGGTAAATTCAAAGGCCTGGATCCTAAGTTACTCCTTTGGACATATGTATTTATACCCTTTGCTGTGTCATATTTAACTCACATTCTGTCCATTTCCTTCTTATCCTCCTTAAGATAGTTCTGTCTAGCTGTGTTTAATTAAACTGATTAGACTTGATTCACTCCTGTCTTTATAAGACTGCCCAAGGAGCTCAGAGACAGACATAGATCTGGCCAGGGTTACAAATGAAATTCTGTAGCACTCAAGGTTCCTTTGAGAACAGTGGTCTCCATAATCCTTAAATGGAACAAGCTTAGGACAACCACAACTCTTGCTCCCCTGGCCTTCCAGCCAAACTAAGCAATTGTGGGAGAAGAGCCTTGGTGAGAGAGGTAAAAAAGAACCCCAAGATCACTATGGCAGAGATGTAGTAGGGAGATGGGAGAAAGTCAACTTTTACTGCATCCCTCCACCAGTCAGGGCTGTATGGCAGATTGTGCTGATGGAAGCCTCCTCGGTGCAAGACATATGAAAGCCACATATATTTTGCAAAAAAACACATGAAGGTCTCCCAGACTATGAGAAATAAGATTCTCTGCTGTTAATTCTAAGCGGTATGTGTGAAGAAAACCAGGGGCTGCTCATCCCTTGCCAAATACAATCCCAACAGTAACACATGGTGGCTATGGGGGTGTTTTTCAGCTGCAGGGACATGACGAATGGTTGCAATTGAAGGAAAGATGAACGCGGCCATGTACAGAGATATCCTGGATGAAAACCTCTTCCAGAGTGCTCTGGACCTAAGCACACAGCTAAAATAACAAAACAGAGGCTTCAGAACAACTCTGTGACCATTCTTGACTGGCCCAGCTAGAGCCCTGACTGAATGGAAAAAAGTGGCATATATTTAATTATGGGGTTCACTGCTGGGAATAACCTTTTTTAATTTTTATGTTACATCTGACATTTTGAGACTTGATGATACATAACATGATAATGATTTCATAAGTTTATTCTTATATCTTGACATTTTATTCTTTTAACTTTTTCTATCTTTATACTTTATTTTTAGATCCTCTATGGCAGTGGTGGCGAACCTATGGCACTGGTGCCAGAGTCGGCACTCGGAGCCCTCTCTCGGGCCATCGCCCTACAGAATCTTCCTACAGAATCTTCCTACAATGATAGGCGAATTTGCCCTCTTCCTTTCAACTGCATTGGTGTCTTTAGGAGGCTGAATGATTGAAAGTTGTCAAAGAACAAGGAGAAATAAATTACTGCTTAAATTGCTGTGCTGGCACTTTGCAATAAATAAGTGTCTTTTGGTTGAAGTTTGGGCACTCAGGCTCTAAAAGGTTCGCCATCACTGCTCTATGGTCTTGAAGTCCAGACTTGATGTCTGATTCATCCTAACATGTACTGAAATACTACTGTATTGCAATATATAAGGATTTTCCTACTTGTGCTGAATGACAAGCCTTGAAGTCTTACATAGATTCTTGGATGTCACAGCAACAAATTGTTGCCCCCGCCCCCCTCTGATGATGGGCACATTTAAATGGTTAACCTCCATCTTGAGTGTTAGCATTGGGTGTTTTCTGCATTGTGCTGCAAACTTCCAGTGTGTATAAAGAGGGCTCGTGTGTATAAAGAGGGCTCAACCCTCTTAATATACTTGCTGCAACACCACAACGTTTTTGCCTATTACTGCCTAAAAATAGCAACAGCATTATTAAAGAAAAAAAGAGATAGACAGTGTCATGCCTAGTTATTCCTAGTCATAGGAATCATGAAACTATATTTTAGACCCTATCAGCTTTTACTGAAGTGTTTCCTTATTTAGATGTAAAAATTTATTCGGATTCAGTTCTACATTTTTTGGATGGATAAGAATGTTATATCAAAAACCATTAGCAAGGATAAGGATAGAGGGTGTTGTTTTGGTGGCCTTTCTCATGTCAAGGGGAACGCGACAGGGATGCCCCCTCTCCACAATACTCTTCGCCCTCTTTATGGAATCTCTTGCTATATTAGCAAGGGGGGAAAGCAGGATACAGGGGTGTGAGAGTGGTGGGGTAAGGGATAAGATATCACTTAATGCAGATGATACTTTATGTACTGTACAGAGTACTAAGGAAGTTGTTCCACAGTTAATACAATTGGTTGAGAAATTTGGAGCATTCTTAGGTTTGCTAGTCAACTGGATAAGGTCTTCCTTACTTCACTCGACGACAGTGTGGGCAAGTATAATGTGAGCGAAGTGAAGGTACTAAAAGAGAATGAAAATTTCAGATATCTTGGAATCCAGATTGCATCAAATATTAAGAGATTTATTGAACTAAATATACTTTTGTTAAATATAGATAAATTCAGCGTAATTAAGATGATGTTAAGATGATATTCCTCCTTCAACTTTTATATCCCCTCAGTGTGAGCCCAATATGGATGCCAAAGGGGATCTTTAGGATCTATAAAGGGTATGATTTCTGAGTACTGCACTCACTCAATGGGGGGGGGGGGGGGGATTTATCATTAGTCCTATGTAGCTTCTTGACGTATAATTGTCGCAATTTTTTGCGCAAACATTGTTTTTGCAGGTTTTTTTGGTGACTCTAAATGCAACTCTAAAGTCATGCAATGGCGGATAAAATACACAACAGAGTGTGCAACACCACATTTATCAACTGAGAATTTTCAAAAGAACGGAAAATTAATCGCAAAACTACACCACATAGGAGGTGGTATATGTGGGTCCGACCCAAAGAATAAAGAGGGGGTATCAACTCTGTACTGAAGAGACACCGCCATGTCTGAACAGTGCTGTCTACAGTTGGGAATCTGTACCTTCATGCAGGGTACAAGGTAGCAAAAGAGGCAAGGTTTTCCTTGTCCCATCCTGGAAATCTTATTTGCATATTTCCCACTTTTCAGCTGAACAAGCCCAGATGGAGGTGTCCCTATTATTTTTATTTACCCATATTCATATAGATTAAAATTGAACCTTTTTGCACATTGTGACACATTCCTGACTTTATTCTTTCTATAAAATGTTCAGCATGTTTACTAGATCTTGCCTGTTTGAGGTTATTTACCCTAATCCCATAAATCATTTCCCATTTACTTTTGTTAGTTCTTGAATATTCGTTTCACTTGCGTTTCAGTAGTTTGGTCCTTAATAGTGAAATGTGAAAATATCAATCCCTGTGAAACATGATGTTTATATTTCAAAGCTAAATTGGCTTGGAGAAATCATTTAGCTTTGAAGTTAATCACCAAGTGCTGGTTTGTGCTTTCCTTTGTGTACATAGTCATGCTAAGAGTACCTCTCAGTGTTAACACCATTCATTGAGGCTAATTAGAGGTTATATGATCATGGTAATGGTATTAACGCGCTTATGTCCTTTTTTATTGTAGTCACACATTAATTGTTCACATTTTTGCGATTTAAACAAACTCCACGATTAGCTTCACTACAAAGGTTTTAAGATGGTATATTTTCCACAATAATGCTGCCATTTATATACCTTCTGTTGTTAAACTTAATACTTGTGACTATTAAATCTTTAACTACTGTGAGTAACTGTCTGCCTTTCATGTGGTAAAAATGTTCTACAGAGGATGAGCATGATGTGACTGAATAATAGTAACATCAAAACCCTGTTAGCTCTTTGCCCTGATAGGCTATACACAGTGTATAGCACTGGTTAACAGTCACGGGGGAAACCTATTTCACAATATACACTAGAGCAGAGTAGGCAGTAGGTCATGCCTACTATACCCTGCTGAGCTAAGAACAACCACAGTTGTCTACCTTGGTCTCCACATCCTCCATAACCAACAGCTGTTGTGTTGGATAAAGACGAAACATCCCATGTTGTATAACTTCCTGTTTTTTTTAGCATGGATTTAATTTTTTTATTCTCCAACGCACCTGACACACAAACCATTTTCATATAAGAAATTCTTTGTCACATATTGGAAGCTCAGGTCATCACATGCTGGGTGCGCAGATGATTGAAACTAGTGTACAATGGGGGTGAATGTATTAATTCATGATTTTATCTTACAGTGCATGGCCATTAATAATTTGGCTCACTGCAAAAACTGAGAATCAAAAACAAAAAACGAATGCAGGGAAGGGCATGGAAGATTACAGACCTACTATACTTTTAACTGGTCTAAATGAGCACCAAAAGTTGTGCCAAAAATAGAATAAATGTAATGAACCTATCTGGATAGGAGCCAAAAAAAGACAAGTTGTTAGGGGTGGGAAACCAAGCTTATTGCGGCGCCAACACTCAACAACAATGAAATCCCACATTATAAAACTGACGCAAATGCATTAATACATTCTCCCCAACGTGCCAGTGTTAATAAATCGACTATTATATCTTTACTTCTATCACTTTAGGGTATAGTATGTCTGCTGTCCTGTATGTGTCCCATCTGGCTGGGGATATGAATATTGCTGAGTACTTTAATTTCACTGGTAGTAGGACTTATAATAAGATTCATCAATGAATCCAGATGTAGTAGACAGATTTATGAATAGCAACTTTTACAAACGTTGCAAATTTAGGCGCAAATCCACTCCAGTCCCCTCCTGGCATAGAAAAGGAATTCTTCAAAATTTTTGACTTTTTTAAGCTGTCTAAGCCACTACAATAAATTTGATGTGCAAAAGACATCTAAAGAGCTGATAAGACACTCCAAAAACTGGAGTAACATCCAGCCTAATGATACCATTGCTGCCAGTGTTTTTATGACAATTTCAGGTAAGATCTTGGTAAGATCTTGATCTTGCGTCGGAAACACGTTGCGTTAAAAAGTTGCGGAAAAGGTAGAAAAAAAGAAATCTAGCAGGAAAAACCGCAAAAACACACTGACGCATCCAAAAATAATAATGATACATCTCCCCTATAGTTCTGTGCTCTGAGGAGTAGATGATGGAGAAAACAATGGGGGTCATTTACCTTTAGTCAGGACATTATTTTATTGTTTCTTCTGGGTCTTGGGCTTGTTCAATTTATCTTAGAAGATGAAATATCAGGACTATGTATCTGTTTTTTTGCTTTTTTAAATAAGTCACACAAAAGTCACACCTTCTTCTGTAACCCCTTTCTAAACATTTGCCTATGCCTGACCTGGACTTAATTTGCGCAAAAAATGGCACCATTTTATGGCATTTGCGCCAAAATTGCGTCTTTTTTTTATACATCCACATCTGGATTTTTAAGATATATCAAGTACTACACTGAAAATGTATTGTGTGTCTAAGTTAAAGAATAACATACTAAGATAAATGACCCACAATAGCTATTATAAGTGCAAAACCTACTAATACAGTAAATAATATTGCTGAAGAAAAAAAAACTATTAAAAAAACAAGTGACATATGAAGAGTTCTGTTTCCTGCCTCTCAAGAGAAGCTATAGAAACCATGGGAACTGCCCCGGGCTTTACAGTCACAGGTGACTTTAGATGAAAAGACTATGCTGGAAGCCAAAAGCCCCCTGCTTTGCCATATCAATGCCATGCTGCTAATAGCTTTCAATAGGGATATGTAGAAAGTGACATCATGTTTTGATATAGAGCAATAATGTGATAAACATGCATAAACATGCTGGAAAATATTCTCTGGATGTTGAATTATTCACAGCTAAATTTCTGCAAAAGAGACTGCATACAAAAAAAACTACAGTTAAAGGTTATATACAAAAGTTTTATCTTTATATATATATATATCTTTTTTTATTTACTTATGTATATTCTTGGTACAAATATTTATTTTGTACAACTTAACCCCTTAAGGACGCAGCCATTTTGTAGCTTAAGGCTCAGCCCGATTTTTTGGATTCTGACCTGCGTCTCTTTATATGGTTATAACTTTTGAACACTGTTACTTATCAAAGCGATTCTGAGATTGTTTTTTCCCCACATGTTGTACTTCATTTTAGTGGTAAATTTTGGCAGATAAGTTTTGCGTTTATTTACAAAAAAAAGAAAATATGATAAATTTTTTGAAAAATTTGCCATTTTCGAAATTCTAAATCATTGCGTTTTCAGGCAGATAGATTTACCACCTAAATAAGTTGCTGAATAACATTTCCCATTTGTCTACTTTACATTTTCATAATTTCTGAAATGTTTGGATAATTTATTTTGATGTCACGCGGCTTACAAATAGAATATCACTTTTCCGGATTTTCAGAATTGACTATTTTGGGGATAAATACAGTTTTGAATGAAATTTTACATATTTAGCATCAAAACCCCCTATATAACCAACCCATTTTCAAATCTGCACCCCTCAAGCTATCAGAAACAGCTTTTACGAAGATTGTTAACCCCTTGAGATCTTCATAGTAATTGAATCAAAATGGAGGTGAAATTTAGAATGGTCATATTGTTCCCTTATACGTTCATTTAGCACTAAAATTTACACATTTCCAAAATATAAAAAGAGAAAACCCACCATACAATTTGTTCTGCAATTTCTCCTGAGTGCAGCGACCCCCCACATGTGGCTGTGACTTGTTTTATGGGGGCACAGCGAGACGCAGAAGGGAAGGAGCGCCCTGCAGCTGCCAGGATTTTAGTTTCCTCTTTGGCCCCTTTTGAAGGCTATAAAATTTTCGCTTTTGCGCTATTGGGGTCATGTGACGGCATTTTTTTGCGGGATGAGATGCTTTTTCCATTGTTACCATTTTGGGGTTGGTATCACCTATTGTTGAAAATTTAGGAACTTTTTTTGAGGGCAGGAGTAGAAAAGCATCAATTCTGTACTGGATTTTTTACTTTTTTTTTTTTGGTGTTCACCGTATAGACTAATAATCATGTTATCTTTATTCTATGGGTTGATACGGACGCGGTGATACTATATATGTGGGGTTTGTGTTATGATTTAGACTTTTTTTGAGTTATATGTCTCTTTATATGTTTTGGGAGTTTGGGGCATTTTTAGTGATTTATGACTTTATTTTTTTATTGAATAACTTTTTTTTTTTTACTTTTTCACTTTTATACCATGGGACATGAAGAAGCAATCTTCTGATTGCTTCTTCATGATAATATTCTGCAATACTGATGTATTGCAGAGTATTATCAGTGTCAGCCTATACACTTGCATAGGCTGGCACTGTGCCAGTAAGATGACGTCACAGACGCCATCTTACTGGCAATTCTTGCAAGTAACTCTGGGGTCCAGATCGGACCCCAGAGTTGCTATGGCAACGATCGGCGCCCCCCGAAAACGGTTCGGGGGGGCCGATCGTGGGGGAAAGACCCCCCAGATGCTTGTTAGATGCCGCGGTCGCGCTGACCGCGGCATTTAACGGGTTAAGCACCCGCGATCGGAGACAACTCCGATCGCGGGTGTTACACTGGGGTGCCGGCTATTAGTTACAGCCGGCACCCCGTGTTTCCCGATGCCGGTTCGGCTCTGATCCAGAGCCGAGCCGGCATAAGCGCCGTGGCGGATATATCCGCCACTGAGCGCTAAGTCACTGCGCTCCGTGGCGGATATATCCGCCACGGAGCGTGAAGGGGTTAAATAAGATTCCAATATTGCTGAAAAAGTTTTCATCGAAAATATACTATAACAGTGGTGGAGAACCTATGGCCCAGGTGGCACTCTGAGCCCTCTTTGTGGGCACCCAGGCCCTCACCCCAGCATAGAGTTCACCAGACAGGACTTTAGGCAGCCCAGGATGTGCCTCGCTCAACACTATATAAACATGAGACATCCTTGGCTGCATGGACCTACAAGAAGAATATGAAGGTGTAGACAGAGCTGGATCATAATTGGAGCTCCTGCGCTTACTGTTAAGGGAACCTTGTAAGGGAGTAACAATGATAATCTGAACTTCTTCTCCTTTTAACTGTATGGGTGTCCTCGGGATTCCAATGCGATTGAAAGCTATGGCAGAGCAGGGAACAATAACTTACCTATTGGATTGCCGTCTAAGTAATTTGAGATAAATAAGTGGGTTCTGGTTGTAGTTTGGGAACTCAGTCTCTAAAAGGTTTGCCATCAGTGAACTATAGTATGACTTCATATTCACAAAATCGAAAAAGCAGCAGCACTCCTTAAAGATCACCTGAAATGAAGAAGTGTTGTTTATTCAAAAAATATTGCAACGTTTTGACATCAAGTCTTTATTCCCTTCCTGACATTTGATGTAATAGTACGTCATGGGCGACTGGAACTTACCGCAACGTGATATACTATTACATAAAGCTTCTGGCACCTGCTCCAGAATGGAGCTAGCATCAGAAGCTGCAGTGTCAGCTATATATTACAGCTGACACCCACTTCTAACCTCTAACCTGTTAACCCCTTACAAGCGTGTAAGGGACTTGTGAAGTGGATTGCATCCCCCTGAGGAACTTACCGGGGGAGTCCAATCCATCGTTACAATCTCTACAATGAATCAGAAACATTATTGGACCCACTCGGTGAAGGTCATAAAAAATGACCCTAAAAATTTAATAACCTGTAAAAATAAATGAAAAACGAAATAAACGGGAATTACATCACCATAATCGTAGTGATCTGTACAATAAATATAACTTATTATTTTTATGGTATGATGAAACCCACTAAAATTAAGTATTTTTAAAGTGTATCTAATCTCGTAGAAAATAAGCCCTTAATGTCTAAATTGCTAAAGAAAATAAAGATCCTTTACAAAGTGACAATGCAAATCTGCTCTGAATGGTAGAGCTTTCCTTCGAATGCCCTGGTGTGCGCCCATTCAGTAGTTTACCAGCACATATGGGGCATTGGAATACTCAGGGGAAATTAAGTATAAAACTTTGTGGAGCGTTTTGGTATTTTATCCACCGAGAATGTGAACATTTTTGAAAATTACATTCATTTAGCCAAAAAATTTAAAATGTAAAAATTGCAACTGATTTGATTTTAACCCCTGTAAAACAATTAAAGGGTTAACAAACTTCATAAAAGTTGTTTTACATATATTGAGGGGCGTAGTTTCTAAAATGGTGTAATCTATGGAGTTTTACTATAATTTAGGCCTCCGAGAGTGACTTGAAATCTGAGCAGGTCCCTCACTAGCATGATTTTGCGTTTTTAGGAAAATGTGAAAAATCGCACCTAATGTTCTAAGCCTCATAACATTGTACAAAAATGAGAGGATGCATAAAAAAACCATGGAGACATAAAGCAGAGATTCACTTAATGTTAGTTATCAAGTTATTTTGCTATTATGACTATGTGCTGAAAAAGTAGAACATTTTTAATTTTGAAATTCAAGAATTTTTCAAAATTTTCGCCAAATATCTTTTTTTTTCATAAATAAACATATCACCCAAAATATTCAACTAACATCAAGTACAATGGGGCTCATTTACTAATAGTCGCAGATTGCACTTTTGTCGAACTTTCTGTCTTTTTCGGGATTTGCACTGCTTGGATAGGTATTTAACAGGTGTCTATGCTGGGATTGTGTCGCACACAATCGGTTTGTGTCGCAATCCAATGCACTTACATGCACCACATAATATAAGGTGAACTCCGTCGGACCTGAGTGAGGAAGCGACACAGTGCATTATCATTGGACAATGCACTTTCGGTTAACTCCGTTGGACGGGTAAGTAAATGAGCTCCAATGTGTCCCGAGAAAACAATATAAAAATTACCTGGATATGTTAAATAGTTCCAAAGTTCTAACCACTTATAGTGGTTTGAAAAAAATGAAAAGTGGCTTCGGCAGCAAACTTGATTCTTGATAAAGACGTGATGTCGAAATGTTGCAATATTTTGTGACTAAAGTACAGGTAGCCAGTTAACATCTCTGTTATGTCTTCAGTTATTTGTATCTGTGATGGGGGGATAAGGCATAATGGAAAAACCTCCACCTGTTGTGTGTGTTTGACCTCTCCTGGTTTTGGATCACAATGACTGAAGCAAATAACTGAAGACCTAACACAGATGTGAACTGGCCCTTAGATGTCAATGGTGGCAGATGCTTAGTTTATATTTTTTTTAGTTTTTTTCAGGAATTCTCAGATTTTCTTACCTTTGCGCCTATTCCCATAGATTTCGGTATATTCAGTGCCATTAGAACCTCAGTTTTCCAACACTCTCGCCTTTTTCTTTTGTCGCTCAGTTTGGACACAGCTTTTGTTTCTGATGCTTTTCTTGAACTTCTATTTTCCTGCCACCTTATTTTGGTGCAACTATGTGGCACAGATTGAGACCAACAAGAAGCAATTCTACTGACTTCTAAACCCCTTCCTGAATGTAGTTTGTCATTTCTGATGGGAGGGAGTGGGCCGGCGCGGGGCGTTACTGTCCCCGCGCCTGCGCACTCGCTATTGCCGGTGACTTTTCATAGGTGCCTGGCGTAGGATAAGCACTGCGCAACGGGCCGCGAATTTGCAGCGGCGGGGCGATCATACGCTGGCGCACGAGTGCCAGCGTATGATAAATATCCCCCCAAGTCTCTATTCCCTTCCCGACATTTGATGTAATAGTACGTCATGGGCGACAGGAACTTACCGCAACGTGATTTACTATTACATAAAGCTTCTGGCACCTGCTCCAGAATGGAGCTAGCATCAGAAGCTGTGGGTGTCAGCTATATATTACAGCTGACACCCACTTCTTACCTCTAACCTGTTAACCCCTTACAAGTGTGTAAGGGACTTAAGTCCAAATTGCTAAAGAAAATAAAGATTTTATAGCATTTACAAAGTGCTCTGAATGGTGCTGCTTTCCTTCGAATGCTCTGGTGTGTGCCCATTCAGTAGTTTACCAGCACATATGGGGTATTGGAATACTCAGGGGAAATTAAGTATCAAACTTTGTGGAGCGTTTTGGTATTTTATCCACCGAGAATATGAACATTTTTGAAAATTACATTCATTTAGCCAAAAAATTGAAGGCAGTAGATGTTCTTGTTGGTCTCAATCTGTGCCACATAGTTGCAACCAAAATAGGGTGGCAGGAAATAGAAGTTCAGAAAAGCATCAGAAAACAAAAGCTGTGTCCAAACTGGGCGACAAGAAAAGAGCGCGAGGTGTTGGAAAACTGAGGTTCTCATGGCACTAATATACCGAAATCTATGGGAATAGGGCAAAGGTAAGAAATCTGAGAATTCCTGAAAAAAACTAAAAAAAAATAAAACTAGCATTGCCACCTTGAATCTAAGGGCCAGTTCAACATCTGTGTTAGGTCTTCAGTATTTGCTTCAGTCATTGTGATCCAAAACCAGGAGAGGTCAAACACACACAACAGGTGGAGGTTTTTCCATTATGCATTATCCCCATCACAAATACAAATAATGAAGACATAACAGAGATGTTAACTGGCTACCTGACTTTAGTCCAAAATATTGCAACATTTCGACATCCGTCTTATCAAGAATCAAGTTTGCTGCCGAAGCCACTTTTCATTTTTTTCAAACCACTATAAGTGGTTAGAACTTTGAACTATTTAACCATCCAGTAATTTTTATATTGTTCCGGGACACATTGGAGCTCATGTTACTTACCCGTCACAACGGAGTTAACCGAAAGTGCTTGTCCAATGATAATGCACTGTGTCGCTTCCTCATCAGGTCCGACGGAGTTTCCCTTATTTAGTGGTGATGTAAGTGCAATTGGATTGCGACACAAAAACGATTGTGTGACACAATCCCAGCATAGACACCTGTTAAATACCTATCCAAGCAGTGCAAATCCCGAAAAAGACAGAAAAGTTCGACAAAGTGCAATTCTGCGACTATTATAAATGAGCCCCTTGTACTTGATGTTAGTGGAAGTATATTTGGGTGATATGTGTATTTATTGAAAAAAAAGAGTTTGCGAAATTTTGAAAAATTCTTGATTTCAAAATTTAAAAATGTTTACTTTTTCAGCACATAGTCATAATAGCAAAATAACTTGATAACTAACATTAATGAATCTCTGCTTTATGTCTCCTGGTTTTTTATGCATCCTCTCATTTTTGGTCAATTATGAGGCTTAGAACATTAGGTGCGATTTTTCACATTTTCTAAAACGCAAAATCATGCTAGTGAGGGACCTGCTGATTTCAAGTCACTCTCGGAGGCCTAAATTATAGTTAAAAACTCCAGATTACACATACCATTTGTAGAAACTAAAACTACGCCCCCAATATATGTGTAAAACCAACTTTATATGAAGTTTGTTAAACCCTTTAATTGTTTTACAGGGGTTTAAATCAAATCAGTTGCAATTTTTACATTTTAAATTTTTTGGCTAAATGAATGTAATTTTTCAAAAAATTCACTTCTCGGGGTTGGATAAAATACCAAAACGCTCCACAAGTTTATATACTTAATTTCCCCTGAGTATTCCAATGCCCCTATGTGCTGGTAAACTACTGAATGGGCGCACACCAGGGCATTCGAAGGGAAAGCTCTACATTCGAGCAGATTTGCATTGTCACTTTGTAAAGGCTCTTCTTTTCTTTAGCATTTAGACATTTAAGGGCTTATTTTCTACGAGATTAGATACACTTAAAAATACTTAATTTTAGTGGGTTTCATCATACCATAAAAATAATAAGTTATATTTATTGTACAGATTCACTACGATTATGGTGATGTAATTCCCGTTTATTTCGTTTTCATTTATTTTTACAGGTATTAAATTTTTAGGGTCATTTTTTATGACCTTCAACCGAGTGGGTCCAATAATGTTTCTGATTCATTGTAGAGATTGTAACGATGGATTGGACTCCCCCGGTAAGTTCCTCAGGGGATGCAATCCACTTTCACAAGTCCCTTACACGCTTGTAAGGGGTTAACAGGTGAGGTTAGAAGTGGGTGTCAGCTGAATATATAGCTGACCTGCGCTTCTGATGCTAGCTCCATTCGTGGAGCAGTGCCAGAAGCTTTATGTAATAGTATAATCACGTTGCGGTAAGTTCCAGTCGCCCATGACGTACTATACATCAAATGTTCAGGAAGGGAATAAGACTTGATGTCAAAAACGTTGCATATTTTTTGAATAAACACACTTCTTCATTTCAGGTGATCTTTAAGGAGTGCTGCTGCTGCTTTTTTTTTTCGATTTTGTGATATGAAGTCATACATAGTTACACTGATGGCAAACCTTTTAGAGACTGAGTTCCCCAAACTACAACAGAACCCACTTATTATCCAATTACTTAGACGGCAATCCATAGGTAATTATTGTCCCTGCTCTGCATATAGCTTTCATTCATTCAATCGCATTGGAATCCCGAGGAAACCCATACAGTTAAAAGAGAAGAAGTTCAGATTTCATTGTTACTTCCCTTACAAGGTTCCCTTAACAGTAAGCGGCAGGGAGCCCAATTATGATCAGCTCTGTCTACACACTTCATATTCTTCTTGTAGGTCCATGAGCCAAGGATGTCTCATGTTTATAGTGTTGAGCGAGGCACATCCTGGCTGCCTAACGTTCCTGTACTGGTGAACTCTAGCTGGGGTGAGGGCCTGGGTGCCCACAAAGAGGGTCTCAGAGTGCCCGCCTGGGCCATAAGGTTCTCACACCACTGTTATAGTATATTTTCGATGAAAAATTTTTCAGAAATATTGGAATCTTAACTTAACCCCATCACGCTCCGTGGCGGATATATCCGCCACGGAGCGCAGTGACTTAGCGCTCAGTGGCGGATATATCCGCCACGGCGCTTATGCCGGCTCGGCTCTGGATCAGAGCCGAACCGGATCGGGAACACGGGTGCCGGCTGTAACTAATAGCCGGCACCCCAGTGTAAACACCCGCGATCGGAGTTTGTCTCCGAGTCGCGGTGCTGCTAACCCGTTTAAAATGCGCGGTAGCGCGGACCGCGGCTCTAACAGCATCTGGGGGGTCCTTTTCCCCACGATCGCCCCCCCGAACCGTTTCGGGGGCGCCGATCGTGCCATAGCAACTCTGGGTCCGATCTGGACCCAGAGTTACTTGCAGAATTGCCAGTAGATGCGTCCTGTGACGTCATCTTACTGGCACAGTGGCAGCCTATGCAAGTGTATAGGCTGACACTGTAATACTCTGCAATACATCAGTATTGCAGATATTATCATGAAGAAGCAATCAGAAGATGCTTCATGTCCCATGGTATAAAAGTAAAAAGTAAAAAAAAAAAGTTATTCAATAAAAAAATAAAGTCATAAATCACTAAAAATGCCCCAACTCCCAAAACATATATAAGAGACATATAACTCAAAAAAAGTCTAAACATAACACAAACCCACATATATAGTATCACGCGCCGTATCAACCATAGAATAAAGATAACATGATTATTAGTCTTACGGGAACACCAAAAAAAAAAAAAGTAAAAAAATCCAGTACAAGAATTGATGCTTTTCTACTCCTTGCCCTCAAAAAAGTTCCTAAATTTTCAACAATAGGTGATACCAACCCAAAATGGTAACATGGAAAAAGCATCTCATCCCGCAAAAAAAAATGCCGTCACATTGACCCACTAGCGCAAAAGCGAAAATTTATAGCCTTCAAAAGGGGCCAAAGAGGAAACAAAATCTGGCAGCTGCAGGGCGCTCCTTCCCTTCTGCGTCTCGCTGTGCCCCCATAAAACAAGTCACAGCCACATGTGGGGGGTCGCTGCACTCAGGAGAAATTGCAGAACAAATTGTATGGTGGGTTTTCTCTTTTTATATTTTGGAAAGTGTAAATTTTAGTGCTAATGAACGTATAAGGGAACAATATGACCATCTAAATTTCACCTCCATTTTGAATTCAATTACTATGAAGATCTCAAGGGGTAACAATCTTCGTAAAAGCTGTTTTCTGATAGCTTGGGGGTGCAGATTGAAAATGGGTTGGTATATAGGGGGTTTTGATGCTAAATATGTAAATGTCATTCAAAACTGTATTTATCCCCAAAATAGTCAATTTCTGAAAAACATCGGAAAGTGGATATTCTATTTGTAAGCCGGTGGACATCAAAAATAAATTATCCAAACATTTCAAAATTATGAAAATGTAAAGTAGACAAAATGGGAATGTTATTCAGCAACTATTTAGGTGGTAAATCTATATGCCTGAAACGCAATGATTTAGAATTTCGAAAATGGCAAATTTTTCAAAATTTATCATATTTCTTTTTTTGTAAATAAACGCAAAACTTATCTGCCAGAATTTACCACTAAAAGAATACAACATGTGGGGAAAAAACATCTCAGAATCGCTTTGATAAGTAACAGTGTTCAAAAGTTATAACCTATAAAGAGACGCAGGTCGAATCCAAAAAATCGGCTGAGCCTTAAGCTACAAAATGGCTGCGTCCTTATAGGGTTAAGTGTAAAAATAAATGTACCAAGAATATACATAAGTAAATAAAAAAAGATATATAATATATAAAGATAAAACTTTTGTATATACCTTTACTGTAGTTTTTTTTGTATGCAGTCTCCTTTTGCCAGAAATTTACTGTGAATAATTCACATCAGAGAATCTTTTCCAGCATGTTTATTGCAGGTTTATCACCTTATTGCTCTATATCACAAAAATGATGTCACTTTTACATTCCCTATTGAAAGCTATTAGCAGCATGGCATTGATATGGCAAAGCAGGGGGCTTTGGCTTCCAGCATAGTCTTTTCATCTAAAGTCACCTGTGCTGTAAAGCCCGCGGGGCAGTTCCCATGGTTTCTATAGCTTCTCTTGAGAGGCAGGAAACAGAACCTGTCATTCATGTCCATTGTTTTTTTAATAGTTTTTTTTTTCTTCAGCAATATTATTTACTGTATTGTACGTTTTGCACTTATAATAGCTATTGTGGTCATTTATCTTAGGAGTTATTCTTTAACTAGACACACAATAACATTTCAGTGTAGTACTTGATATATCTTAAAATCCAGATGTGGATGTATAAAAAAAAGACGCATTTTGGCGCAAATGCCATAAAATGGTGCCATTTTTTTGCGCAAATTAAGTCCAGGTCAGGCATAGGCAAATGTTAGAAGGGGTCTACAGAAGAAGTGTGACTTTGTGTGACTTATGTTAAAAAGCAAAAAACAGATACATAGTCCGATATTTTCATCTTCTAAGATAAATTGAACAAGCCCAAGACCAAAGAACAAAAAATAATTCCTGACAAAGGTAAATGACCCCATTGTTTTCTCCATCATCTACTCCTCAGAGCACAGAAACTAAGGAGATGTATCATTATTATTTTTGGATGGTCAGTGTGTTTTGCGGTTTTTCCTGCTAGATTTCTTTTTTTCTACTTTTCCGCATAATTTTTAACGCAACGGTGTTCCGACGCAGATCAAGATCTTACAAGATCTTACCTGAATTGTCATAAAAACACTGGCAGCAATGGTATCATAGGCTGGATGTTACCAGTTTTGGAGTGTTTATCAGCTCTTTAGATGTCTTTTGCCATCAAATTTATTGTAGTGGCTGACAGATAAAAAGTCAAAAATTTAGAAGAATTCCTTTTCTATGCAGGAGGGGACGGGAGTGGATTTGCGCTAAATTTGCAACGTTTGTAAAAGTTGCTATTCATAAATCTGTCTACTACTACTCTGGATTCATGATGAATCTTATTATAAGTCCTACTAAGTGAAATTAAGTACCAGCAATATTCATATCCCCAGCCAGATGGGACACATACAGGACAGCAGACATACTATACCCTAAAGTGATAGAAGTAAAGAATAATATTGATTTATAAGACTGGCACGTTGGGGAGAATGTATTAATGCATTTGCGTCAGTTTTATACTGTGGGATTTCATTGTTGTTGAGTGTTGGCGCCGCAATAAGCTTGGTTCCCCCCCTAACAACTTGTCTTTTTTTGGCTCCTAACCAGATAGGTTCATTACATTATTCTATTTTTGGCACAATTTTGGTGCTCTTTAACCAGTTAAAAGTATAGTAGGTCTGTAATCCTTCCCATGCCCTCCCGCATTCGTTTTGTTTTTGATTCTCAGTTTTGCAGTGAGCCAATTATTAATGGCCATGCACGTAAGATAAATCATGAATTAATACACTTCACCCCCATTGTACACTAGTTTCAATCATCTGCGCACCCAGCATGTGATGACCTGAGCTTCCAATATGTGACAAAGAATTTTCTTATATGAAAATGGTTTGTGTGTCAGTGGTGGTTGAGAATAAAAAATTATAATCCATGCTAAAAAAAAAGGAAGTTATACACCATGGGATGTTTTCGTCTTTATCCAACACAACAGCTGTTGGTTATGGAGGATGTGAGACCAAGGTAGACAACTGTGGTTGTTCTTAGCTCAGCAGGTATAGTAGGCATGACCTACTGCCTACTATCGCTCTAGTGTATATTGTGAAAATAGTTTCCCCCGTGACTGTTAACCAGTGCTATAAATTGTATAGCCTATCAGGGCAAAGAGCTAACAGGGTTTGGATGTTACTATTATTCAGTCACATCATGATCATCCTCTGTAGAACATTTTTACCACATGAAAGGCAGACAGTTACTCACAGTAGTTAAAGATTTAATAGTCCACAAGTATTAAGTTTACACAGAAGGTATATAATGGCAGCATTATTGTGGAAAATATACCATCTTAAAACCTTGTAGTGAAGCTAATCGTGGAGTTTTTTTTAAATCGACAAAATGTGAACAATTAATGTGTGACTACATAAAAAAGGACATAAGCGCGTTAATACCATTACCATGATCTATAACCTCTAATTGCCTCAAGAATGGTGTTAACACTGAGAGGTACTCTTAGCATGACTATGTACACAAGGAAAGCAAACCACACTTGGTGATGTAACTTCAAAGCTAAATGCATTTCTCCAAGCCAATTAGCTTGTGAAAATAAACTCAGTTTCACAGGATGATATTTTCACATTTCACTATTAGGACCAAACTATGAACGCAAGTAAACGAATATTCAAGAACTAACAAAGTAATGGGAAATGATTTATGGATTAGGGTAAATAACCTCAAACAGGCAAGATCTAGTAACATGCTGAACATTTTATAGAAAGAATAAAGTCAGGAATGTGTCACAATGTGCAAAAAGGTTCAATTTTAATCTATATGAATATGGGTAAATAAAAATAATAGGGACACCTCCATCTGGCTTGTTCCGTCTGAAAAGTGGGAAGATATGCAAATAACGATTTCCAGGGGGACAAGGAAAACCTTGCCTCTTTTGCTAACTTGTACCCTGCATGAAGGTACAGATTCCCAACTGTAGACAGCACTGTTCAGACATGCGGTGTCTCTTCAGTACAGGTTGATACCCCTCTTTATTCTTTGGGTCGGACCCACATATACCACCTCCTATGTGGTGTAGTTTTGCGAGTAATTTTTCCGTTCTTTTGAAATTTCAGTTGATCAATGTGGTGTTGCACACTCTGTGGTGTATTTTATCCGCCATTGCATGACTTTAGAGTTGCATTTAAGGTCGGGCAAAAAAACCTTAAAACATGTTGCCGCACAAAATGGCGACAATTATCGTCAAGAAGCTACAATGGACTAATGACAATCCCCCCATCCCCCCCCCCCCCCCCATGAGTGTTGCCAGTACTCAGAAATCACTACCTTTATAGATCCTAAAAGATCCACTGTGGCATCCAGATATGGGCTCACACTAAGGGGATATAAAATTGAAGAGGAAGTATACATCTAACATCATCGTATTACGCGGAATTTCTATATTTTAACAAAAGTAATTTAGTTCAATAAATCTCTTAATATCTGATGCAATGGGATTCCAAGATATCGTGAATATTCATTCTTGTCTCTCTTTGGTACTTAATTTTCGATCATCACACTCAATATTGCCCATTTCCACACTGTCGTCGAGGAGTAGGAAGACCTATCAGTTACTTGCACAAACCTAATAATTGATTTTTACTTTAGCCACACTCGCAAATTTCTCACCAATTGTTGTTAATTACACTCTTGGCACACTAACTTACTTATCGCTACTGCCCTCGGATACTAAGTCTAGACGTTATCACGTCTGCATTATCTACCCTGACCGTTGTATGCGAGTGATCTATATCCCTTACCCCACACTGCTCACACCCCCCCCTGTAGCCGGCTTTCCCCTCCTTGCTAATAGAAGAGATTCGTATCCACTGAGGTGCCGAAGAGTATTGTTGGAGAGGGGGACATCCCTCGCGTTCCCCTGACATGAAAGGCCACCAAAACAACACCATCTACCTCTACCTTGAACTATGTTGTTTTGATATAACTTCTATCCAACCAAAAATGTAGATACTGAATCGAATAAATTTTTACATTAAAGTAAGGAAACACTTCAGTAAAAGATGATAGGGTGAATACAAATATAGTTCATGATCATATACTAGAATAACTAGGCTGACATGTCTATCATGTTTTTTCTTTATAAGCTGTTTGTATTTTTAGGCATCAATCAGCAAAAACGGTTGTGGTGTTGCAGCAAAGTTATGAGAGGGTTGAAGCCCTCTTATACACACGAGCCCTCTTTATACATCACGAGTTGCAGCATCAATGTAAAACACCCAATGCTGAACACTCAAGACGGAGGTTAACCATTAAATGTGCCCCATCAATCAGAGGGGGCGGGGGCCATATTGCTGTGATCTACCATAGAATTTCTAATCGTAAAGCTTCAGGCTTGTCATCAGTTTTCCAGCCAAGTAGGACATCCTTTATATATTGCCATATACATGAGTATTTCGTACATTTAGGATGAATCAGACACAATTGCTGAGATTCAATACCATTATAAAAGTGATGGCGAACCTTTTTAGAGCCTGCAGTTGCCCAACTTCATCCACAACACTTATGTATTGCAAGGACCAGCACAGCAATTTAACAGTAATTTTATTTCCCTTGGTCTTTGACACTGAACGTTCATCCTTTCAGCCTCCTAAGTACCCAATGCATTGAAGAAGAAGGACGGGCAAATTCGCGCCTATCTGTGGAGAGCTATACTTGCTGTTAGCGAAGACATTCTTGTAGGGCGGTGCCGTAGTAGAGGGGGGGGAGGCCTCCGAATGCCGCACCTCTGGCACCAGGTTCCACTACTTAGGTTCTCCACACTGCACATAGGAGGATCTAAAAATAAGTATAAGATAAAAAAGTTCAAAAGAAAAATGTCAAGATATAAGAATAAATAGACAATCATTATCAATGTTAGTATCATCAAGTCTCAAAATGTCAGATGTAACTTAAAAATTAAAAAAGGTTATTCCCGCATGAACCCCATAATTAAAATAATGCCACTTTTTTCCAGTCAGTCAGGGCTCTAGCTGGGCCAGTCCAGAATGGTCACAGAGTTGTTACTGAAGCTCGTTTGTTATTTTAGCGTGTGCTTAGGTCAGGCACTCTGGAAGAGGTTTATCCAGAATCTCTGTACATTGGGCCGGTTGCATTTTCTTAATTGCATACCATTCGTATGTCCCTGCAGCTTGAACAACACACCCCCCATGAGCCACCATGTTTGTTACTGTTGGGATGTATGATTGGCAAGGGATGACAGACCCATTGTTTTCTTCACACACTACTCTTTGCTTAGAATAAAGAGAGAATTTATTCTCATAGTCTTGGGGGACCTTCATGTGTTTTTTTTTGCAAAATATATTCTGTCTTTCATATTTGTCTTTCCCCGGGGAGGCTTCCTCTCGTCACACAATCTGTCCGTACTCAGCCCTGAGATGGCGGTTGGAGGGGGATGCATGTTTATTAAAGTGACTTTCTCCATCTCTACTGCATCTCCTGCCATAGTGCTCTTGGGGTTCTTTTTATCTGTACTCACAAGGCTCTCTACCACAATTGTTAGTTTGGCTGTATGGCCAGGTGACAAGAGTGTGTGGTTGTCTAAGCTGTTCCATTAAGGTTATGAGACCATGTTCTCGAAAGGGAACCTTGAGTGCTACAGAATCATTTGCCACCTGGCAGATCAGTCTGTCCTCGGAGCTCCTTGGGCCAGTCTTAAAAGACAGGGTGAATCCAGTCTATCAGTTAGTAATTACAACACAGCTACAGACACTATCTTAAGGAGGATAAAGGAAATGGACAGAAGTAAGGTAAAATATGGCCAGAAAGGGTATACTACTTATTCCAAGGAGTAAATTAGGATTTGAATTTACCCTTTCCATTTCATGAATGCCACAATCAATCAAGGGAAATTGGAAGCACAGCTCATGTAAACGAAAGAAAGCTCGGACCTTTACTGCTCTAAATACTAGGAGATGGCTACACCTTGTTTTATTATGCCTATTTGCTAGTTACAGGTATGTGGCAAGCTAGCGTGTTTTATCCATATAATTTCTAAGACACGTGCGCATTTAATAAGCCTTCTAGGATTGAGCTAGCGTGGATGACTCCTCACATATCACATGTGAGTGTTTTTCTATTCTTTTTTTCTTTGATCTGAAACTTTTGTGTTTTCTAATACTTTACATCCACATGGGATTTAGTTAAGTACATACAAGAATAATATAGCTCAGTGAGTTGTAGTTTGAAAAAGAAAATATACATAATATATTCTCAGACTTAAACAATACAGTGAGAAAAAATCTCTGGCACAGCTGTAAACATTCAAACCACATGTGTATTCGGTTCCATTTACACCATTAAATTAGATGCTATAAATCATCCCACCATGCACATTGGGTGCAAGCTTCCAATAACCTAGACAACACGAATTTGCTGCTCACAGATGTCTTCCCTGACCAGTGCACAAAGTACATTGTAGCACAAGTGTAGAAATTGGGACACTTGGACCTTTTCATTGGAATTTGCAGGAAATTGAATTCTACGCTGGGTTTTTAAACTTTATCAGCAGATTCCAAGGGACTTTATGGTCACCTGGTCTCCTCACAATGGAACAGTCCTGGTGGTCATATCCCCAAGAACAAACATATTCCTATATACGTATTTGTTACTTTGTCATTAAATAAAGCGTGAATTTGAATGTTAGAAAATTTCTAAAAAGAGACCTCTATATTATTGTAGAATTAGTTTACAATCAGTTAAATGTTCCCTTAACCGGAACTAAATAATGGTGTAATAGATATGGACAGGTAGCCCTTTGTGCATTTCTTTTTTAGATGGTGATGTTTATTGTTGCGCTATTCATCACAAAAACAGTAATAATAGATACACGTTCTTATTTATCTAATTGATTTTAAAATGAAATAATCCCCTAATTATATAGTTATAATCTTTTAAGAACATGACCAACAAATAGAGCACAAATACAGATCATCATTTTCTACACAGGCCTCTAGCTTTGGCAAGTTTTTTGGGGTTGATTTATGCCAAAAAGCCAATTTCACTGTTCAACCTGATAGATGAAATATAACGAGGGATAAAATATACTGCCCACTTCACTTTAGCAACTGGAATGAGCCTCATCCTTAACCATGTAGGTTTCTTAAAGAAATCCTTTATCCCTGCCACCTGGACTGCTTTCTCTTATGAGTGTCCTCCTTTAAGTCAAAACCGCTTCAAGAGTGACCAGGGTTATAGAGAGTGGTTATACTGACCTCCTGGAGCCCTTAGGACATAGCGGCACTTTATGACTTTGTCATTGATAGTTTTTGAGAGCTTTCTGGCCAAGACCCCCAGAGGCTTCCAGAATCTACGTTATTGCGATCCTTCGATATTTTGCAGAACTTCTAGCCGATCTGCGCTATGGGATATAAATTGCTAGCACCTCCGGAAAGGGTTTTCCCCAGGAGCCCTATTCACGGCCCCTCTTTCACATAGCCACGCAGTCTCTAAATCTTTCAGGACCTATTCGTCAATGGCCTCAAGTCTTTTGGACTTCATGAAAGGTTCTATTTCTGTCTCATATTTGATACAAGTATGTTGAGTAGTGTTCATACAAAAAACGTATATCCCCTTGAAGGTTCCCACACCTACATACTGTGAATAAATTAACTGGGTAATCTTTAATTATGAGAGGAACAGTTGCATTCAAGCATAAATGAAGCAAATGGGCTCATTCCACACAAGAAGACATTGTGAACATGACATGGAAACTATAGACAGGAGTAATGGGGACCAGGACGTATTAAGGGTTTTGTTGGCAAATATTTTTTGAGCAGTTTGCTAGAGGTCCAGTAGTTATGAAAATGAAACAGTGTTTCTTAGGCTTTACAAATAAGACAAGAAAAAAACCATACTACTACTTGAGCAATATCCCACTTTGTGCCTTCATGTGGTTTAGCCGCTCGGAAGCAATTCCTTAGTCAAGGAACTGTGCTTGATAGGTGGTCGGTGTAGCCCTTGTGCGGTTTAATAAAGCATCGCGGCTCTCTTATATTGGGTTCGATGCTCAATTTTGGGTTGTTTCATCCGTTTTAGTTACATGTTTCTGTGGGAGGGTAACAAAGCATAAAATCATAATTGAAAAAGGTTTTTTCTGAATGCTACTATTGTTACAGCGGCTAATATTCACATAATAACGGGCCGCTTTTCCATTCGGATGGAGCTTTTACAGCGACGATATGCAGGTAGGTCTGGACGATGTGCAACCACTGAGAGTTTGCGCAGAGCGTGCATTGGGGGGGAACTGTGATCGGGTGGGCACTGAGTGCGAGTCGGTGTCGCGGGGATGTGGGAGCGCGGGATGGATGCGATCGAATGTGTATCGCAGACATGCACCTACATGCACCAGATGCAGGACAGTATATTTCGGCACACAATCTAGTGAATGCTGAACATGGACTTACATTGGACAATGCAACAGTTCAATTCAAAAGGGAGGTTAATCCCAAAACCAGGTTGTAACTTGAAAAGGACCTGAAATGAGGTCTGAAACATGCTGCGTTTGGCTGCAATAGGAGAGTACCCACTCCAATGCTCCCTGCGAATTTTGGAGTGGCAACCTGGCGTTTCGGCGATTTTTGTGGATATTGATGCGTGTGGTGTGGCAAACACATAGGGGGGCTGCACCCTACCCGCTAATGCTCTGTAGGTGTGGTGCTGATAGATTTTTTTTATTTTATGTTGGACGGGGATAGCTGTAGTCTATGCAAAATGGAGAGAAGAGTTTAACTTCGACTGCCCATAAGGCATTCACTACGTGACTCCATGACGCTGTGTACACAACACAGCGAGACGCGTGGCTGCATGGCAACCACTGCGGACTGGGGCAATCATTCGGCGGAGGTGGTGCCAGTGGAGGGGTGGGGACAGTGGGACACTTGATGAAGCAGGCAGGCTCTAACTTGCCCTCACAGAACCAGTGACAAGGTTTTTGCCTATGCAGGATATTACATTTAGTGGCCAATTTGTCCGTTTAAACTGAGATGCAATTATGCCTTATGAAATCTAGGACAAAGCACGATATACGTGATGAAAAGATTGAGCACCTTTTAGTCCTCCTAGAAAATAAATTTCCATTCCCATGACTAAAATAGATATTTTAAAAAATATATTTATTACCAAAAATTTACTTACACCCCTTCAACCCAAAAAAAAGAGCAAACACGCGGCATGTATATTAAACTTTCCATTAGGCAGAGGCAATGGCATGTTTTTTTTTCTCATTTCCTTAAAGTTTAAGATATGTCTCCCCAAAAACGTAATCTTGCATCGAACTATGGCCCATGCTTGAACCAAATCATAGTATCATAGATTTTATACGGTTTGAAAAAGAACACTGTCCATCAGTTACACAAGGTGAAGGAAGGGATTGGACTGGGAAGGATTTATAAATTAATAAATAATTAATTTAAAAAATGAGTTTGAGAAATACTCTTGGAACTTTCTTTGAGTCGCGGAATACATTTCTGATATTTTCATTTGTTAAAAAATTAATAGTGATACACGTGGGATAGGAGGAAATCGCATAGAAATGCAGAACACTCGACACAGTGTAGATATACCTTGTGTGTGCCAGAGTCTTAAATATACCTGCAAATTACTGCACAATCTTAACCTGTTTGACCCATATAATCTGAAAGGGCCAAAAAATTATCCTTGCCAGATGTCCTGAAAAAGTGCGGTGTACATATTCGCGTCATTTGGCCCTTAGATCTCTTTTTGTTTACTAGACGTCTTTTGGGTTTACCATAGCCTTGAGCGTCCTGTTGACTGTGAAGTAACAACTACTCCATGATTAGACTACTTCTCAGGGAGAAAGTTTAAAAAAAATCTGATTGATGTAACTTAACTTCCACGTAATATGGATAATCTCGAGTATCTAGTAAAAAATGATTAGTTGATGTAGCCTGTGGGAACATACAGTTTTCAAAGTAAGTTGGTAGCGATCAGGATGTTCGCCTATGTGCGATCTAGACTCGCATCGGTCCCATTTAGTATATTCATTGAGGTCCTTGCAACACTTCAGGAGAATGATTCCTGGAAGGAATGTCATGATGCTCAATCCATTCTTGTATAAGCTCCATACGTGAGAAGGATTGCTCGTCATTTCAGTGGGGCCACATCTCGCACATGGAAAACCGAGTTTGCTTTATTTGTACTCGTTCCTAGTACTATCTTCAACTTTCTACTCATTTCGCCTATCAGAATCACGTCGAAGAGAGGGGGAGGGAGAGGAACGGCAGCAGTACCGAGGGGGTAAACGGCGGAAGGGGTAGGCCTTGGGGATCACACAGAACAGAAGAAGAAGTGAATACACCAGCACCGGCAGAGCATAGGGAAATAGGACAGCTGATGCACAAGCTATGGTGCAGGTAGATCGTGGACAATGTTGTCTACCATGGTGAGTGCATGAACAACAATATGGGGTCCCCTGACCTATGAGTGTGATGATCCCTTGATGGGTATCAGACATGAGAATGTGATACACCTTATCCCACTATGGGTGAGAAATCAGAATGTAGTAGGGGTCGACTGGTTTTGGACACCCACTGACCTGTAGAAGGGGACCGTGTTTGGTGCAGAGACTCTAACAGTAACCATATGTTTTGCTGTTGGCAATTAAACTGATGAATAGCAATTAACAAAAGTCAAGGCATTGTCAATGAAGTTAAATAAACCTAGATCCGGCGCCAGCAACACAGTCGATGTATCCTACTTACAAGCGATGCTAAGAGGCTCGCAATACATCGTCGGGATGATACGAGGCAAGGTAACAAAAAGTACCACCATGTTCGACGAAATAAGACTGTACTCATGATTATGAAGCCCTTGAGCATATTTCGTGTGCTGCAGGTTTCTGAGTAAGTCTAGCCGAATAGGCCAACTTACATTAGGCACATGCTTCTGGATGTGGCTGTTTATGTTCATTAGTGACCAGAAAGACCTAAACTATCTAATACCAGAATTCGTTGGTCAAGGAAGAAGAAAAGATTCCAGTGCTGGGAAGGGCAGATAACAGTATCATAGAAGGTGGTAGTTATTTTGTTATATGTGATCTTATTTCTATCGCCCTGGGGTCTCTCCATCGACTGTCTGCTCTGGGGTCCTCCATTATGATCTATCTAACGTTTCATATAATTTATCTGACCGTAGGGGCACCACTATTTATGTATGCTGCTCAGAGAGGTGGAAGGTATTATTGTATTATTTTAATAGGTATTGTTATTATCACTTAAATTTGGTTGATTTGGGGTCTCCTTATTCTTGTCCTGCTCTGGGATGCTCCAATATTTAACCTTCTCCGCGGTTTACATTATAATTTCCCTGCGTTCTGTACTACTGTGATTGGAAGCAGTATTTGGTTAGTGTGGTGTATATGAGGCTGTCTGTGGTAGTTGGTTCGTTAAGGGTGCTGGTTATTATGGCCACTTGGATTTAGCGAGTATCACATGCACCTAAAAGGTTGGTTGGACCCTTTAAGGACCTTGCCTTTTTGTTTTTACAGTTTCATTTTTACCCTCCCCACAATCAAAAATCTATAACTTTTGTTTTACAACGTAAAAGGCTCTGTGATGGAGGTTGTTTCTGCATAAACAATTGCACTTCATATGATGGTATTGAATATTCCATGCCGTGTACTTGAAGCAGAAAAAAATTCAATTGACAGTGAAATTGCTGAAGAAACGCATTACACGCGTTTTCTCTCTTGTGGCTGCTGGAATTTACAGCTTCAAGTGTGCAACAGGTACCTTTATTTATTGGTCAGGTGCGATACACATAGATGACAGCGGAGTGCAATCTAGTATAGGTTTTATAATGGTTTTCCTAACTTTCAAAATGAAAAATCGTTGTCGATTTTTTTTTTCATTCTTGGGTCTTCTGGTTGCCAATACTTTTTCTACTTTGGTTTAGGACTGTGGGTGGATCATTTTTTGCCACTTTATTGATTAGTTGTTAAATGCTATCATTTTAGGACTGTATGACATTTTGATCACTTTGTATTGATTCTTTGTTATATTGTTGCATAATGGTAAAAAAAAGCCATTTTCGATTTGGGCGCTTTTTTTTCGCTTCTGAGTTAAATAAAGTTAAAAACCGTATTATAATTTTGATAGATCTGGCATATTTGGATGCCCACTGCGCCAACCATCTTTTGGTCCTGGTTGCGGACTTTCGACTGCGGCAATGTGTTAGCACTAGAGGAGAGCGACCTAAAATGCTCGAAGGACTCGTTATCGAGACGAACATTTCCCGATGCTTGAGTCTCTTCGCAATAAAAGCCCAGTGAAGTCAATGGAGATCCGAGCACAGGGAAGCTTGGCCAAACACTGGGAACCTAGAAGGATGGAAACACCATGCGAAAGGACAGGAAACAGCAGAGCAGCATCATGCTGGTCCTCTGAGTGCTTAATGTACCATTATGGCAAAATTTGGGCACCACATCAGGCAGACAGAGTGACCGACATGAGGCTGAAGACTAGAATTAACCTAAAACCATGCAACTAAAGACCCCTGACCATAGGTGGACAGCAAGCAGAGGCAAGCGCAACTCGTGGCAGGTAGAGATGAGTGCCATGGCGACATACCCTAAATGGACTCAGGCTTCCACACACTGGGTGGCAAAGAGAGAACCAAAGGAGGTGGCACGAAGCGTGAATGAATTTCCTATGTGACCAACAAGGGGTCGTATATTTAGTCGCATACCCAGCATAGTGGCTGATATAGTGACCAACGTTCATAACTGATCTGTGTGAACACACCGACAACATGCCTGACACAGCACTTTGATAAGGGGACGCATGTGGATGGCGCCATGGAGACGACTTCCATGTAAGGAGCGCACGTATGGGGCATTCATATTGCGATGCTATGATTGCAATACTCAGGTCTCCAGCATTGGGCGACACGATGGGCCAGTTCCACTATGTATCTGGTGCAAAACCTGAAAATTCCTGCTGCACAGCTGTTTGATAAGTGGATGATGTGACTGCTAATCAGCTCGTGCTCCACGTCTGGGGGTATAACGAGTTGAAAGTTGCGCGATGTGAGCCATTGGTGAACGTGGGAGGATCGTGGAGGCAATGGAAAGGAATGACTTCTAAACCCCTTCCTGAATGTAGTTTGTCATTTCTGATGGGAATTATAATTTGGTTACATAATAAAGGCCACAGTTTTGGGTACATTTTCTGTTACCCTTTTTAACCACCTGGCATTTTCTCCCACTCAGCCTTGATTTATTGTACACTATCCCATTTTGAAACTGGGTAAGACAGGGTCCACTAAACCTCATGACCTAACAGATTAGAAAATCACCCATTACTTTATCATCCATTCATCTGATCAACAATTTCAGAAAACCTTCACATGAAGCCATTTTTGGATAGGATTTTTAGGATCTAATATTGAACAACAGGCTAAAGACAAATTGCTCTTGAGAATATGGAATTACATAAAAACTCCATTATGGATATTTTTATTTTTACTTAGCCATTTATAAAGACATTTTCAACTTGGAAGTATCTCTGAAAACACTTTCTGTTTTCTTAACTATTCTTAATGTGTTACCCCACACTTTTATAATTTCGTAAAGAACCCAATAACTAGAATTCCAGGACTTTTCATGAAGTCGGATTTGTGAAAATCTGGAAAACATTGGTTAAAGTACTTAATAGTCCTCTGTGCTAAGCAAAAAGAAAAACTGTTATGGGCTGGGCTATGACCATAAGAAAAATCAGTGGCCAAAAGAGAAAATCAGGTCGTAAAGGCTATTAATTAACTTCTACTTGTTGCATTGAGTTTGACTGTAACCCCACCTGTTCCTTTTCTAAAGCTTGTTCTCCATAAAGTATTGATATCCCTGCTGTGTGGCTCGAGGTCCTGCCCAGCTTGGTATGGAGGTTACACAGTAAAACAATTGAACTAAGGCTTTATGTCACATAATGTAGCCTTGGGCCACGAAACCACCATTCCAGGGCCCATATATTTTATTTGGTTTCTTCTTAGCCATTGATTCAAGCTAATTTTAGGGCGGGTCCATTAAGCATTGAAACAAAGAGAAATGTTTAACTTCAGTCTGCTGCATCCCTGCAGGTATAAGACATTTTTTTTAAAAGCTCTAGAAACAGGAGCAGAAATAATGACACAGAACACAGAGACTGGTAGGGAACCAGTATTGGGGGATGGAGTGGGGGTGGTATTGGCAAAGTGCTCAGATATTTTTACACAATTTTTAATCCAAAATATTTAATCCATTAGAACTATTGTACGTGTTTTGTGGATGTGCACGGGAGCTGTACGGCATAGGCTTTTGCATCAAATGGGAGCCGACATCTTATAACCAAAATATGGTACCGCCATGGTAACCTCCACCTATTGAATCTTCCAGGCCTATCAGGCCTATTACAAAGAACATCTGTAAGGTCGCAATATAATGCAGGCGAATTGCAGCATATTTTGTGACCCAGGGGCCCTTTGGTATATTCCATAATGAAAAACAGCAACAACAGCAATAGCAAAAACAGCAACAACAATATACAACAACAAAAGTTGTATATACCAAATGTTTATCAAAATATGTTGATAAAAAGCTATTTTTGGTAAAAATGTTCAATTTTTTTCCAACTGTATAAAAACCTATGAAAATGTGTTATATGTGTAATCATACCTTAAATTCAGTAAAAACTGAACCTAGAAGAAAATTCAGTTTCCAACCCATATATTAAACTAGATAAGAATTGTTTAGTTCTAGTGTAAAAGGTTGAATAACACAAATAATAACAAAAACATACATACAAAAATATATATGATATTGGGATATGAATTAAGCATGACAATATTGTTCAAGATAAATTTCTATAGGAGTATAACTGTACTTGGCTTCTCTTTTACACTCCGGCAGTGACATATGTGTGTGTGTGTGTGTGTGGGGTACCAGAGCTTTTACGCCAGTTTACTGGCATACACATCATGCAATACTCCAAATTCTTGGTTGCAAGACATTGCTAGACATTGGGGCTCATTTACTAAGGGTCCGCGGAGCGCATTTTCGTGGGGTTTCCCGACAATTTTCGAGTTGTGCCGCATTTAACTGGGGATTTTGGCGCACACGACCAGAATTTTGGCGCCGGCTTTCATACGACACAAATCGGGGCGGCGGGCCGTGGGACGATCCGGCGGATTCAGACAACAAGCGGAATTTAACATCGGAAATTGTGACGCAAGACACGCACTTACATGCACTGGGAAAAAGAAGGCAAACTCCGGTGGACCGCGGCTGGGAAACAACGGATGCAGGAAATCGGGGGCACAAGATACGTGAATCGTGCCGGACTATATCTTCGTTGGACAGTCTGGATTGGGGATTGTGACAGGACAGGGTAAGTAAATTTGTCCCATTGGGACTAATTCCCCCATTACTGCCCCTCCAGTCCAAGTGGACATGGAGGGGCATAAAGAGGGCTCTTCTTGCCCATAGGGTGGGCCTGTGCCGTTCATTCCCCTCCTGGGCCTGCCCACCAGCTATAGCATTTCCTGGCTTTCCATTCCTTTTTAAGATAAGAAAAATGTATAAATCCCTAACTGCTAATTAGGGATGCTAGGCGAGGGCTTGAATAATTAGCAGCCCAGAGTATCGGACATCTAGGTGATCACGGCGTTTCAAGGTTAGCGGAGACAAGCGCTGGGCTTGGGAGGAAGAGGAAGACAGCTAAGTATCTGTTTTTTTTTTACTTTTTGGTGAGTGGTTGCTTTCCTTTAAATACTGAGTCTCAGCAATTAGGTCACATCAACACCTTGCACCCATCACAGCCTGCAGTTGAGTGTAGAAGATGCACAATGTCGACACTGCGAAGTCTTCGTATTTACAAATGACCTGATCTTATAACATTGTGTTGAAACGGACATCATGTGACTTATCCAAGGTTTTGACCAAAGAATTAAAGAATAAAAAATCTTTCTATTTCAATTGAAATGTTATTGAGTTCTATAGCATGACCATTGTGAGAATGGTGAACAAATGCATGCACATTATGTAGGAAATCTTGGTTTGAGATATGATTGATGAAGACAGTATAGTACATGATTTTTCTATTGCTATAAGTGAGCACAAGTCTGTTTTGATGAGACAACTTTAAAGAACTTGTTCCTGCACAGAGATCAAACCGTCTTCCAGGAGAAGGTAATTAAGATGCTGTTAAGAAAGAGACGGACAGGTAATGAGAGGAACAAACAAGCTCGGCTACTGCTGGGATATAACTCATCCATTATGTGGCCTTGTCAACTACAATAAAGGCCTGATCCCAGGGAACATCCCTGAAGCTGAACAAACAAAAATATTTCTTATGAGCCTAAAATACCATGACTGTAGCACTTCAGAAATGTTCAATCAGAGGAGAGCTGGACTATAATAGGCTTCTTATGAAACTTTCCCCCTAGGGCTTGTTGGCTCTGCTTGTTTTTATGAAAAACTACAGTGTGGCCAGGAAAAGGGTAAGGGTGATGTGTAAAGGTTACTGACCCCCTAAGCCAGATCCTTTTATTCTGCAGTGGGTTCAGAGACATTTCCATTATCATCACATAGATAGAAATTAAGTTAATGACAATCAGTTGGTTTTAGCAGACAGATCTTCTTTTGTTCCTCTGTGACCAATGTGAGGTCAGCTTCTCAATAAACAAGAGTGTGCAAGGCCTCTATATGTGACTGTTTATAAAAAGCTATATAGGATAAGCTTGCTTCATTGATCCAGGCAGATTATCTCCATTTGATTGTATTATTCTTTGTGCATGAATATTACTTTGTCTCTAGACATAGTATCTGCGGTTCTGATTTTACATACAGTAGTGTCAATGTATAAGTTTTGTGGATAAGAATTATACCAGAATATAGATGTTATCCCCTATACACTATATTGTGGGGACCAGCAATTGGGACGCACATGATCACATGAATGGGAGTCATGTGTCTCCTACTTGAATGGAAAGGCAGGAATGGCATGTTGTGGCTACATTAAATTCTATAGCAGAGTACTGTACTTGGCTTCTCTTTTGCACTCCCATAGCAGGGAGATTTATCTTTTTTTTGGGCCACAAGTTTTGAAATATTCACAATTCCTGTCACACGGACAGGAATTGCAACTATTTCCCCCATTTCGCCACTTCCTCACCAAATGGGGGTGGAGGGGCATGAAGTTGGATTCTCTGGGTCATGGATTGTGCCAGTGCTGGTCACTGAGATATCACTGAGGTTCAGCATATAAGAACCCTACCTAGAGCTGACTTTGGGGTCAACTGCTCTCCACTTGAGTCTATTATTATGAACATATTCAGGAGTTATTTATCATTGGTTTTTATGGGCTTTTTTGGCGTAAAAATGTCTCAAGGTACTCACATCGAGGTTTTTTGAAATTTTTTACTGCTAAAAAGTCTTATAGGACTATAAACACCTCTTCATTAATCTGGCATAAACATAGAACTACTGCTAGTGCAACACCGTTATGGGCCTTTTTGAAAAAAAAATACCAGACCATAAGAAAAGCCACTTTAATGAATCTGATGGGCACCGGAGCTCCAAAATTAGACATAGAACTATCCCAAGAAGCTGGTCTAATGGTAAATAACCACTGTTTGATCTTACAAATAACAGTCCTCTGTGTGACAGAATTGTCAAGTTTTGGAAATATGTTTTATTGCAGCAGCCTATGATGCAAACTAAAATATATTTAACAATTATTACTCATAATCATCAGCTTTACTCCCACCATTTCATCCATATACATCTTGCATGGAAATTTTGGGTGAGAATTTGTGTTATTGAGTATTTCTTTGACAGCTTTTTATATTTTTTAACACATGCAACTCTTTGGGGCACATGTATCATAGTTTCAGCTAGGCAAATTGTCTTTTTCTTGCGACTTTTCTAGTTTTTTGCAACTTTTGTTGGCGCTCTTCAAGTGCACCGCGGTCTGCACCTTTTGCAGTGTGCCTCATGTATCTTAACTTTCCAGATGTTCCATGCGACTTTTCACTTTTTTTGCAACTTTTTAGGTGCAAATCTGTACCTGGTCCAGGGCAGGTCTAAAGGAAGTTTCTTTTTTCATGGACCCGAACATGTAAATTGGAATTATTTCACTTGCTTTAAATGTTTAACATTTTGCACAGTAACCTCTTTTGTCAAAATTCTTAAAGGGTGAGGTCACACGTAGCAGTTTAATTGCATTTTTAACGCATTTTGAAACTAATTACAGCTGCTGAGGAGAGGTGATTTGCCTTATTTCATTACTGTTAACGTTTGTGTTTACAAAATGCAATATAAACGCTGCGTTAATGCATGCGCTAACATTGCGTTTACTATGCGTTTTGTAAATTCAAATGTTAAAAGTAATGAAATAAGGCAAATCACTTCTCCTCAGCTGTTGTAATTAGTTTCAAAATGCATTAAAAATGAAACATGTTAAATCCCAAATTAACAGTAGTGTCCACTCCTGTATATAACCCCCTCACGTGACTTATGTCCATGTGGATTTGAGACATTTGCAACAAAAGTCTCAAAAAGAAGCCACAATTTGCCCCTGCCAGGACAAGAAAAACTGAACAAGTAAAAAGACAGGATCACACATAAAGTGCAAAAACTAGCCGCCAAAAGTCTCTAAAATTCACCTCAGAGAGACAAAACTATGATACATGTGCCCCTTTGAGAGTTTTGTGCTACTTTTTGGATGATAGCGGTACCATTGTTTGACTTAAAGAGAACCTGTCAGACAAATTAACCTCCAAAACTAAATATATTTTCATAAATTACCATTAGAAAGCATAGCCCCTATTTCTACATTATCCCTTTACATACCTGTAAACTTAAACAATCAGGTCCTAAAGCTATATGCAAATGACCTGAGAGAGGTCCAATGAGCCATTATCATTATTATTAAGCAGCAGGGGCGTAACTTAAGGGTGCGATCAGTCAGGGTAGTCAGGGGGCCTGGCACAGACTTTGCACTGGGGCCCTGCAGATTCAAGTTACGTAACTGTTCAGCAGTCCAGCTTATTCATGAGTGGAAGGCACAACCACACCCCCAGTGCTTGACTAATAACTTGTTTAATGATGTGACACTCTTGGTGCTGGCTCCTCTATGCACTTCCTGGTTCTGGCGCCCCTGCAGCCTGTATGTGTATGAGATAGTCCTTTACACAGGGCTGCATCCTGTATAATGATGTGACACTCCTGGTCCTGGCTCCTCTATGTGCTTCCTGCTTCTGGTGGGTACGTACCCTGCAGACTGTATGTGTATGAGATACTCCTATACACATGACTGCATCCTGTATAATGATGTGACGCTCTTAGCGCTGGCTCCTCTATGTGCTTCCTGGTGCTGGCGCCCCCGGCAGCCTGTGTGGATGAGATACTCCTATACACATGGCTGCATACTATATAATGATGTGATGCTCCTGGTGCTGGCTCCTGTATGTGCTTCCAGGTGCTGGCGCCCCCCCTGCAGCCTGTGTGTATTAATCCTCCTATACAATGGCGGCATCCTGTATCCTGACTCCTCTAGTGTGCTCCTTGGTGCTGGTGCTCACTGACAGGTGTCCTTTAAATTCTTGTAAGGTGCCGCTGTATTTATTATGTGTGACATTTCAAATGTCACAACACAAAGTTTTGCCAATGAACTAAACCTTAACACTGCCTGCAAAAACCAGACATTTCTCGCAATCTGCAGGTCCCAAGACAACAACAAGTAGAGAAAGCCTTGAATTTTATCTTATTGTGTGGGTTAGTTCGTATTTTCACAAATGTATATTGGTACAGATATGGCCAACATATCACCCCTTAAAAGTTACCCCTAAAGCACATCTAGTAATAAATCAGCTCATCTGTTTTCAATGTTCAATATTAATTTAAAAATTATATCTAAGATTGTCTAACGTTTTTAATGCTAAGTCCACATCTGGGGGTTCCTTAAAGGGAGAGTGTAACAGAAACTAAAAACTATGGTGAATGAAGGTCTTCAGTTCACCTTCTATTCCCCATAGACCTTAATGGACCTTCCTTTACATTCTGTTATACATCCATTATTAATAGCGTCCCCGGGAAACAAATAACGGATTATTGTCTTTAATGGAATTGTAATGTACCTGCAAACATGAGTATTAACTTGGCCTAAGATTGAAGGGCCATTTTGGTAATTTTGAATTCATTACAACGAGATGTGTTTTGCCTTTATTTTCTGCTGGCCACTAGTATCTTCAGAATTATCCACTTCGAAAGAGGCAGTAATACCGAAGCATGTCTTATGGGTAGTTAAGAAGAGTAGTTAAACGATCATAATTGATTTATACAACATGTATTTAAACATGGTATGGTTGATGGATTTCACCTTCTTTAATGGATTATTGAAAATCCATAGCAATACCTTAAGTTATCGTTCTATAAATTCTGCATCAAAAACAGCATCATTTAATACTGCTCTGCCCCCCTGCAGATTTTGCTGTGTATTTTCCAAAATACACAGGGACATACCCTCATACAGTGACGTAACTAGGAGAAGCAGAGCCCCATAGCAGACTTCTAAAATATACATATCTGTATACTCACACATGTGAGTTACAATTACACACCATATATACATATATACAGCATACACATAATACCATATACACCCATCCATAATATACACAGACATACAGCTAATACACATCACATACACACACACATGTAGAGCATATACACATCACATATACACACACATACAATACCATATAGAGACATACTGCATGTACACACCCAATACCTCAGATGCTGGGGCCCCCTGACACAGAAGGCTCAATAGCAGCTGCTATGGCTGCTACCCCTGTAATAATGCACCTGCCCTCAGACTTTGGAACACCACAAAAAATTATAGAGAGAATAGTTAATTTGGCTCAACCGCTCTCCCAGCCTACACTGAAAGCGCATGTTAGAAAGGCAATGGCAAGGAATTTAAAGGGAACCTACCACCACAATTCTACCTATAAAGGTAAACGGGTGGTAGGTGGATGTAGGGACGTGAGGATAATCTTTTTAGAGCTAACCTCACGTCCCGCTAACTTTTGGAAACTTTATTCCCCTATATGTAAATTTGTTATCGGCTACTTGGCGTGGAGTAGCCACCGGCTACTCCCACGCCCCAGTAGCCGTTACCCTCCTACCCTGTTGTGTGCGGGCGCAGCTCCTCGTAGCTGTCGCCCTCTGTCAGACATGCTGGCGTTTGCGCACACGCAGAACGCAGGCCCGCGGCTGATACCAGCACAGCCAGTTTAGATGCCAGTAGCCGTTGTCGGACAGGTTCACAGCTACGAGGAGCTGCGCACCGCACCAACAGGTTAGAAGGAGTACCATTGGCTACTAAACGGGCGTCATACCAAAATTTACATATTAGGGGAATAAAGTTTACCAAAAAAGAGTTATCCTTACGTCCCTTACATCCACCTACCACCTGTTCTACCTTTATAGGTAGAATCATGGTGGTAGGTTCCCTTTAAAGTCATAGCTATACTGCAGATTTAGCTGATTTTTGGAAAAGTATAAAAAAGTATTATGTTAGTAACACTTCACATCAACAGACACATAAAGAACATGACGATTTGCATGTATGGTGTACATAACCCAGCGCTCTAGCCAACATTATGCCTATTTGTTCACATGCAAGGATTCAGGACAGGATTAAACAAACATTATACATAGGTTATTTGTTGTCTCTAAACGGTACGGTAGATCATGTGGCTCTAAAAAGATTATACATCAGATACAACTGACAAATAAATAGGGAAAACAATGGGGCAGAAGTACATAGACTCTAAGGCTGACATTAGGTTGTCTTCATATATTTTTACTTCATTATCTTTCTCTTTCGGTACATAATGAAGGATGACAAGCTGATTTGAATGGTTCGAATGGTCGGACCCCCACCAATTACTAGAATGGACCCCCAGCATTCTAGAGAATGGGGGGGGGGGTCCCTGTTCTTCGGATTGATTGAGTCCCATTCTCGTGATTGACCAGGTTGCAACTTGCAAATCTTTTTTAATATATTTCCTATACCTCTTTCTGTCTTCAGTTTGTATCAGCAATATTATTCATTGGTTATTTCCCAGAAATTATAGCCACATGTGTTGGAGTTGACTGCTGCCAATGTGTCCCCAAATAAAACAAAGGGTCCATTTTAATTTTTTGTTTAGAGAAAGTGGGGCCCTGGGCAAAACTAAAAGTGGGGCCCCAAAATAAAACTATTTTATGACCAGTCACAGTCAGCAAGAGGCTCCTTTAGTATGGTAAGACAAACTGTAATATGGGAGAATTTTATAGGAGGTAGATAAATGATAGGGAGATTTATGGGCAGCATGGTGGCTCCGTGATTAGCACTACAGCCTTGCAGCGCTAGTCAACATCTGCAAAGATTTTGTATGTTCTCTCTGTGTCTGCGTGGGTTTCCTCCGGGTCCTCCAGTTTCTTCCCACACTCCAAAAAATTACTGGTAGGTTGATTAGACTGTCAGGCCCATTGGGGAGAGGGACCGATATTTTCTGAAAGCAGACACTTGCCCCATTTTCAAAATTGCATCAAAGATTTTATAGACATAGGCACCTTCATGCAATTTTGATTCAAATTGAAACATTTTATTAAAAATACTTAAAATTTGACTTTGATGGCAAAAAATTTGATCCAAACAGAAAATGTTTACCTTCACATCTCCTAAAAGTAATACATGGACATTTGTAAAGTTCACAAATGTGCCCTATTGATATGTTCACATGAATAAATCCACATAATATCACTAAAACTGTAATAACTAGATATCTGCTTTTCAGCTAGACATTTTTAGACAGTCACAACCTGCAAAATATAGCAATAAAACAGAATAAAAAGTAAAAGGCACCATAAAACCTATAGAATTTTGAAAGCAACAACCAGGTGATGCATTTGGCAATTAACATTCAAAATTTCCTCTAAAATATGTACAAATCCAGATACTTATATTAAGAAAATATACTTTCCTAAAACAGTAAGATGTGAGGAGATCATACAGACCCCACATGTGTATATTCACCAAAACATGCAGCAAAGGGAACTGCAGAAAATTCACACAGATGTATCATTGTCTGTTCCTTACACAATGGTAACCCAAATAAATAACTATATATCCATAAACCTCTCTAATGAGATAATAAAAGTCACGTTTACATGTGCGCCATTGTATTAGCTGCACAATAACAGAACCCTCCGCGCTTCATAAGAATGAGAGTGAGAACATCATAACATCGGTGTAAATAATGGAGGATGATGGGAAATAAAAACTTTATTCCAGGACATGTGTGTTTTTGGTGCTACATATAACTTTATGGACATGTTCTGGTCGCGGTGTAGTCACATTAGGTGAAGAGGATTGAATGTTCATCGTATCAGTCAATTTTCCCAACAAAAACAAAAAATAACTATCACAAAATAAAAGGGAATAAGAGAGAAAGGGCCACATTTATCACTTTTGTGCGCCTTAGTGTAGTAGTTGCGCCTAAATTGATTGATACATGTGGCCCAAAGTGTGTTCTTAGATTTGCATAGAGAAGGGTTAAAAACATGAATATTAGTTGATATTATCCATTCTCAAAATGTAGTACTAGTACCATATAAAGTGAATATTTCCATTATCTGTGAGGTGCAGCAGCTCCTGTGTGCAGCAAATGCTCCCGCAGCCTGATGGCTAATAATCTGGAGATGGGGGAGACACTTCAGGGGGCTGTATCTCTGGCTCTGTGACTCATAGAACCTCACTTCTTTTTTCCTATGAAAGAAGAGAGTCTCCTCTTTTATATGAATCTAAATCTGTGTTTCTAAAATGTAGGAAAACGGAGATATTTATATATAAAAATGGCACCTGATATTCTCACTTTAAACCTGAATATCTCTGGATCCATAGCACCTAGAAACACAATTCAAGATTCATTTGAAAGAAGAGATTCTCCCCTTTCTCCCTGGGGGCCCTGGGCAATTGCCACCTTTGCCTACCCATAGCGCCGGCCCTGTATATATGTATAATAAAAAATGTGTTCATTAGTTATTGGTATTTGCTTTTCTTGTAAAGCTTTGATAGGAATGTTCTGCTACGTGTTTTTTGATGCTTAATTTCTTAATATATCTCTACATATTATATACATATAACGTTAAGCAGCGCTCCAGTTTGATGATACAAAGTGTCAAATCCTCTCAGTTTTACATACGGTCACATTTTTATCATAAGCTGGCGCTAATTATATTCACCCCACCCCATGGCACCTGCCGGATTTTCAGGAGGCTTTGACCTCCTGATAAATCTCCCAGTGTGCAGTAGCGCTGCATGATGCCAGTGGGGCTGTTCTATGCCAGGTCTGCCTACGTCTAAACGGGTGCAGGCTATAGCTCTTGCACAGGAGCTGGACAGAAGTCCCCCGCACCGCACCGGAAATAGCCCTGATAAATGTGTCCCATAGACTTAAAAGATGTTGGTTGCCCTAGACACATTATAACATGACTGTATGCGATGGAATGGTCATCGTTTATTATGCTTTACAAATGAGATCCTCCTGTAACGGCAGTGGTCAGCATTGAACTGACTAGAGAGTGACTGGAGATGAAGGACTCAAAGATCCGTATCTATTCTATCTGATCCAGTGTTTCTCCGATTGTCCTGGAAATTAGTATTTATCCATTTTTTCCTCACCCATATCTCCTCCTCGCCCAATAGCTTTATACCATTTTATTAGATTTATCTGAAGTGATCTCCTAATCAATAGTTTTGCTCATCTCAACCTGCGCTCCATTTAACACATTAAATTCTATTATTAACAGCAACCTTAGCATCAAAAGGGTTTGTTAGAGGTACTGATGCCCTAATCAGCCCATCACAATTAAATTGCGGGAGCCCAAAGGGAACAGTGTTCCCATCCTTGCGGCCCAAAAAAACTTGAACTCAAGTCAACTTAATGACATGGGACTCAAAAATACTGGTCACAATAGTAAGTTTCTTTGGCACCTCTTAGTTTTGTAGGTGGTTTAACTCACATAAAATAACAGCCAGGAAGGCAGTATAGATGGGCTCCAATCTTAGTACACTTAATAGCTACATTTTGGTGGCAGGAACAATACAGTGCAATACAGTGTATGCACAAGATTTAGGCAGTGATTTTTCTGACATCAGGCCATTGTGGCTAATGCATTATGCCTCAGTGACACCGTTGATATGAACAGCTTCTTCTTTATAGTGGGTTTATGATCATTTATCATGGGATCTTCCCAGAAGTTGCTTGTAACCAGATTACCATCAAGCTACCCTACTCTGTTCAAGGTATTTATTGGAGATGAGAAAATAAATGTTGATTCAATTTACTTTTTTCTGCTTGGGTCAGAATCCAATTGGTCTAAACTGATGTTGCTCCAGCTGTTCTGAAAATTGTTATATAACGTCTTGAGGTCCTCTAAAGCACATTTTTTTTCTTTAAAAGGATTCACTTATCTTTATTAAATTTTTACACTATTTGGGGTTAGGGGGGTATGGTTGGCATTAGGGCTAACCATTTCCCTAATTGTAATGCTATCACTAACCTTTGCCCTAATGCTAAACCTACTTATAGGCCTAATGGACAAAATAGAGAAAAATTAATGAAATTAGACAGGGCCCTTTTCTGTTAAAAAATTATTTTAGATAGTGTACATGGGGTAATATTTATCAATTTCAAGGACAATTTAAGAAACGTCAGTTCTTCCTTAGTAAATCAGAAAATTTGGAAAATTGTCAGAAAAAATCTTCAAGATATGGCTTCAGATTTGTATTTTATTGTTTATTTTGCTGTTTATTTTATTTTTATTTTTTTGCATTGGGTCCTTTATAAAATGTAAAATAAATGGTATCTCCATGGAGATATTGTAAAAAAGGAAATGATAAGAAAAAAGTCTCATAAAACTGTTCTTCAATGATGCATTATTTCATTGTGCAGCACATATAATAACTGGTTATAATGGTGACATCGAGGTCCTGTTCAGTCTCTTTGTAGCTGACAGCTCTGACATGAAGACAAAGACACAGTCAAGAGAGACAAGATCACACCAGTCATTAGATATGTCCTTCCAGTAAGTGTATAGTAAAGTATTTACAAACCTATAGCAAATTCCCTGGAAGTCTGGTCAATTGTTTCACGTTTCATCACCCCCTATACAAGAAGACTATTAGCATACATGCTTCATTTCAACTGCAAAGCAAAATACCCTGAAATATTTAATATGAACAATTTCCAGTCCATTGACATGTATCTTGTAAAGTCCCTGGAAATGTCATAGTACATTAGAAGGGAAGATAAGGTGACATTTGTGAAATAGAAATTACTGGGTATTTGAGTGCCGCTGGTGTACAAGGTGCACACTTCCTTTCCGCATGTAGAGGAATGCTGAAGAGCGAGATGTTCGTTGTCTTGTTTCGCAGTAGAAGACATCTTATCTGTAATGCGGTGGATGATCTCAACTGTCACATTACACCAGGGTGATGTATAAAAACCACGCTCAAGTTCATGTGCAAAGATGCTGGTAGACCTATGATGACCATGATCCCTGAATGTACTCAGGTACATTCATTCAAGTTATTTGCACCAGGTATTTCTTTCTTGTATTATCATGGAATGACTTTTTCTGCTACGCTGTACTGATATAGACAGTGGTATAGTTAGGGGGGGGGGACATTGGAGAAGCTCCAACAAGCTGCTTTACTTTCGTCTGGGTGTGAGGATCAAAATAAGTTTCAATTCTGTATATTTAACTTTGCCCTCTAAATGCTGGATGTACTGGGATGCAGGAAAAACATTTCCAGATATGGTAACATGGTTTCAAAATTGTCTCTACATGCGAGAAAAATACTAAAGTTTGTAATCCAGCTGACTTTCTATGTTGCTCTGTGTTCATTAATTGAAGTTGCCGTGCTCTTGTAGCTCAGCTGGTCCGGCTCCAGAGATACTAGTTTGCAGACAGAAAAGCAGAAGGGGTTCTGGCACTGGCTTGGTGAAGCGAGGTTACAATTTCATAAAAATTCATCTTCTTTATTCAAAGATGTTTAAAAACATATATTCTAAAAAGCAATCCATCTAGATGGCAAAATGCACATGAAAAGGTGACACTTTTCGTGTGGTAACACTTTTAATCATTCCTGATTATTATGAAGAAGAGTGAACTTGAAACGCATCACCTTTTCATGTGCATTTTGCCATGTAGATGGATTGCTTTTTAGAATACTGTGTATACTCAAGTAAAAGCCGACCTGAGCATAAGCCGAGGCACCCAATTTTAACACAAAAACTGGAAAAAACCTATTGACTCGAGTGGAAGCTTAGTGTGGGAAATACATTTATCACAGCCTCCACCCAGTCCGTAGCCAGCCAGAACTTGCCCCCGAGTATATAGACAGCCAGCACATGCCCCCCATTATATAGCCAGACACCCCTTGCCCCAAATATATAGCCGGCAGCCCATGTCCCCTAGTATATAGCCAGAAGCCCCCTGGCCCCAGTGTATAGCCTACCAGCATCCTGCTTGAGGTATGCCTAGCCTATAGGAAAAACAAACAAACACCCCGCAGGTCCTCTTCTTTCTTTGGCAAGGCTTCGGCTCCATGTCCCTGTGCTGTGCCTTCTCATGCACCATGACCTTGTCTACTTGCTGACATCTTAGTTTGTGCCAATGGGGGCGCACACACTATGAGGTGGGCAAGCGGGTGACGTCAATGTGCATGCGACAGCACCGCGTAGGGACACAGAGCTGGAGCAGCACCCAAGAAAAAGGAGGAAATGCAGGGGGCGTCTGAAAGGTGATTACTGTGTTTTTTAATAGACTCAAGAATAAGCTGCGTTAGAGTTTTTCAGCACATGTTTTTTTAACATGTTTGAATAAAGAAGATGGATTTTTATATGAAATTGTAGACTCACATTCACCAAGCCAGTGCAGGAGACCCTTCTGCTTTTCTGGTTGCAAACTAACACTATTTTCTCACAGGCTTTGTGATTTCTAGTGGTCAAGGCAATTTAACAGTCCCATTTTTGAGCATCACAGTCAGGTTAGCTCCAGGCTGCCAGTGAACCACACCTCCTTTTGACCACACCTCCTGACTGACAGCTCTGCGTATCTTCAAATCTGGGCATAAGTTTACAGGAAGTCCTCTCCCTGTCCACTTCCTGTCCATACCAGAATGCTGTCCCTTTCACTGCATGGTATATTTAGCACTGAGCACTATGTGGGAAACTGCAGACCTTTCCACTATTTCTTGTGCACCCCCACAATGAGTGGGGCCAATCGGTGGTGGGTGAAGTCACATAGTAGTAGGCAGGGCCAACATGGACAAAGGGAAAAAAGCTTTGGGGAAACATTTAATTGGTAGGAGAAGGCAAATATTTAAGATGGGACTTCTTTGCTGCACTTAATGACAAAGGCACAGTGGGGGTGAGTAAGGTTTATTGTGCCTGTTCTTGTTGGCAGCTTCCGTTTATACTCCAAGGACAGTTCTCATGTAGGAAACAATGAGGAAGTAATATGAAATTTGACGAATAACCTTTTGAATCAGAAAACATCTGCAGAATGTAAATAAAGTTTGTACTCTTAGCATTTCATGTCTCATGAATTCTAGGGACTTGATGAAGGATATCTTACATCACTATATATACAACAACAGTTGAGGAAACAGCTCTTTTTCCATCTCTTTACCTCTAATCTAAGCAAAGGTAAGAGTTGCGCTTATCTGCATTTCGGTCTTTTCACTTCTCAGAAAAGCATCACTTGACACAGGTGTGAACTGGGCCTGACTTACAATCATAGGAGTTTGTGCTCCCCCTTGTGGAGAGTTTGTGGGGTACAATACTGGCAATTGAGCAGATCACAATGGGATGATGTGACCTGATCGACAAAATGAGCCTGGAAAATTCCAGATAGAAAGAAATAAAGAAATAATGTAACATTTACTGAATTGTATATACAGGAAGTCCTCGGGTTACATACAAGATAGGGTCTGTAGGTTTGTTCTTAAGTTGAATTTGTATGTAAGTCAGAACTGTATATTTTATCATTGTAATCCAAGACAGAACTTTTTTGGTCTTTGTGACAACTGGATTTTAAAAATGTTGGGTTGTCATAAAAATCAATATTAACACTAAAGCTTCATTACAGACACCATATGATAACTGTTACAGCTGATTATTGTAGCCTAGGACTGAAGTACAATAAATTACCAATATCCAGAGGTCCGTTTGTAACTAGGGGTCGTATGTAAGTCGAGTGTTCTTAAGTAGGGGACCGCCTGTACTGGGGACTGAGAATATAATGAAATAGCACCAACATCTTCTACTTAGTTGTACAGAGTTCATTGCCATTACAATGAAAGTCCTGGATTACAATGAGACTAATTTCTGTATTTCAGACACATTAGGGCCCATCAATATGTTTTAGGAATGTAGAAGGAAACCCCTAACACATGGGGGATCAATGACAACACACATGACTCCATCCACAAGTTGTACTCCCCAGTGCAGAAAGTCAATAGTGCTAATAGTACCATTAGTGGTCAATAAGAATGGGCCTGCAGATCTACCTGACTCTCTTTGACTAATCCTCATTTCCAGTTCATTTAAAGGGAAAACAACCAAACAAACAAAAAAAAAAGATGAGCAGATAGGCATGTAAAGAGGAATTGTTTGGGGTGTAAGTGACGGCTAGACTTGACATGAACCAGCAACTCCAGGGGTCCTGTTTTGATACTTGCTCTAGGTGTGGCCCTCTGCTGTGATAAATGTGTGGCAAATGGTTCAAATTGCACAAATCTGTATGCCTAACACTTCTGGGATAACATTTTACCCCACCTGCGACAGGAGTGAAATTGCTACAATTTTTGCCTCATTTTACAAATGCTGCTTGTGAAAGATCTGATGTACAGACAGCGAGACAGGTTAACCATGGCCACACCTGCTCTTTGAAAGAGTAAGTGACATGACGATTTTAGATCAAAAAGCTTAAAGGGTTTCAATTCCTTTTTATTTTTGGAATCCGGATTGTAGGGCTTCATAAATCCTCCCATTGTGTTTTGTATCTACAATACTTCACTTTGTGGATAGCTGATAACTTGCAGTTGCTGAAATACCCCTTTAAAGGAAACCTATGATGAGAAATCTACTATGAGAAGTAGATCTGATGGTAGATTTCTCCTCCCTGCCTTTGCCCTAATCTATAATTTAATAATCCTGAAACCGAACATAACTTGTTAAAACACATTTAGTAATATGTAAATTAACTGCAACAGCTACAGGGGAACGTACTAGCCTTATCTCCCTTTGACCTGTCAGGCTAGTACACACCCCAGTAGCCTCTGCAGTTAATTAACATATTACTAAAATAAAGTTTTTAACAAGTTATGTTAGGTTCCAGGATTATTAAATTACAGATTAGGAAGGCTGACAAGAGGAATCTACTTCTGATGGTAGGTTCCTCATGGTAAGTTTCCTTTAAGTGTGGATCCACACATGCAATTTTTAGCCATAGTCAGACATGGATTCATACCACTTTCTTTGATAGCTCCATTCCTTTCTAATCAATTTCTGACACTGGTTAGAAAAATCCACATTAACTGCATGTTTGATTCCAGCCTAAAATACTCCTATAAATGTGCTTCTTGTCTCATAAAATTGAATGGGCAAATATTCCTGTATAAGGGAATGGGGATCATTTATCTTTAATATAGACAATTGTGTGTGTCCGGATGGTAAATGCGCTGGGTGGCAGAGCTGAACTGCCCTGGCAGAGCACTTCTTCACTGGGATTGGCCTGGTGTAGAACAGCATCATAGCTTGCCCCTGATCAGGCGCAGGCTTTAGGCAGTGCACAAGTGTGGGGCAGGAACACCCTGTGCCAGCCCAATAGGGAAATAGGCACAATTTCTGTCCGGATTCTGCACCTGTTTAAGAACTTGTACGTCTGAATTTTAGGTTCACAAGCTACAAACACCCCCCCCCCCCCCCTTTTTTTACAGGTTAGGGACTTTTTATCTTAGAGGGGGATATATCAGGCAACTGAGACTATAAGGTTTTTTTTTAATTTGTACAAAATTCTCAAATTCTTTTGCAACCCCTTCTAAACTTTTTCTTACGCCTGCTCGGGATTGCACCAAAGTTGCAACTTTTTACCGCAGTTTGTGCCAAATTTGCAACTTTGTTAGACTTTCGCATCTAAAGATACGTATGACTTACTGAAAAACTCTGCCGCAGCAAACTTTGAGACTAAAGACTAAAAAAATGACCCACTGTGTGTATGTGTGTGGGTATTTTACACTTACCTTTCATTATCAATTTATTTAGAAACTTTCAATGATAAATGAGAAGCCCCCTCTTGTGGCCATCAGCAAAATTACAAAATTGTGTTTTATAAATGATTTTATTTTATTTTTTTAAAATGATTTAATTTTTTTATTAGAATAAATTAAAATCTATTACAATTTTCAATGGTGTATATTATAATAGAAATATTCCTATTAAAACTGTTCATGCCTGAAACGTAATATATGGAACCTTTACTATGACGACTGTAACTTTCATAAACCGTGTTAAAACATAATTTTGCAAGAGATACAATCTATCTGGGTTAGAGGAATCTCTATTCTGGATCAATAAGACTTTAAGTCCTCTGTCTTCAACCATTGTACCCCAAAAAACCTTGCACGTATGAGTAGCCTATAGCCTATAGCCTATGAGTAGCCAATCGAACCTATAGCGAAAAAACCAAGTAGGCTTGTGAGTTATTAAGCCAAGGTAGGTAGTTGGGTCACTAGTGACCCCACGGCCTCATGTGCTTGTGAATAGACCTAAGAGAAGAAAAGAAGACACCAGTAAGATGCAGCGGTGGACCCTGTATGCAGAGCAGATCACATCATATCCCTAAATATTCAGCATCCGGTGAGACATTGGTAAGATCGTATAAGTAGTTCACCAGAGTCTGGAGACACATTGGGGCACATTTACTTACCTGGTCCAGTCGCGATCCCGCAGCGCGTTGTTCGACGAGGATTCGGGTCTGCCGGGATTCTCTGAGGTCGTGCGCCCCATATCCAGCAGGTGTCGCTGCTGCGCCGAGGTCCGCCGGAGTTCACCTTCTTCTTCCTGGTGCATGTACGTACGTGATCTTGCCACACAAATGGTTTTTCCGAATCCGTCGAGTTGTCTGACGGCCACGCCCCCTGATTTCTGTTGCGTGAAAGCCAGTGCTGATGCACCACAATCCGATCGCGTGCGCCAAAATCCCGGGGAAATTCAGCGCAAAACAGAAATATTCGGGAAACCCAATGAAAGTGAGCAGTTCAGACCCTTAGTAAATGAGCCCCATTGAGTATGGGTCCTCTATTCAATGTATGTATCAACTTCACAAATGATCTCTTATGCACATAATGAAGGATGACAAGCTGATTTGAATGGTTCAAATGGTCGGACCCCTACCAATTACTAGAATGGATCCCCAGCATTCTAGAGAATGGGGGGGGGGTCCCTGTTCTTCGGATTGCTTGGAGTCCCATTCTCGTGATTGACCAGGTTGCAACTTGCAAATCCTTTTTAATATATTTCCTATACCTCTTTCTATCTTCAGTTTGTATCAGCAATATTATATACACAAGAGGTGGACCAGCACTGCCCAACAGTAACCACTGATCAAAGCATGCCAAAATATATAATCAAAATCCACAAAAAGAACAGAGGCATGAAAAATAGATCAAACAAATAATATCTTTATTAATAGAAAAATACACCACAAAACATGCTTAAAAACCTTTAAAAATTGTGAACGAAGTCACAAATGAATGACATCCTCGGGAAAGTGCTCAACACATGATAATGTGCACTGTTCCCGGAACTCCAGCTCTCCCTACTGGCCACAATATAATATACAACAATGTACAGAAATAAATATTATCAATGGTGAGCTAATAAGATCTTTAGACAAGTCCATACAAATGCAGGATAACAACAAAAAGAGGGGTGAAACACAATAATGGATGGACACACAATTCAAGGATTAGCACAGAACCATGTACAAATAAGAAAGTTGTATACCTAAATGCTCAGGCCATGAGAGCGGGGTGCTGGGGATAGATGCATCAGCAATATTATTCATTGGTTATTTCTCAGAAATTATAGCTTGCTGACACTGCCACATGTGTTGGAGTTGACTGCTACCAATGTGTCCCCAAATAAAACAAAGGGTCCATTTTAATTTTTTGTTCCATGTTTCAGCCACAGAACATGTTATATTTCAACGATGTGTTTGGTTGTGTTTTGTTCTTCTCTTCTATTGATCCCTTACGAGATGACATTTGTGAATGCTAAATGGACATGCAGATAACAGATTGGTCATAAATTATTAAAGGGACACATACCTTGCAGGGGTCAGGCAACAAAATGAATGTTCAGCTTGATCTCACTTTTGTATGAATAGATGAAGATAAATGATTGACTCTACAGAAGTCTTTGACAGTAACCATACATGCTAGATGTAGAATGCGGAGAGGACACTGATGCTTGTATGTTTTCTGTCATATCAAGGTTATATTTTCGAGTGTATGAACACTTTTCCATAGTTACTTTGCTTTATTTTGATTATTAATCTTTTACTTTTATTATTGTTTGGAATTAAATGACCAGTTGAAAATATTAAAGATTTGGGGGAGGGGGGGTGTATCATTGCAATTACCTAGTTTTTTTGTCTGTAAACGTTTCACAATTCTCTCATGTACGGTTTTGCACCAATTTTGTGCCAACCCACTCCACGTTTCACTTCTGTCAGCTTACTCCAAATTTATTACATGAATCCAGATGTACTAGTTAGATTTTTACAAATTTAGGAGTAAATCCACTCTTGTCTTACAGTGTCAAACAAAAAACTAGTTTCCTCAAATTTTCTACTTTTCTATGACTGACGAAAATTGCTGAGCGATGACCGATCTCCGTCAGCTCCATAGAGATTAATGGAGCAGAATGATCATGCATGGCTGTCTGCCGGAGCAACGAGGGGTCCGACGGAGGTACACGGGACCCCATCAGACCCCTAGTTTTCATGATCTTTGGGGGTCTAATCACTGAGACACCCACTGATCAGCAAGTTAGGCCCTATCCTGTGCCCTTTAAGGCATTTATCCGATGGAGAAGGATGAAACTGCCCCTGTCGAGTCTTTTGTCTTAGTCTAGTCTTTTGTTTCCACCAAACTGACTCTCTAAAGAAATCTTAACTGAAAATAGTGAAAGAGAGAGATATTGGGCAGACTAAATTGTTGTTGAAGGTCTGAGAATGAATGCAAATCACCCCATGATATAATTGATCCCCATTTGAGGATGTCACAGAAGTAACTGTGATGGTAACTTTACTCAGGACACAGAACACAGATACCTGGTGGTTACAAAGTACCCCAGAGGCATCGCGTACATGTTATTAGTAGTAGTAGTCTCTTTAGAAGGCACACAGCAGGCTGTCTGCAGTCTTTGTTAAAGGCAATGCAGGATATTAGTTGCACTCTGCACAGACTCCAAAAGCATATTACAAGACTAAACTTGGAGAGATACCTTAAATTGACAGACCCTTTCTGATCTCATACAGCAGCATTACGGTCTTCCCTAAGCCTCTGGAGAGTGCTGTATTATATATCTTTCCAGCCAACTCTGTATATCATACATCTCAGTGCTCAGAACAAGGAGGTAAGGATTTAGATGGGCAGACATTAGAGGGGTATTCCTATAAAGACAAAATTTTTAAGTATACTCAGGATGGCAAAATAACACATCCTCCAATTCAGTGCTATTAACAAAAATGCTGCATTCTACAGATATAATTCTAACCTGTTTCTATCAGCCAGACAAGATAAGTTTCTTGATCTAAGAGAGCTGGGGGCACAACAGTGCTAAATGTGTATTTGCTTAGGTGACATAGCAGAACTATCATTGTGTGTCATTGGGGGGGATTTATCAATGTGTCCCAAGTTCCGTCAGTTTAGTGGAGGAAAACCCTAGTCATTTTCTGTGCCAGATTTATCACTGTGTTTATGAATCTGGTGCAGGATAAGACTGTCGGTTTCCAGTTAAGGCCTACTTTAAAGTGGTATAAACTCTGCGACACAATTTTTGGCGCACAGAACAGTAAAATAGGCCATGCCCTCTTAGGCCAAATCAAGCCCCCTTTTCAAAGGCCTCGCCCCCCTCAGTCAGACAAGTCGGAAAATGACTAAAACCAGGTCCCAAAAGTCTTGATAAATGTGGTTTAAGGCTTTTCACACAGTTTTTTGACGCAAAACCACCAGTATTGTGGCGCAAGTGCGTTAATACATCCCACATTGTGTCATATGTCCTTTTCATGTTTCTGATCCGTCTCATCTTTCTTTTTATGTGTTAGATATTAGTAGAATCTTCAGATACTAAATAAAAGTGTAGCTAAACCTGTACCCTGATAATCTAAGCACATTGTCAATACACACGCGTAGCACAGGAATCAGGAAGTGTCTGCTCAGATAGCGCCCACCCACACTGGTGAAACATATACTGAGCATTTTTTGCAGTGATAGGAGAACAGTAACAAGTAAGGGGTTAAATCATTTCAGCATCACTACGGGATTAAGATTTAAGAACTTTCTTTCATGGGAAAACCCCTTTAACAGATGTGAATGTTTGGCAAAGTGGGAAACTACACTGATTGAAACTATAACTACTGGTATACCTTCACCAAAACCTACCTGATATATCTTCACCAGTATCTGCACAAATAGCACATGAGAGCTATAAGGTGATAAAAATATGATGCCATTACTTCTGGCTCAGCAAGGACCAAAAATAGCAGAGAGAATATCATGTCCTGTCAAATAACAAAGGCAACCTGCAGTCCCCTATCTTATAAAAACTTCTAGATGACTTTTTTGTGTGTATGTAGTATTCTGATACTGATTTGACTGAATAAGAAATACATATCACCACCATTACCTGTTCTCACAAGTAGATGTGTGTGTATTTTTGCACGCGGAGCCATGTCAGCAAAGCCATGTCAGTTGTGAAGAAAACACTTACTACTAAGCATGTGCCAAATTGATGATTTATCATCTGTTTAATTGATGAAGAAAATAAAATTTCACTACACTGTAATTTTGGAATCCTTTTATGTTGCTTTTACTGGAATTGAGCCATTTTTAGACAGTTTTCAAGTTGTAAGGCTAAGATCATGAAATGTCTCTGGTGTCACCTTATGTATAATGTTTTCTTAGTAAGTCATGAAGGTTATGGACAGGTGACCAAGTTATCTCATATTCTAGGTCTGCTGTAGGCGATTAGTCATAAAAAGGTAGAATGTGGCTAAATATTAATATCAAAAAGATATTTATAGATATACAGTTGGTCCCCAACTTAAGGACACCCAACTTACAAATGACCCCTAGTTACAAATGGGCCTCTCTGCCCATTGTGACCTCTGGATGCTGTAAATTTAATTAACCTTATTCCAAGACTGTAATGATTAAGGTGCCTGTAATGAAGCTTTATTGTTAATCATGTTTCTCTTGTAAACCCATAATTTTTTAAATCTAATCGCCACAGGGACCAAAACATAATTTGGCTACAGTTACACATATAAAATATACCTTACATACAGATTCAGCTTAAGAACATATAGAACCTATTCTGTACATAACCTGGGGACTACCTATAACAGTGATGGCGAACCTTTTAGCGTCCGAGTGCCCAAAAAGCAACCCAAAACCCCCCTTATTTATCGCGAGGTGCCAACCAAAAATTAAAGCAGTAACTTATAGTTTGCTGTTCTTCAACAACTTTGAAACATATTGGCCTCCTGAGGACACCAACACAGTATAAAGATGGAAATTTTACATTATTTTAGCTTCTTTCCAGTGTCCCTCTGTACACAGAGAATCGTGGGACCAGCAGGAGGTCCTCCAAAGATAATTCAGCCCTGTCTACTCATTCTCCCTCTTCCCACAGTCCCAAGTAGCGAAGTAGGTATCAAAATATCACTGATAGCAGCATCTTTTAAGTTGCTTGGAACTGCAGGAAGATTCTTTGAGTCCTGTCTGGTGTGCTGGCCCAGGTGCCAACAGAAAGGGCTCTGAGTGCCGCCTCTGGCACCCGTGCCATAGGTTCGCCATCACTGACCTATAATATGGAAAAAAACTACAATTGTTTTTAGAGATGAGCTCTGATTGGTTTCTATGGGAAAATTGAACAGTTTTACCTCAGACACTTCTGATAAATTTCCACATGTGTTTCTATTCATTGGGAATTAACAGAAATGCTACTCAACATAACACAATTATTCCATATGCCCTACCTTTTCCCCACTTTAGGGATAAAACTTCAAAAGAGGCTTGAGAAAGAACTTGAATGAATGCTTTATGAGAATGAACTTGATGAGATGTTCTATTAAGAACCTTTGGTTATATATCACTAATTACCTTTATTTGGTCAACTTTTATTTTGGACCGCATGCCTCCTTTCTTAGGCTACATTCACACTAACGTATGCCCATCGTCCTGTAACACGTCTGCGCATGGAGAGGAGGAGGGGTGAGCGCTGCTCGTCCCCGCCCCTGTCCATTGAGATGCATGGTGCAGTAAAATGGGGAAAAATAGGATATGTCATATCTTTTCCCCAGGTGAGGAGTGGTATGGTGCTGCACATGTGCACCCATTGCCAGCCTATTGGGGACATATATATATATATATATATATATATATATATATTCCCCCAACGGTATATATGTATATACTCTCCCCCAACGGTCGTGTGAATGTAACCTTAGTTTCATGAATTGTGCTTTGGCCTCTGGTGTCTAGTGGCCTCTAATGATTTCTCCAAGGAGATCTTCTGTATAAATACTCTCTCAGGCCTAACTTAACTGATTTTTTGGACCCCAGGCCTACAGTATCTTTAATGTTCATGATCTAAAACAATAATTATTGTTGCCTATGACATTAGTTATTTATTTTTGTTTTTACTTAGCTATAAGATTTGTGATTTCATACATGGTAATTCATTGAAGCTTAAAGCAGGACGGGAAGGTTAAGCACTGTAAAGCTGCCCTCTTTGTTCTTTTGTATCTCACAGTTCAGATTCAGTAAAAAAATAGTAAAATTCTGGGTCCTATAATGAATCCCAACAGCCCCTATAATAGTCAATAAGGTTCATTAGGTGATATTTGTATGGTGTCCTGCTATAACTAAGTGGACCAAAGTAAATAACAATGCAGATGTAAATGAAACCTCAAGTGTTTAAAAAGAATCTACCAGAAATTTTGAGTATATAAAGACATAGAGACCCTGGACAATTTTCTCACCATACAGTACATTTGTAGTAACAGGACTGTTAAAAATGCATACATATTCCAGGATAGTAGCTGGACTTTGGGGGAGTCTCTACAAACTAATGTGTTATTTGATCTATGTCTTCAAACTGCTTACCGCCCTCAGCTCTGCTGTAATATGTAACCAGAAGTCTTATAATGCTGTTACACAGAGCAGAGGGGAGGGACTGTGTGGCAGTTTAGTGAAGAGAGCTCTCACAGAAGCCCAGCTAATCCTGGAATGTAAATGTATTTTCACAGTCCTTTTGTTACAAACACACAGAAAAGAGCGGATACACAGATCTCCAGGACCAACAACTAACACTGTCTGTAGCTTTACTAGTTTATAAAAGTAAAGTTTTCCTCTGATGCATTTGGTTTCTCCCCTGTTCCCTATAGGGCTCCCCTCTCCCTCCTCATACATGCTCTTCCACATAGAAATTCCTTAAACGCAGAGTGTACTGAGACTTTGTCTCCTGGTTTTCTGCCCTCCGGTCTGTGGCGGCGCCTCGCGATCTCTGGGTAACATGTTCCCAGACTCGCGATCGCACTCATCACCGATACGGGGGCGGTACCAGGAGACAGGTCAGGAGATGCGAGTGACATTCGCACTCTGCAGGATGATATGACGCGGCGACTCCGCCCCCACGATGGAGCGGTCGTGGGAGTGTTTGCCTCCGTGTGTCTGGTTCCGGCCGATAAGGCAGGCGTTCCCACTCTCCCTCACGTGACACACTGCCTTTATAAAAACCAAGGGATTGCACACACACTTACACAGGCCCCCTGAGGAAGCGGTGGCACGCGAAACGCGCGTCGGGGTTTTCCACTCTACATACCATATATACCATGGGTAAGTGAACCTACATCTGATCCTCTTTTGACATATAATTGTTGTAACTTTGTACTTCTATCATACCCATTGGTATATATACATCCTTTTTTTCATGCATTGGCACTTCGTGACTTGGGTTGAGCAATAACTTATGCTGGCACTTTTGCACTTTATACAATATTGGCAGTTATTGCGTTATACATATAAATTTGTGCCTTATGTAAATTATTTAAAAGAAATTTGGTACTGTAGTGATGGACTTTTTTGGACCTTCAGGAACGATCCAAACTAATAACCTGTAGATATTCATAAATGTTGTAAATTGTTTGTCCTTTTTAATTATTAATTTTCAATAAAAAATTTAACTTTTTAAGAAATTTTCTTGTGAGATTTGATCTGTAGGAGCCGCCTTTCACTCTTGTGTCTTTTTGGATTGAACTAACACTGTCTGTAGCTTTACTAGTTTATAAAAGTAAAGTTTAAAATAGTGTACACTGGAGTGAATCATCACAATGTAAATATTTTAATATAGCTAATTACTCTACATTACAATAAAAACAAAGTTACTAAGCTATAAAAATAACAAATAAAACATGTCATTGAACATAATGGAACCATCTCTAGAAATTATTATACTAAACACAGTTAAAATGTGTGCAATGAGCTTTGGAGTTGAAAACCGATGCATCTTATTAATACCTGCGATATGAATGTAATGTGACATGCTATTACATCACGGGTCTCAAGGTGTTTTTGGCACATTGCAGCAACACTTTGATTCACGTTGTTTATAGGGGTTTTAATTAAAAATATATATTTAAAAGTGCTTTTCCAAATTCATATCATGGATCCCCTACTGCTACATAACAGACACCATAACAGACCATCTCCAAAGTCCTTGGTATCCTAGTTCAACAGTGCGCAATGTTATTAGGAAGTTTGCCAAGCATAGAACTGTCAAGAACCTCCCTGGATGTTGGGGGTTAGAGGAAGATTGTTGGTGCGAACAATGCAAACGTTGTTTAAAAATACCCCACTAGATCTGAAGGCCAACCTGAAACTGTGTGGGGTCATAGTTTCAACAAGTTCCATATGCAGCGCACTAAACAAAAGAAAGCTTTATGGGCACGAAAGAAACCATTGCTTATGGTTTATGTGGATTATAAGTCCACGGAAGAAACCATTGCTGAAGAAAATGAAAAAGGATGGACTTGATGATTTCAAAAGAGAACCTTGACAAACCACAATTTTTCTGGAAAAATGTTCTATGGACAGTTGAAACAAAAATAGAGCTTTTTGGTAATGCCAATCAGCAATTCGTTTATAGACAGATAAGGAAAAGAACATCCAACCAACAGTTTATCAAGGTGGAGAATCCTAATGCCATTGGCTTGCTTTACTGCGTTTGGTAGATGAGGGCTTGACCATATCACAGAAATGATGAAACCTGAGAATTATCAAGAGATTTTAGACCAATATGCTCTACCTAGTGAAAGAAAACCTGGTTTCAGTTGAAGATCATGTGTCCTCCAGCCAATGTCGCAAAGCACACATCAGCAAAGAGTCCGGACCTCAATCCCATCAAAAATCTTTGCTGAAATCTTCCAAACATTCCAAGAACCCTACAAACATTCAAGAGCTTGAACAAACTGTAATGGAAGAGTAGGAGACAATGCCAGCTAAGAAGTACAGGAAGCTTATAAATGGTTACAAGAAATGTTTGGAGGGTGTCATCAAAGCCAAAGGTGTGCAACCAGGAATTAATTATAAACCTTTATTGCTGCACAAATTAAAAAACAATGGGGCACATTTACTAAGAACAGGGCAAACTGCACTTAATGCAGTTTGCCTGTGTATAATGCAAGGTACGCCATTCATGATTTCTGGCACCGGTTCTTCATGAATCTTAAAGATATTGTACAGTCTATACATTTTTTTAAATATAAAATATGCCAGTATGGAGAATTGCTTTACAATACAAATGCTTCAGCAGATAAAATGCTGTACACAAAACTATTACTTATGTCACATATTTAAAACAGCAACTCCATTCTTTTTGGAATTAGGTGGAGATTTTTGGCAGTGTTATGTCATTGCTCTTTACGCTTTGAATCGCATGCAATAGTCCGTAACATATATTCCTACTCTAAAATTTATTTTATAACATGTCCTTACTTATTAAATTTGCCTTTTTTTCCATTATGTTTTCCATTAAGCCTTATTAGAACGTGCCAGACAATAGTCTGTAATGTCTCTATGACAAATGGACTTATACTGTAGACTTGTCTTGCTGACTATAGCCACCTAATCACTTAAATACATAGGGAAGGATGTCAAGTGAATGTTCCGCCCACTTTGATGATGGCATAATGATTGTACATACATGTGACATTGTACTGACTCTATAGAAGTCATATCTTTCTTCTTTGTGAACTTGAAGTGCAATCCCCCTGCTGCTGATAGTTTATTAGTCAAACATTCCAGCCCATGCTTTACAAGAAGGCTTTAATAAAACGCAGATGGGATTTTAGAAGTCACAGCACTGACGTGTATCCAAATAGTTGTCCTCATATTTAAAATTTCACCTCATTTATCGGGTTTGGTTTAACCCTGCTAAAGTCAGATCTCCACCCTGCAGACTGTAATGTCCATCTGGGATGGAAAGTCTACAATAAATCAAGCAGGGCCATTGCTTTTACATCAAATATTTGCCAAAAACAGTGTGAGAGAACCTGACATTTTAAGCAAAACAGTTTATGAGGCTTGCTTTTGTTCATTGAGATAAATGTGTATCCTTAGATTATTAAATTAATGTTATTTCCTGTGTAAGATTGATAAAGTGACATGAAAACTAGTTTATGCACCTAATTTCACCATTTGCTTAGCGACTTCTAAACTATGCAGATCTCTGTTGCTATTGTCTAGAAGGTATTGAATTGTCCAAGAAAGTAATTAAAACAGATGTCACTTCTTTATATTTACTTGGATGATTGTAAACCATTGGAAAATATGTGCATTATGTATAATTTTGTTGTGATTAATTGTTTAGGCTTTTAGCCCTTGGTAGGTACATGGAGAAAGAAGAAACCTCAATCTCCAAGCCATTAGCAAGTCGCAGTCATCCTTTGAGATGCAAGTGAAAAGATGACTGGGATGACAAAAGTGTGGAAATAACTTGCAAGAACTTATCATTTTGATAGACTACTACTATCAGCATCTAGAGATGAGCTGCGCAAAACCTTATGTTCAGCCCCCTCCATTCGGCAGCTTTCCTAACCCGGAAATGTTGCTTGACAGGCTGCAGAGAAGCCAATCAGGCAGCTTTACACCAATGGCAACTAGGCATCACAGGTGGACAACTGATGGACACACCTGGCCAATCACAGACATCCCTAATTACTGCCAATCAGTTACCTGATTGGCTGCTCTGAAGACCATCAAGCAACATGTCTGGGATAGAAGGAGCTGCCAAATGGAGAACACCAAACCTAAAGTTGTACTTATCTCTACCAGCATTGGATTTGAGCTCCTTGGTTCCACCACAGAAAATTATATCCACAAATTGCTGAACTTTTGGGGCTTGGTCCAGGTCCTACTGGAGGATCCTCTGATACTCTGATGGGCTGGTCCACCCCAATGTACTACTAAACAACGCTAGGCGTTGTATTTTATAAGAAACTACATAATGGACACTTCTGTAAATTACATGGATATTATAGGTAAAGAAAATTAGGATGGCCATATGGTTCTAAAAGCAAAATAAAACATAAAAATTTATAAAGAATGTATTATGAGACTGCATTATAAACAGTTTGGGTATATAAATTTATGTTTACAATTATTCTCTGCAACAGTATCTTTGCTGCCATAATAACCTAGATCCCTAGCATTGCCCTGATGGCAGAACACACATAATTCACTATATAATATGTCAGTGTTATGCGCTACATATTTTTAGCGTCCAAACACTTACCCTTCACCTTACTACGAGTGCTGCTATAACTCATTCTATAACTCTAATCCGAACCAATGTTGCTCCAATTGTTATTGAAATTGTTATTGAAACCCCATTTAGACCTCAAAAGCACATATTTTCCATAAAAAGCTCATATCTTGCTTTGTTAATTCTTTAAAACATCTTTTGATATTCCCCTGCAAATCCCCTCCCAAAACTCTGGGATGAATGACAGTATTAGATAGCCGACATTTTGAAACTTTGGCTGCTTTCAAAAGAACTTATGCAATGCCCGGGTCAATTAGCATATATTTGGCTAAAGAGGTGTAGGGTGGAGCACTACTAACCCCTCCCCTCTCCATAGGGAGGTGCATAAGGCTAAAGATAGAGAACACTATCTTTTTACTGGCAACAGCATGGTACAGTGACACACGTGTATGCTCACCCAGCATTGGCTGGCAGGCTATATACTGGGGGCATGGTTTGGCTTTCTATGTACTAGGGGGCATGGGCTGGCTGGCTATATACAGACGGTCCCCGGGTTACGTACAAGATATGTTTCATAGGTTTGTTCTTAAGTTGAATTTGTATGTAAGTCGAAACTGTATATTTTATAATTGTAGTTCGAGACAAATTTCTTTTTTGCCCCAGTGACAATTGGAGTTTCAAAATTTTTTGCTGTAATGGGACCAACGATTATCAATAAAACTTCATTACAGACACCTTACAGCTGATCATTACAGTCTGGGACTATAGTAAAGCATCCAGAGACCATCACCAGAGGTCCCAATGGGCAGACGCATCCATCTTTAATTAGGGGTCGTCTGTAAGTCGGGTGTCCTTAAGTTGGGGACCGCCTGTACTGGGAAGCATGGGTTGCCTGGCTATATACTAGGGGCATGGGCTGGCAGGCTATATACTAGGGGCATGGGCTGGCTGGCTATATACAGGAGGGTATGGGCTTGCTGGCTATATACAGGAGGGTATGGGGTGCCTGGCTATCTAATAGGGGATATGGGCTGGCTGTTTAAATACTGGGGGGCATGGGACTGAATAGCTATATACTGGGGGGAGGCTGTGACTAGTGCATTTTCCACCATAGGCTTATAATCGAGTCAACTCAAGGTTTTCCCAGTTTTTTGTGTTAAAATTAGGTAACTCGGCTCATACCCGGCTCGGTTTATACTCGAGTATATACGGTATGTTATATATTTTTTTATCTATTATTATTTCTGCTACCATTGCAAAATGACCTATGGGAAGGTGCATAGGTGTCCAATATTCTGAAGAGCAAGTGAAGAGGAATACTCAGATGACTCTCATATTTGATTGTCTCTTCTCACTATTGGGCTCTACAACTTATCTCACAGTTCTATAGCATAGCTCAGAATTTCTGCACTGTAGGATGTAGGACTAATATAATTTTGCTGTAGTATAGAAATAATACCACGATTACTGTTCATCTTAAAACAATAAAGCTAACATATGAAGGAATTCCGATCCGGCAGTTTAAAGATCAATGTGTATTGTAAAACCAGGCCCAATAACTGTAGTATAAAAAGAAATATTAATAAAGTTGATATTTTACATGTAGGCACTTTGCTACATACCTGGAAGTATTGGCAAGCTTTGTAGCACTTCGTTCTAACAGTGATTATGTCTGGCAACAAATTATTAGCACATGTCCTACAAAAAACTTTAATATGTTGTCCTTTGAAGAAGCAGATTGTTTCTTTGGATGTGAGGAAATAATATAATTGTTAGCATCACGGCTGCAGGCGCAGGTATCTGACTTACCTAAGTGTTCCATTTCCACATGTTTAAATAAATTTGGATCAAATATTCATTGTCTTTGGTGTGAGGGTGTACTTCAAGTCAACCAGTAACATTTCATTTTGACTCCTTCCTGAGAAGGTCACATTATGAAACATTTGCTATGAATCACATCATAAAACAGGTTGATAAGATTGATAGGGGGTACTGAAGCATAACATATTGTTGTTTATTAAACATCTGTTCCTATCTGAATATTAGAAGCAATAACAAGGTCTCTCGCTTCACAAATACCCAAAATGTAATTGTAGATAGATTTAACAATTGACCAAATTTATATCTTAAAAATCAATACGCTTCTGTAATGCTTATTGTGGCCAAAACATATGCTCCGCCACTACAAAGCACCATAAACATAAAACTATGTGGAAAATACATTATGGATATTGTACAGGGCTAATCTAGGACAGCTATCATCAATGGCTTGTCTCATAACGTCAACCCCCTTCTATATGTCTTCCTAGGGCAGTGGTAATGAATCTTATAGAGACCAAGTGCCCAAACAACAACCAGAACCCACTTATTTATTGCAAATTACTTAGAAAGCAAACCAAGAGGTAAGTTATTGTTCCATGCGCTTTCAATCACATCGCAATCCTGAGGACACCCGTACAGTTAAAAGAAGGATCAATATACAGTTGAACAAAACCAACATAGGGTAACAATGTGCCAAAAAAGGAGGGGTTTTATGGTACTGACCAAGTGTCATATGGTATATTGGTGTACCCTATGAAGTATATTACCAGAAAAAACAATCATTGGGAAGGATTGCAGACGAAGGCTGCAAACCAGCCAAAACGTACGTCGGGGCGGTTGTCATCCCAGTGCAGCGGTGTTGTCCACATGGGTAAGCCATCCTTACTTGATCATTTCCTTCTTTGATAGGAACTTCTTCTGGTATTCTTATGTAGTTTATACTCATACACACTATTGTGCTTCTCCCATTTATACCAATGGATATCTTATGGCCATAATTGCCAATTATACTATGATATTTTCATGATATAAGTGATTTCACCACCTGCTGCCTGGTATGCAACCCTCTTTGTGTCCCATCTAGGACAATTTAAAAAAAAACAATGTATTTTCTTTTATTAATAAAGTATTTTTCTGACTACATTAATTTTTGTTTGTATTATTCAACAATCTTTATTGGTGTTTTTCTCAACCCTTCCACGAAGGGATGTACAATTAGTTTGAGTTAAAAGAAGGAGAAGAAGTTCAGATTATCATTGTTACTTCCATACAGGGTTTCCTTAACAGGAAGAGCAAGAACTCCAATTATTATCCAGCGCTATATGAATTCTTCTTGTAGGTCCATGCAGCCAAGGATGTCTCACGTTTATATAGTGTTTATATAGTGGCATTCTGGGCTGCCTTAAGTCCTGTCTGATTAACTTTGTGTTGGGGCGAGGGCTTGAGTGCCCACAAAGAGAACTCTGAGTGCCACCTCTGGCACCTGTGCCATAGGTTCGCCACCACTGTCCTAGGGCATTTCACATCAGTTTGCAGGTATGAGCACTGAGATCCCCGGCACTCATAGGAGTGGGGGCCTGCATGTAAATGTACTTGCTCAACCTGTATTCAACCTACTAAACCTGTGGCCGGAATAGGGAGTCTGTGTGAGCGTGCTTGTACTTATGTTGATATTTTTTTTATCTCCAGCCAATAGTAACATCTCTTCCATCCTTTGTGAGGGACTCGAATAATTTTATCACCAAATTGGAACACTTCAGCCCACCACCCGGTACGTATATTGTCACGCTTGATGTGGAGGCATTGTACACTAACATTGCTCAACACCTTGGCCTCCAGGCGGTTACTTTTCCTTTGGATCTTCTGAGTTCTGGGTATCGAAGACATGATTCATTTTTGATGGATCTACTTAAGTTCATACTCAAACAAAATTACTTTATTTTTGATTATGTCTTTTACCACCAAGTTTCCGGGAAGGCCATGGGGGCCAAGTGTGCTCCATTCAGTGGTGTAACAACAGCGGTTGCTACGGGGCCCTTGCTGCTAGGGGGCTCGGGATGAATGTGAACCCAAAATTTAGTGCTGTTCTCCCTTCCCCTGCCTGTGAACAGCACAGCGGTAACGCCTGCTGTGCTAAACATAGAGCCGCCCACCTGTGTTGGCCGCCCAGTCTCCATCCCCCCAGACTCCTCGGCACGCTCTCTAAACCGCATGTCAATCCGGGTGGCCAGGGTGATTAGACCACTCAGAGTGGACGGCAGATCTCCAGTGGCCAGAGCATCCTTAACATGAGGCGAGAGGCCTTTTTTGAAAGCTGCAGACAGGGCCGCATCGTTCCAGGAGAGCTCCAAGGCCAGGGTATGGAACTGAATGGCATACTCTCCCACAGAAGAGTTGCCTTGGCGCAGGTTCAACAAAGCAGTCTCAGCAGAGGAGGCCCGTGCAGGTTCTTCGAAGACAGACCGGAACTCCGCCAGAAATGCCATGAGAGTAGCCGTGACCGGGAAGTCTCTGTCCGAAAGAGGAGTAGCCCAGACCAGGGCTTTCCCGGAGAGAAGGCTGACGATAAATGCCACCTTGGATCGCTCCGTGACAAATTGCGACGGCTTGAGTGCAGAGAGCACGTTGTTATAAAGCCCCTGCACATCTTGGGATCCCTGTCATACTTAGCGGGCATTAAAAGACACAACCTGGGTTCAGCAGCAGGAAGACAAACCGGGGTAGCAGGAGTCGCAGGAGCAGCCTCAGGATCCTGTTGCTGATGCTGGTAGCTAGCAGCTGTTGCAGCATGGCGGTGAATTGCTCCAGCTGCCATAAACAAAAAAGTCCTGCACAACAATAAATACCTCTATTGGTCCATCGACACATGAATAAATAATGTAGCAAGAACAAGAAGAAGTGTCATAATGACCATGAATTGTTAAGAATCTTTATTAGAATACAATAACATTAGAATACAAGAACAAGAGACCAAAAAAATTGATAAAAACACTTAAAAAGTGCACTGGTATACACTGCAAAGACTCAGTAAGGTGAAAACAAAACAATCACCATCACAAACCCCTCTAGCTGTAACAAATTCAAGCGGTGTTTGTGTAAACAATTTTTGTATACAATAATGTAAACAGATGAGATATATCACAAGTCAATAGGATAGATAGGTATATACTAAAAACCCTCTCTATACAACCTGTCAGGTGAAAAGGTTCGCAAGGTGTGTCAGTAAATAAACAGACAAAGGAATAGTGAGGGGTAGTGAACACCTAATCAGCCAGGAGGTGTGAGAATCACCCAGACTTGCTCCAGCTGTTCGCGCTGTGCGTCAATCTGCCGGATTGGTGGATCAAATAGTAGCAAGATTGGGCCGACTGGGAGGCGGAACCTTAGCGGGATCCATGGGCGATTCTACTGTCAGGCTCGAGGGTTGTGGATCCTCTGGACCACTGCAGACAATGACACAAGACATTACCTGGGACCGGAGTCTAAGTGGTACCCGGTTTATACAAGTCCGCCGGAAAAGGGGGTGGACTAGCTGCGCGTGGTACCACCAGTGTTCCACAGGCATGACTTGTCTGCAGTGGCGGCTAAGGTCCAGGTACAGAAACGGCAGACAAATCGTGGTCAGGTCAGGACCATGGTCAGGGCAGTGGTGGAGATGCAACGTCAGAGTCCAATCCGGAGTCAGCAAAGGAGGTCCAAGCAGATGGGTACGAGAACACGGCACATAGAACAGCAGCACGGAGGACACTGGTACACAGGAACAGCGCACGGAGGAACACTGGTACAGAGTAACACGAAGGGGCTTGGGTTGACACAGGAACACGGAGGGACTCAGGAACGCAGGAGACACAGGAACGAAGGAGGCACAGGAACGCAGGAGACAAGGAATGCAAGAGACACAGGAACGCAGGTAAATCGCAGTAGAGCTTTCTCTCGGCTGTGAGGCACAAAGATCCGGCAAGGGGTGTGTCAGAAGAGGCAGGCTTAAGTAATTTTGTGAAAATGGCCAGCGCCAATTAATGGCGTTCTGGCCCTTTAAATTTACTGAAGGTGGCGTGCGCGTGCCCTAGGATGCGGGGATGCGCACCATGTTGGCAGAGCCGGCGTGGGATCGTTGTGATGCAAGTGATTTGCCGAGGGACCGGGCCAGCGGGTAAGAGCACGACCGCGAAAGTTTATTATATTTTTTCTCTTTAAGCACACCTGTATATTAGATTGTACACATGATTCTTTCTTCGTGTGTCGTTCATCCACATGCCCTTCTCTGCCTCGGCCAGTGATCCTCTCCACCCTTTTTGGTTACCCATGGTGACACCTATGGGTTTGTATCTGTTTCTCTGCATGCATTTTGCCCTCTTTTGTGTGCACTTTCCTGCAGGCTCCTTTATATTTAAGATCCTTGCAGTCTTTCTTTCACTGTGATGTGAGGTTGAGTAGTCTCCATTCTGTCATCTTTTGATTTCTCATTTTTAGAATGGAGTCATCTTTCATGATTCTTCCCTAGTTGAGGAATTCTTGGAGTAGTAGAGATTGGGCCTTTCACACACCTGTCCATCCCTTGTGACAACTCTTCAGGGTTATATTCTGAACAGTGGAGCTTGATAGCAGCATGTGGTCTATCCATCCATTCGTTCTTGGACTTTTTGGACTTTTCCTGTGATTGGGACTCTATTGGGACATTTATTTATCTAATATGTAATCGCACTATGGAATTTCCTCAGACTGTTCGGCAGGACACCCATATCGATTAGTGAATGTAATTCTCTATTGTTATTTGTTTTTTATGTTTCTTGATCATTGAATATTGTTATATTTGGCTGGCTTATTCTCCCTGTTCACTGACTAGCTCACTGTACACTCACCGGCCACTTTATTAGGTATACATGTCAACTGCTCGTTAACACTTAATTTTAATCAGCAATCACATGGCGGCAACTTTAGGCATGTAGAATGGTCAAGAAAATAATCTGCATTCAAACGAGACAGTATGGGAAGAATGTTGAGTGTTTGAACGTGCAGGTGGTGTTGGTGCAGAAGAATGGTCTGAGTATTAGAAAATGTGAGTAATGGATTCAGAAATTTAGGGTTGTCGCGTTACAGAAATGGTCCGAAAAGAAAAAACATCCAGTGAGCGGCAGTTCTGTGGGCGGAAATGCCTTGTTGATGCTCAGAGGAGAATGGAGATGGTTCGAGCTGATAGAAATTCAACAGTGACACAAATCGCCACCCGTTACAACCAAGGTAGGCAGAAGAGCATCTCTGAACGCACAGTACGTCGAACTTTGCGGCAGATGGCCACAGCAGCAGAAGAAACAACGGGTGCCATTCTTTCAGCTAAGAACAGGAAACTGAGGCTACAATTGCACAAGCTCATCGAAATGGACAGTAGAAGATTGGAAAAACGTTGCCTGGTCTGATGAGTCTCGATTTCTGCTGGGACATTCGGATGGGAGGGTCAGAATTTGGCGTCAACAACAGAAATGCGGATCCATCCTGCCTTGTATCAACGGTTCAGGCTGGTGTGGTGGTGTCATGGTGTGGGGAGATTTTCTTGGCACTTTGGCCCCCTTGGTACCAATTGAGCATCGTTGCAACGCCACAGCCTACCTGAGTATTGTTGCTGACCATGTCCATCCCTTTATGACCACAATTACCCAACATCTGATGGCTACTTTCAGCAGGATAATGCGCCATGTCATGAAGCTGAAATCATCTCAGACTGGTTTCTTGAACTGATAATGAGTTCACTGTACTCCAATGGCCTCCCCAGTCACCAGACTCCAATCCAATAGAGCATCTTTGGGATGTGGTGGAACGGGAGATTCGCATCATCGATGTTTAGCCGACAAATCTGCGGGCAACTGTGTGATGCCATCATGTCAATAGGACCAAAATCTCTGAGGAATGCTTCCAGCACCTTGTTGAATCTATGCCACGAAGAATTGAGGCAGTTCTGAAGGCAAAGGGGGTCAACCCATTACTAGCATGGTGTACCTAATAAAGTGGCGTGAGTGTATCGGCTGATGATTCATGCTTTTGAGTTACAATTTTGTTTGGCTACCACTTACCATGCCCCCTTGTGGGAGCCCCCCCCTTCCTCCCTTTTAGCTCACGCATCATAGATTGATAATTTACTTTGTATGGAGGCATTACACATTTATATTTATTATGTTTATTTTTTGGTTGTCGGTCACATTGGGGCAGATTTATCAAGTGTCTGAAAGTCAGAATATTTCTAGTTGCCCATGGCAACCAATCACAGCTCCCCTTTAAAATATTCATGAGCACTGGTAAAATGAAAGCTGAGCTTGCCATGGGTAAATCTGCCCCGTTAGTTTTGTATTAGATGTGTGTAATTTTCAAATTTGAGCTCTCAGGGCACTATAGAGCTCTACCACAAATTTACTCTTGGCTTTGTGCGTCGAATTTCCTATATTCTTCCAATGTTTTATCAGTAAGCTTTGTTCTTCACATCTCATGGTTGTTACTTGACTTTTTGCCCAAATTTGGGCACTCTTTCGAAGAACTCCATAGTTGATACTATGTACGAAATACCATCTTTAGCAGTGTACCCTTTCTTCCTTGCACAGTGTACAGCTTTGTGACTATGAATATTCATACCGTTGTTACTTTCATCGCATTTAGGAAAATAGAATACAAAATTCTATGCTTTCATATATGTTTGCCTCTTAGAGTTCTGTACTGGTGTGAGGTTCTTTTATATACACCATAGTTTTTATATCTATTTTTGTGCTGTTGCCATAACTATGCATTTGTCATTAATCTAGATTTCATTCTATTCCTCTCATGGGTATGTTTGCCTTGTTTCTCTTGGCTTGTATACATTCAATTTCATGGGGCCACAAGAAATAGCCATACTGGAATTCTCAAAGAAGTGAATGTTAAAATCTCTTTTTATATGGAGCACCAAGAGACTTTAATAGGGACCTGTTCACATGATAAATGGAGGTCCTACGGTTGCGCTTAATAATTTCACAATTACCCCCCATGTGATGAGAGTGTCCATTGATGGAAAACTCCTATAATTCATGTTTTGGATTTGAGTCCCCTTTTACAACCAAGTGTAGAACTGTCAACTAGATCAGCTCTTGATGTGTGGCATCTGCCCTTGATATGATACTCTATCATTCCTTCAAGTCACAGTGGCTTCATGTTACTATGCTTTCAACATGCAATGATCTTTTTTGGATCATTATAACTTATAATGACTAGCAGACAATTCAGGTCCATATGAATTTGGCGGGTTCATCAATTGACCAGCCTGGACATGTGAGCTTGCAGTATAGGAGCAGTGACACATGTCCAGATTTCATTACACACAAGTGGCAGCTAAAAAGAGAGTTGCTGCTTGTCTTAGGCAGGGACTTTTGCTTGTGATGGAACTGGTGATGCAAGGAAGGACATTTCCGTTCAGGCTGCCCGATTTCTCTGGTGCAAGTAGGTGCAGGCTATGCGGGTGTACTGGTAGACGTTACACATCATTAGCAGACCACTGGGTGATGTAGTGGAGGTGCGGTCAGTAGGCAGAAGGTGCTATGGCTCACATTCTGCCTCTACCCAGGATTGTCAACATCACTCATTGCGCAGTTGCCTCCAAATTTAACATTTTCAGGTCCTCGTTTCAATTTCTCAATTCCAACTTTGCATAACTGGGCCTGAACAAGGCATATTTAACTGCAGTGAGAGGAAGGTGTTTGTGGTTTTTCAATTTCTTCTTACATCCTCTAGTAAAATAACTGGGTCTGAAACACCCAGAGCACCTTAAACCAAATGACATCGTTTTATTAATCATTTTTAAAATTATTTCTTTCAAGTACTTTCCTTACCTAATTTGGGCAGGGCAACCTTCCTGTTAATCTCACCATTTTCAGCCATATAGCCTTCCTACCTCAACTTCATAGCCATTTTAAGTGCTAAGGTGTGGTTCTCCATTAACTTTGATTGGATTGTGTTTGAGTCACCAATTAGGGTTGAAGTTCAAGTCCCGAACTAAGTTTTGAATGAAATTCTGATGAACCCATCAAACCTGGCACACATCTAGGATTGGTCCCCTTCTGCACTGGGAATTGGCATTTTTTTTAGAAACATTTTTTTCTTTTTGAAAACTAATTAAGATTAACATCCATTTACATATTATTTTGTGGCAGGGATCAAAATATCTGTGACAGACAACAAACAGATTAGTGGAATAAGGTGACTAGTATTTCTGCTTTCCACTATACACTCTACCAAATCCAAACTAGCAGGTGGACTGGGAACTGTGATTTTTCATAGTCTTTTTATAAAAAGAAAAAAAAGGCATGGAAGACATGATGAACACCCCTCCATTAGTATCTGTATTGCTGCACCTAAATGGTAACATAAAAGTTAGCTTGTGACCCTTAATATGGCCCTCAAAGATGAGGTGTTATTGGTGTGGGAAGCATGTTGATGCTACGTGTTAGGGTTAGACCCCTGAGGACTCTACTAAGATGCTATTAAATAGGCTTTTTGCCACCTTATTCCAGCTCTTTGAAGTCCTTTAATAGTTTTATAATCGAAAAAAATAGCAAGAGAAAAACACTGCCAACATCACCTACTGTTCAGGGGTTTTAACAGGTTCCACTCACGTACTCACTACCCTCACATTGCAGCAGGCTCTGCTTTAGCCTGGGAGTTGAAAGCTTTTTAGGACCACTCCACGACTGATGGGTCCAGCACGCACCGAACTGTGATTGAGGAAGGCAATAGTTTTAAGTGGTTAAGGATATACTCTTTAACCCCTTAAAGACGTGTGATGTATAGTACGTCACATGTCGGCTGCAGGTATTTGGACAGGGCTACGGGCTCAGCACTTTTCATAGATGGAGAGCGTTTGTGCATATTGCAGCAATCACTATTGGTAACACCAGCAATCAGTGCCAGCACCGATCGTGGTGTTAACCCTGTGATCGCCACTAGCAAAGTCGGGGCCGTCATATTGCCTTTGATTGTTGCTCCGCTACGTCATCGGGGAGCAGCGATTTGTTCCAAAATCAAGAACCTTTTTGTTTGTACAGGAGGTTTTAATTTTGTAAGTAAGAAAAACATTATAAAACCTATTAAATTGGTATCCCGTACCGACCCAAAGAATAAAGTAGATAATCATTTGGAGCGCACAGTAAAAGTCCTAAAATACAAATGTGTTTTTCACCAACTCCACTGCACTTTTTCTTCCGCTTCCCAGTACATGGCAAGGAATATTAAAAACTGTCACTTTGAAGTGCAATTTGTTACACAGATAACAAGCCTTTACACAGTGCTTTACATGGAAATTACATAAAGACTTACATAAAGATTTTTGAAGTGCGGAATGAAAAATGAAAACTCAAAAACGAACAAAGGTCTGGTCGTTAAGGGTTAAAGTACAGGTACTTGTGATCTCCTTTACCTTACTTTTCCTCAAGTACTTGTTTTTTTACACTAAAATAGTTTATACTGTACTTTGCAGCACATTAGTGTTTATTTCCAAGATCTTTCACAAAAGAAGAAAAAAAAAATTGCAACATTATATCCACACACAATTAACTGTGCAGTCGATATACGTACATGCCTCCCCAAACCAATTCCCCTATAATAAACATACAATAAATAGAAGACTAAATAGAAGAAACAATATTTAACACAATAGTAAGAGAATTATTACTGGCTGAAAGCAATTTACATTTTGTCATGCACCCACCCCTAATATCATGAAAAACATTGTCTTCTGAAGCTATATATCTGGTGACCAGAGGTGGCAGATCTGTCCAGTATTTCACATTTCTTTACAAACATCTTTATACCTGTGGATTCTGCTGTACACATTATTTAGTATGTGGCTAAAATTAAGCTTTTACCTAGCCTAACCTGGAAGATAGTATATGACCAAGGATTTGCTTCACAGTCCCCTTTAATTGCATATTTGACAAGGTAAATGTTTTTGCAAATGTAATTGAAGTGAGCTGAAGGAACACATAACACTATTACAGAGAATGTATCCCTGTAGCCAATTTTCTAGGCTATAAATGTTTCAAATCCATTGCAAACATTAACACCTCATATGCCAGACCTATCAAGCAGTCAAAGTCACTATGATAAAATTGACATACAAAAAGTCTAATAAACTGAAACAAGAGCAGTTTAAAGGGGTTTTCCCACAAAAAAATTCTTCAATCTCAATCCACTAGTGATGTTAACACAATAAAGATCATTTTAACCCCTTACTTTACAATTTTACTTAGTAATATTGCTTGTTTTAGCTCTTATCCACTCTCTGGCTGCTCAGTGTAAGATCCAGAAAGTGAGCGGGGGCCTATCTAAGCAGAACACATTGGGGCACATTTACTAAGGGTCCGTTGGATGCATTTCCGTTGGGTTTTACAATTTTTTCCTATTTGCCCTGAATTGCCGGGGTTTTTGGCGCACGTGATCGGATGTGGCTCGGCGCCCGGTATGCATGTGACAAAAAAGGGGGGCGTGGACATCGGAAACCCAACTGTTCGGACAAATGCGGAATTTAAATATCAATGAAGTGAAGAAGGTGAACTTGGCGGACCTTGGCGGGGGAAGCGACCATGCAGGAAAGCACACACTATCTTAGTGAATCGCGGCAGCTCCGAATCCTAGTCGGACATTCCGGATCGTGGCGTCAACGGCATGAGTAAGTAAATGTGCCACATTATCATCCATTTAGTTCTGTAGGATGACAATGTGGTTACATTATCAGTAGAGATGAGCGAGCACTAAAATGCTCGGGTACTCGTTATTCGAGACGAACTTTTCCCGATGCTCGAGTGCTCGTCTCGAATAACGAGCCCCATTGAGTCAATGGGAGACTCGAGCATTTTTCAAGGGGACCAAGCTCTGCACAGGGAAGCTTGGCCAAACACCTGGGAACCTCAGAAAAGGATGGAAACACCACGGAAATGGACAGAAACAGCAGGGCAGATGCATGGATGCTCTGAGGCTGCTTAATCGCACCATATGCCAAAATTATGGGCACAGCATGGCCATGACAGAGTGGACAGAATGAAGCTAGATAGCATCTAAAACATCCAATAATTGACCTGACACTATAGGGGACGGCATGCGAGGCAGCGGCAGCAGGCTAGAGAGTGTCATGGCGACATACCCTAAATGGACTCAGGCTCAAAACAATGGGTGGCAGAGAGGAACCAAAGGAGGTGAGCAGAAGCGCTCAAATAAATCGGTACATGATAAAGTTTGCCAGTATATTTCGTGGATTACACAGCAGGGTGGCGACAAAGTAACATGGAAGCCATGAAAACAACCCAAAATTCTGCCTGACAACAGCTCGTTTGATAAGGGGACCATGTATGGAGGCAGTGAGTGAACTAGTAGTAGATTAAGGTGCTCAGTTAAAACTATTAGTTGGATCTTGGCATGGAGCTGGCGCTCCGCTGCCAGGCGAGCTTCGCCAATCCAAGCCCCTGTCTCTAGGCTACTCCCCAAACAGACTTCTAAGAACCTTTGTATAAGATCACAGTTGTAGTAGCGTTCTATAAAATTTGGGTATGGCGGGTGAGTGGAATGTAAACAGATGCGCAAGAAGCGCTGAAATAATATCGGTAAATGATAAAAGTTTGCCAGTATATTTGGGGATTACACAGCAAGGGTGGCGACAAAGTAACAAAGTTGATGTGGAATGCCCTGTAATAGCTCTTGGGCGGTGTGCCTTTATCGCCTAGGCTCAGCAGTTGAGCACCGCCTGCTGTCGCTTAGCGACGGCACTGCTGCTGTGCCTAGAGCTACCGAAGATGGCGCCATGGCCACGGATGGTAATCGGAGGAGGAGGAGGTGGAGGAGGGGTGGGAGAGGAGAGGAGGTATGTAGGCTTTGAGACCTGGACCGAGGTAGGCCCCGCAATCCTCGGCGTCGCAGTATATGACCAGCCCCAGGGTCAGACCGGTCCCAGCCTGCACCAAGTTAAGTGTAGTACGGTCTTATAAGTTTGGGAATGGCGAGGTAGAGGGGAATGAAACAGATGCACAAGAAGCGCTGAATAATATCCCTAAATGGTTAAAAGTTTGCCAGTATTTTTTGTGGATAACACAGCGGGTGGCGACAAAGTTAACAACTTTGATGTGGAATCCATGAAAACAACCCAAATTGTGCCTGAAAAACTGTTGATAAGGGGACGATGTATGGAGGCAGCTATATGGACGACTTTTGGGTAGCAATGGAGACAACGTGTGGAGGCTGCTATGGAGACAATTTAATTTGGATAGTGCCTGTATGTGGCAGTCCAAAAAAGTTTTCAAACCAGAGGGCAGGTAGGTGGCCCTCCAGAAAAATGGAATAGATTGAGTGCCTGTATGTGGCAGTCCAAAAAAGTTTTCAAACCAGAGGAGCAGGTAGGTGGCCCTCCAGAAAATGAAATAGATTGAGTGCTGTATGTGGCAGTCCAAAAAAGTTTTCAACCGAGGAGCAGGTAGGTGGCCATCCAGAAAAAATGAAATAGATTGAGTGCCTGATGTGGCAGTCCAAAAAAGTTTTCAAACCAGAGGAGCAGGTAGGTGGCCCTCCAGAAAAATGAAGAGAGTGAGTGCCTGTATGTGGCACTCCCAAAAACTGTTTAAAACAGAGGAACGGGTAGGTGGCCCTCCAGAAAAATTAAATGCATAAAGTACTATAGCTGAGCCAGTGGGCCTGTCAAAAAAAGCCAGTTTCTTGCTTTAGTGTACAAAGAGGAGGGAAGGAGGAAAATGAGGAGGAGGAGGAGTGCATAAATTATTCAGGTTGAGCTTCCTTCACCGTGGGATGGAATTGGATTATGAGAAATCCAGGCTTTCATTCTTAATAAGCGTCAGCCTGTCAGCGCTGCAGTCGACAGGCGTGTACGCTTATCGGTGATGATGCCACCGGCTGCACTGAAAAACCCGCTCGGACAAAAGACGCTAGCGGCAGGGCAGGCAAGAACCTCCAAGGAGGTACAGCGCCAGTTTCGTGCCACATGTCCAGCTTTGAAACCCAGTAGTTGTAGGGAGCTGTGTGATCATTTAGGACGATGGTATGGTCAGCTACGTACTCCCCACCACTTTCTGTAAAGACAGCCCTACTCTGCAGAGACGGGGACAGGTGACAGTGTCTTGTGGGGTGACATAAAGCTGGCAAAAGCCTTGTAAAGCGTACCTTGCCAGTGTGGACAAGTGCTGCTCGCCTACTCTCCCTCACTACTTGTCCCGCAGAACTAAGCCACTTGCCGCTAGCGCTGTCAGAAGGGAAATACTGTTTCGCTGTGCACCAGGGCCTGTGGTATTCATGCATTCTCACACTCTTTCCTCTCCAGGGATGAGAGTGGAAAGATTTTGCTTGTACCGTGGTCCAGGAGAGTGAAACCCAGTAATCGGTGCTGGAAAAATTCTTTCAACGCGAGGGTCACGGGATAGGCAGCTAGCATGAAATCTGCCATATGCGCCAGAATCCACAAGACGCAAGAATTCAACCCCCTCACTGGCTGACTGCCATTTTCCTCCTCTAATCCTCCAACTCCTCTTCTTCTGCCCATACACGCTGAACATGAGTCTGAGCAATGCTCCCCTCTTGTGTCTCGCCACAATCTCCTCCACCTCCTCCGATATGCGCTGAGAAACAGACCTGAGGGTGCTTTGGCTATCAACAAGGAATCTTCTTCCCCGTCTCTTGTGACCAGCGCCAAGCTTCCGACTTCATGCTGATCAGAGAGTTTTTCATAACAGGCCAAGCAGCGGGATGGTGAGGCTGGATGATGGCGGCATCGCCCATGACCACTGTGTGACTCTCAAAGTTAATCACACCTGACAGATATCAGACATCACGTCCACTCTCATTGTAAGACTTGAGGAAGCTGACTGACCTGACTACCAGTTTCTGGTGGAAGTTGGACATCTGGCAGTCTACAACGCTCTGCGCTGCTGGTAAACTCTGGAAACATGGTTAATGTTGAATTCCACCTGTGGCACGTCGCCAACAGTCGGTGAGCGGCAGTTGCGAGGCGGCGCTGCGCTGCCCGAGAGTGGCAGATCGGTGCTGGACTTCCTGAAATGCGCACAGATGCGGCGCACCTTCGTGAGCAAATCTGACAGATTGGGGTATGTCTTGAGGAAACGCTGAACTATGAGATTTAACACATGGCCAGGCAGGCACATGTGCAGTTGGCCAGTTGCAGAGCCGCCACCAGGTTACGGCCGTTGTCACAACACACAACCCTGCCTGGCTCAGGTTCAGCGGTGCCAGCCACAGATCAGCTGCGCCGTGATGCCCTGTAATAGTTCTTGGGCGGTGTTGCCCTTTTATCGCCTAGGTTCAGCAGTTTGAGCACCGCCTGCTGTCGCTTAGCGACGGCTCTCTGCTGTGGCCTTAGGAGCTAGCGACTGATGGCGCCTGCCACGGATGGTAGTTCGAGGGGAGGTGGAGGAGGGGGGAGGAGGAGGAGGCATAGTAGGCCTTTGAGACCTGGAAGAGGTAGGCCCCGCAATCCTCGGTCGTCGCAGTATATGACCAGCCCCAGGTCAGACTCGATCACCCAGTGCCGGACTATAACGAACCAACCCAGTAAGATGTCAGTAAATAAACAGACAAAGGAATAGTGAGGGGTAGTGAACACCTAACTCAGCCAGGAGGTGTGAGAATTCACCCAGACTTGCTCCAGCTGTTCGCGCTGTGCGTCAATCTGCCGGATTGGTGGATCAAAATAGTAGCAAGATTGGGCCGACTGGGAGGCGGAACCTTAGCGGGATCCATGGGCGGATCTTACTGTCAGGCTCGAGGGTTGTGGATCCTCTGGACCACTGCAGACAATGACACAAGACATTACCTGGGACCGGAGTCTAAGTGGTACCCGGTTTATACCAGAGTCCGCCGGAAAAGGGGGTTGGACTAGCTGCGCGTGGTACCACCAGGTCGTTCCACAGGCATGACTTGTCTGCAGTGGCGGCTAAGGTCAAGGTACAGAAACGGCAGACAATCTCGTGGTCAGGTCAGGCACATGCTCAGGGCAGGTGGTGGAGATGCAACGTCAGAGTCCAATCCGGAGTCAGCAACAGGAGGTCCAAGCAGATGGGTACGAGAACACGGCACATAGAACAGCAGCACGGAGGAACACTGGTACACAGGAACAGCAGCACGGAGGAACACTGGTACAGAGTAACACGAAGGGGCTTGGGTTGACACAGGAACACGGAGGGACTCAGGAACGCAGGAGACACAGGAACGAAGGAGGCACAGGAACGCAGGAGACACAGGAATGCAAGAGACACAGGAACGCAGGTAAATCGCAGTAGAGCTTTCTCTCAGGCTGTGAGGCACAAAGATCCGGCAAGGGGTGTGTCAGAAGAGGCAGGCTTAAGTAATTTTGTGAAAATGGCCAGCGCCAATTAATGGCGTTCTGGCCCTTTAAATTTACTGAAGGTGGCGTGCGCGTGCCCTAGGATGCGGGGATGCGCACCATGTTGGCAGAGCCGGCGTGGGATCGTTGTGATGCAAGTGATTTGCCGAGGGACCGGGCCAGCGGGTAAGAGCACGACCGCGAAAGTTTATATATATTTTTTTCTCTTTAAGTCACACCTGTATATTAGTATTGTACACATGATTCTTTTCTTCGTGTGTCGTTCATCCACATGCCCTTCTCTGCCTCGGCAGTGATCCTCCTCACCCTTTTTGGTTACCACATGGTGACACCTATGGGTTTGTATCTGTTTCTCTGCATGCATTTTGCCCTCCTTTTGTGTGCACTTTCCTGCAGGCTCCTTTATATTTAAGATCCTTGCAGTCTTTCTTTCACTGTGATGTGAGGTTGTATTAGTCTCCATTCTGATCATCTTTTGATTTCTCATTTTTAGAATGGAGTCATCTTCTCATTGATTCTTCCCTAGTTGAGGAATTCTTGGAGTAGTAGAGATTGGACCTTTCACACCTGTCCATCCCTCTGTGACAACTCTTCAGGGGTTATATTCTGAAACAGTGGAGCTTGATCAGCAGCATGTGGTCTATCCATCCATTCGTTTCTTGGACTTTTTTGGACTTTATTCCTGTGATTGGGACTCTATTGGGACATTTATTTATTCTAATACTATGTAATTCGCACTATGGAATTTCCTCAGACTGTTCTGGCAGGACACCCATTCTAGATTAGTGAATGTAATTATTCTCTATTGTTATTTTGTTTTTTATGTTTCTTGATCATTGAATATTGTTATATTTGGCTGGCTTATTCATCCCCTGTTCACTGACTAGCTCACTGTACACTCACCGGCCACTTTATTAGGTACACCTGTCCAACTGCTCGTTAACACTTAATTTCTAATCAGCCAATCACATGGCGGCAACTTTAGGCATGTAGACATGGTCAAGACAATTAATTGCATTCAAACGAGATCAGTATGGGAAGAAAGGTGATTTGAGTGCATTTGAACGTGGGGGTGTTTGGTGCCAAGAAGTTGGTCTGAGTATTAGAAACCTGCATCGAGATAATGGGATTGGTGCAGAACAAATCCTTAGGGTTTGGGGGGGGGTGGGTGGGGGGGGGGGCGGGGGGGGGGGGGGGGGGGGGCTTTTTTTTTTTTTTTTTTTTTTTTTTTTTTTTTTTTTTGGGGTTACAGAAATGGTCCGAAAAGAAAAACATCCAGTGAGCGGCAGTTCTGTGGGCGGAAATGCCTTGTTGATGCTCAGAGGAGAATGGGCAGACTGGTTCGAGCTGATAGAAATTCAACAGTGACACAAATCGCCACCCGTTACAACCAAGGTAGGCAGAAGAGCATCTCTGAACGCACAGTACGTCGAACTTTGGCGGCAGATGGCCACAGCAGCAGAAGAAACCAACGGGTGCCATTCCTTTCAGCTAAGAACAGGAAACTGAGGCTACATTGCACAAGCTCATCGAAATGGACAGTAGAAGATTGGAAAAACGTGCCTGGTCTGATGAGTCTCGATTTCTGCTCGGACATTCGGATGGTCAGAATTTGGCGTCAACAACATGAAAGCATGGATCCATCCTGCCTTGTATCAACGGTTCAGGCTGGTGGTGGTGGTGTCATGGTGTGGGGAATATTTTCTTGGCACTCTTTGGGCCCCTTGGTACCAATTGAGCATCGTTGCAACGCCACAGCCTACCTGAGTATTGTTGCTGACCATGTCCATCCCTTTATGACCACAATGTACCCAACATCTGATGGCTACTTTCAGCAGGATAATGCGCCATGTCATGAAGCTGAAATCATCTCAGACTGGTTTCTTGAACATGATAATGAGTTCACTGTACTCAAATGGCCTCCACAGTCACCAGATCTCAATCCAATAGAGCATCTTTGGGATGTGGTGGAACGGGAGATTCGCATCATGGATGTGCAGCCGACAAATCTGCGGCAACTGTGTGATGCCATCATGTCAATATGGACCAAAATCTCTGAGGAATGCTTCCAGCACCTTGTTGAATCTATGCCACGAAGAATTGAGGCAGTTCTGAAGGCAAAAGGGGGTCCAACCCATTACTAGCATGGTGTACCTAATAAAGTGGCCGGTGAGTGTATCTGGCTGATGATTCCTAGCTTTTGAGTTACAATTTTGTTTGGCTACCACTTACCATGCCCCCTTGTGGGAGCCCCCCCCCTTCCTCCCCTTTTAGCTCACGCATCATAGATTGATAATTTACTTTTGTATGGAGGCATTACACATTTATATTTTATTATGTATTATTTTTTGGTTTTTCGGTCACATTGGGGCAGATTTATCAAGTGTCTGAAAGTCAGAATATTTCTAGTTGCCCATGGCAACCAATCACAGCTCCCCTTTAAAATATTCATGAGCACTGGTAAAATGAAAGCTGAGCTTGCCATGGGTAAATCTGCCCCGTTATGTTTTTGTATTAGATTGTGTAATTTTCACATTTGAGCTCTCAGGGCACTATAGAGCTCTACCACAAATATACTCTTTGGCTTTGTGCGTCGAATTTCCTATATTCTTCCAATGTTTTATTCAGTAAGCTTTGTTCTTCACATCTTCATGGTTGTCTACTTGACTTTTTGCCCAAATTTGGGCACTCTTTCGACGAACTCCATAGTTGATACTATGTACGAAATACCATCTTTAGCATGTACCCTTTCTTCCTTGCACAGTTGTACAGCTTTGTGACTATGAATATTCATACCGTTGTTACTTTCATCGCAATTTAGGAAAATAAGAATACAAAATTCTATGCTTTCATATATGTTTGCCTCTTAGAGTTCTGTATCTGGTGTGAGGTTCTTTTATATACACCATAGTTTTTTATATCTATTTTTTGTGCTGTTGCCATAACTATGCATTTGTCATTTAATCTAGATTTCATTCTATTCCTCTTCATGGGGTATGTTTGCCTTGTTTCTCCTTGGCTTGTATACATTCAATTTCATGGGGCCACAAGAAATAGCCATACTGGAATTCTCAAAGAAGTGAATGGTTAAAATCTCTTTTTATATGGAGCACCAAGAGACTTTAATAGGACCTGTTCACATGATAACTGGAGGTCCCTACGGTTGCGCTTAATAAATTTCACAATTACCCCCCATGTGATGAGAGTGTCATTGATGGAATAACTCCTATAATTCATGTTTTGGATTTGAGTCCCCCTTTCTACAACCAAAGTGTAGAACTGTCAACTCAGATCAGCTCTTGATGTGGTGGCATCTGCCCTTGATATGATACTCTCATCATTCATTCAAGTCACAGTGGCTTCATGTTACTATGCTTTCAACATGCAATGATCTTTTTTGGATCATTATAACTTATAATGACTAGCAGACAATTCAGGTCCATACTGAATTTGGCGGGTTCATCAATTGACCAGCCTGGACATGTGAGCTTGCAGTATAGGAGCAGTGACACATGTCCAGATTTCATTACACACAAGTGGCAGCTAAAAAGAGAGGTTGCTGCTTGTCTTAGGCAGGGACTTCTGCTTGTGATGGAACTGGTGATGCAAGGAGAGGACATATTCCGTCTAGGCCTGCCCGATTTCCTCTGGTGCAAGTAGGTGCCAGGCTATGCAGGGTGTACTGGTAGACGTTACACCTCATTAGCAGACCACTGGGTGAATGTAGTGGAGGCTGGTCAGTAGGCAGAAGGTGCTATGGCTCACATTCTGCCTCTACCCAGGATTGTCAACATCACTCATTGCCTGCAGTTGCCTCCAAATTTAACTGTTTATGTTAAACGTTTCAATTCCTCAATTCCAACTTTGCATAACTGGGCCTGAACAAGGCATATTTAACTGCAGTGAGAGGAAGGGTTTGTGGTTTTTCAATTTCTTCTTAAATCCTCTATGTAAATAACTGGGTCTGAACACCCAGAGCACCTTAAACCACAATGACATCGTTTTATGACATCATTTTTTAAAATTATTTCTTTCAAGTACTTTCCTTACCTAATTTTGGGCAGGGCAACCTTCCTGTTAATCTCACCATTTTCAGTCCTATAGCCCTTCCTACCTCAACTTCATAGCCATTTTAATGTGCTAAGGTGTGGTTCTCCATTAACTTTGATTGGATTTGTGTTTGAGTCACAATTAGGGTTGAAGTTCAAGTCCCGAACTAAGTTTTGAAATGAAATTCTGATGAACCCATCAAACCTGGCACACATCTAGGATTTGTTTCCCCTTCTGCACTGGGAATTGTGCATTTTTTTTTAGAACATTTTTTTCTTTTTGACAACTAATTAAGATTAACATCCATTTACATAAATATATTTTTGTGGCAAGGGATCCAAAATATCTGTGACAGACAACAAACAGATTAGTGGAATAAGGTGACATAGTATTTCTGCTTTTCCACTATACACTCTTACCAAATCTAAACTAGCAGGTGGACTGGGAACTGTGACTTTTTCATTGCTCTTTTATCAAAAGAAAAAAAAGGCATGGAAGACATGATGAACACCCCTCCATTATTTTATCTGTACTGCTGCACTAAATGGTAACATAATAGTTATGCTTGTGACCCTTAATATGGCCCTCAAAGATTGCTGTTATTGGTGTGGGAAGCATGTTGATGCTACTTGTCTAAGATTTGGACCCCTGAGGACTCTACTAAGACGCTATTAAATAGGCTCTTTTGCCACCTTATTCCAGCTCTTTGAATCCTTTAATAGTTTTATAATCGAAAAAATAGCAAGGAGAAAACACTGCAAATACAGTCCCTACTGTTCAGGTGTTTTAACAGGTCCACTCATCGCTACTCACTACCCTCACATTGCAGCAGGCCCTGCTTTAGCCTGGGAGTTGAAAGCTTTTTAGGTACCACTCCACTGACTGATGGAGTCCCAGCTGCACCAGAACTAGTGATTGAGGAAGGCAATAGTTTTAAGTTGGTTAAGGTGATATACTCTTTAACCCCTTAAAGACGTGTGATGTAATAGTACGTCACATGTCGGCTGCAGGTATTTGGACAGGGCGAGCAGCGAGGCATTTAAACCTGATACTTACAACAGGTTGACATCCCCTGACGAAGCCCGTGTACCGGGCGATACGCGTGGGGCATTCCTGCTCTCCCCAGCTCTATATTCTCCATACGGTAATACTATTTTTTCTTTGATTACATTGTTTACATTTTCGGACACGATTGTGATTGCTCTATCTTCATGAGGCTCCTACTGTTCATTTGAGTGTCCCTCCTTGTTATATACTCTGTTTTCACTTAATAGTTACCGTATTTTCATGCATATGTATTACTTTCATACCTATGTTTCCAGTATGACATAATGAATTTCGCTATGCTGGGGAGTTTTTGGCTCGTTACCCTCTTTTATAGGGTTTTTTAAGTGTTTTTAGACTCACATATTTTTCAATAAAATTTGATACTTTTTCACCCGTATGCATCTGCCTTTCTGTGTTCTTTTGCTCATACTTTATTCAGATGTGGGTTATACATTTATTCTTTGGTCTTATACTGCCCCAATCCTACACATACTTGATGTAATAGTACGTCACATGTCGGCTGCAGGTATTTGGACAGGGCTTACGGGCTCAGCACTTTTCATAGCTGGAGAGCGTTTGCTGCATATTGCAGCAATCACTCATTGGTAACACCAGCAATCAGTGCCAGCACCGATCGGTGGTGTTAACCCTGTGATCGCCACTAGCAAAGCTCGGGGCCGTCATATTGCCTTTGATTGTTGCTCCTGCTACGTTATCGGGGAGCAGCGATTTGTTTCCAAAATCAAGAACCTTTTTGTTTGTACAGCAGGTTTTAATTTTTGTAAATGTAAGAAAACATTATAAAACTTTTATAAAAAAATTTGGTATCCCTGTACCGACCCAAAGAATAAAGTAGATAAATCATTTGGAGCGCACAGTAAAAGTCCTAAAATACAAATGTGTTTTTTCACCAACTCCACTGCACTTTTTCTTCCGCTTCCCAGTACATGGCAAGGAATATTAAAAACTGTCACTTTGAAGTGCAATTTGTTACACAGATAACAAGCCTTTACACAGTGCTTTACATGGAAATTACATAAAGACCTTACATAAAGATTTTTGAAGGTGCGGAATGGAAAATGAAAACTCAAAAACGAACAAAGGTCTGGTCGTTAAGGGGTTAAAGTACAGGTTACTTTTGTGATCTTTCCAATTTTCCTCAATCACTTGTTTTTTTTTAACACTAAAATATTTTATACTGTACTTTGCAGCCACATCTAGTGTTTATTTCCAAGATTTCCAAAAAGAAGAAAAAAAAATCTGCAACATTATATCCAACACAATTTAACTGTGCAGTCGATATACAGTACATGCCTCCCCAAACCAATTCCCCTATAATAAACAATACAATAAATAGAAGACTAAATAGAAGAACAAATATTTAACACAAATAGTAAGAGAATTATTACTGGCTGAAAGCAATTTTACATTTTGTCATGCACCCACCCCTAATATCATGAAAAACATTTGTCTTCTGAAGCTATATATCTGGTGACCAGAAGGTGGCAGGTCTGTCCAGTATTTCACATTTCTTTACAACACATCTTTATACCTGTGGATTCTGCTGTACATACATTATTTATGTATGTGGCTAAATTTAAGCTTTTACCTAGCCTTAACCTGGCAAGATAGTATATGACCAAGGATTTGCTTCACATGTCCCCTTTAATTGCATATTTGACAAGGTGAATGTTTTTGCAAAATGTAATTGAAGCTGAGCTGAAGGAACACATAACATATTACAGAGAATGTATCCCTGTAGCCAATTTTCTAGGCTATAAATGTTTCAAATCCATTGCAAACATTAACACCTCATATGCCAGACCTATCAAGCAGTCTAAGTCACTATGATAAAATTGACATACAAAAAGTCTAATAAACTGAAACAAGAAGCAGTTTAAAGGGGTTTTCCCACAAAAAAATTCTCTAATCTCAATCCACTAGTGATGTTAACACAATAAAGATCATTTTAACCCCTTACTTTACAATTTTACTCAGTAATATTGCTGTTTTAGCTCTTATCACTCTCTAGGCTGCTCAGTGTAAGATTCCAGAAAGTGAGCGGGGCCTATCTAAGCAGACACATTGGGGCACATTTACTAAGGGTCCGTTGGATGCATTTCCATTGGGTTTTACAATTTTTTCCTATTTGCCCTGAATTGCCTGGGGTTTTTGGCGCACGTGATCGGATTGTGGCGCATCGGCGCCGGTATGCATGTGACAAAAAAGGGGGGCGTGGACATCGGACAACCCAACTGTTTCGGACAAACTGCGGAATTTAAATATCAAATTGAAGGTGAAGAAGGTGAACTCTGGCGGACCTCGGCGGGGAAGCGACACATGCAGGAAATTGCACACACTATCTTAGTGAATCGCGGCAGCTCCGAATCCTCGTCGGACATTCCGGATCGGTGGCGTCAACGGCATGAGTAAGTAAATGTGCCACATTATCATCCATTTAGTTCTGTAGGATGACAATGTGGTTACATTATCAGGGTACAGGTGTATATACACTTTCATTTAGCTTCTGACATTGTACTAACACACTGACACATAGAAAGATGAGACAGATCAGAGATACATTGGACTTATATCTGTGAAATGCTGTATTTTTGTTCTTAACAGTGAATTAGAGAATGTGTTATTTTGTTATCCTGAGTACATATAAGAAACTTGTCTTTGTGGGGATCCCCTTTAATGATTGTCTTTTACACACAAAATGCCTGTATAAAAACACTCAGTATTTTTGTAACTTTCCTGGAGATTTTTTAACTATTCTTTTGGTAACATACATTTTTGAGTGTTATTTAGAAGCATATGTGACACTCCATGCACACAAGTTGGAAGACTTTTCAATTATTTGCTACAGAAAATAAAACTATACTGTTGAAAACATCAATGGCAAACTTTGAAAAGAGGGTATGTGCAACCATATAAACTGTTATCTTGGGCTCGGTTCACACTACGGTTGGGATTTCCGTCTCTACTATCTGCCTAGAAAAGTTAAAAACTGAAATAGAACAGGTTAGTTTTAAATCCCATTGAAATCAATGTAAATTTTTATGTTATCCGTTGTCATCAGTTGTACAGTGATCCGTTATGCTTCAGTTTTTTTTTACGGAAATAAAGACGGAGCTTTTAGTACTTTTTTCCGTTTAAAAGAAAACGGATTCAAAACGGATGGTTCCAAACTGACCTTAACGGATGACATTACTTTTTTTTTACGTTGAAGTCAATGGGACAGATTATACACCTGCCCCTGGTCATAGCTGTCTATTACAGCCGTTGTCCCGGTTTATGACTGAGGTGCCGAATACCGATGGTTAATCCATAGAAGTGCTGAACGTTTATTCGTGGTCATCACCCCATGTATGATCTAATAGTAAAAATGCCATTTAATTTACATATTGCTTATTACAGCTAGTTTGCTACAATATTACTGCTGGTGGCACACATGCTACATTGTATTTCTGTTGCTATGACGCCGGACTCAGTGTTCGGCGGAAGCCACGCATGCGCAGTATGCGCAAACAATATGTGTGTCAATACTGCGTTCCACACAAGCCGCACTGTTATTCTTTGGTTTGCGGCTCTTCTCCGGACAATCGGGGTATGGATTCCACACGGGAATACATCCTGGGACTGCACATCACAACTTGGGCTTGGCACAAAGAAGCACTTTATCACTTCTTAACACGAGGTCAGTGGCGAAGATTCACAAACACATGTAAATGAATGTTTTTTATAGTAAGGCGTCAAGTATTTCTATTTGATGTATTATACATGTATTGTATTTAACTTGCACTTTAATTGTTTATGTACGTATGTATTTTTTCAACTTAAAAGATATTGTATCACAAATATGTAAATTTGGTGGGCTGTTCTTAGCAGGTCATGTGACCACACTTTTATGTATATATATCCACCATTTTCACTATGTAATTGGCTTTAGAAAGGCTATTTGGAGCTGAAACGTTGCTACTGTTGTTACCAATGATGGAATAAAGAAAAAACACTTTTTTCACTTTATATGGAGTGCTGCTCGTTTTCTTGGAATTAGATAGATAGATAGATAGATACATAAATATATAAATAGAAAATCTAGATAGAAAGGTAATAGATAGATAATAAAAATAGAAAATAGGCGGCAGTCCAAATTAGTGGAACAAATTCAAGCAGCTTGGGAATAAAGACCACTTGAATTTGGCCGGTCCTGTAGTGCACCTGATTATTTATTACTTTTTAGCAGTGCAGCTAAAAAACCTTTTTGTCCTAGATAGAAAGATAGATGCAGATAAAGAACGGATATGCCGACAGTAGTGTGAATTTAGCCTAACTTAATCTTGTTTTAAGGACATGTAATCTCGAAGTATTTTTTTTATAGAGTGCAACTTTTACATTTTCTTCATAAACTATAGATTGTCCAGGTCAAAGATGCAACAGTGTGTAACATGTAAACATGTCAAATATTTTTATTACATTCTTGTTATGAAATTGTATTGGGGCATGGAATGTTATTAGTCTGTGTAATTCCCAGCAGAGGGCAGTAGAACTACAGCTGGGAAGGTTGGGGAAGGAAATTGAACCTGGACTGGCAGTAAATGTACAGAGCTGTTCCTATTCTGACACTAGTGTGCAGAGAGCTTGTTCCTATAAGAAACCAGGTGAGCAGTTTTCGGTTTGGCAGTTTCGGAAATTGCTTTCCATGCTGTAGGAGTCCTACTAGAGCTGGGTGGGAGAAGAGAAGTGAACCGAATAGTGAGGGTCTCAGTGGTGATGGGAGTCAGCGGGAATCCTTGAGAGACACCCAGCCAGGGTCATCCTAAAGCACTGTAACCTTGCATAACATTGAAAGACACCTGATGTAAGGACCAACTGAACACATAGGTGGCTGAGTAAATACCAATACTAATTTAATCAAAAGCTTAATTAAATATTTGGATTGAGACAATAAAATGTATTCTTCTTTACTAGCAACTTCCTTCCATAACAAATTTCTAATGTTTCTTATTCTATGATTTGAGTGATCTCTGGAAGATTCCAACACAAGATCTCACAATACAATAGTAACATTACATTTACAGCTGTGACATTGATACCTCTATAAACTGCCATCTGTCAACTCTGGCCACAAAGAAGTAAAGGTGCACTACCTGCTGATGTTGCTAAGCAAAAAGTAAAAAAGGACCGAGTGATATCTATTCAGTGATGAAAAATAATTTTACTGGAAACAGGGGATCTCACTGATGAGAACTTCAATGAACTTATTGTCTAGGGCAGTGGTGGCGAACCTATGGCACGGGTGCCAGAGGTGGCACTCAGCCCTCTCTCTGGGCACTCAGGCCATCACCAAAGAGGACTCAAGTTATTTACTTGCACTTCCAGGCAGCCCAGGACTTGTCATGCTAAATGTTATTATAAAGAAACAGCGCTGCCTGGGACTACAGGAGGGGTGGGAAGGTGTGGACAGATCAGAATTATCATTGTTGCTCCTTCTCCAAAATATTTCTTACTGTTCTGGGGAACATTCTATCTACTGTATTCGTGTCCTCAGAGCACTGATATGATTGAAAGTTACAACAAAGCGGGGAGCAATAAGTTAGGGAATAAGATGCCATGTTGGCACTTTGTGATAAACATGTGGGGATGGGTTGTAGCTTGGGCACTTGGTCTCTAAAAGGTTCGCCATCACTGGTCTAGGGTGTCAAACAATCTGATATCGAGGGTCTATCCTAAGAACTGGACATAATTTTTAAGCCTCAAGCACACGAATGTATAAAAACGGCCGTATATATGGCCGTATACAGGCGGTCCCCTACTTAAGAACACCTGAATTACAGATGACCCCTAGTTACAAATGGACCTATGGATGTTCTTATGACAACCCAACATTTTTAAAATCCAATTGTCACCACAGGGACCAAAATAAATTTGGCTGGTGTTACAATTATAAAATATACAGTTCCAACCTATATACAAATTCAAATTAAGAACAAACCTACAGAACCTATCTTGTACGTAACCCTGTTATCCATGCCAACACATGATCATATTGTTCACCATACCGTACTGTGAACAAGACAAAAAAAAATTTCTCCAGTATTTCCATTCCCGATTCACCAAAGAAGTCTATTGGAACATATAAAATACGGTTGTGTATGTACTGTATATGGTTGTGCACCGTATGCTGCCGTATATACATGCAGTATCCAGGGGGACCAGAACCAGTGGGTGGTGCATTCTGTCTGCCAGCCATTATTTGCCAGACCACCATATTTTATACAGATGCGGTACAGTTATGGTGCCATACATGCCCTTATGGCTGAAAAATTGCCCTGTATATATAGCCAAAATACAGCTTTATATACAGAAGAGGAAAAAACATACGGTTGTGTGCCCAAGACCTTATAAAACTAAAAAACCTCAATAAACCTTCAGAATCCTCTGCTAAATAACAGGAGACCACCGTAGTGCAGGAACTATGAGCCAGAAATGAGTACACTTTTTTTTAGACACCTTCCACCGCCACCAGGGGTTTTCCCAAGTTTCTTGGAAGACCCCTTTAAGTCATTTGCTATTGCTATGTGTAATTGCACTTTTTGATGATTTTTAAAAAGCCTCAATGGTTTGCATGGCATATTTCGGTAGAAATAACAATATCACAAAATATTGACAATATTACAAGATGACAATATTAACAGTATCGCGCACAGATGAACAAAATGAGTTTGTATAGTTAATATAATGCCCTAACTCGTTTTATTTTGTTACTCATCTCAAATGACAATTCATATGCATCTTACATGACAAAAAAAAACATGTTTATGAATAGACCATTTTTTAACCAAAACAGATTTCCAAAATTTCTCCATGGTAACAGATAAGAGACTCTTTGTAGTTGGGCCTGCATTCATTCGATCTATCCCATTTTTCTTCATAATGTATCAAACTGGTTTTACCGAAAAGCGCAAAATAGATTGTATATAATTTGTAATATCTCTTTTTTTTCAAAAAGTTCACACAAAAGATGGCGATTCTAATGAGGGGTCTGAAAGTGGTTGTCTACTTTCAGAAAATAATTCATATGGTTTGTGTAAAGAAAAGCTGTACAATTTTCCAATATACTTTCTGTATCAATTCCTGTATCAATTACTTTCAGTGGACAGAAATCTGACCATGACACAGGTGCACAGCTCATTAGTATCACAGAGAGTAATCAGAGCTGTGTGATAACGAGCCGTGCACCTGTGTGACCATGGACAGATTTCTATTGACTGGAAGTAAACATAGAAGCTTTCTATAGAATGACAGCAAGCAGAAATCTAGAAAACAGTGAGGAATTGATACAGAAATTATATTGGAAAATTGTATAACTTTTCCTTACACAAACCATAACAATTATTTTCTGAAAGTGGACAACCCCTTTAACACTGGAACCAATGCCCTCTGTATTCAGCACCATGAACAAAACACAACAAGTAGCTGTGCATCACAGGAAGGTTCCTGGTAGTTAATGAAACTTTCTTTGTTTTTAACAGATATTGCAAATCTGTTTGAGACAATTTATTTTTTAATAGCAATTTTTTTTTTGATCAATGAACTACAATTCCATGATATATTATATTGCCACCAGAGATGGGCAAATTTATGGAAATTTGATTCGACCAGGTTCAACGAATTTTCAGAGAAAATTTGGTTCAAAATGAATCGAATCACGGCATGTGACGTCACATGCCAGGTCCGGGTGCATGGGGAGGGCCCACGGGCTGAGTTTTCTGGCAGAGAAGACAGGTATGAATCCCCATCTCAACCAGTTTTGGAGTGATAGGACAGAGAGATGAGAAGAAGAGCATGTGGTGAGTGCGCGGAGGCACCCGCCCTATCTACTATAGTCTATGTCGGAAAACCAGCAGAGACTATAGTTAAGCATATGTAAGCATAGCATAAAGTGAAAGTGAATATGTCCAAAGTGTGAAAAATATCCAAAATTGTAAAGAAAATATCACTTAAAGGGAACCTACCACCACGAATCTACCTATCTACCTTTTAAGGGCTAATCCTCACGTCCCCGCGCTGTTTTGTGAACTAATATTATAGTTTTATGCTAATTTTGTTATGCGGCTACTGGGGCGTGGAGTAGCCGCAGCTGTGGCTACCCGGCGCGGCTACTCCACGCCCCAGTAGCCACTTTACCCCTCCTACCCACAATCTTCGGCACACAGCTCCTTGCAGCTGCGCGCCCTCGTCCGACGAACCTGCAGTCTGCGCATGCGGCTACTCCACACCCCAGTAGCCGCATAACAAAATTAGCCTTAAAAGAGCTCTCCTCACGTCCTATTGATCCACCTACCACCCGATCTACCTTTATAGGTAGATTCGTGGTGGTAGGTTCCCTTTAAAGAACTAAAAAACAAAAGAACAACAAAAAAAACATACTTTTTTAGCACATGAAGTCTATTTCTGCATTTGGTTCTTTTGATCCCAGTAACCAGACAACTACCTGGTCAGCGTTTCCATATGACATTAAATGAATCACATGGATGATCTATATTTCACTAGGAGGATTAGCTATAAACATTAGCTGCACATGAAATGCACAGATCTACAACTTAGAATCAGAATCTGGTAATTATCCAGCAGTTTCTAAGGTGACAGAAAATATAATGTTCTTATAGAAATGTTTTGAAGTGAAGTAGCTCAAAAGTTATAATTTCTCTGTCAAAAGGATTGTAATTTAATAAAAGACTGATATTTATAGCCCAAAATAGATATCATAACTCGTCTTCGACAACACCCTCCATATATCCTGTGTACCCAAACTAAATCAGTTAAGTGGTTAAATACGGTAGTCTGATTCCTGTTCCTTGTCTGATGCCCTATTCCATCTGTGCTGCTCCTCATAGCTAGTCCATCTACTATATGTAGGTGGAATGAAGCTTTAACCCTCTTGACCATACTATATATAGGGTCAACTGCCCTTTTTATTTGCTCACCTTGTGAGACTTCAATTCTCTATGAATAGCATCACCAGGGATATTCCACAGCTAATTGTATACAACATATTCACTATACAGTGGCTGAAACAAGTATTCAACACATCACCGTTTTTTAAACTAAATTATTTTTTAAAGATGCTATTCACATGGAATTTTTACCAGATGTGGAGAACAACCCATCCAATTCACATTGTCAAAGAATAATGGCTTATAAATTACACAGAGGGGTCTAGAGTCAGGATTAGAAAATAAACAGAATACATACTCATCCTACTCTAGCTCCCAGTTGCAGCATTGCTCTGGTACTTCTAGTTTCAGGCCGTCAACCAAATAGAAGATGCAGGGGGCTATGGAACCTGGGCATCCACAGGACATCCTGTAGGTTCTGTGTATTGGAGCTCTGTACTTTAATTCCCCCAAACTCTGAGCTTTACTTCCTTTTGTAGATTTTGTAATAAATTCAGGTTAAGTGATTTCCTGCCAAATCTAGACAGATTTCCTTTCTTTTTCTGAAAGCAACTGAGAGTTGTGTTGGGGATCACAGACTTGATGAATTGTCCACCCTCCATACATCTTCATCATGCTGATAGAAGGCAGTAGATTTTAAGAATGTCCATTCATTCTTTCTTCTGCTATATGAAGTTTGCCTGTGCTGTATGGTGAACAGCCCTGATGTTCCTACCCCCACAGTCTACGGTTGGTATGAGGGTTTGAGGGTTATATGCCATGCATTTTAGCATTGAAGCATGGTCTGTGTGATGGCATCCAAGGATTTCAATTTTGGGCAAAGCTGACCATATTATATGTTTTTCTAAACATTGTTCAGCAAATTTTAAACATGCTTGAAATTCTTCTTGTTCATTTGTCTATTCTGTCTTAATTCTTGTATCAGATCAAATAATAAATACATAAATTGATTACTTCGTATAAGGTTTCTTTACATTTTTTTTTACCTTTTTTAGGCCCTAAATGGAACCAGCTAACATTATTTTTAAGTAAGGGGCTAATTACTGATGGACTGGTGTCATGACAGATGGGGCAGAGACATTAAATACAAAATAAAAATATTTAAATTAAATATCTAGATGGAAAGTTTTCTAGGTAAAATATGAAAATGCATACTGTATTTTTTTTAGTTTCCAGGTTGGATACTTTGGAAACTTTCTCATGTCTTGACATTTTTCAGTTGGCTATTTAATCTCCTATTGAAAATTCTTGTGTTTGTGTTTTCCTTTGTTTTATATTGGTGAATATTTCCCTTAATCTAAATTAAATACCGAAAGAAAAATAAAATATCATCATGGTAGATCAAAGAAAAAACTAGCAAGTCAATGAGATTAACAAAGTGACAAAACAGGAAATTTTTAAATTATTCTTAACCCCTCAGGGACGTGGCCTGAAATTTTGCATGTGATGGTTTAAGGGCCACAGGGCTGCCCTAAAAAAATTTGCCCTGTTTTTAGAGGACACATAGGGCTAGATAAAAAAATAAAAGTTTAAATATTTTTCTCATTTTTAGCTTTATTTGGGGTTGAAAGTGATAAAAAGGCTTCTTTTTGTAATTTATAGAATATATTTTTTTCATTTTTAAATTTTGTTTAATATTCATTATTATTTTGGATTTGTGTGTGTTTTATTTTATATGTCCCCCATGATGTCATAAAAGACCCCTGGGAGGTATTTTCAAATGAAAAAAAAACTAATTTTAATAAGAGCCCCAGTTACATGGGGTAACTATCTCCTGTGAGGGCCGATGTTGATCGGAGCTGTACACGGCCGCCGTGTCTATAGAGTTGACAGCAGCCCCGGCCCGGCTCTTATCTGAAGTAGCGCGATGCTATGAGGAGTGGAGAAGGGGGAAACGGTAATAAACCGCATCTCCCTTCGCCCTAGGGTCTCTGTGTGACAGATTCGCCCCTGCTCCTGGGACTAGCATGAGTGCAGAAGAAAACTGCATCTGCTGACGTCTAAAGTCAGTGGGCAGTCAAAGATGAGTTAAGTGAAAGCAGTTGAAATGAGAGGCCAAACACAACCTCTCAAAATTGAATAAACCAGGGATTATTTGCAAATGAAACAGGATTTAGGACTCCTACCATCCCACAAAATTCTAAAAGTATGTTAAGAATTCTGAAATACAGCAGATGTACACTGCATTCCTCTTAATGCCTTATATTTGATATTAGACAATCAGAGCTGTTTTGTAAGGTTCAAGATTTATATGTACCTTTTTGAAAAATATGAGAGGAAAGTTTATGTTTTAATTTCTTCGGCTTGTTTTGGACACTAATGGTTCAAAAATCTTCCCTACCTGGTTTTGCAAGCAGTAACATATCCATGGAATAAAATACAAAAAATTTGATTGATGAATGACCATCTCTGCATAAACTTTGTGTACCACAGGATCTGGCAAGAAACTGACAACACATTAAGAGGTGGTGGGCCCTGAGACTAATGCCAGATGTGCCAACCTACTTGCCTCTCCTAGATGGTATGGGACAACTGAGAAACAGTCCCTCCATTTTCAAAGTGTAAAACATGGAGATAAAGACAAGAAGAAACAAACACAGAAAAAGAGTCTTGAGGTCACAACAAAGAGGGCAAGCACAGTACAGCGTCAAAGTAGGTCTTTAGCAGGCACAGAGCTGGCAATTTTTGCAATGCCAGAGTCCCAGCCCAGGACCATTTGGAGCAGAGATCTGACATCCACACCAAACAGAACAACAAGGAAGTGATATAATTGAAGCTAGAGCCTCTCAATAACAGCCCATTAACTGTTTAAGAACTGGAGCAGAACTGCAGGAGTGTAAAAGGTGTGGTGCAAATATATAAAAGTTTTCAGCAAACATAAACTATGGTTCACAAAAGCAGTAATAACCTAATCAGCGAATATTCAGCCATACTCTTCTATAGCGTCTGGAAAATTAACATTAAAGATAATGACCATAAACTGTGTTACTCTTACACTCTGGACTACTGATTTCTGCAAGATTTGTTAAAATGTTTGATATACTTTACATCTTCCATGAGATTAATATTCTTCAATAGTGTTTCATGAAGTTAACCCCGAAATTAGGCTCTGTTATATACTACTGATATGTACTACTCTAGAAAGAGTGGCATTCATCACTAATGGAGTTCCACTATAAATAAAAAAATATTTTATTTTGGGATTATCAGTAGATGGCTATACTAATACATGCAATAATAATGTGTACATGGCACATTATGGTCCATCAATGGATTTGCTCTGTACATAATGTATTCAATATATGAATTTCATTGAATATATGAATCTCTAGACAGAATTTGCTCATGAATTGCTAAATTGTGCATATTTTAGATATTTAATTCCTTTAAATATATTTAATATATTTCTTTTAATATTTTTATGGGACTCATGTTGTGCCATGTAAAATGCAAATTAGTTTTTGTAAATACAATAGATTTAATATTCACGTCCACAGCTGCCTCCACATTGAGGTAATACATCTAAATTAAAACTTGACACAGCTCATTCCAGTAAATATTCAAAAAAATTAAGTTAGGAAAGACAATAGCTTAAAGCTATTGTTTCATATTAATTTAATCTACTTTGAACAAAGGAGTAACAAATGAGTCTGATGTTGATAGGTATATTTGCATGATATTAACATTAAAACATCTCACAAGAAAGACACAATAACATTGTAAAAAAAATACCTTTCAAAGTTATAATTGTGATAATATTCATATTCATAAGCTTTGTGTAAGATATCTGTCACATGTGTTTTTTTTTAATAAAAAATGTATTTATAATAGAATTTTTTTTAAAGTTTACATATTATAAAGAAAAGGTCTAAAGCCTGGAGTACATAGGAAAAATTTGAAGTGGAAGGGCTTATTCAAATTCAATATCAAATAAAGTTCTTGTTAATTCCTTAACAACCACTGTGTTAGGTTTTTTATGGTGTTCATTGCAGGGACTTCTTCCGACTCAACGCCTTTCTACAGCACCACATCAGAACATTGCATTCGGAATGGGAAAACCTCTGATGGTATTTAACAAGGCGCTCATACATGGACAAGGTAGTCTAAGGACCTTTAAACTTCCACATCAGTACCAACCCAGGCTACAAACAAATTTCATAAGTTATGGCTCTTGGAAGGTGACAATGCAAGAAGTTTGCAAAATGATTTCACTACGCAAATAAAGGGCATTAACCCAGAGAAAATAATTTTTCTGTTATTTAGGTTTCATGATAAATGTAGAAAAACATTTTTTTTTAGGAAAAAAACATCAAAATATTTACTCCAAATTTTGCTGCAAAACACTAGAAGGCATCACACAGAAAACAAAACTTTATACATCTATATTGACAGTAAAATAAAAATGTTGTAGTTTATAGAAGGCATTGTTGAAAATAATGGTAAAATAGCTTGGACATTAAGATGGAAATGGGTGTGGAGATATTGAACTATTAGATCTACAATAACAGTATTACAAAACTTTGATAAACTTTGATGTTAAAACACATTACAAATTAGCAAATTTTTACAATCCCAAATTGCAGTTAAATCTTTCTTCTTAATACTTTTCTCCACAAAGGTCCCTATAATTTGTGCCATCTCTGAAAGGCCGCCCAAGTATTACCCTTGCTCATCCCAGGTACGCTTCTTTAAGTGTCTATGCTGCCTCATCTCAGCAAAAAAATTATTACTTATCTAAGAATCTCTGATCCCTGTAATGGGGAGATGAAATGATGGCCTGCATCACAACACTGCTCACTGCAGTTCATGCTGATAATAGAATAAATAAATGTTCTGCTGTAATTTAAAAGAGAATCCTTCTTCAAAATGCTGTTTTTTTATTTGCAACCTAGGCTCCATTTACACGTATGTGTGCTCACCCAGGCCATAGTACACGGCTGTGTGGGGAAAAAAGGGGGTGAGCGCTCCTCACCCTTTCTTCTCTATAGGGAACTGGCAGAAATAGGACCTGCCTTATCATTTGGCATGGCCGTATGGCTTTGATGTGGTGTAGTCACTGCACTGTGCCCATGCATATATGGTGGCCATCATTTGTGGACTTGTGAAAGGATCCTTAGGGACAGTTCACATCTGCGTTATTTCATCAGTCATTGTGATACAAAACCTTTTGCCTCTATGTCCTTTAAAAAATGTTATCTTGCTCAATGAATGCTTATGAATGATAATTATTGTGGTAAAACATTAATAATTGATACAATTCTTTACTAAACATGTTTATGGTCTTTATTTTAAGGAAACTTTTTACATTTTAAGTATTCAGCCTTTTTTTTTCATATTTCTAACGTGTCTTTCTGGCATTAACTAAGGTCCTTCTGTGCTAGTAGTAAAGAGTGGTCCCATTGAAATTTTGGTTTGGTTTGACTGAAGCTGAATTTTAAAATCCTCATTGGGTCGAGATTTAGCATCCAAACTACTACGGGCGAGCAAGGGCAACCACTAACCCGCTGGCACTGGCACTGCAACGCAACACAATTTTGGGGAGGCTTATGGCTCTATATTATGTCATCAGAAAGCAATGATCCTTCTCAAAATGGTAACACCCAATGCAGCAAGCATTTTAGCAGCATGTATGGAGTTATTGGCAAAGATAGTTGTCTTTGCCTCATTTATATTGGTGGACTGGCAAGTGCTTTTAACTTAGGCTTGATCATGACATGCTATGCAGTGTCATAAGCCCCTCCACCTTTGAACCCAGTCCAATCCAATCCCTACCCTGCTACAACTAACATTATGAACTTTCACAATTTTTGATAAAAAATTTGAAAGAGGCCACAAGACAGGCATCAGATACAGCTTATTGCAGCGGATTTAAAAAAAATGATATAATATATGTTTTGCATCTATAGTATGACATTTATTATTATGCCATTAAACAAATTGCAACTCTCCATGAAAGAACTACCTTTTTTGTATTTCCCAATACACATGAGGTCAATTTGTAATCTCTGGCTTCTACATAATACTTGAAAAACAGGTTTAAAGATTATGAGACTCAATAAAAGTAATCAGCCTTTCATCACTCTACAATATCTTTCTTTCATTTAATACATAAAAATTTCCAGCAGACGTATTTTGCATACACCTATCTGCAGTAAAATGTTTTATTATACATATAATTACCCTGGTCCTATTGATCAGATGAATGAAGAAAATTACCAGCAATTATCTTAATTTCCATCATGATAGCCACAAATTAAATAACAGTAAGGTTTGGCAATTTAAAATTTTTCTTTCTTATTTTTTTTTCCTGATGACAAAAATCCATTAATGCTCCCTGTGATTAAGCTTCTATATAACATATTGTTAAAAATGCTGATGTTTTCTATAATAGGATTTCTCTATTTGTAATACCTTTTGTAAAAATCTTTTAATGGGTTTCATTGTATCACTTGCTCTCCGCGGGATGTTTGGGATCTTTTGTGTACTGGTTTAATTTAATAACTGTGATATTAATAGGATTTAAGTGCAGCACATTAATCTACAATAAATGCTGAAAGAAACATGATAGAAAGTAAATCTTATTAAAAAAATGTGTTTGGGTAATATTTCTTTGTAAATAACAGAATGATTAATTACGTATTTAAGGCAAGTCCTACAGCGTTAATAATATCTGCAAGTGAATGGAAGAATTGGAAGTTACATTTATTTGTTAAAGGGATCCTGTTGCCTCTGCTAACCCTCTAAAACCTCAAACAGTACATTGTTGTGGTAATTGTCACAGAATTCCTCCAAAAAGACTTTACTCAAGATAAAGTCAAGGAGGTGAAGAAGCTCAACCATGTAGTAAAACTTCTCTGCCTCTTCACGACCGTTTGCACTCCCAGTCCAACATCTCTATATTCTTCACCTGAGATCTGCAGTTGAAATCAGATGTTTACATACACTATATTAAGCACCACCTCCAATGTAAAAGAGCCCTAATTGTAACTAGGCTATTAAACAAACTAGTTTTATATTATTTATCTATACAATTGTGCCCAGCTGTGCAATTTATGAGACTGATTCTTTGTAATTTTCCCAAAACATAACTTATTTTTTTCTTTAAAATAAAAGAGCAAATTGTACTTTTTCTCTATTACCAGCCAGCAAGGTCAACTAAGGAATACACAGAAATGGATTTTGGTGATTGTCATTGCCATCAACAATTTAATTAAATGTAACTTATTAGTGAAGTAGTCAACCTTTGCTTTTTAGTGACGTCAACTGTCTCATTTAGATAATAAAGAGGTTGTTTATGACTTGACACAACAGTCACATCAAATGAGAAGGAGACTATTTTTTTCTTTTCATTTCAGTGTAATTAAATAGTGACTGACAAAGAGACTCCATCATTGGGAGAAGATTCAAAATGCTGGTTGTTTTTCACTGTAGACATCATGAACAATGGTAGGATCTTCCCTTTCAGTGTGCGAGAACTTTTCCCCCTGCATTTCACCAACACAACAAAAAAATAATCAAATGTGCGTGACAAATATAATATTGAAGTTAGCTCCCTAAAACTGCAGACCTGTTTCTGCAAAACCACTCTTTAAGGGGTGTTTACAAGGATGTAATTAAAATAATTTTACCTGTGTGAAGATAATTTACCATAGTCATATAGTCCCTTATAAACAGGTTGTCCTATGGTACTGAACTCTGAATCCAGGTGGTGTGTAGGTTATCATATCCAAGGACAGTTATCTTGTTGCTAAGGGACAACATGGTGACATTTAAGGATGGCGCAAGGAGAGGGGAAGCTAGAGCCATTTCAGTAGCAGCTAGAGGATCCAATGCAGAGAAAAGAAGCTTTCTCCAGAGCTTGATAGCATAAAATATGCAAAAGTTTATTCCATCAAGTAAAAAAATTAGTTAAAGATGTGCATTCCAAACAGATAAACAGAAAAATTGATGCACCTATTTTCTAGCTATGGTGATCATTGGCCAGGGGGAGGGACACCCGCACCTGAACTTAAAAGGAATCCTGCTCATCTGTACTTTTTAAGGTAATGAATGTAACTTTTACATAAGATAACATTTGTTCATTAGATTATACTTCCGACATTGTTTTTAACTACTTTTAAGTCTCATATATATATATATATATATATATATATATATATATAAATGTATAAGCACACCCTAAACTACTAAACTATAAGTAAACAACTGATTGTAGGAGATATTCTGGAGTTCTGTATTGTCATATTCTATGCTTTTCGTGCTGTTATTTTCTATGATTGGCCCGGCAAGACCAGTTATTTCTGGCACTTTTGTTAAAATGTCTACGATTGATCATACAATTCAGTTCACTCAACTTGCAATTATGAAAAATAAATTGAATCTTCATAGGGTTTCCACATTGGATTCTCTACAGGACATAATGTAACTCTTCCACTGCGATAGGGTTTGGCTTATGTATGGATTTAGATGTTTATTTTGATTTCACAATTTCCATTTATTTCATACTAGAATATAATGTTATAGCATAGAACTATGATAGGACAGTCCTGAGCTATTTCCAGATTGGTTTCCACTGTATGTTGAAGCAGAAATATAGAAGATGATAACCACGCACAATATGCTACAGTGATTGCATGCACCAATCATAAGACTCTAACAATTCATTTTATTCCCTCTAAAATACCTCAATCAGGGAAACTGGTACAGACATTTATGCAAACAAGTAGTACATCTCAGCTTTCAATTGAGTAGAAGATGAATCTTAAATTGTTTACCTTCTGAAATCTTTGCTTTCCTTGTATTTTTACATTTTGGGCAGAAAACTGGTATAAGTGATGCTAAATCTGGTGGTCACTTTCACCAAACCCTTACCACATCCCCACCTTCCCTCTTTGTTAGGAAAGTCACAAAGTTGACAAAAACTCCATTTGCACTGGCACAATGAAATGTATAATGTATGTAGTCTTATTCTAACTCAGTGGTGTAACGATCATGGTCCCAGGACCGGGAATGGAAGGGCCCAGCAACCTGCTAGCTGGAAGACTGCCGGTCCATGACAGGAGATAATCAATTGTATGTGTGCAAGACATTCATGACATGATTATTAGAGGGCACAGATGAAGGCATGTCTGTACGCTCTATGATGTCTCTGCCCACACTACTGCACAGGACGCTATAACTCGTAAAAGAGGGAGCCAAAGCTTGGCAGATAACTGCTGAGTTAATTGTTTTTTTAATACCACACGGGGCCCTGTGTCTACTAATTTACAATTATATTAGAGAGTGGAGGCTGCTGCTAGACATCTTATTATTAAGGGGAGGCTGCTGCTGGTCATTTTATTGAGTGCAGTTGTGTTGCTTTTAGTTTATCCAAATACTTTCAATCATTCATTGACATAATGCACATGTGTGATAGAGGGCAGGTCACATGCGAGTCAATTATTTTATTCCACTTTTTGGTTTTAATTACCATGTCTATTCTCCAAACAGACCTGATCGTTCTCAAAACTGACAATAATTTACTTCAGAGACTGACAAAGGTGACTGCAGAAAGCCTGCACTTATAATGCAAGAACATTTCAAATCTGGTGTAGGATGTAAAGATTCATAATTGATAGTAAATATTTTGAAAAAAAATGTCATATAAAACAAGAATGCTGGGAATAGGGAGAACTGTGCATAAGTGGGTAAACAACTGGCTTAATTATGCAGATTGGAAGTTGCTGATTGGTTGTAGAGCGGCACATAGGGAGCACTATTGGGGGCTGGATCACCTGGGAGGAAATAGGGTTAAATAGTATTATTATTTCTTCAATTTGAGGCGTTCTGAATTTTTTATGATTAAAGATAGTCAGGTAATAATGGTAAACTTTATAATATACTTCTTTAAAGGAAATCTACTACTTGGGTGTAGAATTATACACCAAGCATACTTACACACTGGTGTGTATCCCCTGAAACTGGATCTATTCTTCTAATGGCCTAGTTCTGAAGAAATTTTTTTTTTAAACCTATTCAAATAAGCCTCTGGGGCTTCTGTCTATGTCACATAAAACCCTTCTGGCTCTTTTGCATAATTAAAAAAGATGATTTTCTCCAAAACTAGGCCATAAGAAGGCTTGTCCGTGAATAGGTATTGGTAACTATTTTTATATATAGGGAATATTTCACTTGATAATTGTTCTCTGTTAGGAAATTCAACTATCCAGTGACTGTCTGTAAAGAATTAAGTCATTAATCTTATCTAAGTCTTATCTTATCTATCAACAGTGTATGGGAGGGGGTTCATCCAACCAGACTGCGACACCTAACAGGGCTTTACTTGGGCACTACCATCTTTAAATGCCTATTGGTGACTTCCATTACATCACCAGAGAGTGATGACAGCTAGAAGCCAGTTAAAGGGAACCTACCGCCCCGATTCTACCTATAAAGGTAGAACGGGTGGTAGGTGGATGAATGGGATGTGAGGATAGCCCTTTTTTGGGTCCCGGCTATCTTTTAGAAAACTTTAATGAAGGCATATGTAAATTTTTTTATGGTGCTACTGGAGCGTGGAGTAGCCGGACATGAGGCTACTAGTCGCGGCTACTCCACGCCCCAGTAGCCACGTTACTCCACCTACCATTTAATCTTCGGCTGTGCACCCCTGTCCGAGTCTCCCAGCATCTGCGGCCTTCTGCGCATGCGCAGTAGCTCTGGTCTCGGAGCCGCGCATCCGAAGGCCTGCCTTCTGCACATGCGCAGAACACCAGGGACTAGGACGAGGGCGTGCAGCTACGAGGATGCAGAGTAACGTGGCTACTGGGGTGTGGAGTAGCCGCGACTAGTAGCCTCATGTTCGGCTACTCCACGCCCCAGTAGCCGCATAAAAAAATTTACATATGCCTTCATTAAAGTTTTCTAAAAGATAGCCAGGATTAGCCCAAAAAGGGCTATCCTCACGTCCCATTCATCCACCTACCACCCGTTCTACCTTTATAGGTACAATCGGGGTGGTAGGTTCCCTTTAAAGGCTCCCATAGCTGTCATTAGAATATGTTTATTACAGTCTAATAAAAAGAAAGACTGTAATATAGAGGAAGTATTTCGAAAATATACTGCAATACGGTTGCATAATGAAACATAGGGGGCTGAAATAATGCTACAAAATGTGACACTTTTTGATCAATTTTCAACACATAAAATTGAAAAAATGTGCCGAAAAGGTTGTACAGTTCCCTACATGGTATCAATAAAAATGTCTGCTTGTCCCGCAAAAAACATTACACCTTATGCAGCTCTGTGCACTGAACAATGAAAAAGTTATTGACACCAGAATATGGTGAGACTAAGTTTTTGTTTTTTTTGGACAAAAGTTTTTAATTTTTTAATTTAAACAAAATAAATCATATATAAATTTGGCATCTCTGTGATAATACCGTCACAATGAATAAACGGTAGGTGTCATTTGGACCTCACAGGAAAAGATGAAGAAACAAAAGTAGGAATATGGCGCAACTGTGGTCCTTTTAGTAATTTTACCACATTTGGAATTTTTCCAGCTTCCCTGTACAATGAACAAATAAAAATTGGTGCCATTAGAAAGTACAATTTGTCCCACAATTACCGTATTAAGCCCTTACATATCTCTGTAAATGAAAAAAATAAAAAACAAATTACTTGTGGAAAGAGGAGAGTAGAAATTGGAAATGCAAAAATGGAAACCAGCCAGGCAAGGTAAGGGTTAAGATGTATTTCTTCAACCCAAAATATTTCAAAATAACCCCAAACAGGAGATAAAGAATACAGATATTTCACAACAGCGCCAAACACAGGTAAAGGAAGCCTCTTTCTAATTTTTTCACAAAAAATCAAATCCCCTCACAATCATAGGGCTGAATTCACTCTGCTGGGAGCTAACCTCTAGAGTAAATGGTGAATACAGCCCATATGGCATCAGTAGATTTTCTTTTAGCTTTTGTAAGGGTCAACAAAGGGTCTTAGTAGGTACAGTGCTGAAAAATATTTTATAGTGAATAGCCTACCATAGGAGCTGGTCACAGTAGGGACAGCAGACAGCTTCTAAAAGGGCCTTTATGCCTTTTTACATCAAAATAATATTGATGGTTATGTTATAATTAGAGATGGGTGAATCAATTCTAGCAAAGTGGAATTCGTTTAGAGTTTCAGAAAAACTTCGGTTTGGCACGAATCCGAAGTTTACGGTGATGCGTGGGAACTAATCTTTTTCCCCTTTATTAGCAAAATGGCCGCAAGCACAAAGTGTAACATGGGGCAGAGAACTCTGGGAAGAAGAAACGAACACCCTCGATCACACGTGCAGACATGTAAGGCAATCAGTGACTGGCACGCTTATATGATGTCACACCTCTATAAAAACAGACAGCCATTTGCAATCCCATCATTTCACACTGCATGTGCTGTCTCTAGCATCTAGCTGCTTGTACCTAGCTACTGGTCCAAAATGGGTGCCTTTTTTCCAGCTGCCGAGAGTGAGGAACAACTGGGAACAACAGGGAGGAAATACTGTGCAGACAGTTGGCCACTGCATACGTGCCCCATTGTGCATCCTCTGTCATGTCTGATAAGGGGATTTCTGGCAGTCATCGCTCATGCACTACTGCCACGGCTGCTGTGAGGAGATGGGTGGGGTAGGGGGGTAGGAGCAGTAGCAGCTCCCTCAGCAGCAGCTCAAGTCTGGAGTGCTTAATGAGCAGCTTCCTTCACCCGCCTAGTGCGGAGGGTAGCTGCCACCAGCAGAAGCAGCAGGACATGGAGCAGACCCTGCACCAGCATATGGTGGCCTACTTGGACAGCACTGTACCACCCCAGGTAGAGGATACCCTGGACTACTGGGCAGCCAAACTTGATGTGTGGCCACGACTTGCGGAGTTTTCAGAAGACAAGCTGTCCTGCCCGGCCAGTAGTGTGGGGTCAGAGTGGGTGTTCAGTGCGGAGGAGGCCATGGTTACCCCAAGGAGAACCCACTTGTCCGCCCGTAATGTGGAGAGACTGACCTTTGTCAAGATGAATCAGGCGTGGATCGGAAAGGATTTCAACACACCAATGCCTTATGCATCAGATTAGAGAAATGAGTCTGGATTCTAACTACCTGCCTCAGCCACTATTCTGATGCTGCCAATTGCCAGATGCACACATCTTCAGCCAGTTGCTCCATCTGCCTCCCACCAACTTTACCAGGGACTGGAATTGACACCCACCTCCACACTCTGTCATTGTGCCACTTTCTGACCTCCTGCTGCTGCTGCCGGCAGCTCCACACTCATTGTCATTGTGCCACAATGTGGCCTACCATGTTGCTGTCACCACCAGAATTTGTCATTGTGCCACTCTCTGGCATCATGCTGTCGCTTCTGCTGCCACCCACCTACACACACTGTGATTTTTGCCACTCTCTGACCTTCTGCTGCTGCCGCTGCCGACACCTCCACACTCTGTCATTGTGCCACTTTGAGGCCTACCATTTTGCTGCCATCTCCAGAATTTATCAATGAGCCACTCTCTCACCTCCTGCTGCTGCCACTTCCACACTCTGTCATTGTGCCACACTGTGGCCTACTATGTTGCTGCCACCACCAGAATTTGTCATTGTGCCACTCTCTGACTTCATAATGCTGCTGCCGCCACCTCCACACTCTGTTATTTACCACTCTGTGGCCTAAGATGTTGCTGTCACCTCTATATTTTGTCATTAAGCCACTCTGCGGCCTACTCATGCTGCTGCCAACTGACCGCTGTCTCCCTTGAACACCCTGTGATTTCCATAATGCTGTTTTCCCCCTCCATTCTATGACGTTGCCACTATGTTTGGTTTTCCCCTTCATTTCATCTGTCAGAAGGAATGAAAAGCTTCAGGATTGATAGCCAAAAGCAGGAGTGGATACAGAGCACAGAGGACATGCAAATATCCCATTTACTGGTCATCTCTGTTTTGGATCCACTACTGTTTGTTTTTGGCTTTAGCAATACTGATGGATTATTGACCGATTGAAAGCGGACGCTGACGGATGAAAAGGAGGGCAAAATGATCAGTGACGTCAATGGAGAATTACTGCAGACACCCTCTTTACTCTTTTGGGGGGGTTTCTACATGTATCAGCATTTAACAGAACAAGTTCTGTCGTAATCTATGGAATCATCTGATGTCAGTGTAAAAAGAGTGCACACTTTGAAGTTATAGTGGGATCTTGGCCCTTAGATCTGTCCTTTCGAGCTGGCACAAACGTTACCTTGTCAGGCTGCGGTCCCGCTTCACTTATTTGGTCAAGTTGGCCTCTGTAAGTGCCAATGGAATTGAAGAGTGAAGCAGCGAGCAGCGGCCGTCATGTGCGTGTCACACTAAAACACAGCATTGTTTGAAGACCAAACCACACTCCCTATGCATATTTGAGCATGGCACAACGTTCTATAACACCCTACAGGCTCTCTGCAGCCAGGAAATACCTGTTTTTTAACGTGATTCGTCATGATTTGATTCGGGTCAAAACTAACTCAAGGCGAACTCGATTGATGACATTTTTATGTACCGTTCCTGTGCCCATGGTCAGAAATACACTCAGAGGAAAAAAAGTATTTAGTCATGCACAAATTGTGTTCTCCCACTTAAAAAGATAAGAGAGGCCTGTATTTTACATCATAGGCAGACCTCAACTATGAGAAATAAAATGTGAAAACATAGCAGAGAATCACATTGTCTGATTTTTAAAGAAATTATTGGCTAATTATAGTGGAAAATACGTGGTCAATAAGAAAACTTAATCTCAATACTTTGTTATATACACTTTGTTGGCAATGTCAGAGGTTTTCTTTAAGTAAGGTTGGCACACACTGCTGCTGGTATGTTGGCCCATTCCTCCATGCAGATCTCTTCTAGAGCAGTGATGTTTCTGGGCTGTTGCTGGGCAACATGGATTTTAGCTGTACAAAAAAGCAAAATGTTGTGTTTTTCTGTCTGGCAAAACGTGACTTCCAGCATCCAAACTGCTGCTGTGGTTGCATCCATCATACATACTACAAAGTTTTAGGCATTTGTCTAGTAATTAATCCATTAATAAATTGTTACCAATAGAAACTTCAGCACATGGATGCTAAATACTCTAAAACATGTTGTAAGACTGATGTTGTGTTATATACTCTGTCTGAGTGAATAAGGCACATTTCAAGTCAAAGGTTAAGAGTAAAAGAATAACTGGAGGCTACTAATGGATCAGTGGTGTAATGATGTATGATACATTAATGTTAGAGATGAAAAATAAGTCTGTAGGTTAATTCTTACAGCTCACTAGATGGCACCACAGAAAAAGGGAAAGAAAAAAACTGAAAAAATGTAGAAAGCATAAAATAAACTTTATTAGATCAATGAAAACAAATCCATTTAAAAAGACAAGATACAGGCGGTCCCCTACTTAAGAACACTCGACTTATATCCGACCCCTAGTTACAAACGGACCACTGGATATTGGTAATTTATTGTACTTTAGTCCTAGGCTACAATAAACAGCTGTAACAGTTATCACATGTGTCTGTAATGAAGCTTTATTGTTAATCCTGATTCTTATGACAACCCAACATTTTTAAAATCCAATTGTTACAGAGACCAAAAAAGTTCTGGCTGGGATTACAATGATAAAAAATACAGTTCCGACTTACATACAAATTCAACTTAAGAACAAACCTACAGACCCTATCTTGTATGTAAGATGGGTCTGCCTTGGACTGCCTGTACATACAAAAAGTCCACCAATGGTCAAATAACTAAATATACATGTAAATAGATCACAGTAACCTCTATAGAGGTATAGTCCTCAGAACTAGTCAAGATATTTAACATAATATAACTATAACAAGGACAAGAGGACAAGGGACACATACACAGGTGAATACAGACCAATACAGAGGGGGCACTTCTGGACCTTATCCTAATCAACAGACCTGATAGGTTGGGGGGAACCTGGGTAATAGTGATCATAATATTGATTTTGATCATTGATTTTGTATTGCACTTTACTAAAAGGGTTAGTGGTGGGCAACCAACACTCTAAACTTCAGGAGGGCAAATTTTCAGCAACTAAGGGAAGACCTTATAGGCATAAACTGGGCAATGTTCTCAAAGACAAAAGCCCCCCAAAAATGGGAATTTTTCTCATATATTCTAAAAAAGTCCTGTGAGAAACACATACCATATGGGAAAAAGCATAGGATGAACAAGAAAAAGCCTATGTGGCTAACTAGTCTTGTAAGGAAAGCAATAAGCGAGAAAGATAAGGCGTTTAAGGTGCTAAAGTGTGAGGGTAGCTGTGAAGCATTACAGGATTATAGAGAGAAAAAGAAATCCTGTTAAAAGCAGATAAAGGCCGCAAAAATAGAGACTAATCCGAAATTATTTTTCAAGTCTCTAAATGATAAGAAAACAAAAAACGGAGAGTGTGGGCCCTCTTAGGAATAACATGGGGGTCGTGGTGGAAGGAGATGAGAAAGGGCCAGTCTACTGAATGTTGCCTTCTCAACTGTCTTTACGCAGGAAAATCCCCTGGTGGAAGACACGATGAGGATTCTACCATCAACATAGACAAAGGTTCTTTACCTTAAGAGCAGTGAGACTGTGCCGCAGGAGGTTGTTATGGCGGACTCTATGTACATGTTCAAGAGAGGCCTGGATGCCTTTCTGGAGAGAAAAAATATCACAGGTTATGGGGATATTTCATTCTCAATGGTTGGACTTGATGGACTTGCATCTTTTTCTTGCTTTGTATAAGACCCCCACCAAATATGCCCCCACCAAATATGCCCCCCGTAATCCTCTCCCTAGCAGCTTTCTATTGATGCCATTTAAAAAAAAAATTATCCTGTGAAAGTGTGTTTTAATCGATTCGACCTCTTACCAAATAAGAGGTCGGATCCACGTATCTTGTGAGCTGCAGTCGGCCTTATTCATGACGGGGCCGGCCGATACTCCCTCTCCACGCCCCTGTCAGCTAATAATAGCTGGCAGCAGTGCATATATTACGCAATTGCTGCCGGCTCTCTCTGTAGAGGCTGCACCATGCTTTTTAACAGGACTGGCTGGCAGCACCGAAATGACAGCAGCTGCAGCCGCGCCGAATATATAATATCGCAGAGAGCCAGCAGCGATTGCGCAATATATGCGCTGCTGCCGGCTATTCTTACAGGTCCCCACTGACAGGGGCACGGAGGGGGAATGTCGGCCGGCCCCCCCATGACTACCCCATGCTATATTGGGGTATGTCTGATACTCCTTTTTGGAGTTCCTTGCAATACACAAATACGTGTAAACACTTTTTGTAGAACGGATTGCCTCCTTGACAAACAATTGGTTATAAGCACGTCTGGTGGGTTGGCCCAACTGCAGTGCCTTAAGAGAATATGGTAAATAACCGTCCCAGCCATTTTTTGTGATATGGGACTGGTTTTGCACTGTGTCTCTTAGCACCAAGTGATATTCTGCTTGGATCCCCTTAATAAGTCCCTTTTTTGTAATGAATTTATTTATAATATTATTTGTTATATTAATTTACCTGCAGCCCAATCTGCCACAGTTGATGTAACTTTTTAGATTTGATATAATTCACATTTTTTCACCATTTTGTATTAACTTATATCTAAACTATGTACATTGTTATATATAATATGTATTTTATTAAGAGATGTATTAACTAATGTTTAGACAGGAAATGATGTCATCAGGTAGTGGGTGTACATATATGTGCATGTGCACAGTTGTTTGTATGGTTGACAAAGATTCATAGCGAATCGAAACGTTGCAGTTTTTCATGCCTAGGTGAATAAAAGTTTATGACCTTTTTTCATTACTTTGGATGCTGTCACCATTTTCCCTTTTTTCTGATCTTTGGATCCTCTACACCAGGACCCTGGGCTGCGTGCATCTACTTATCCAATAAGTGGTAATCCCATAGGTTGCTGCCTTTTTTCTACTCAAAAAAATAAACATTTACTTGCCTCCGCGGTCCCTTCAGGCATCCCACGCTACTGTCTCCCGGCTGTCTCCGCCCTCTCTTTGACACTGCCATGTCATAGTTTCCGTGTTGGCAGATAACATAGACGTGCATCTTCCGCCCCGGGGAGGTGCTGCGGGGAGAAGAGGACAATGGAGATCAGCGTCGGAGAGTGAATACTAACTTTATTATTTTTTATATATCCGAGTATAAGCCGAGTGGGTCTTTTTCAGCACAAATATTGTGCAGAAAATCTCGTCTTATACTCGAGCATATACGTTATTCTGAATTAGTTACCTAATCTATAGGATTATACCGGTGTTGCAAAATTGAAGCTATTTTTGGAAATTGACATCTGTGCACATGTTTATAATGTTGAAAAGTATAAAAAATCCACTTGTCAGGGTGCAATTTAGGGTACAAGCTACATAATTGCAAAATATGCTTCCTTTCATCCTGGGTAGTGAGAAACAAAGTACCATATGAACACACGCACCCTGTATATGAAACTGAAACTGAACAATAGACGCTGTTCATATATGTCTCTATAACAACTTTTTGATCATTAATTCATTATTTATTGCTGATTTTGAGTTTCCAGTGAGTGATACTGGCCATCACATTATGTACAATGTCATTTTGTGTTTTTACCGGTGAGTAAGACCTCCTACAAACAATTGTGTGCTGCCCATAGAAAAAGGCCAGTATGTCGGTCTAATCCCACAGACTGCACACCAGGTGGGAAGTGCTTACATGATATTTTAGTATAATGCAAGAATTCCTCTGGTGTATGAGCTTTGCAGTCTGTGTGATCAGGCCACCATACAGGCCTCTGCAAAGTAGGGTTTGGCAGGTCATCACTGAGTGTGCCTCTCATGCATACATTTTGGGTAGACTTACTAATTCTGGTGCAAGCACGACTGTCGGCATCGGAGGTCAGTCTCCGGCAAGCACAGCCCGATGTATTAAAGTGGCGCACTGCTGTAAGTAATTAATGGGTAGAAGGAACTAATCAGTCATGCGCCATAAAAATGCCGACATCATCTGGATGTGTGCCAAAATCTTACATGGACTGCGCCTTAATTTTGCTCTCTGACCATTTTTTCCTGACCATATATTGTGCACCAAAATTTGCGCCTAAAAATCCCCACAATATACACATAAATGTGACGGATAATGTGGAAAAGTTAGGTCACGGCCACTTGCGCAAAAAAAGATGGAGGAGTCTGGATAGTAGGAAACATCTGTTCCTTCTGGCGCAAACTCATTATAAATGATCAGCAACATTTCTGCGCTAAAAAAATTAAAGATCCCAGTATTTTTTAGGCGCAGAGAGGATAATACATCTGTCCCATTGTGTGAATGTGAGATTGTTGCAGGTTTGTAGATAAGTGGGTGGATTTCCTATGCTCATTATGTGTATTTTCTTTTTATAGGCTTATCCTTTTATAGTATTTGTATTGAAGGTTAAGTTTTAATGTTGATTGAATAGCTCACATACCATACACATCCATCTACATATTCATTTAGTCTGGCACACATTAATGTACTCTTGTCAGTTTAAGCTCTCCCACATGACATGACTTTCTTATGGAAGTTTCAGAGATTGCTGAAGGAGAAGAATATTCCTCTAAACATAACAGTCAAAGCGTGTTAGAATCAGACAGGGAAGATCCTTTAGCTGTTGTGCAAAGGAAAGCCGCCAATGCTGGCCATTTATGTCACTACAATGTATCAGGATTAAACTATGTCAGCTGTTGCCTGAGTGGCAGTGGAGGGTACAGAGGGAAAATGACTGCCTCAGTGCCTCAGATCTCATGTCCTGTAAGAAAAGTGTACTCAATCTGGTGACTAAATGTCTAAGAGAATAGAATTAATAAAGAATAATGAAAATCCTTATAAGAAGTGACTAGGATAAACAATTTTATATGCATATTTGATTCTATATTGACAGTTATAATTGCTAGATATACTATTGTATTGGTACTAATGCACTTTTGAGCAGGCATTCCTGTCCCCCCAACTTCTCACTTATTACAGCTAGCAATCTTTCACAGCTGAAAGATTGCAGGCTGTGGTGGTTTCTCATGCCACCCAGGACCTATGGCATGATTTTACGCTGTGCAGTTGCCCATAGGATACAACAGAAGGCAGGAGCCTTCAGTATCCATCAGTGCTGGAGGGGGGGGGGGGCTGTATGATGATAAATCATATGATATCATTGTATGATAAATGTCCCCCTATATACCACAGAAGTATTCTCTTTTAACCCGTATGGCAACAGTGGCCCACATTTATTAAAGTGTTTGCACCAGACTTTCTGCCTACTCTATGCACTAGAAAGGATGTGCAAACTGCTTACACATGTATTTATGAAGTGTTTTCCTCAGATTCCCATAAAATCAGAGTTATGAACTTCAAGGGGTCAAGGGATGTGGCCTATTATCATCTGACTAGAGTGACATCATCACAGGTCCTTTAGCCTCTTAACATAAAAAAATCACAGCATGCCTGCATGGACTTCTACTCAGGAGTGAACCAAGCATGTCTGCTTCCCAAGCCGAGCCTTAGAGAGACGCCCCCCCATATATGTAAAACACAGTATCAGGGAGTGTCAGGACCAGATCCATCCTATTGGTTTGGTGTGAAAATAAAGCAATGCTAAATGCATACAGCATTCCGCCATTTAGTATAAGATAGATAAAACGTACCGCCTTCTAGTATAAAATGCATATAGAGTGCCGCCATGTAGTATAAAAAGTATACAGCGTGCCTCCATGTAGTGCCGGACGCAGGACTGTAGCATGAAGCTGGCCGACAGAGGGGCGGGAGCATGGTGCCGGCCGGCGGGCGGCAGGAGCACGGTGCCCCATGGCAGGTGTGCCCTTGCTTCTACTCCTCACCACCCAGGCTGCTGTGATTTCAAGTGATATGATGTGATATGATATTCTGTGATTGCATGAGATATATATTTGGTGTACAGTTTCCTAATGTCAGGAGGCTAAAGGACCTGCAATAATGTCACCATGGTCACATAACATTACTGCTGCATGAAGAGAAAGCATGGGGGGAAGCTACTGGATTCAGCCCGAGAAGGTCACACCCACCTCGACTCGCTATAGACCACCTTGGATACCAGGTAAAATTATGAAGTTGAATATATGGGAATCTGAGGGGAACAATTTTTAGCTAAAAGAAGGTCAGATAGTTACTAGGGCTCTATGGGAACTTTCCATTAACTGTATTTGTGAAAATGTAATGACAGGTTTCAGCATTCTGTATTTGCTATAAATCTATACTATTCTCCAACTGCTTGTGTGATGATCAAGGGAACAATTGCAAACAGCAGTTGGTCAACCACATTAGTGAAACAGGTGGCACTAAAACTAAACAGGGCTCTTTGGAAAGGACTTTGAACTGACATTTTAAGCAGAATAAAGTTTTGTCCATGAAAAGCAAGAGTTTCCCAGCAACACTTCCGAAGCATGCCAAATCACTGGAATCACTGGAATCAGCTGGGATGGCGGCTTTTCCAACCAATGAGCATGCAGGATCAACAGACACAGCTGCAACATCTATAAGCAAATGTGCCACATACCATACAGAACCTGTATATTTCCATGTCATCATGTATCCAGGCTAGAGATGGCCCAACATTGTACTAGCACCCTCTTTCTATTGTACAATTCTCCCCAATAAATGTATCCATTCTTTCTAATCTTGAAATCACTTACCTATACCCGCAGTAGACTCAAACATATAATGTGTCATTCGATTCTAACAACTCTGTATATTTTGTTTTTAAATAAAAGCTAACTGAAGTTTCATCCAATATCATACATTTAATGGAGCAGCTGCTTAGCTAAACTAGTCACCAGTGTCTGAGCGAGCACAGATTACAGTACAACTCAGTTATTGATAACCTGAATGACCGCACTACATTCTGACAATGATAATGGAAAAATTACACTGAGGACTGCATCAAGGGCATTAGATAATAGAAGGATAAGTCTTGGGATAATAAAATGATGATTCTGGCTCACCATGTCTAGGTTGACACCACATTTATAGTATAATAAGGTCATGTTCAAGATCAGAGGTGATAGAAAAATCAATCTATTAAATGCCAGTATATATTTTTGCAAAAGACTATTTATAATCAATACTGAAATGAATGTAACCCTTTTTCACCTATTGGTGTATCCATGTGTAATATCCAATTACTTCCAGCACCAACTTTTATTTCTAATAACTGAATAACTGAATCAGGATAATCCATGTACCATCATGGCCATGGAAGCACTTGCTGCTTGGGATGATTTAATCACTTTTGTAGTAGTCCTACACGCTCTTTACTGCTGCAATTTAACCTCCTCAAGGATGACAATTCTGTGCTATCCATCCTGACAATAAAAAAAAATTAAATTATATGGTACATGAATTAAACTGTGTCATGTATGCAGGGTTACAGTGATAGAGGTACAGTTCAGCACCCATATACATTATTAGGGTTAAGAGTAGAGATGAGCGAACACTAAAATGCTCGGGTACTCGTTATTCGAGACGAACTTTTCCCGATGCTCGAGTGCTCGTCTCGAATAACGAACCCCATTGAAGTCAATGGGAGACTCGAGCATTTTTCAAGGGGACCAAGGCTCTGCACAGGGAAGCTTGGCCAAACACCTGGGAACCTCAGAAAAGGATGGAAACACCACGGAAATGGACAGGAAACAGCAGGGGCAGCATGCATGGATGCCTCTGAGGCTGCATAATCGCACCATTATGCCAAAATTATGGGCAACAGCATGGCCATGACAGAGTGACAGAATGAAGCTAGATAGCATCTAAAACATCCAATAATTGACCCTGACACTATAGGGGACGGCATGCAGAGGCAGCGGACAGCGGCTAGAGAGTGGCATGGCGACATACCCTAAATGGACTCAGGCTTCAAACCATGGTGGCAGAGAGGAACCAAAGGAGGGAGCAAGAAGCGACCAAATAATATCGGTACATGATAAAAGTTTGCCAGTCAGTATATTTGTGGATTACACAGCAGGGTGGCGACAAAGTTAACAACTTTGATGTGGAATCCATGAAAACAACCCAAAATTTGTGCCTGACCACACCTCGTTGATTAAAGGGACGATGTATGGAGGCAGCTATATGGACGACTTTGGAGGTGGAGGCGGTAGGCAATGGAGACAACGTGTGGGGCTGTATGGAGACAATTTAATTGGATAGTGCCTGTATGTGGTCAGTCCCAAAAATTTTTCAAACCAGAGGAGCAGGTAGGTGGCCCTCCCAGAAAAATGGAATAGATTGAGGGCCGTATGTGGCATCCCAAAATTTTCAAACCAGAGGAGCAGGTAGGTGGCCCTCCAGAAAATGGAATAGATTTGAGTGCCTGTATGTGGCAGTCCCAAAAAGTTTTCAAACCAGAGGAGCAGGTAGGTGGCCCTCCAGTAAAATGGAATAGATTGAGTGCTGTATGTGGCAGTCCCAAAAAATTTCAAACCAGAGGAGCAGGTAGGTGGGCCCTCCAGTAAAATGAATAGATGAGTGCCTGTTTGTGGCACTCCCAAAAATTGTTTTTTAAAACAGAGGACCGGGTAGGTGGCCCTCCAGAAAAATGGAATACATTGAGTGCCTGTATGTGGCACTCCCAAAAATTGTTTTTAAAACAGAGGACCGGGTAGGTGGCCCTCCAGAAAAATTAAATGCATAAAGTACCTAGCAAGAGCCAGTGGGCCCTCGTCAAAAAATAGCCAGTTTCCTCTGCTTTACTGATCAAAGAGGAGGAGAGAAGGAGGAAAAATGAGGAGGAGGAGGAGTGGATCAATTATTCAGGTTGAGCTTCCTTCACCTGGTGGAGATTGGAAATTCTGAGAAAATCCAGCCTTTATTCATTTTAATAGCGTCAGCCTGTCAGCGCTGTCAGTCGACAGGCGTGTACGCTTATCGGTGATGATGCCACCAGCTGCACTGAAAACCCGCTCGGACAGAACGCTAGCGGCAGGGCAGGCAAAGAACCTCCAGGCGTACAGCGCCAGTTCGTGCCACATGTCCAGCTTTGAAACCCAGTAGTTGTAGGGAGCTTGTGTGATCATTTAGGACGATGTTAGGTCAGCTACGTACTCCCTCACCATCTTTCTGTAAAGATCAGCCCTACTCTGCGAGACTGGGGACAGGTGACAGTGTCTTGCTGGTCGGGGTGACATAAAAGTGGCAAAAGCCTTGTAAGCGTTACCCTTGCCATCCGTGCTGGACAAGCTGCCTCTGCCGCCTACTCTCCCTCGCTACTTGTCCCGCAGAACTACGCACTCTGCCGCTAGCGCTGTCAGAAGGGAATACTGTTTCAGCTTGTGCACCAGGGCCTGCTGGTATTCATGCATTCTCACACTCCTTTCCTCTGCAGGGATGAGAGTGGAAAGATTTTGCTTGTACCGTGGGTCCAGGAGAGTGAACACCCAGTATCGGTGCGGAATAAATTCTTTGAACGCGAGGGTCACGGGATAGGCAGCCTAGCATGAAATCTGCCATATTATGCGCCAGAGTACCAACGCGTAAGAATTCACTACCCTCACTGGCCTGACTGTCCATTTTCCTCCTCCTCCAACTCCTCCAACTCCTCTTCTTCTGCCCATACACGCTGAACAGTGAAGGACTCAACAATGGTCCCTCTTGTGTCTCGCCAACATTCTCCTCCTCTTCCTCTCATCCTCCTCCCCTCCACTCCTCCGATATGCGCTGAGAACAGACTGAGGGTGCTTTGGCTATCAACAAGGGAATCTTCTTCCCCGTTCTTGTGACGAGCGCAAAGCTTCCGACTTCATGCTGGACCAAGAGTTTTTCAACAGGCCAAGCAGCGGGATGGTGAGGCTGATGATGGCGGCATCGCCACTGACCATCTGTGTTTGACTCCTCAAAGTTACTCAGCACCTGAAGATATCAAATCCACGTCCACTCCTCATTGTAGACTTGAGGAAGCTGACTGACCTGACTACCACTTCTGGTGGAAAGTGACATCTGGCAGTCTACAATCGCTCTGCGCTGCTGGTGTAAACTCTGGATAACATGTGCAGTTGATGAATTCCACCTCGGGGGCACATCGCACACAGTCGGTGAGCGGGCAGTTGGAGGCGGCGCTGCGGCTGCCCTGAGAAGTGGCAGCATCTGGGCTGGACTTCCTGAAATGGCGACAGATGCGGCGCACTTCGTGAGCAAATCAGACAGATTGGGGTATGTCTTGAGGAAACGCTGAACTATCAGATTTAACACAATGGGCCAGGCATGGCACATGTGTCAGTCTGCCGATTGCACGAGCCGCCACCAGGTTCGGCCGTTGTCACACCAACCATGTTCTGGCTTCAGGTTTCAGCGGTGCCAGCCACAGATCAGTCGCGGCCGTGATGCCCTGTAATAGCTCTTGGGCGGTGTGCCTTTATCGCCTAGGTCAGCAGTTTGAGCACCGCCTGCTGTCGCTTAGCGAGGCACACTGCTGCTTGTGCTAGAGCTACCAGACTGATGGCGTCCGTGCCACGGATGGTAGTTTCGGAGGAGGAGGTGGAGGAGGGGTGGGGGAGGAGGAGGAGGCATAGTAGGCCTGAAACACTGGACCGAGGTAGGCCCCGCAATCCTCGGCGTCGGCGTATATGACCAGCCGCAGGGTCAGACTCGCTCCACAGCCTCCACAAGTTAACCCAATGTGCCGTCAGCGAATATATAGTGGCCCCTGCCCGGCAGCACTCGCCACGTGTCCGTGGTCAGGTGGACCTTGTCAGAAACGGCGTTGGTCAGGGCACGGATGATGTTGTCTGACACGTGCTGGTGCAGGGCTGGGACGGCACAACGGGGAAAAGTTAGTGGCGGCTGGGGACGCGAAAATACCGAGGGGCGGCGGCGCCGCGCCATGAGGTTGCGAAAGGCCTCGGTCTCTACTAGCCTATAGGGCAGCATCTCCAGGCTAACAATCTGGAGATGTGCACATTAGGCTTGGGCGTGCGGTGGGTTGCACTATATTTGCGTTTCCGCTCCAGCGTCTGGGGTATGGAGACTGATGCGGTGGATGCTGTGGAGGATCGTGGAGGCGACATGGGTTTTTTGTGGCAGAGGTCCTGGGAGGGGGCTGACTATAGCTGACACAGGGGAAGGAGCAGTGGTGTGCACGGCCGGAGGTGAACGGGCTTTGTTGCCACTGAGTGGGGTGTTTTTAGCATTTCATATGCCTGCGCATACTGGTGGGTATGTTAAGCTAGTAGTGGTGGAACCCCTGCGTGAGCTGGTTTGGCAAATGTTGCACACCACAGTCCGTCGGTCCATCCGGTTGTTTCCTAAAGACCTCCAGATCTGAAGATCTAGCCCCCGCCCAAGAGCCCCTCGCCCGGGAGCTTCACTAGTTGACACATTTGGCGCTGATGTGCACCAGCTCTGGCCCTGCCTCTCCGTCTGGCCCACCACTGCCTCTTCCAACCGTTTCTGGTCGAGGACTCTCCTTCCGTCTCAGAAGCACTGTGTTCAACCGGCCTCTCAACCCAGCTTGGGTCTGTCCCTCCATCATCCTCCGATCCCTCAGTCTGCTCCCCCCTCGGACTTCCTGCCCTGACAACACTTCCCCACTGTCTGACAAACCGTGTCTCCTCATCGTCGGACACCTCTTTACACACTTCCACTACGTCAAGAAGGTCATCATCACCCCACAGACTGTGACTGGTGGAAAACCTGGGCATCGTGGAAAATTGCTCAGCAGCAACCGGGACAAGTGGTGTTTGTGACTGTGGGAAGGGTCCAGGAAAACAGTTCCTCAGAGTATGCCGGTTCTCAAATGCCAAATTTCTGGGGAGGGGCAGACTGGGGGGGAGGAGGCTGAGGTGCAGGAGCTGGAGGAGTGGCGATTTCGGTGACATGGGTGGACTGCGTGGAAGACTGAACTGGTGGACAAATTGCTCGAAGCATTGTCAGCAATCCAACGACATCACCTGTTCGCACTGTCCCTGCCTCAACAGTGCTCTACCACGAGTTCCCAGTAACTTCAGACATGACCTAGGGAGTGTAGCTCTGCGGGCGTTCCCCTGCTCCCTCATAAGCAGGTGGTGTCTCACCCCGCCAGGACCACGGCCTCTGAACCCCTGCAGTAGTTGGACGCCCACGTCCCCGCCCTCAGTCCCTCTACCCCTGGCCTCGTGTGTTAACATTTTGTAAAATGAAGTTAAACTTTTATTTTTTTTAACTTTTTTTTTGTTGTTTTTTTTTTTTTGTGTTTTTTTTTTTTTTTTTTTTTTTTTGTGTTTTTGAGTTTTTTAAAACCCAAACGATGCTATCCTATTGCTATGGCTATTTTCTAGCCAAGTATGATGAAAGCACATACTATGCCAAATGAGATGACACTGAGTTTTAAACAAAATAAACGTAAAAAAAATAAAAAAGGACAAATGCAGACTGTGTCTAATTGAAATCCAACCCCTACTAAATTTTCCCACTTCGGTCTGCTTGGATATGTGCGTCACTAAGCGCAAAACACAGCTGCGGTCGCAAGTCCACTACAAATTGCTCGAGATTGGCTAGTACATGCACTGCAGCAAGTATACAGCCACCACGCAGCATCAACCAGAAATCAAATATAATAGAACCTACTGTAGGCGTAAGTAAGCTGTTTGGATTCTCCTATGGCTATTTTCTAGCCAAAGTATCAAAGCACACTACTATGCAGATAGGATGATGACAGCTGTGTTAGTGCCTAATTGAAATCCAACCCTACCTAAATTTTTCCCACTTCGGTCTTTGCTATGGATATGTGCGTCACTAAGCGCAAAACAACACCGGTCGGTCGCAAGGCTCACTACAAAATTGCTCGAATGGCAGTACATGCACTCAGCAAGTACAGCCACCAGCAGATCAACCGAAAATCAAATATATAGGAACGCTACTGTAGGCGTAAGTAAGCTGTTTGGATTCTCTATGGCTATTTTCTTAGCCAAGGATCAAAGCACACTACTATGCCAGATGAGATGACACTGAGTTTAGTGCCTAATTGAAATCCAAACCCTACTAAATTTTCCCACGTTCGGTCTTTGAGGTGGATATGTGTGCCACTAAGAGCTAAACACAACGGTAGCAAGTCCCCTGCTATTCCTCACCAAAATGGTACAGATGCAAATAAAAAAAAAAAAAAAAGTAGAACGTTATTGTAAGCCCTAAAAGAAGGGCTGTTGGGTTCTTGGAGAATCACTCCTGCCTAACAGTAAGCTTATAGAAACACCCCTAAGGCTTTCCCTGACCAGCCAGCAGCTCTATCCTAGCGGCATCCAACACAGAATGATCCGAGCCAGCGGCAGGGGGGCACGGCTATCTATCCCAGGGTCACCTGATTCTGGCCAGCCAACCACTGCTATCGACGTGTAAGGGTACCACGTCATGCTGGGTGGAGTGCGCAGAGTTCTCCTGGCTTGTGATTGGCTCTGTTTCTGGCCGCCAAAAAGCAAAAACGGCGGGAGTGCCATTTTCTCGAGGAGCGGGCGAAGTATTAGTAATTCGTCCCCGAGCAACGAGCAGTTTCGAGTACGCTAATGCTCGACCGAGCATCAAGCTCGGACGAGCATGTTCGCTCATCTCTAGTTAAGAGTAGAAGTATTGTGCAGTGTCCATATACAGTATGCAGAAAGAGAGTGGTAGTGGTTTGATACTGTATGTGGATATATGCAGGATAGGAGTAGCAATACCAATTCATGTACTGCTATCTATGTGCCCTACTGTATATCTATGTGCCCTAAACTTTTACCCAGAATACCCTTATTAAAATCCACTACTGATTCCCAATTACTGCAGGAGCACTTAGTCTCACTGGTTCTGTAATACGTGCCAAGATGTCCTCTGGTATATGGCACTATGTATGGAATGTAGTGTTGCTTTATAAGTGTTGCAACAAAAGGCTGCAACATTATGGTCCATTGCCGGCATTCACCCTCTGCTCACCTCACAGTTCTTACTAGTTTTTGGAACTATAGATAGCTCTGCCATATGATTGTGTGCACCTGTAACCTATATAAATCATCTTCTCCGTCTGGACAACTTGAACCGTGTGACCTGTCATCTCTAGTCCATGAGGACTTGTTTCTGTGCCTATACCACCTACCTTGTACTTACAAGATTTCTTGTTTCTCCCTTCAGTGCCACATACCTCATTCTACTGTCCTGCACTGGTCAGCCTCCCAAACCGTTGAACTATTTGAGAGGTAGCAAGTTGGTGATATGGTGATTGAAGGTTGAAAACCAAGAGATCACTTAGACAACTCTTTTGAGAGTTACGAGTGGAACCCTGTTGGTGTGTCTGGTGTAGCGACTTGTAAATGTACTTGAATGACCTGGTTTTCAAAATGAGACCTATGAGCTACCCCCTAATATCAAGACGAGTCCTATATTCTTATTTCATCCCATTTGTGTTTAGCACAAATAAGACTTCCACTTCTGCTGAAAGTCTTCTGCTATTCCAACTACTGAAGAGGTTTTAAAATGTGATTTCACTTTAGCAGGGAAACAGAGTTTAATCTTTGCATTTCAAAGTCCGATTTCTGCATCCAGAATCCATAACAATTATTAAGAAATGTTCACAGAATGTTTTACCATAGATAATCTGTTTTGTTGTTCCCTAGCCTATCACAGTTTTCCACATATTCTCAGTACCATAATCCTGTGCTATGTTGTGCATAGTTATTGACTTATGCAAGTTTTTTAATCTCTTGTTTTGCTTTGGGGAAATTCAGTGCAGTATATTCACTCACAATGAAAGTTAATATAAAAGATTTCTTTGTTTCACCGAGTATTGAGGACAATCTTCCATAAAGCACCTGTGTCAAGGCAAGCTGTTCAGCACTTGTAAGTCTCTTCTAATAATCGCATCTTCTACATCAGTTTCTAAGAGAACAACAGGGCTGTGGTGTCATATCATATCAGTTGTTTCTTTTAGTTGTAGACTGAAATACCCTTAGAATTCTTCAGAAAGATATCAAGCACATTAAGTAGCAGTGAATGCAGGGCAGAGGGGGAATTCTTCTTAAAGCATAGGAAACAAAAAATCACATACCTCTAAGCTAAAAAAGGATCTTGATGGAACATATTTAGATTTACAAGGGAAATCCTAGATGCATCATAACTTCGGCAAGACCTTGTAGGCTTAACATTTCTTTTACAATCTATTCCATGGTGCACAATACATTAGGAATTTCTATTCATCTGTATAAATCTAACACTGGTATTTATATGCCTTTATTTGTCCCCCAAGCCTTGTATCTAATTATGCCACATTGTGTTAATGTGCTTAATGTTTGATCTGACCTTTAAGAATGGAATAAAATATATAACATATCTTATGTCATGAAAATCAATCACTAGTAAAATGTGAACACATCCACTGTATTGTTTATTTTATATATATTTTCACAATTTGTGATTCTACTTATGATACTGACGGTAAGATATTTGAACAAAAATATACTCTTGTTAGAAGGTTTTATGGAAACAATTAATGAGCGACATTTCACAACTCTAAAGAAACACAGAAATCAAGAATAGCGGATGCATAATTAGAGACAGCAACATACACCTACCACAAATTACTCTAATAAGAGGCCACAAAGAGTAATCTAATACAATGTGACAGTTAAACACATCAATTTTTAAAAAAATATGTACAAACATATATATTTTATTTATTTATGTGACAATTCATAACAAATTGATAACCATGCAAATACAAGAAACATACACCTGCCATAGATTTATGCTATAACAGGATTTAGTTCCAACAGTGTGATGTCTGGAAATTAGAGATCAAAGTTAGAGGAGCCACTAACGCGGCACACTCCCAAAGACAGCTGATAATTTACAAAGATCAACAAATATGTTAGTGCTCTACTCTATAAAAAGTCCTTGTAAAATGCATCTGAAGAACAATCTCACTAGTCCCTGGTAATTTGAAAATTGAAGAAATACTCTGTAAATTCGCTCCTGTTCCTATGTCCAATTCTGGTTCGACTGGAGACCTCGCTACACTCCCATGCCAGAGGCCAGAAAAAAGAACCTGTCCCGGGAATTTTTAAACAGATCACCAGAGTAAAGAGTAAAATACGTTTTTGTGAGTATATTAAAAAAAAAAATATTTTACGTGTTCCTTATTTGTTACCATACGTGATGGATGACCTCTACATCAAGAAAGGAAATAAATATATACAAATATGAAAAAACTAACAGTGAAAAGATACAATACATTGATATCTTCCATTTAAATAATCCATGTAAGAGCCCTTTGTAAATTGAATAATACAGACTAAAAATGAAAATATTGATGAATTTTGAAGCATGACTAATAAAATAGATTTTCTTCATTGATTTTTTAATATCTTATGAGAAGCACTTAAGCTGCTTATGCTCTGCTTGTCAATAGATGTAGTATTCCTGTGTAACATCAATTCATTAGTAGTGTTAACATTTATGTCTTCGACTACATAGGAAACCATTAATTATCTCATTGATATTTGTATCTTATTATGTCTTGTTGTAATCGCTATCCCCCACTATTTATCAATTATGACTTTACATGAATGTGTCAATTATATCATCAAAACTACAAATAAATTGTACAAAAATCTAAATCAGCATTGAAAGTCAGACACTATCCTGCTTGTCCTTTCTTTTAATTGACTTTCAATATCATTCAAACTCTATGCTGTCAATAATTTAGTTTTTATTTTCGCATTCTGACATTAATGTACATAAATTCCTTCCGGTTGTAAAACTTTTTTTCTATTTCACTTCTTTTCCAGTCTTTCCTATTCCAATATTGAGAGCTGTCTAGCACTGGGAAAAAAACATAATTAACAAATTTAATCAAGATATTAAAAACTAAAGCATCTCATACGCCTTAATTTATGCTGTGAGATGCACTTATGCACACAGAGAGACATTTATCAGAACACCATTTATTGTAATGTACATTGCAATGCCTAGTGAACCAACCACCAGGCATAGCGATTACATTCCTCTTTACTCCACCTCCACGGAAAGTGGGCACAACCAACAACAATAGTTTGCACCTATTCAAGCCTGAATGGCTGAAGCCACAGTGACACATGAGTATCAAAAACATATCTAGTCCAAAGTGGCAAAAATAAAATAATGCTACTTCTTCATTCCAAAAACAATAAAAAAAATAGTCAGAGCAATTGTGTGGGTGCTGAACCACGCGTTTCGAATATTTCCTCTATTATGTTTCACCCTGCTTTTTGCTTTACAACACCATGCAAAAGCAACATTAGACAAATTAGGCCTAAACCTGATGACTCTTTATATGTATTTTTATTTTTCAGGATACTCTATCTCCTGCTACAGCTTGCAGCATGCAGCCATTATTTTTCTCTCTTGCACCTGAATTTATGAAGTATCAGAGCCACGATATTGGTGTTTTCTGACACTCTCGACTTGTTCTATTTTTGGGTACAAAATTTTGGCTCTACTTTTGGATCCATCAGTTTTATGGCCCTTTCATTTTTCCTACACATTTTTGGAGCTTTTTGTGGTGCAAAAATAGCTCAGCTACAAGCTGGACTAGGGAGTTCTAAACCTTTCAGCAATTCACCAATTCATTAATCCCTTGCACCACAAACTTATATCCCACTGAAAAATATTGAATGTTTCTAGTCCCATGCTCCACCAAAAATAATAACTACCCCTTTAAGTGTTTGTGCCCACATTCCACCTATTTTTGGCTGTAGGGGGTGTGGATTTGATCACATCTAAACTTCTAGTGAAGGTTGGTGGTGACACTGGCCCGAGCTTCAGAAAGAGGTAAGTATATATTTTTTTTCTATTTTCACCCTACCTAGGGCCATTAAAAAATGTTTCCATAATAGACAGCCCTTCTAAGCCAAAGAACCACATTCTTGATACTTGAAACTTGAGATTCTCATCTTCACAATGACTCCAGAAGCCGGACTTTTGTGCCTGAAATACTCCACATTAAGCCTTCAAAAGAGTTTCATCACAAGCAAAAAATTACTCTTCTCAGCTCATTTGCACGTGCCTTTGGAGGGGATTTTTGCAGGAGGAGATTTAACATAAAAATTGGAATAAGAAAAAAAAAGATTATTTCTTTTTCTACCAGAGGTTAATTACTGGTAATTTAATAAGAAAAAAGCTGGTAACAGGTTCCTTTTAGGACTGAAAATAAATAGATTTAGAGACTGTTTTCAGTAAAATGTCCTTTATGCGAAAAGATGATATTTGGATCTCAGGAAGAAAAAATGGAGACCTGTAATTGAAATTTTCTACATTTTAAGTGCCATATTTGATATTTATATGCTTTTATTAAAATAATTAGTACTTTTGTTATTTTTTATGAATAACTCTTCATACAAATGCAATTTACAAGAAAATAAGATTTTTCTTGTCAATTGAACAAACGCCATAAAGAAATTAGGGTCAATTCATTTCTGGTTCAAGTGGACTCTGTCAACTGATGAATCTGCAACTTCAGATCATAAAAAAGTGCTTTACGCAGCATCCCACTGTCACCGCGCTGTAAACCACTGGAAGGATTTGTTTAGCATAGTGACAAAGGCTTATCTAAGTTGTTGAGTCTTCCAAAATCTGGTCCAGCTGGCTATATCAGCGCTTTTGATCACCCAGAGCAATTGTGTGGGTGCTGAACCACGCGTTTCGAATATTTCCTCTTTCTGTCTGGTGCAGTTAATAGATTTGTCTCTAATTTCAAACCTTTCGGTGCAGGGTAAAATTCATCACGTAGTGGTTTTGAGTTTGCACTTTATTTGATTTAGTCAATGGTTGTTCTGCAGATGTTTGCATGGTATCTATCTATCTTTATTTTGTACCTAAAAAGTTGCAAATAAAATGCAAAAACTCACCTCCTTTAAGCCTCTTTTGTTACTGGAAACAAAGGTCACTTCCCAAATTAAAAATAAACTGTTTTTATATTTTAAGAATTTTTTTCATGTTACAATGTCATCATCTTACTATTAAAGTGGCCTCAAGTAACTTCTTCATCATTTTCTATAGGATCTTTTTGAAAGGGAGTATTGTCAATCTTAATGTGCATATATAAAAAGTTATCAGACTTAATTTCCTATACATTATGATAAAAAAAAAGGAAAGGACAGAAGAAAAAGGCAAAAACTCAATGAAACTATATACAATATGTGAAAAATAATTATGATTATATAAAACTTACTGTATATACTCAAGTATAAACCGACCCGATTATAAGCCGAGGTACCTAATTTTACCACAAAAAAATGGAAAAACCTATTGACTCAAGTATAAGCTTGGGTGGGAAGTATAAGAGGGTGGGAAATGCATTGGTCACAGCCTCCCCCAGTATAGAGCCTGCCAGCCCCTGCCACCCCAGTATATAGCCTGCCAGCCCCTGCCACATTATGCAGGCAGCCCCCTGCCCCGTCATTGGGATACACTAGACATATTGCTGGTGGCTTAAGAATAAGGATTTGTGTATGCACCATTGATAGGTTCCATTATCCGCTTTTTCAATTTGTGTAAAGTACAACCAACGTACTGAATGTTACAAATGTTGCAAGGGTCCAAATATGTAATGTGAGTGGTATTGCAATTTATGTATCTATTTATAGAGAGTTGAGATAAGTTAGAACAGGAATGAAAAGTAATACCTTTGTGTATGTATCTACACATGCCACACCTGTTTTCACTACAGGGAAAATTACCTTTGTGTTGCAACCAGGTGTGAACAGGGGCAGAGTCAGACAAGGATACATTAGCGGATAATTTGCTCCCCAAAGTAGTGGCACGTTTGGCTACAAATTTGCAATCGTTATGTAAAATTTGTGCAGTGATGGTGTACTGTTTCAAAATGGGCAAGCAATTATGTATAATGGAAACAATTTTGTTGAAATCAGTGCTGTAAGAAGTACTAAATACAATAGACTTATGAGACATGTCTAGAGTTGTAGGCGAATTATGGGATGTACTAGGAAGGTCAGTTTTACCAAATAGATGTTCCTTGCGTCATCTACAACACACTATAGATTTAGCTGTATGTAGTAAGGGTTTGTGTTAGCCTCTGTTCAATAATCTGCAATCTATCGGTGGTGAGAGTCTGAGTGGAACTACAAGAATGAGTAGCACTAATATATTCGCCAATAGGTAGGTTTTTGGTGACATGTTTATTGTGACAGCTAGATGCATGCAAAGTAGAGTTACCTGCTGAATGTTTTCAGTATAGTGAAGTATCAATTTGATGTGTAGATGTATTGCCGGTGAGCAACACATCAAGAAAGGGTAATTTAGAAGTGTTAAACTCAAAAGTAAAACAGAGATTACAGTGGTTACTGCTGAGATATTCAATGAAGGGAGGGACACTGGTGACTGGACCTTGCCAAATAAGCAGGCAGTCATCAATATAAATATATCTCCCGTACCATTTGATGTAAGTATGGTTAATATCATTGAGGAGATAAAGTTCCTCCCACCAAGCCATGTAAAGGTTGGCAAGGGAGTGAGAGAACCTGGATCCCATGGGACAACCACATAATTGTATGTAGTACTGTTGATCAAAGTAAAAAAAAAAGAAGATGACATCACAGTTGCTATATTTCCACTGAAACCCAAGAGTGGTTAGTACACCATGGAAAAAGTTTAACAATTGTTTACTGTCTTGTATGTAGCCCGGAATGTGGTAAACAAAAGGTTGGAGCCAGGATGTTAGGAAAACTTACGTCTGGAATACTGATCGCCAAACTAACACACAGTCTGAATGCAGGCTGACAGAGCAGAGCAAGAGGGCGAACTAACCCTGAGCTGTACCAACTAGACCCTACCAAGGCAGAAACCCCCTTGAAGGTAGGGAGCCTCTGCCGCAGGAACCTCCTATCTACCCTGCAAGGCCCTGCGAGGTGAGAGGGACCCAAATAGGTCTGTCAGCCGCAGTGAGGTGGTACAGACAGAAAACTGCAATGTGGGAGTTAGGACAGTATTCAGACAGGGGGAAAAAACAGGACGAACAAGGATGAAACAAGCGGGGTTCAAGACAGCATAAAAAACCAAGGCAGACACGAGGAAAGAGAACTAAAGAAGTAAAGACACTGAACATAGAAAAGTTAGCAAAACCGCCGGGGAACACCAGAGGGTACGTCAAGGTCAAACCACAAAACTAGGGAGCGCAACCTAACTGGTGAATACACTACAAAGGTGAAGCAAACAATGCTTCAGGAGACCAGGAATCCAGCTAGGCTTGTAAGTTCCAGTAGGACAAACGCTAGCACAGGTGGAAGGTCCAGATCCAATTTATGCAGCCTGAGATCCACCCCAGAATCCCATAGGAGCAGGAATCTAGGCTGATTCAGAAGACGGACAGCTAAGATTTCCCTAAAGCACACGCGTCCTGGATGCCCGCTGCCCCACGCGTGCAGCAGGATTAACTCGTTGCGGACCAGGGGCGGAGCCAGCGCGGAGACGCGCAGAAACTCGGGGAGGACCGCTAGCATTGTCAGCATGGAGGGTGGAACATAAAAGTTGCATGTAAAGAGGCATCATGAGTGTTAGAAAATGTTTTAGTGTATAAAAACTGCGAAGGACGCAGGACAACAACTAGTATACCACCATTTTCCTTTTAGACTGCCTGAGGACATAATGTAGCTAGAGACCATCGCAATAAAAATGTACATAAAAACCAATATTTTCCATCCACGACTGTATTCAACCAAAATTTCCCTGGGACACCTGGCGTTCACTCACATGCTAGAAGATAGAGTGACTTGCGGAAATGGTGAGACTGTGTAACTTTCCCTTTGCTCTAACCTTTTGTTAGCCGCATTCCGCAGGGCTCGCTACAAGACAGTAAACACTGGAGTTCGTTTAAAACTTTTCCGTGTGCTGCCACAAACAACTCCTTGCGAGTGTTCAGTGGAAAATATAGCAACTGTGATTGTCATCTTCTTTTTTTATTTACTTTGATCAAAGCAGATCACTACGATAATAGTGGCGTTAAGTAGACCGTTGCTCGGATCAGAAGGTTGTCTCTCACGTCCCTTGACCAACCTTAACATGGCTGGGGGGAGGCAACTTTATCTCTTTCTCAGCTGAAATTAACGCACATACTTACATCAAATGGTACAGGAGGGAAAAAGATTACATTGATGACTGCTGCTTATTTGGACTAACGGGTCCAGTACCGTGTCCATCCGCTGTCATATGAAATTCATAGCCAGTAAACACTTGTAATCTCGTTTTATCTTTAGAGGTTTAACCACTTTGTTACATTAAATACCTTTCTTGATGTGTTGCATCATCACCGGACAATACATTCTATACATCAAATTGCATACTTCCAATATACATGAAAACATTCGCAGGATAACTCTACTTTGCTATGCATCCAGCATGTCACAATAAAACATGTCACCAAAAACCTACCTATTGCTAAATATATATTAGTCGCCTCTCTTGTTAGTTCACTCAGTACCTCTCACCACTAGAATAAGATGTAGACAGATTATTGACAGAGGGCTAAACAAACCCTGTATACATACAAGACTAAATCTTAGTTGTGTATGTAGAGTGACGCAAGGAACATCGATTGGTTAAAAACTGACACTTCCATACTGACCAATAATTCGCTCACACTCTAGACATTGTCTCATTAAGTCATTGTATTAGATACTTATCTAAGCCTGATTTCAACAAAATCTGTTCCTCAGTAATACATAATTGCTTGCCATTTGAAACAGTACCCATCCCGCCATATTTTTACACTAAGATTGCAATGTTGTAGCACAAACGTTGGCCACTAATTTGGGCAGCAAAATAACCGCTAAGTATCCTGTCGGACTCTGCCCCTGTTCACACCTGGTTGCAACACAAGGGTAATTTTCCACTGGTGGTGTGAAAACAGGGTGTGGCATGTGAGATACATACAAAAGGTATTAATTTTCATTCCGTTTCTAACTTTCTAACTGCTATAAATAGATACATAACATTGAACTCATACCATAGGTTACATATTTGATCCTTTGCAATATTTAACCTTCAGTACTGTGGGTGACTATACACCAGACATTGAAAAACAGCGGACTAGACTGACCCATTCATACACAAACCACTAATTCTTTAGCACAGAAAAATGTTTAGTTGAAATCTACACATTTTGGTGGAAAAGCCATTCTGCTTTCTTTATTCTATGATTGCACAAGTAAGACAAGGGTTAATTGTTCAATGACTTTTTATCCATTGGGTTTGCTGGATCAATGCACACTCACAATAGTTCCCCTCATGGTTTTTAAACTACAAAACAGATTTACTCATTTTATAGGTAGAGCATTTAGATTCATTATATTTTTCATATATCTGATATATGCCGATATATATATGTTGTAGTATAAGCCGAGCTCAAGCTATACACACAAAATGGGAGAAAAAATTTGATTGTATATAAGCCAGAGGGGTTGGAAATGCATTGATCCCAAGCTTCACCTGCCAGTAATCAGCCAGCCAGTGCATGACGCCCAGCATACAATCTGCAACCATGCGACCCCCAGTAAACAGCCTGCAGCCCCTGTCCCCCTGGGTATACACCCTGCCCCAGCTATACAGCCTACCCCGGACCCAGTCACCCTTGCCCCCCAGTATACACGCCGCAACTGCCCCCCAAATATAAGCCAACTGTCCTCCAGTGATACAGCCTACGCAAGCCCTGTCCTAGTATATCAGGCCGCAGCCCACCTTCCACCTAGTTTTACAGCAGCAGCCTTGTCCCTTGTATACAGCCACAGCCCCCTGTTCCAACCAAGCCCCTCAGTATACAGCCTGCCAGTCCTGCCCGCCCCAAGATTACCGCCTGCCCCAGTAGTACACCGCCAGGTCCTCGTCCTCAGAAAGTATACACGCCCATTGCCCATATCCCCCTGCGCCCCTGCCCCCGATACAGCCTGCCAGTCCCGTGCCACACAGATTACAGCCCGCCCACCCGTCCCTAGGATACGCGGCAGCAGCCCCTGTCCTAGGTATAAGCCTTTTGCCAGCCCCCACGATACACACCCGGCACAGCTATATAGAAAAGAGAAAAGTGTGTACTCCAACTTGGACCCCACCCCAGGCGGAGCTCCTCCTCTGTCAACACCACTGTTCCGGTCCACTCTCTCCGTGCGGTCGCTGATGACGCTCTAGTCAGAAGCGTCAGCGCAGTCCGCGGGTTCTAGGTTGTGCCCAGCGCTTGTCTGCCCCACCACACGACTGTGGATGGTCATCGAAAAGAGTCCGCTCTAGTAGTCCACAGCATCGAGTGCACAGCACCGCACAGAGAAGAGGAAGACGCAACAGACGGCGCGGCAGAAGAGGAACCTCCGGGGGGGAGGGAGGAAGGGAGGGGTGAGGAAAGCGTACGGCGTACCGGTTTTTTTATAATCCACACTACAAGACAAGCCGAAGTTAAGTGCTAGGGTAGGTTTTTCAGCACATTTTTGTCCACTCCCCTTGCTAAAACGTTCTGTAATACTCACGGTATATGTAGTTAGTTCTTAGATGTAGTTTTTTCCGTTTCTTCCTTCCACCTCTTTTCACGGGTAGATTAATTGCTAGCTTATCAGCTTACATAAAGTTTTGTATATATTTTGTACTTTTATGCTAAATGATTAGAAGTTGAATAAAATGAATGTAAAGAAAATAGAATATGCTGAGAAAACTTACTACTGCACCAGTAACGTTTTTTTAATCTGTTATTTTCTCAATATCTTCTGATTTTATAATACTAGGAAGCATTTTGATACATTTGTATGGATCCATTAACAAACTATGCTGATTACTATTGCAAATGGTTTCATTTCAAACATAGTCGATGTTTCTTTCTAAGTGGTAGTTTTTTTTTTTCTTTGAAACTCCTTGATGTCCAGGTTTCATTGCCTCATTCCATAGAGCATAACCCCACTCCCATTGCTCATTAATTGACTCCAATAAACGCAAATTGATGGAGGAGTAGGATAAGTCATGTCTCAATAGGCCATTTGCAGTGTGTTTTAGTTCAAGTTATCATGACAATGTCAGGGAAAACAGATAAAATCCGCCTCTCAGACGTCACACTGCATACTTGCAGGGTAATCAAAAGGCGATGAGTAGCCAGCGGGACAGATTCAGATTTAAGAGAGGATCAACAACCTTTTAGATAAGCCTTTTTCACTATGCTTAAACAAATCCTTCCAGTGAGTTTTACAGCGCATCGTGCTACAGGGTGGGAGGCATGCGTAAAGCACTATATTTGTTATGATCTGAAGTTGACAGATTAATCAGTTGAAGAGTCTCCACTTGAACCAGAAATGAATTGACCTAATTTCTTATGGCGTCTTGTTCTCATTGACACAAGGAGAAAAATCTTATTTTATGTAAATGTGCATTTTTGTATGAAGAGGTTATCATATAAAAATAACAAAAAGGTGACGTATGTTATTTTAATAAAAAGCATATAATATATAAATATGGCACTTAAAGGATTAAGAAAATCACTAGCAAATTCATTTTAGTACTCCATTTTTTTTTGCTGAGATCCAAATATCATCTTTCGCGATATAAAGGACAATTGTATGCAAACAAGTCTCTAAACTATTTGTATTTTCAGGTCCACAAGGAACCTGTTACAGCTTTTTCTTTATCAGTATAACCTCAGCCCATCTGTAATTTACCAGTAATCCAAACTCTGGGTCGGCACGGGAGGCGTGACGAGTCGAGACAACCCACCCGCGTTTCCACTCATCTTTCCTTAGAAATTTTTTTATTTCGTAGTTGACATCGACTGAATATGGTGTTTACGAACTCTAGAGGAAAGGGAAATGAAGAGGTAAGGCTGTAATGTATCGGTAACGAGCTCCGTCCATATTATAAACACCTGAGAGACACGAAAACACGGAGGAAATGGGGACGCACAGGAGAGAGCCCAAACAGAAACCAAGGGGTCGAATGGTCAACCTTTGTGTACCATGAGCTATGAGAAGGCGGAGTTAGAGTCAATTCGAAGGTAATACGGTTTTCTCTGCGCAAATGTATGTTTCGGAGTCGGCCTTGTGATGAAACCCTTTTGAAGGCCTGAGATGTGGCCAGTCTTTCAGGCGTACCAAAAGTCTAGGGCTCTCTGCAGTAAGTCATTGTGAAAAGGCTGGAGAAATCTCAAGTTTGTACCAGAAGTGGAATGCACAGATGTTGGAAAAGGTTGCTGTTGGAGGCGGGCTTTCTTGTAGAGGGGAGCCGATACTGAGGTATATATATGCGAAACCTTTGTCAACGGCCCATATGGTCGGGGTGAAAATAGAAAAAATAAAAAATACGTTAGATATTACCTACTTTCTGAGAGCTAGCAGCCAGGTGGTACACCACCAGCAATAGCTTCACTTAGAAGCAGCAGATTTAGTATGTGCATCAAATCCCACAGTCGCACACGGCTAGGCAGCCACCACTAAATAACGCAGGTGGGGAATTGTAAAGGGCAGCCGAGGAACAATGCCTGGATTGATTAAGAGGGATAGTAGGGCGTAGCCCTTATATTATTTGCGTAAGGATGAGATGGGGAGATGAGACCCTGAGAAAATCCAAAGGCTTTTTGTCCAGTGGGGGATTGGAGTATAAGTTGGTGGCTGCAAGGGGCTTTATTAATGAATTGAGTTGAATTGCAACGCGTAGACCGGTTAATAGCACATTCCTAGGTGCGCAGCCGCTTGTAGCTGAGCTATTTTTGCCACAAACCAACAAAAATGCGTCTCACCAAAAAGTGTGTAGGCCAAAAAGTGGAAAGGGCCGCACAAAAGTAGATTGAGGAGTCCCCAACAGTAGAGCCAAACAACAATAATTTTGTAACCCAAAAATAGAACAAAGTCGATGGAAGTATGGATCACAGAGAAACTGAAATACAGCGCAATGGCAAGAAAAACACCAAATATGTGGCTATGCTACTTCATTAAATGCAAGGTGCAAGAGCGAGGAAAAATAAGGCTGCATGCCTGCAAGCTGCTGAGCCTGTAGCAGGGGATAGAGTATCTGAAAAAATTAAAAATAATATAAAGAGTCATCAGGTTTAGGCCTAATGTGTTCTAATGATGCTTGTTGATGGATGTTGTAAAGCAAAAGCCGGTGAAACATGAAATTGAGACGATAACCACTAGAGGAAAACAATTCGAAACGCGGGTGGGTACAGCACCCAAGCACAATTGCTCTGGGTGCTGATCAAAAGCAGGTCTGGATATTTGAGTATAGCCAGGCTGGACCAGATTGTGGGAAGACCAGGCTCAACAACTTAGCATAGGATAGAAACGCCATTTGTCCCTATGCCTAAACTCTAAACAAATCATTTCCAGTGGTGTTACAGCGCACTTGGTGGTGTTGTACTGGTGGACATTGACAGTGGGAGTGCTGCGTTTCCTGTCAAGCACTTTTTTTATGATCTGAAGTGCAGAAGATTCATCAGTTGAAGAGGTCCACTTGCAACCAGGAAAGAGATTGACAGCAATGTGAGATAAAGTATTTTTTTAATTTAGTAACAGGATTGGACGGAAGAGAACGATCTGTGGTTTTATCAGATAACAAATTGTTGACTTCTCTGGCATATAAGCATTTATCCAAACCCTTATAGAGCCGCCTTTGTTGGCAGCTCTAATGATGATGTGAGAATTTTTTCAAGGCCCGTTGTTGTTTTAAGGATAATTTGGAGGTAGTTGAAAAAGAACATGCGTTTTCTGTATACAGATGCCTTAGATCGTTTATAACTGCAGCTTGAAAATTGTCCATGTATGCGGTACAGGCATTAACAGGATGAAAATCTAGATTAACATTTTTTATATTTTTAGAGATTTGCAGGATAGGATTTTTTCAGCTTGTAAAGATACAAGTTGCAACATAGTAAGCTGGTCTGCAAAGGTATTCTGCAGGGGGAAAAACAGCAGATGCTGCAATATTAGTATGGGAAACCAAAGGAACAGTTGTCTCAGTATAATTATCTGCATTGTAAAAATGACACACCAGTGATGAGACAGATGAATTTGTTCACGTCTTTGATTATGTTACATAGGTTAAAATTGCAGGAGGGAAGAAAATTTAGTCCCTTGGACAACAAGGACAATTCATCTTGTGTAAGTATTGTTGCAGACAAATTCACAATGGGGGAGATTTATCATTAAGCCGGATTTTGAGTAGTTGTCTATGTGTTAGACTGGCAGCTTTCCAGTGTATGTGTAGTGTTAAACACCTTCTGCAGATGTGTGTGCTCTATGCGAATAGACTGCACTAGTCGCACGTATGTTTAACATCTGCTAAATTTCTGCCTTTTTGCGATGTTTTTGCACAGGAAACATCCCAAAAACAGATACCCGAAACATAAAATTGCGCAAAAACTTTCCCCTGTAGTAGCAATGGACCTCGGACACCACCTCCTATGTGGTGTAGTTTTGCGATTAAATTTGCGTTCTTTTGAAAATTCTCAGTTGATAAATGTGGGGTTTGCACGCTGTTGCACACTTAGCTGTGTATTTTTACCGCCATTGCGTGACTTTTGAGTTGTTGCCTTTTTTTCTCGCTACAAAAAACCCGCAAAAACTATTTTTGCACAAAGATTTGCGACAATTAGACGCCAAGAAGCTGCATAGGACAAATGATATATCTTTCCCACTGTATTGTTGTGTCTCATGTATCTTTTTGTTTTTGTGTTTTCGGCCACCTCTTCTGTATGTCTTAGTAATTTTTGTTGTGTGTAGATTTCCTGTTTTTTGAGACTTTTTTTAGTTGGAGTGTGGTTAGTAATGGTTTTGCCATGTTGAGTGAGTTGATCTGGTTTCCGAATCAAACATATCAGAACCTGTACCTGTCTCAAATTCAGAAGAAGAGAATGTTACTTTAGGTTTTTTGAGAATGGATCTTGGTCTTGTTCTATCATATTTTATTCTCCAGGTATAGACAGAGTTATTTTTGTAATCCTTAGTGTCTCTGATGAATTTGTTTTTTTAAGTCTCCATAATTTGTTGTTCTAAATTGAGTTTAAGCTTCTCTTCAAAAGACGCTAGTTCTGCACTTGTGGAAATAGACATTAATTTGCTACGGGTATCATTGATTGCAAGTTGAAGTTCTGACATTTTGGTTTCTTCAGTCATATTAATTTTATGAGTTGTAGTGAACATTCAGACAGAATAGTGTTCCATTTCTTAGAAATTCGTCTCCATACAGCGTGGTTGGTAATTTAATAAGTCAGAGACCTCGAGGAATCATGTCTTAAGTGCGGCTCTGTAGTAGTTTTAGATAAATGCTTATATGCCAAGAGAAGTCAACAATTTGTTATCTGATAATACTATGTATCGTTCTCTTCCATCCAATCCCGTTACTAAATTTAAAAATACTTCATCTCACATTGTTGATGAAGGCATCAGTTTAGGCATGTTTGTAGACTGTAAACAACTTATACCCGATTTTCCTTTAAATGCCATAATATATGCAGCACCAAAAATGCATAAACAAATTTTGCCTCCATCTTTTAGATCAATAATTTCCGGAACTGGTTCACTCACAGAGAGCTTGGGAAATTGGCTAGATTCCTTGCTCCAACCTTTAGTTTGCTGCACTCTGGGCTACATACAAGTCAGTAAACAATTGTTAAAAACTTTTTATGATTTTCCGTGGTATACTAACAACTCTTGGGTTTCAGTGGATGTTTCCTCGCTGTATACTTGTATTCCTCATGATTTATCTTTGCAAGCTGTCACTCATCATCATCTCAGAAAATATAGCAACTATGATGACATATTATGTGAATTCATAATTTTTATTGCAAAGTAACTTTTTTCCTTTGATCAACAGTTCTTACAGACAATTATGTGGATGTCCCATGGGATCCAGGTTCTCTCTCTCCCTTGCCAACCTTTACATGGCCTGGTGGGAGGAACTTTATTTCCTCAATGATATCAACCTGTTCCATACTTACATCAAATGGTACGGGAGGTACATTGATGACTGCCTGCTTATTTGGCAATGTCCAGTCACCATTGTCCCTCCCTTCATTGAATATCTCAACAGTAACCACTGTAATCTCCGTTTTACTTTAGAGTTTAACACTTTTGTTTAACATTAAATTACCCTTTCTTGATGTGTTGCTCACCGGCAATACATCTATACATCAAATTGATACTTCATTATACAGAAAACCTTCAGCAGGTAACTCTACTTTGCATGCATCCAGCTGTCACAATAAACATGTCACCAAAAACCTACCTATTGGCAAATATATTAGTGCTCTTGTAGTTCCACTCAGACTCTCACCACCGAATACAGATGCATAGATTGCAGATTATTGAACAGAGGCTAACACAAACCCTTACTACATACAGCTAAATCTATAGTGTATTGTAGATGACGCAAGGAACATCTATTTGGTAAAACTGACCTTCCTACTGAATCCCATAATTCGCCTACAACTCTAGACATGTCTCATAAGTCTATTGTATTTAGTACTTCTTACAGCACTGATTTCAACAAAATTGTTCCCATTATACATAATTGCTTGCCCATTTTGAAACCGTACACCATCACCGCACATATTTTACACAACGATTGCAAATTTGTAGCCAAACGTGGCACTAATTTGGGCAGCAAATTAACCGCTAATGTATCCTTGTCTGACTCTGCCCCTGTTCACACCTGGTTGCAACACAAGGGTAATTTTCCCTGTGGTGAAAACAGGTGTGGCATGTGTAGATACATACACAAAGGTATTACTTTTCATTCCCGTTCTAACTTTTCTCAACTCTCTATAAATAGATACATAAATTGGAATACCACTCATGTTACATATTTGATCCTTTGCAATATTTGTAACATTCAGTACGTTGGTTGACTATACACAAATTGAAAAAGCGGATAATGGAACCTATCAATGGTCCTAATTCTTAGGCGACCAGCAATATGTCTAGTGTATCCAAACATGTACGACGCAGGGGGGCTGCCTGCATAATGTGGGCAGGGGCCTGGCAGGCTATATCTAGGGGGTGGCAGGGGCTAGGCATCTTATATACTCGGGGGGAAGGCGTGGACCAATGAGCATTTCCCACCCTCTTACTAGAACTTCCCCCCCAGCTTATCTAGAGTCAATAGGTTTCCGATTTTGTTTTGTGGTAAAAATTAAGGCACCGTCGGCTTATATCGGGTCGGTTTAAATCGGTAAGTTTTATAATATCTAATTATTTTTCACATATTGTTATATAGTTTTCATTGAGTTTTTTTTGCCTTTTTCTTCTGTCCTTGTCCTTTTTTTTTATCATAATGTAAAGGAACTTAAAGTCTGATAACTTTTTTTATATAGCATAAACATTAAGATTGACCAATACTCCCTTTCAAAAGAGTCCTATAGAAAATGATGAAAGAAGTTACGTTGATGCCCACTCTTAATAGTAAGATATGAGATTTTATATTTTAACGAATTTTTTCATGTTACCAAACTAGTTTATTTGAATTTGGAGTGACCTTTTGTTTCGGCAGTACAAAAAATTTGCTTAAAGCAGGTGAGTTTTTTGCATTTTAATTTGCAACTTTTTAGGTACAAAAATAAAGATAGATAGATACCATGCACACCATGGCAGAAAACTCATTGACAATCAAATAAAGTAGCAGACGTCAAAACAACCCCACTGATGACATTTTACCCCTGGTCAAGCCGAAAACGGTTTGAAATTAGGACAAATCTAATTATGCACGTCAGACAGAAAACTAATGCAAACACTTTAATAAATTGGAAATACCGTTCATTTCGAAGCAGGCATACTTCCAACTTTTGTTACCTGAGGTCTTGTGGCAGGGAACCAGATTGGCAACTTCATAAGGTTAACAATAATCGTAAAGCACTTTGGGCATGTCCTAGTTGTACCAGTACAAGTAAGTACCGTATTTTTATTGGCCTATAGTCACAACAAAAAATCATTTAATTTTCCTCAGAAATCAGAGGTCCGTCGCGCCTTATATATACTGAAAAAACTTAACAGAAATGGTTACTACCGACATATACTGACATTTACTAGTGTTTATAGCTCCAACTCGGCAGAAATTTCCTGCACCTTCCCACAAGGTCATAGCAGGTCCCCCAGCGCCTGAAGTGCCCTGGCAACACACTACACATTTGCCCATTCCTGTCCTCTCCCCTATCAGCAAGAAGTGGAGGCTGCCATAGTGCCCGACATCTGAGGCAATCAGTCATCATCACATCGGTAACACAATCCCCCATACCCTGACAGCCCTGTAACAGGGAGTGGATAGAGAAGGAGGCCAACAGGAACCCCACAGGAATAACCTTACAGCCTGGCTAAGGAGGGAAGGAGAAGGGGCATAGGAGACCGCTTTAACCCCGTGCTGCATCCCCCCTGCATTAACCCGCTAACGCCCCGAGCCCATACCGTCTGAGATCGAGAGTCTCCTCTGCAACCCTGAAGACAAGTTTGCCCCTCCCTGGGAAGTGAGCTGGCTTGAACTGTGCGCAGGTCCTGCCACGCTTGCTGTCATTTTTACGTACTGCTTTTGATCCCGTCGCCTTATACTCCAGTGCGCCTATAATATGAACCCTAGATGTCTTAGGCAGGCGATTTTTAGAGGTGGGCGCCTTATAGTCCGGTGTGCCTTATAGCCCAAAAAACACGAAAAATATGTAATCTGTACTTTGGGCTTGAAGGGTTGTCCCTTACGATTGTTGCTCCATTTGCATGAAGCTAAACACACAGCTGTTTTCTGTAAGTGTCCATATATGTAAATAGCTGTTACAGAAATAACATAAAAGTATTGGCCTTACTCTGTGGCAAGGTGGAGACAGGTATATCTCATCTAGCCACAATGAAACCGCTTAAGAAATAACACGATTTTTAGTTCAAAGTGTGCCTTTTAAACCTTTTGTTAGGCAACACTACTGCAAAATGCACTTAGAAATTATGAGTGATGGGGATATTGTAATCGCAACTGCTCTGGTGCCTTAGAAAAGAAACTGTCACTGCACTTTCAAATTAGTACCCACCATACTCACAGCTTAAAGAGATTCTGTAACCTTCATTATGAGCTCGTATGTGCCATGTACCAAGCAGTATTTTAGGAGTAATTAAAAAGTCATTTGCTTGCTTTTTTTAAGCAAGATAAAATTAGAAATTAAAACTATTATACAATATAAACTTACTTGAACACATTTAACATGCAAACTTGATTTTCTATATATGTTTAGACAAATGACTTATTATATTATTGAGCTATGAAACAATTTGTGTTACCCCTTAATGAAGTGTGTATATGACTGGAAATTACAGTCAACTCTCGGGAGTATGGAGAGATCACAAGGGCTGCAGATCTCCCATACAAGTTGGTTGTTTTCACTTTGCATGTTTCAGTAAACACGGGGCCACACAGTAAAACTTGTGATTAAGGCACTGGCCATCTAGAGATGAGCGAGTATACTCGTCCGGCTTGATGCTCGGTGTCGATTTAGGTACTCCGAAACGGCTCGTTGGCTCGGACGAGTATTTCCCCTCTCGCGATGCGAGCATTTAATTAAAAAAGCAGTGCAGAACATGAAGATAGATAAGAACATAACAGTGAACGATCTTAAGTGAAAACAATCATCAAATAGTAGAAAGACATTAGACAGTGTAAGAAATGACTTACAGATGTTCGTGGCACATCTGCTTAACTATGTCGAAGATACGCGCGACGGCAGCAGGGAGACATCGGGGCAGGCACCGGGGAGACATCGGGCGCACGGGCACGGGCGCAGGGAACTCGGGCACAAGGGGGCAACATCGGCATCACGGGAGACATCGGGCAACCGGGGAGACTTCAGTTGAAGAAGAGGAGCGGATCCCTGGACACGCTATCACCCCAAAAAAAAAAAAAAAAACAAAAAAAAAAAAGGAAAAAAAAAAAAAGAAAAAAAAAAAAAAAAGAAAAAAAAATACCCTTTCTTGAGGTGTTGCTCGCCGGCAATACATCTACACATCAAATTGATACTTCATTATACAGAAAACATTCAGCAGGTAACTCTACTTTGCATGCATCCAGCTGTCACAATAAACATGTCACCAAAAACCTACCTATTGGTGAATATATTAGTGCTACTCGTTCTTGTAGTTCCACTCAGACTCTCACCACCAAATACAGATGCATAGATTGTAGATTATTGAACAGAGGCTAACACAAACCCTTACTACATACAGCTAAATCTATAGTGTATTGTAAATGATGAAAGGAACATGTATTTGGTAAAACTGACCTTCCTACTACATCCCAAAATTCACCTACAACTCTAGACATGTCTCATAAGTCTATTGTATTTAGTACTTCTTACAGCGCTGATTTCAACAAAATTGTTTCCATTATACATAATTGCTTGCCCATTTTGTAACAGTACACCATCACTGCACAAATTTTACATAACGATTGCAAATTTTGGGGAGCAAATTATCCGCTAATGTATCCTTATCTGAATCTGCCCCTGTTCACACCTGGTTGCAACACAAAGGTTATTTTCCCTGTGGTGAAAACAGGTGTGGCATGTGTAGATACATACACAAAGGTATTACTTTTCATTCCTGTTCTAACTTATCTCAACACTCTATAAATAGATGCATAAATTGCAATACCACTCACATTACATATTTGGACCCTTGCAACATTTGTAACATTCAGTACGTTGGTTGTACTTTACACAAATTGAAAAAGCGGATAATGGAACCTATCAATGGTCCTAATTCTTAGGCCACCAGCAATATGTCTAGTGTATCCAAACATGTACGACGGGGCAGGGGGCTGCCTGCATAATGTGGCAGGGGCTGGCAGGCTATATACTGGGGTGGCAGGGGCTGGCAGGCTATATACTGGGGGGAGGCTGTGACCAATGCATTTCCCACCCTCTTATACTTCCCACCCAAGCTTATACTTGAGTCAATAGGTTTTCCCATTTTTTTGTGGTAAAATTAGGCACCTCGGCTTATAATCGGGTCGGTTTATACGGTAAGTTTTATATAATCATAATTATTTTTCACATATTGTATATAGTTTTCATTGAGTTTTTGCCTTTTTCTTCTGTCCTTTCCTTTTTTTTTATCATAATGTAAAGGAAATTAAGTCTGATAACTTTTTTATATATGCACATTAAGATTGACAATACTCCCTTTCAAAAAGATCCTATAGAAAATGATGAAGAAGTTACTTGAGGCCACTTTAATAGTAAGATGATGAGATTTTATATTTTAAGAATTTTTTCCATGTTACAAACAGTTTATTTTTAATTTGGGAAGTGACCTTTGTTTCCAGTAACAAAAAAGATGCTTAAAGCAGGTGAGTTTTTGCATTTTATTTGCAACTTTTTAGGTACAAAATAAAGATAGATAGATACCATGCAAACATCTGCAGAACAACCATTGACTAAATCAAATAAAGTGCAGACTCAAAACCACCACGTGATGAATTTTACCCTGCACCGAAAAGGTTTGAAATTAGAGACAAATCTATTAACTGCACCAGACAGAAAAGATACGCGCGGAACGGCAGCAGGGAGACATCGGGCAGCACGGGGGAGACATCGGGCAGCACGGGGGAGGTCAGTATAACAGAATATTTGTATGTACTCAGTCTGGGAAAATATTATGGAACTATAAGTCATGAGACGCACAATACATCTAAGCGCATGAGAACAATAAACACCAAGATCCGGGATCGGGTGGACTCATCGGTGATGACTTATGGTCCCAGCCCCTAAGTGTCTCCTATATAAACCCTCATCCCTAGAAGTGATCTATACTGAGGTGTCCTGTCCTCCTGGAGTCTCCACATTCTCTATCACAAGGTGGGAATTGTTACTTATTTTTCTGATACTTTTATGTATTTTGCTCGTTAGTTGATGTCACTTCCATTAGGTTTATGTCCTTATGGTCACAGGTAATGATGAGTGGACCTCATGTTTCTATTTGGGTTCTGACCGCACAACTCAGACATATAGGAGGATTGGCGGCAGAAAAGCCAATATGACATATTGATGCCCCTAGCAACTAGTCATGGCTGTGATTGGCCAGGGGTGTCTCGAACCCTGAACCCAAAGAGAAACATTGTTTCAGCTCTTCTCCAGATTTTGCTTTATTTAAGATAATTATATAATTTCTAGAGATGAGCGAGTATACTCGTCCGAGCTTGATGCTCGTTCGAGTATTAAGGTACTCGAAACGGCTCGTTGCTCGGACGAGTATTTCCCCTGCTCGAGATCGAGCATTTAATTAAAAAAACACAGTGAAGAACAATGAAGAATAGAATAAAAACAGTGAACACAGGATCATTTAAGTGAAAAAGACAGTGAAGAACACAGTGCAGAATAGATTACAGATGTTCGGCACATCTGCTTACTTGTCGGAAGATACGCGCGGAGCGGCAGCAGGGAGACATCAAGCAGCACGGGGGAGACATCAAGCAGCAGGGAGACATCAAGCAGCACGGGGGAGACATCAAGCAGCACGGGGAGACATCGGGCAGCGGGGAGACATCGGGCAGCACGGGGGAGACATCGGGGAGACATCGGGCAGCACGGGGGTGACATCGGGCAGCACGGGGGAGACATCGGGCAGCACGGGGGAGACATCGGGCAGCACGGGGAGACATCGGGCAGCACGGGGGAGACATCGGGCAGCACGGGGAGACATCGGGCAGCACGGGGGAGACATCGGGCAGCACAGGGAGACTTCAGTGGAAGAAGAGGAGCGGATCCCGGGACAGCGTATCACCCCGACAAGTAAGCAGATGTGCCGAACATCTGCAATCTATTCTTCACTGTGTTCTTCACTGTGTTTTTCACTTAAATGATCATGTGTTCACTGTTTTTATTCTATTCTTCACTGTTCTTCACATCTGTTAACTTGTCGGGAGATAATATACGCGCGGAGCAGTGAAGAATAGATTGTAGATGTTTCCATACATCTGCTAACTTATCAGAAGACATTCTATTTCAATTAAATAACACATTTTATTCCCGAACCATGGTCCCTTTGAAAAATGCTCGGGTCTCCCATTGACTTCAATGGGGCTCGTTATTCGAGACGAGCACTCGAGCATCTGGAAAAGTTCGTCTCGAATAACGAGCACTCGAGCATTTTAGTGCTCGCTCATCTCTAATAATTTCCTTTTGCTCAGTTTCTTTCTGTCTATTTGTAAGTAAAGATAAAGGAAAGGAAGGAAGAAAGTAAATGTTGTGTATAAAATCTCTTGTGGAGACAGATGTCATTACATCAGGACAACTACTAGACGCCCTTATACCCTACAATAGCAGCGGATATTCTACTAACACAAGAGACATGAAGGGAAAGGACTGAGCCCTTTATATCCATCACCACATCTGTACATCCCATGGGTAGTTGTATGAGGGGGCAGATATTATACTGATACAATTATACATATAGATCACTAAATAATCAATTACAGGGATATTCCAGGACAGGCAGAGGGTAAAAAGGTTTGAAATTAGAGACAAATCTATTAACTGCACCAGACAGAAAACTAATGCAAACACTTTAATAAATGGGAAATACACTTCATTCAGCAGGCCAGACTCCAACTTTTGTTCCTGAGATCTTGTGGCAGGGAACCAGATTGGCACCTTCAATAAGGTAACAATAAGGTAAAGCATTTGTGCAGTCCTAGTGGTACAGTACAGTAGAGTACCGTATTTTTAGGCCTATAAGGCACACCAAAAATCATTTAATTTTCTCAGAAATCAGAGGTCGGCGCGCCTTATATATGAACTTATACAGAAATGTACTACAGACAAGATATACTGTACATTTACTAGTGTTTAATAGCTCCAACCCCAGAAATTTCCTGCACCTTCCCACACGGTATACAGGGTCCCCAGCTCCTGAAGTGCCCTGGCACCACAACTAACATTGTGCCCATCCTGCCCTCCCCTATCACGAAGAGAGTGGAGCTGCCATAGTGCCGATCACGAGGCAATCATCATCATCATCATCGGTAAACAATCCCCCATACCTGACAGCCCTGTAACAGGGGAAAGAGAAGGAGCCACAGGGAACCCCACAGGAATAACACCCTGGCTGAGGAGGGAAGGAGAAGGGGCAGAGGGAGACCGCTTAACCCCTGCTGCATCACCCTGCATTAACCCCCAGCAGCCCATACCTCTGAGATCGGAGCTCTCTGACACCCTGAAGACAAGTTTCCCGGGAAGTGTAGCTGGCTTGAACTGTGCGCAGGTCTGCCACCTGCTGGTCATTTTTACGTACTGCTTTTGATCCTGCGCCTTATACTCCAGTGCGCCTTATATATGAACCTAGATGTCTTAGCAGGCATTTATTAGAGGTGCGCCTTATAGTCCGGTGTGCCTTATAGGCCGAAAAATATGGTAACTGTACTTTGGGCTTGAAGGGGTAGTCCCTTACCATTTTTGCTCCCATTTGCAGAAGCTAAACCACAGCTGTTTCTGTAAGTGCCATATATGTAAATAGCTGTTACAGAAATAACATAAAAGATTGGCCTACTCTGTGGGAAGGGGGAGACAGGTATATCCTCATCTAAGCCACAATGAAACCCTTAGAAATAACACGATTTTATGTTCAAGGTGCCTTTTAAACCTTTTGTTAGTGCAACAACTATGCCAAATGCACTTAGAAATTATAGTGATGGGGATATTGTAACCATCATGCTCTGTGCCTTAGAAAAGAAACTGCTCACTTCAAAATAGTACCCACCAAGCTCACAGCATTAAGAGATTCTGTAGCCTTCATTATGAGCTCGTAACTGTGCCAGTAACAAGCAAGTATTTGAGGAGTAATTAAAAAGTCATTTGCTTCATTTTTAAGCAAAGATAAAATTAGAAATTAAAACTATGTATAAAATATAAACATTACATATGACAAATTTAACATACAAACTTGATTTCTATATATTGTTATAGACAAATATGACTTTATTATATTATTAAGCTATGAAACAATTTGTGTTAACCCCTTAATGAAGTGTGATATATGAGGAAATTACAGTCACGCTCGGGAGTATGGAGAGATCACAAGGGCTCAGATCTCTCCATACAAGTTGGTTGTTTTCACTTTGCATGTTGCAGTAAACACCCACCAGTAAAACTTGTGATTGGCACTGGCACCAATCACAAGATTTTTCCCTTTGTTCGATGCTGGCAAAGCCGGTGGCGGCAGTCAAAAGCTGGTGTTGCCCCCTATGATCTCATTGCGGAGCAACAATCCATTGCCATGACAGCCTCAGGTCTTTACAAAACCAGAGGCTGTGTCATTTATGAAGATCTAGCGGTATATTGTAGCAGATCATGTTCAAAGTCTACATACACTTTACTGTAGTATGGCAGTACATGGTAGGATGTATGACAGCATATGGAAGGATCGATCAGACAACCTAGGATTAAAGTACTCTAGGGGGTCTGAAAATTTGTAAAAAAAAGATTTAAAAAAGTTAAAATAAGTTAAAAAAAAAATAAAAAACCTAAATGTTTAAATCACCCCCCTTTCCTTATTATATTTTGATAGGTTGGATATTTTTTTATAACAGTTATTCCTGTAACAAAATATAGATCCCAAATGTTGGAAACAAAATTTTTTCACCATTGCAATGTTAAAAACATTTATAAAAAGTGATCAAAAGGTTGTGCAGTCCCCAAAAAGGTAGCATAGAAAATATAAGTTTTTCCCGTACAAAATGGTAGCATACACTGCTCCAAACAAAGCATAAAAAAGTTATTAGTGCCAGTAGCTGGCGAAACAATTATTTTTTTCTATATAATTTTTCTATAGGTTTTTATTTTTTACAAAAATACAAAATACAAACTTGTTACCAAAGCTGCAGCGTGTCGTATATAAGGCCACCAAATTCACCTTCCCAATTCAATACAATTTTAAGTAGTTGGGGACATATAAAATATAACTTTTAATAATCAAGTTAAAAACCAACAACGAAAACCATCACACACATTAAAGAATAAAAATTGACCATCCTTGTATGGTTGGTTTCCCAAAGGATGCTGTAGCAAGAAGAGTTACTCTGCAGTCACATACAGCATATGTGTATGAACTCTAAACAGTGTAAATTAGTGTCATACGGATATGAAAGGCAATAGTTTTCTAGACACAAGCGGTATCTCAAGTATGACCCATAGAAGATAACATCAAATGTCACTCAAAAGACAGAAAATGAGAAAAAAACTGTTCAGGTCTCACCCATCCAGCAGTGGTTCAACAGGGGTCAGGGAGGAGGGCTGCATACAGAGGAGTCCCGGGCACATCCAGGTTAGGAGTAGATTTTTGCACTGCCCCTAGTATGCCCTGTAACTCAGCTCGCCCTCATAGCCCGAACAGTGCTCCCGTCCTGACAAGGACGGTCCCAAGTCCCTAGTAGGCCCTATGGGTCTAGAAGGAAACACACTCCCAACGCATTTCTAGTGCCACATGCAGTGGAACCTTCATCAGGGAAAATCTACGTGCTCATATTATGTAGTGCTGCAAGGAAACCGACAGTGGTCAATTAAACAGATTAGCAGTAGCATAGTCCATTCCTGTAGCCAGGAATATTTTTATGTTATCCTCCATGTTGGTGCTGACCTAAAAATAAAGATGTATCCTTTGGGGTCCACATTGGAAGCTATAAAAACCCCTCAAGAAAATGGCACAAATGCAGTTTTTCACCAATTTTACCACATTTTTCCCCACTTCCCATTACATGGCATGGAATATTAAATAATGTCACTATGATGTGCGATTTGTTTTACAGAAAATAAGTCCACACGCAGCTCTGTAGATGGAAGAAAAAAAAAGTTATAGATTTCTGAATTTTTTATAAATCAACAAGCAGACAATCCTGATCAAAAGTGTTCTTTCACTTTAAATAAAGACAGGAGTTCTATAAGCAAAAATTAATCAAAAATACATCTATCATTTATTTAATATTTTTTAAACTAATATAGTTTGCTACATAGACAGAAAGGGTTTGTGTAAGATGATTACATTTCCACATATCTACATTGTTATTTTAGATGCAATATTGGTGAAAGTCACTTGTTTTAATATCTGTTGCATTTTTATGAAAAAAAAAAAAATTCTATGTGTTGTTTTGTGTTTCACTTGTTACTTGTGTTCTATTTCTAATTTCCTATTTCCAGAGCTTTTACTAGCGTACAAACTACGTATTCCCATACTCTGCTGCAACCATAAGAAAGACAGGAACAAAACATGAGCAAAATAACTATGTAAATGCCAACAATGTCATAGAATGACAGGCACATCTCGGATTATTTGGCTTTTATGTTTCAATAATTATTCTGTCAAGAGTTACTTACCATACATTTATCAGCTTAAATACCCATTTAATTTGAATTCGTCTAACAGTTACTTTGAAAATAATGCACTTAATACCTTTGAAAGTCACATTCTGGAATAAGTTCTATAATAGTCAGTTATTATGGAACAATAACATGAAAGCATAATTGGTCTTAAGTTGTTAGACAATAGGAAAATAACCACGCATTTCCTTTAACCAAGCTTTAGTAAGCATACTGTTTTCTTGAACTCTAAACTGGACTGTTTAGAGCACTTGAAACCTCAATCCCACATAATGACCTGTAAACTATTAAGGTGGGGGGTGGCATGCAGGACACCATGGAAAAGGTTATGTATTTTGGCAGTGACATGCTGCCTCAATTGCTCCGATCAGAGAACAGAAATTGAATTTGAAGATAAATAGGCACTATAAAAACTCACAAACTGGTAACGCATATTGTTAGTAGTTTTAATAAGGAAACCAATAATAGATGGATACAATTTGGAAAAATTGTATATAAGCACATATGGTAACTATGGGTAGGTCTTCAGGAGTTTTCAGAGCAAGGAGTTGATACCAGAGTTTTATGGTCAGCATCTGACAATGATTCACAGCAGTGACACTAGCTTTTGACATGGTTATCTACACAGACCATACTGTGTGTGGACCCAGACCTACAGCATCCTATTAGTGGAAGATGCAGTTACTACCTCCCCACAGGACTACTGTGCTGTTCTGTATTGAAAGAATAAATGTTATGGGGGAGATTTATCAGATGTGTCTGAGAGCAAGACTTTTCCAATTGCTCATGGCTACCAATCAGAGCTCAGCTTTCATTTTAGAAACTGCTATGGGAAGATGAATTCTAGGCCGATTGGTTGCCATGAACAACTAGAAAAGTTTTTCTCGAACCCTTATGATAAATCTCCCCACAGATACTGGGACAGTGTTCAGTCTGTAAAATATGGAGGTTGACATACAGAAAGTCTGCATTTCACTGAATAAATAAACTTGCATAGGGATGTTTAAATCTCTAAGTTGTAAAAATTACCAGATATCCAGCATTTGCCTTTGTTATCTAAATCTGGTATGTTGTTGGACAATGTGATCTAAATTTACAACTTTTATTAGTTATTTGACAGTACAGTGACATTTGTATTTTTGGGTCAGGAAGTAAGAGTTCTCCTTACAGAGAATGCCAATTAAGGCGGCTTTGTAGGCGTTTAGGAGACTTATAGCCATTGATGCTCCACTAGGGGATTCTGGGAAAATATGCAAATAAGTTTTCCAGGATTGGATAAGGAAAACCACGGCTCTTTTAGTTGTGAGGCAGCTTGCTTGACTTTGAAGAAGCTTAATGACATGATTAAAACCAAATCAGTTCCAAATCACCATATCTATTCCAGAAGGAACAGATTCCCTACGCTGTACTGAAAAGACCCAACCAGGTTGAAAAAACAGCATATAAAGTTAGCTTTCTGAGAATTTTTTTGAGGTCTACAAATAACTCAAAATCATCTGTAGCTTTTGATGGGCAAAAATATAACTCTTAAACAAGTTAATAAAACAATCAAAAGGTTGTATGGTCCTCTGAACCAAAGAATAAAGTAGACATATCATTTGGAGTGCACAGTGAACGTCTTAAAAACTGAGGCCACAAAAAAGTGACGCAAATGCGTTTTTTTACCAATTTTACCACATTTGGAATTTTTTTCCATTTCTCTGTACATGGCATAGAGAAATAAATAATCACTGAGAAGTAAAATTTGTTACATAGAAAATAATCCCTCATACAGCTCTGTACACAAAAAGTTGTAAAATGATAAAGAATAGTTTAACCCAGAATTGTAGCACGGGAACATGGAGGCACCGGTGCCGGTCACATTTTGCTTTAGATCTACCACTGCTACCACCTTGCTGGCTGATTTGCAGCCACCACCAAAAATGGATGGGGAGTTTCAATTTTCAAAAGATGATCAATTTGATGGGTGAATCACATACACATATACATTTTCATTTATACAGTGTATAAATGAAATACATGATTCAAAACTGTCTAGTATTTTTTTAATTAAATTGTTTGATTGTGATTAAATATAACAACAGTTATTAGTATACAGTACAGTATATTACCTTCGCTCACTATCACTATGATCTTATATTGATATTTATTATTCAAATGTTCGGTGAAGTATAAAAAACCCCAAATTTAATGGAAATCACAATAAAAGCATTGCTCTGTTAATGGACTTTGTTCTGGCCTTCTGTTTTCAAGGGCTTTTGGAAATTATAGCAGGTTTCTAATCTTAAATCCCTTTGTTACTGTGATGCTCCCTTTTTGATTTGCAGACCAGAGCAGCTGTGGTTCCTACATAGTCTGAAAGAAGCCCAGTCTCTGTGAAATAGGTTCTTACTTGATCTCACTTTTGGATAAACAGGCTCTAATCTAAAGTCTTTCTAGTATCTATTAATAAAATCCATTTTACTTCTGCAGGATTTCATGCTTGGATTATCCCTGTCACCTTTATAGTTTATCTCATCTTTCAATGCTCTCCTGTTCTCTGCAAATTCTGGCTTATATTTCTCTTTTCTATTACAGACGGTAAAGAGAATATTTCTTTTTAGCTCTAACTCTTCATTTGCCAGCATTGCGTTAAACTGGTATTCATAGAATTCCCTTTTTTACAGTCTATTGATTTGTCACAGGACACAATTTAGTCACACTAGTAGGACCCATAACCTAAGTTTTACTTAGTTCTAATTTAGTACAATCTACCAAGATCTAATGGTAGCATCATAGTTGATACCACGGCCTATATACAAATTTTGTTCTATATATCTATCTATATAATTATATTCAGTCCCTTCCCTAAACCTCCTTCTCTGTAAAACCCTAAGAACTATCCATTTTTAGACTACCATACTCTTTAGTAATAAAAAGTATATTTACATAGAAATCCAGCATATGCCAAATTAACAAATTCTTCTACTCAAAGATAGCAGATTAGGGGTACTCATAGGACCCTCTAGCAAAACTTTGATCTCCTTTGATGTTCCACAGTCCAAATATAGGAAATGCGTTCACCTATTTTTGCATTGAGATAAATGATATACAAGTTACCAAAAATGCTCTCCTCTTCTTTCTCCTACTTTCCGTAATGTCAAAAAGAGCAGTTCAATAGGGAGGGTTTTAGTATTCTCCAAGCACTATTGAAGCGACTATTATTACAAATCTCATGACAGAGACATAGGTGCGCTAACTCATGCCCCCTATCCCGGCCCACTTGTCAGGCCCTGCACTAACCCACAGCCAACAACTGGTTGATATTGTCTACTCTGAGTATATTCTCAGAACACATGACCAACAAAACAGAGAGTAAGATGGACTGACAGACACAATTTAAGTTACAGAATTGTGAGGCAAAGAATAGTCAAGAATGTAGCAAGGGTCAGAATACTTATAAATAGCTATTGAGTAAGTACATCAGGGGACCTGCATAACTAGCACCCAATGGAAGTGAAAAGCAGGTATATGTATAGTTCCTGGATGCCAAACTGGCTGCTGATTGCATTGGTCATCGATCACTCCAACCATGCCTAACACAGACACATCTTGGAGACACGATGTAACCACCCAGCTTTCCAAAGAACATAAAACCAGCTCATCCAAATGAACTTACTCTCAAGAGCCATCTTTCACAGCCTCAGGCAGAGCAGCATCACAAGATCAGAGCACTGCGGCAAGAACCCATTCAGAGAGTTCTGACAGCACCATTACAATCAGAGAAGGCATCACAAGATGTACTTTTGTGGAGGGGGAATCGGAAATCATATATTTTGCATTCTTAAATTGTTTTGTGACCCTATTAGTAAATTTGGCTGCAAGCACTGCATCAGTGTTTAATTTGATGCAGCTGAAAATTGTGGATGGATAATTGTTAAAAGCCATAAGAAAATATATCAAGGGGTGGGGGGAAAACTTCTATTTCTAATATTTTAAATAATTTTTACCAATATATACTCTTTATTTTTTTGCATTACGTACAAGTGAAAAACTCTTTTAAATTTTTTTTTAAGATGACCAAAAACAAAAGAAACCTAATCAGCAACCGCTTGTCAACAAGGAATTTCCCCTTGTGCTTGAGAAAAGCACAAAATACACAATTTCTTGGTAAATTTTAAAGCATTGCCATATCATTAACTAAATTATGGCATTTGTTCATAACTGTCTAAGTAGATCAGACTATTATATCTTCACATTGCTTCATGGATCTTGAGCAGACACACTGATCTGTTAGTAATGCCTTTATTTTGCAATACAAGCGATGATCAATGTTATGTAAGAAGTTCTAAGCTGTGCAGTAAGCAAACTGATTTTATATTACTGCTGAGGGTTACATACAATACACTGCAGAAAAATGTGTTGTAGGCTCATCCAGTAGCTAAGGGGTTACCAAAATAAATATGTATCCCCAACTATCCTCCAACATATGATCTTCTGGCTATACAAACTGAACTATCTCCGTTTTAAAATTCACATGAAAAGTCCTTAGAGGAACCCAGGAGTAAATAAAATATGGAGAGGGTAACATTAACCTATTACTGCAATAGGACCATGCTATATGTAAATATAAAGAATAGATAAGAATAAATGAAGAAAGTCTCCTTTTCTTAATAGTCCTTTTAAAATTATAGGAAATATTCCCCCTGACCGGCTCATCCCTAATCTGTATTTGGCTAGACCATATTAAATTTATTAAAAAGTTTCTCTGTGTTATGCAAATTACCTACTTGGGCACAACTAACTTCACTGGGATCACTGGGAGCTAAGGCTAAGACTTCCTAACAGCTCCATTTAATATTTTATGCATGGAAAGCATGAAAAAAAAAATCCAAAATGACAATAAGATGCTGTTGCGCCATTTTCTTAGGGCTTTGTTTTACGTAATGCACTGTGCAGTTCTAATTCCACATCCCCTTTATTCTTTACACCATTAAAATCTGAGATACCAAATCTATGTAGGTTTTGTTATGTTTTAAAATAATCTAATTTTTTTCAGGGAAAAATCTCCATATTGCAATATTCAGTGCTACTTTTCTGTTTGAAAAAAATGCATGCATAACGAATACCTGCCTAACTGACCATAATGGATGACATAAAATTTACATTGATGTCAATGGGTTTTTTAATTGATACGATAAACCTCTGTTTTTTACTTTTTCGAACAGAGGTAAGGAACTGTGATTTGAACGGTAATGTGAATTTATCCTTACTTAGGAGTTTAGTGCCATATAATCTGCCCTAACACTTTGTTTAACCTATATCTAATAGATGTCAGCTTAGCATGATCAGTGATTCACAGAAGTTTGGTCTCTACAAACCAGCTGAGAGAGGACTGCAAAATGTAGCTAGAATACTAGAAGATCTTCAAAATTAACATAACATAAGTCACATAATGGCCAGAAACAGTGTTACTCCTCATATATGAAAACTGGACTGCTGATTTCTAGAAGCCTGTTGAAAAGGAAGAATTCTGTTAAAGGGGTTGTCTGGTCATAAACATTTCCCTTCATAAACATTTTCTCCTCAGACAATAAAGTTCCCTGATTTAATGTTATTAAAACTTCTTAGATCTCAAATACATTTATATCCCTAAGACTTTCTTAGTTTATTCTCCCATCTCCCTGGTAATGACATGTAGGCTTATCGATGTCTGTTGCGCATGCATCCTCTTGTGCATATGGCTGCTTGTTCTCAACACACCTGCATGCCGCACACACATCAGAGAAAGCGGGTGCTGTGTCCATGCACAGACATTTGCAGGTGCCCGTTTTCTGCTCCTCATCAGAGACAAGGACGCTCCAATTCACCTTTCTCCATCCCAGGGTCAATTGCTGTGCTGTGCGTACTGTGGACACACACTGGCAGCTTGGCAGAAGAGAAGGATGATGGGTAGAGATGGGTGAATTAGTGAAAATTTGATTCAACCAGGTTTGCCAAATAGCAAAGCCCACTCCATAGCAGGTAAGCCTGCAGAATACTGCCAACACAGCTGGTGGCAGTTTAAACAAGATGGCAGTGCATGGGCGCCACCATCTTTCCAAGGACCATTGCTTCCCGTGACGTCATTGTCGCCATGACAGCCTCGGGTCTTCTGAAGACTGAGGCTGCCTCGGGTCTTCCAAAGACACAAGGCTGCCTTGGGTCTTCCAAAGACCTGAGGCTGCCTTGGGTCTTTCAAAGACCCGAGGCTGCCTCGGTATAACCCCTTCGTTACAATGTGCGAAGTAGTATGGCGGTATATGGTAGGATCGATCAGACAACCTTGGGTTAAAGTACCCTAGGGAGTCAGAAAAATTATAATAAAAAAACCTAAACTTTCTAATCACCCCCCTTTCCCTAGAACTGATAGAAAAATAAATAAACAGTAAAAATAAAAAACACATTAGATATCATATCAAAATACAATAAAGTTTTTGACTGCGTTTAACCCTGTAACAGAAAATAGTGCCCAAAGTCGAAAATGGCACTTTGCCATTTTGAAAAATATAAAAAATTCTATTAAAAGTGATTTAAAGTTTGCACAGTTTTTAAAATGATAGCAATGAAAACGACATCAAAAGTCTCAAAAAATGACACCACCCGAGCTCCGTACACCAAAGTATAAAAAGTTATTAGCACCAGAAGATGGCAAAATATATATTTTTTTTGTACAGGTTTTACTTTTTGTAAAACCTTATATAACCTATTCAATTTTGGTATCCCTACCGCCATACAGTGTGGAACACTCCCGTCATACATTGAGGAACACTCCTGCCATATAGTGAGGTACAATACTTCCATACAGTGAGGAACACTACCGCCATAGAGTGAGGAACACTACCTCCCCACAGTGAAGAATACAGCCACAAGTGAGGAACACTACCTCCATACAGTGAGGAACACTACCCCCATACAGTAAGGAACACTACTGCCATACAGTGAGGAGCACTACCAACATAAAGTGAAGAGTACAGCCATACAGTGAGGGACACTACCGCCACACAGTGAGGGACACTACCGCCATACAGTGAGGGACACTACCGCCACACAGTGAGGGACACTACCGACATACAGTGAGGGACACTACCCCCATGCAGTGAGGAATGCATTTATACAGTGAAGGACACTACCGCCATACAGTGAGGGACACTACCCCCATACAGTAAGGAACACTACCGCCATACAGTGAGGAACACTACCCCCATACAGTGAGGAACACTACTGCCATACAGTGAGGAACACTACCCCCATAAAGTAAAGAAAACAGCCATACAGTGAGGGACACTACCCCTACACAGTGAGGGACACTACAGCCATACATTGAGGGACACTACCCCCATGCAGTGAAGAATACATTTATAAAGTATAACAATCTTAATGTGTTGCACACTTGGCTCCTAGGAGCTAACAATGGCTCAGGACCGGTCCAAAAACAGTCCCACAATTAAAACAAAAGAAAGAGAAAAATTACTCCGGAGACGCCCTGGAAGAAGCCGTGTAGGCGAAACCCAGGATCGGGTGGACACTACTGCCACACAGTGAGGGACACTACCGCCATACATTGAGGGACACTACCCCCATGCAGTGAAGAATACATTTATACAGTGAAGGACACTACTGCCATACAGTGAGGGACACTACCCCCATAGAGTAAGGAAAACTACCCCCATACAGTGAGGAACACTACCCCTATACAGAGAAGAACACTACCTCCATACAGTGAAAAACATAGCCATGCATTGAAGAACACTACCCCCATACAGTGGGGAACACTGCTCCCACACAGTGAGGAACACTGCCTCCATACAGTGAAAAATACAGCCATACAGTGAGGAACACTACCACCATAAAGTGAAGAGTTCAGCCATAAAGTGAGGAACACTACCCCCATACAGTGAGGAACACTTCTCCCATACAGTGAGGAACACTACCGCCATACAGTGAGGAACACTACCACCAAACAGTGAGGAACACTACCCCCATACAGTGAGGAACACTACCACCAAATAGTGAGGAACACTACCCCCATACAATGAGGAACACTACCGCCATACAGTGAAAAACGTAGCCATGAATTGAAGAACACTACCCCCATACAGTGGGGAACACTGCCGACATACAGTGAGGAACACTACCCCCATACAGTGAGAAATACTACTCCCACACAGTGAGGAACACTGCCTCCATACAGTGAAAAATACAGCCATACAGTGAGGAACACTACCGCCATACAGTGTGGAACACTACCGCCATACAGTCAGGAATACTACTGCCATACAGTGAGGAACACTACCACCATACCGTGAGGGACACTGCCCCAATACAGTGAAGGGAGTAACTCCACACAGTGAAGAATACAGCCATACAGTGAGGAACACTACCCCCATGCAGTGAGTAACACTACCCCTATACAGTGAGGGACGCTACCCCCATACAGTGAGGAATACTACTGCCATACAGTGAGGAACACTACCTCCATACAATGAAGAATACAGCCATACAGTGAGGAACACTACCCCCATACAGTGAGGAATACTACCTCATACAGTGAGGAACACTATCCCCATACAGTGAGGAATACTACCCCCACACAGTGAAGAATACAGCCATACAGTGAGGAACACTACTCCCATACAGTGAGGGACACTACCTCCATAAAGTGAAGAATACAGCCATACAGTGAGGAGCACTACCCCCATACAGTGAGGAACACTACCACCACACACTGAGGGACACTAAATGCATGCAGTAAGGGACACTACCCCCATGCAGTGAGGAACACTACCCCCATACAGTGAGGAACACTACCCCCATACAGTGAGGGATACTACCGCCATGCAGTGAGGAATACTACCGCCATGCAGTGAGGGACACTAAATGCATGCAGTAAGGGACAGTACCCCATACAGTGAGGAATACTACACCCATACAATGAGGAACACTACCTCCATACAGTGAAGAATACAGCCATACAGTGAGGAACACTACCCCCATACAGTCAGGAACACTACCCCCATACAGTCAGGAAAACTACTGCAATACAGTGAGGGACACTACCCCCATACAGGGAGAAACACTACCCCCATACTGGGGGGGACACTACCCCAATACAGTGAGGAGTACTACCCCCATACAGTGAGGAACACTACCTCCATATAGTGAGGGACACTACCCCCATAGAGTGAGGAACACTACCGCCATACAGTGAGGGACACTACCCCCATACAGAGAGGAATACTACCTTCATACAGTGAGGAACACTACCTCCATACAGTGAGGAACACTACCCCCATACAGTGAGGAACACTACCTCCATACAGTGAGGAACACTACCCCCATATAGTGAGGAACACTATCCCCATACAGTGAGGGACACTGCCGCCATACAGTGAGGAACACTAACTCCATACAGTGAAGAATACAGCCATACAGTGAGGAACACTACCGCCATACAGTGAGGGACACTACCCCCATACAGTGAGGGACACTACCCCCATACAGTGAGGGACACTACCCCCATACAATGAGGAACACTACCCCCATACAGTGAGGAACACTACCCCCATACAGTGAGGTAAACTACTCCAATACAGTGATGGACACTACCCCAATACAGTGAGAAACAGTATCACTATGTTCCTTTCTTCTTCCAAGAGTTCTCTCCCCATGTAACTCATTGTGGTCGCAGCCATTTTGCTAATAAAGGGGAAAAAATTAAAAAAAAAAAAAAATTAAAAAAAAATTAAAATTTGTTCCCACGAATCCCTGTAAACTTCAGATCTGTTCAGTATCGAAGTTTTCCTGAAGTGCTAATCAAATTTAGAACCGTTAGAATCGATTCGCCCATCTCTAATGATGGAATTTGAAGTTTATCGAATATGCGGGCAGCCTTCTTGGTGTATAGAAGCAATAGAATTGAGGACAAAAGGTAAAAAGAAATATAAAAATAGATTACACTGAAGTTTTGGAAACTAGTAGGAGATGAGGAATTTGATAATTTAAAAAAATTATCATTGGATAACCCAGTTAAATTCTAATTTCAAATCAGATCATTCTCCCCCATTATTGTGAATATTGATGCATTCATTTTATTTTGTGTTACTCTTATTGTTATTTTTACTAGATAAAAATCTAATATCCCTAGAATGATGAATTTTCAGGATTTTTAAAAAATGTACACTTACTTTTTTTGTGACATGAACGGTATTAAATATGATTAGTTGCTAAAACATACAAATAGTTTTTAAAGTTTTTATTAGTCTGTTTTCACCTTTCACTTAGTCTGGTTTCTATAGTAAATTATACATATACGCCATCTTTTCTGTACATGGTTAATAGCTGGCCACCCTGGAGCATTTTTATATATTCTTGTATTGCATCGATATGAGTCTGCATTTAAACGGGAAGTATTGTTATTGTCCTGACATCTATTGACTTTGCGGACTGATAAGCAAGATCAGAGATAGGTCACATAGCACAAACTGGGTTATGATGAACAAATTACTATTAGCTACAGATAACAATATGTGGATTCACGGCCAAGTGTAATGAAAGGTTTTGAAAAATATTTCCTTTCTGGATTTTCATGAAACAACATGTTCATTCTCTACTTGTTTCCATGAAAACAGGTAGACAAATAAAAGTTCAAAATAAAGCACAAAAGTATTTCCATTACATACATAAACACATTTTTAGTCACATGAAACATAAAGCTAATGAAAAATTGCAAACCCCACTAAACTAAGTAAAGGTATCACACATCAAATAAGTATAGACCCATAAAAAAGGTACAACCATAATACCAGTTATGTCTGATCAGAATCTAATTAGAATGGAATTAACCCCTTCCCGCATTTGGACTTTCCTAAATCTGCTGTTGTGGAAAGGGGAGTCTGAAGAGATGGGCTGAGCCCTCTTCATACTCACTGGGTATGAAGAGGGCTAAGACGTTGCTAACACCTGCTACATAAGTTAGGCTGAGTTCACACTACTGTTCAAACCTCTGTTCAAAGGTGCTGGGAACATTTTAATATTAGCGGCACGTGGGTGCCACCATCTTGTTTTTGATCAGAGCACCCTGTGACTTCATGTTGACAGTTTATTTTAAACTCCAGGCTTGTATTTAGGCAGAATCTTTAACAATCTGTACATGAATGATAAAAAAAAGTTATGGATTTTCGATGGTGGGGAGCAAAAAATGGACACACAAAAATGAAAATGGGCAGTGACATTAAAGAAGTAAAATATATAAATAGAAAAATTACTATATAATTACGACTGAAATTGTGTAAAAAGTATTCACATCCAGGCAGGAGTTGTCTCAAATTGTTTCTCCATTAATATTTATAGGAGGTCCAACAATAACCAGACCGACTTGCAATAGAACATGCATCGGAACGGGACAGCAGATACACTTATCCTGAGGTACAACTGTACCGTTCCTATGCATGCCAGATTCCCTTCCCTTTCACAGCCATTGTGTTTCAAAAAGTTTCAAAATCATCTAAAATATCACAATATATGTGAAATTGCTGCTAATAAAGAATACTACTAATTGCATATTGATGTGCTTGGAATTTACTTACCTGTATCTATAGTTGTGTATTTCACAGAACTACAAGCCTAGTTAAAGTTAAAAGATGAGATTATTATTATTAATAATATAATATTAAAGACATGGTTCTAGGTACTGTAGAGTCCTAAGATAGGGATATCTGACCTCAAAAAGGGACTCACTCAGGCACCAAGTTGTTGACTTAGAACATAAAAGGGGGGGATCTAGAAAGGATATTTCCTGGGGTGTTCAGTCCATAAAATATAGTCAGCATACTGAGATATTCGAAAATACCCTGAATATATCCTTATAACTGTCATAGAAGGGAATAGAAAGAAAAAAAATGTTACATAATGAGCAAATGTAAATACCTTATAACCAAAAGCAGAGGTAAAAAAAAAATTTGAACCCAAATTTTAACACGACAGTATATCTACACAGGACCGATGCCAGCACCCTGCATTCCCAGGCAAATCCAGAGGCCACGGTCCGTGTCCTCTGTACAACGCTGAGAGATAGGGACGGATGGGAGGAGCCGGCCACATAGCGGACCGGAAGCTCCCCGTGCGCGGCTTCTGTGCCCCTGTAAACAAACAGGGGCACAGATCAAAGGGACCGCGGCGCGGGACATCAGCGGTGCCGGAGGGGGTAAGTACATGTTTATTATGTTTAACTAGCCCACCCCAGCCTGGCCCTTAGTAATTTTTAAAACTCAGATAACCCCTTGAAACAGGAAGATTTATAAGGTTACGGCTCATCTTTATTAACATAACAGAATAGAAATGTCAAGATTTTTCGGTCTTTCCTTTCATTCAGATATTAGGAGGATAAAGTGACTAACGTGTACGGATGGAAGAATGTCATGATCCTGGTGTCTGCGAAGTCCACCATGTCTGTCACTTACTGCAATGGTAAAATGATCATACATCAAGGTACACAACTTTTCTCTTTGATCTATGAGGTGTGATAAAAGGTGAAATGAAATTCTTTTTGCTGTACCAGTTTTGAATTTTCATTATAAGGAGTAAAAATATGATGTCATCATTATCCTTGAAGGAGAATTGTAGATAGTAAAACTGACACCTTTTGGCAAAAGTCGTTACATGAAATCTTGACAATGTGCTAAAGTTGTAATTTGGATTTTTATTTATTCAAGGTAATAGCATAGCTTTCATCCATGCAAATGATTAGCATAACCTGGTTGTTGTCCACTCCAGGGGGAAAGTTACTGTCAAGCAATTTATCCAATAACTATGCCAACTGGCTCTATTTTTATGAACTTGAAACACAAGCAAACATTTTCCTTTAAAGAAAATAAAAAATGTCGCCATCAAAATCAATCCTGATAAATCAGGGGCGATCCAGTCTTTGTGACTGTGGTGAACTTCTTAAATTTGTTTTCCATGGCCTCTTTTCTTCTAAAATCAACTTTTATAATTCTGCTAAATAACTCTGGGAGGTACCATAGCCCATATAGGATCTGGCTTCATAGGCTATTTCACTGCATCCCCCCCCCCCGCTCTTTCAGCACTTCCCCTTTGTTTGCCTGATTTATCTTCACACAGTGGGAGGGGGGAATTGCTCCTGCACAGTGTAACAGCCTGTAAATCTGCAGCAGTAACACCCCCAGATCCCTTCAGACTCATTAGCAGGAACGAAGTCATGGGTAATAAATACAAGGACATTATTACAGTCACGGTGCATGCATCTATGTGTCCCTGATTTATCATGTTTGATTTTGATGGCAGATTTCCTTTAAATGTTTCACAGATAACTTCATACATATAATCCAATATACCTACTTATGCCACTATACAGTACATATACATGTCCTACATGACATTTTGCATGATGTGCTAGCCCCCTTGAGAAACAATGATGCTTCCAGAATTCCCTGTTCATAAAGAATCAGCAAAGCACCTCAAAGGTCTATTGTAGTCTAGAGACGTAAAGAGTTTACAAACACCTGCAACATAATCAATGTTTCGTGCATACATAAACACAGCCAACACGGGGAGACACCTGGAGAACATGCACAGCATCCAAGTCTTATGCACAGAAGCACGATAGCACTTTACCCTCACATGCGAGGTCAGTGTTTGACACCCGGGTGAGAACACTGTTACAGGCTTTTTATTAAATATTGACCTCCTTAACGTTGTATGTATTTATACATTTTATTATATGCACATTGTCATTGTACATTAATGAATTTTATGTATATCAGAGTTTTGTATCACAAATATGGTAATATGGTGGGCGTGGATTACTGGGTCATGTGACCACGGGGATATGTATATAACACTGCCATTTACACTCTATAGACGGCTTGAAAAAAGCTCCTTGGAGCCGAAAAGTCGCTGTTTTGTTGCTGATTATGGAATAAAGAATCTACACTAATTTTTATCACAACCTGGAGTGCTGCCCGCTTTCTTGAACATATTGCTGAGGGACCCAAGGCCCAGTCCCAGGATGCCTGCACCCACTATACTAATGGTCTGTGCTGCTTGGACTTTCTTTTTCTATTTAGCTATGAATACATGATGTTATAAAAGTGCAGGGATAGAGGAAATGGACCAAATGTAAACAGGCATACATCCACAGAAAAATAAAGTTTGGTATGGAACGTCCTAACAATAGTTATAACATGTCCAACTATATTAAAACCATGTAAGGATGAACCATGTAAATATAATACTAAGGTGCATTACCCAGCATGATTATTATAGGAATAAACGTAAAGAACCAGCAGAGCCTAGTTGCTGTAAGTCCTATATAATCTGACACCACGGATCTTCTGTCCATCTTGCTAGCACGACCTTAGAACAAAAATGTTAGTAGAGATTTTAGTATGAAAAATAGAGAATGAGTGAAAGATGGAGGATAACAGTCAAAGGAAATGCAGAAAGAATCACTTTGCTCCAATATAATATACAACATACAACAATGCTTCTTGTCACTTGTTCTATTGGTTTATGCAAAGTTTGTTAACATACTATTATCAAACAATTACTTTTGTTAGTTTTATCACACATTTTACTAATTAGTCTCTATACTGTAAGGAGGGGTGGTAATTCCAGGTTGTCTGTGCAATATACCCCATCTGGGCCAAACTGTATATGAGGGCAGATGATAGACCAGTAGATGAGTGGCTGGCTAAATTGTGGTCTAGCCATGGGGCGATGGTAGCACACTACCAGTGAATGCGACTTCCACATCCATCAGAGCCTGTGGAGTGAAGCAAGAAGAGGGGGTCCATGTGGCCATGTGGTAACCAGTACCATAACTTGAAGCTGATGGGCCCCAGTGCAAAGTCTGTGCAAGGCCCCTGACTATAATGTATGGTATAGAATACTAGTCTTCTCATATGGGAAATTGATACCTTATGGGCCCCCTAAACCTCTTGGGCCTGGTTGCGACCGCACCCTCTGATGGTAAAGGGGAGGCATGTGATGTTGTGAGCATTAGACAGGGACTGACATGGAACATAAATTAAGTGACATGTTGAAAAAAACTTAGAGTTCCATTATTACATCATTCTTTATCACTCTGCTCTGCAGTTTTCTATGCAGGTTGTATGCAATGACTTGGTCCAATGACAGGTTCAAGGTACAGACAATTTTCTCCTTTAGTGCTGGAGCTAGATTAGTTGTGTCAAAGGTTTGCAGTGCTGGCAAATCTTCCTGTAGCTTTATCAGCTCTGCTCAATCACAGTGGGGGTCATTAACTAAGGGCCCGAATCGCTGTTTTGTTGGGTTTCGCCGGCATGTATGTGACGGAAATTGGGGGGGTGTGGCCGTTGGAAAACTTGTCGCTCGACACGCGCTTACCTGCACCCAAGATAGGACGGTGAACTCCAGCGAACTCCAGCAGACTTCAGCGCAGCAGCGACACCTGATGGACATCGGGCGCACTACCTTAGTGAATCACTGGAAGACCCAAATCCTCAACAGAGAGCGCGCCGCTGGATCGCGAATGGACCGGGTAAGTAAATGTGCCCCAGTGAGTCTCTTCCACTTCTCTATCTAGAGAGGACAAAGAACCCTTTTATCACTTTGCTTATGGAATTTTCCAGGTAATCAGCCAATTGGACAGCCTGCATTTCACCAGATAACTTAATATTGCTACATATAACATAAATAATATATTACATGTTATAATGAACACAACAGGCAAAATATAAAGCAATACCGGTTATGGACAGGAGGTGGCAGCATAATAATATAATACAAGAATTGCACCATGGCATTGACTCTCTTGGAGACTCCAGAATTAAAGCTGGCTTCCAGTTTGCATGGAAGAACTGGCCAGGCTGTCTACTGCAGATATCTAACTGAGTTAGAATTAGTAATGACCCCACAGGGTCATTGAATCTGCAGCATCCAAGGATTATCCACCTGACAGTTGGTAGTGGTGGGGAAAGATCTTCTCTAGTGATAAGCAGACCCAAACCCCTCGTCCACAGAACATGAACTTGGACCTCAGTTAGAAGGGTATTATCATTTATATCCGTTAAGTAATTGCGCGCGCCACCTCTTAGGCAGGGATCTCGTTATGCCACCATTTTACCGATGTCATGTAGCTATTATGTCACAGGGTGTGCCAAGATCATTGCCAAAATGGCTACCCACATGCCAATGGTAAAGGATCACACCAGCAATCGGTGCTTGGTTACCAGTGGGTGAGGGGACCCATTTAAAGGGTTGACACCCACATCTAATTATGGATCCAGGTTGTTATATTCCCAAAGCAATCAATATACAATATTTGCTAAAGAGGTTCATGGGCAGTGGAGATTATATTGTTGTAAAAGACCTAGAATGAGCAGTTGAACTATTATGAGATGTTGAACAAATTCTCAAGAATTTCGGTCCACCAGCAGCATGCAGGACTTTTTTTTTCTAGGAATGTATAAAATAATTAGGGTTTCAGTTTCCATTTATAGCACAGGATGCACAACACTGTGAGATTCCTTGACAGTTGAAATTGTTAGCCATCTAAAGCTGTCAAATCTTTCAAACCTAAGCTCAACATCTAATGATGAAGAGTTCACTATTTTCAGGCTTTATTGTACTAGTCATTGTGGCAGTGAAAGTAACAACTCGTAACTCATAATAAGACAACATGGATAAAAGCTTCATCTTATACAGCAAGGTCTAATGCTGTACGCAGTCTTCCATTTACCTACTGTGCATATATTTTCAACTTTATAATTTTTTTCATACCTTAAAATGTTCTCAATTATTAATAAATGTTTTATCATTTAAGTAAGTTGCCTGGGTTCCTATCACAAACATCAGCCCACTTCAACAGGATGTGTCTGGTAATGTAGCTCAACCTCATTCACTTCAGGTTAACAGGCACAATCTGTAAACAAGGTTTTCTAACCCTGTGCAACAACTTCAAGGTTCATAATGCAACTATCAATGAAAGTATCACTTTATGTTCTGTGGTGATCATTAACATGTCCTTCAAAAAGAATCTGACAAGAGATTATGTTACAATTTTTGAATATGAGTGCCCCAAAGAGTTAAATCAGCCTGTCATGTACATCCTTCAAAACTAATTTCAATTCTTTCTATTTTTAATCAGGTCTTGGTGAAGATGATTGGACCAGACATTCTGCCCACCAGACATTCTCTTCTTGCTGCAATTCCCAGCTAAAAGGGGCCTCAAGTGAAAAATGAAACATGATATTACTCAGCATTGTGATCTTTATTGTGATCTTCATTGTGATATAGATTATCTGAATATATTGCTCTTGACCCACTAGAAGTCTAAACTTATTAACCAAACTGAAGACCAAAGGGTGTATGGGATTATCCGTCCTCTCACAATATTACACAGCAATGCAATTAAATAGATGGCTTTCTTTGGTAAACCCATGCAAAATAGGGAGACAGTTTCCTTGGCCTCTTCTGTGTATGACCCCTCACTCCTGAAAGACTTGTGGCTTCTAGAGATGGGTGAATTAAAAAAAAAATTTGATTCGCCGAGTTCCGAGTTCGCAGACTTTTTTAGCAAAATTCGATTCATGGCCAATCACTTAAAAAATCTGGTATTTCCTAGCTGCAGAGAGCCTGTAGGGTGTTGTAGAATGTTGTGCCATGCTGAAATAGGCATAGAGAGCGTGGTTTGGTCTTCACACAATGCTCTGTTTTAGTATGACATGCACATGACAGCCGCCGCTCTTAGAATCGCTTCACTCATCAATTCAATGGGCACTTACAGGGGCCAACTTGACCAAATAGGGGAAATGGGAATGCAGCCTGACAAAGTAACGTCCGTGCCAGCTCGAAAGGACTGAGGGCCAAGATCCCACTATAACATCAAAAAGTGCACTCTTTTTTATACTGACATCAGATGATTCCATAGATTACGACATAACCTGTTCTGTTAAACGTTGATACATGTAGAAACCCCCCAAAAGAGTTTAGAGAGTGTCGGCATTAATTTTGCACTGACGTCACTGATCATTTTGCCCTTCTTTTCATCCGTCGGTCAATAATCCATCCGTATTGTTAAAGCCAAAAACAAACAGGAGTTGATCCAAAACAGATATGACCAGTAAATGGGATATTTGCATGTCCTCTGTGTTCTGTATCCACTCCTGCTTTTGGTTATCAATCCTAAAGCTTTTCATTCCTGACAGATGAAATGAAGGGAAAAACCAAACATAATGGCAATGTCATAGAGTAGTGGAGGGTGAAAACAGCATTATAGAAATCACAGGGTGTTCCAGGGAGACAGCAGTCAGTTGGCAGCAGCATGAGTAGGCCACAGAGTGGCACAATGACAAATTATGGAGGTGGCAGCAACATGGTAGGCCAAAGAGTGGCAGAAGGACAAAGTGTGGAGGTGGCGGCAGCAGCATCATGAGCTCCGAGAGTGGCACAATGACAAATTCTGGAGCTGGCAGCAACATGGTAGGCCACAGTGTGGCACAACGACAGAGTGTGGAGGTGGCGGCAGCAGCATGAGGTCAGAGAGTGGCACAATTACAAATTCTGGTGGTGGCAGCAACATGGTAGGCCACAGAGTGGCACAATAACAAAGTGTGGAGGTGGCGGCAGCAGCAGGAGATCAGAGAGTGGCACAATCACAGTGTGTGGAGGTGGGCGGCAGCAGTAGCAGCAGCACGAGGCCAGAGAGTGCACAATGACAAATTCTGGTGGTGGCAGCAACATGGTAGGCTACATTGTGTGACACAGTGTAGGCAACTATGTGCATTTGACAGATTTCTTGATATCTACTTTTGCAACAAAAAAAGAATTGAAAATTGGGCAATACAGAACACCAAAAACTGACTCCCTGGACTTTGAGCAAAAGTCACTCCAAGTCATTATGTGGATTTGACACAGATTTCTCGATATCTGCTTTAGCAACAAAAAAGAATTGAATTTTGGGGAATACAGAACCCCAGAAACTGACACCCTGGACTTTGAGAAAAAAATCACTCCAGCAACTATGTGGATTTGACACAGATTTCTTGATATCTACTTCATTGGAATTGGATTTGCTCATCTCTAGTGGCTTCCTAGGATGTCTTCTACAACATTGGGGCTCATTTACTAAGGGTCCGCGGACTGCACTATTGTCGGAATATCCGACGATTTCCGATGTGCGCCACATTTAGAATGGCTTTTTATCGCACAAATCAGGGGGCGGGTCATCAGGCGATCCGACGGATTAGGGCAAAACGCAGGATCTAACATTCAAAATTATGTCGCAAGCCATGCGCTTACATGCACTGGGAAGAAGAAGGTGAACTCCGGTGGACCTCAGCGGGGTAGCGACACACACAGAAAATTGGATACACAATGTAAGTGAATCGTGGCAGCTCCAAATCCTCGTCGGACAACGCACCTTGGGGAACGCGAAAGACAGGTAAATATGCCCCATTGTCCTGCTACTCACAGGAGCCCCTCCCCATGCCCATTCCTCCTTACAAGGATCCTCCCCCACATTATTTTGGGCAAAGAGTCTCCATACCAGACTATGTGGGATGCTATTGGTCATATTGGGGACAAACCAGCTTGAGACATTTATGAAACATTCCTCTCCCTTCTAAATCTTACCTCCCTGGATCTGCAACATTTCCAGTACATTCACACTTCTTAGCTGAGGCTCACAGTGACACTGGCAGTTCCTGCAGACTTTCAAAAATTGCTTGGATCAAGGAAGGGCTTGGACCGAAGAAGGTGTTTGTCTCCCCCAAAAAGACGGATTCTTCACCCTTTCTTGCTAAGTGGGAACAGGAACTAGGTATATCTCTTTATGATGCAGAAAAGAAAAGTATTCCGTAGACATCATATGGGTTCTCTACATGTTTTCGGGTGCAGAAAAACATCTACAAACTTCTCACACGGTCGTATAAGTTTGCAGGATTTCTAAATACGCATTGTCAGGCCTTCAATAATTTTGTATTGTCAATTTAATATGCATTACCTGATCATTTATACGGCACCATCTAGTGACCTTAGCTGTTTTTAATGTATTACTATAAAATACCAATTTTGTCCCATGGGAACCACTGTTGTTTTCACCCTTGACCTACTGACATCATCATTCAGCCAGCAGGAACCTTTTTCTGATAAACCTGCAGTAGAGATGGTAGCATGTTCGGCCATCTTCCAGTCTACAGTAGCTTTGCTGTTATGTTTTTAGTTCCCATCCATCTTAATTTATATTATTCTGTTGGTAGGTTTCCATCTCCTATTCCCAACCCATAGGTCCATGCTGATTATATATAGGACACCACATATCTTGACACCTATCCATGTCCATCCTCATTCATGTATTGTATGCACCTTTCATCCCTTAGTACACATACTAAGTGCACCATCTTTCTATTCCCAGTTTCACCCTACCCTACAATAAAAGTTGAATTGGAGACCACTCCAGAATCAATGAGTTGCTAGGGTGGAGTTTAGCTGCCTGTCAACTTATGCCCCTCACACATAAGGAGTATGGCAGTATTTGGGGATTTTCCTCCTTATTCATTACACTGTACAAATCACACATATAAATAGGTTCAAAACAGACAGCCTTGGCTGCCCAATGACGTCATGGGGGAGGGTGGTGATCTTTGCCAGAGTCATTTAAAGAGTTAACACCTGCAATCGGACTGCCGGTGTTAACGGTTGGTATTTGCTGCAATATGCAGCCCATGAGCCCTCTCCATACCCCAGCAGCCAGCATGTGACGTAGTAGTTTGTGTCGGTAAGACGGCTAGACGAAGTGCAGGAGTGCGCGAAAAGGTCCGTCGCTGATTATCATGCCTTGCTATGCCTCCCTGTCCTATGTCTCACGCTAAATAAAGAAGAACTTTTGGGTAAGTGCCACATCTTTTGTCTTCCTTTTTACATCGACATATCGGTAAGGCTAGCCTATTATTTTCTGTTATAGTGTGTATGACATGATCTCTGCAATGTCTGCTGTCATGTCTTTGACACCATTTCTTTTGGTTTATGGTCAAGAGTTTTCTACGAGTTGGGGGTGACCTAGCTGCCCTTCTCTTCTATTCAGTCTCTCGCCTCTTTGAGCATAAGAACAGAGCTGTAGTACAATCTCCCTTCTCGGTGTGGATGCTTTCACTGAGCTCCAATTGACGTAAACAGGAAATTAGCTTCAGTAGTCACAAACTTATCTAATATCAATGACCTATGAATCTTAAGCAATCAATATCTTAAAATATAATAAAAAACTTCTTTAAAAATTTACATTTTTTAAAGAATAGACTTAACATATTTTTCCATTATACATTACAGTATTGTAATCGCATGTACCCATGTAGTAAAGTATTAAAACTTATTAAGTAGAACATAACTTTCCAATTTTTGCTTTCCTCTGTTCAAAAAGAAAGAAAAAGGTAACACTTGATGGACATGTGCAACCTATGTAGCTACAGAGTGTGTCTATTGATGGTAACTAAGCAGGTGTTCTCCAGAGGAATAGCCCTTTGCCCTCCAAGCTGATAACTATGTTGGTCCAAAGGTGTTACCATGGTAAAAAAAAACCTAGAGTGTGTGCTAGAAGTGACCAAATGACATTTTATGAGCACTTCCCTATGTCTAACTATTTATTCTGCCTCTAGACATTCTATTAAATTAGGAACTGCACTAGATTTCCCTGTTAACACCTATATGTCAGTCAAGCCGATGCAGAATTGAACTACTGGCCTTTTCCTGTAGCCAGGAAAATAATTAGGAATATATATTGCTCAGAGAAAATGAAAGCATTCCTAATACTCTAGTTCTTTGCTTATATTTCCAAAGGTTGCCAAAGTTAAAAACATTTTTAAAATTCTTAAAAACAACTTGTCGCCTATTACTGTTAACAATTAATAATTCTTCAACAACAGAAATATGCAAAGTCGGCTGCCATTTTGGGCTGTTTTGGACTGCTTTTCAGATGATTCTCTATCTATGATGAACATATGCCTCTCTTTTGAGCTGTTTTTGATGGTCCAATATTAGTGAATGAAGCTACTCGTGCATACGCGGCCACCACACTATTGTCCTGCAACCACAGGACAAGGTCAGTAAATCCCTCTCTTAAGATAAATGTCAATCCCAAAATATCACAGCTTTTAAAAAATGTAAAACATCCTGTGGATATGCTACCAATTTTCTTAACGGCAATATCCCTTTAAATATTATGTCCTGTGGATATGCAACCAATTTTCTTAACGGCAATATCCCTTTAAATATTATGTCTTGATAATTCAAAATTTACAAAATTTTATTTTATTTCATTATAAAGTATCTTTTGCTTGTGATACTCCTAACTGGACCTGTGATCTGGTTTGTTCCCACCGCACATTGTACCTGCTGTATAATTGTTCATATAACTTTGATTTTACATTCTTAGATTGTACTTTCTATTGAGTGTTCTTCTTTAATCCCTTATGTTACTGATTTCATGACTAAAATATTTCTAACACCAGCAGTAATGGCAAGACGATGACACATATATCTATGTATTGTATTGCCCTACCATGTCTCCTCCTTTACGCTGCACACCACTTAAGCTACCATTCGAGGGCAAATTAGCCTTGTAGAGAGATATTCCCGACAATTTCCGTGTGCTTCACCTGGTACAGAACCCAGGTGAAGCACGGGGCCGAGTGGTTTAGGGGAATGCTCCTCATCCCTCTCCTCTCCATGGGGATCTGAGCGGCTGAACTGCAATTTGGTCCAAAGATACAACTTGCTACGGACATTGTGTACTCACTGCACAGTGACCGAGCATAATAGACCTGTACTGGGGCCCAGATTTAAAAGGTAAAAATGGATGGTGTCATCTTTGGGAGTTTCCAAAGTGAAAGCAATCCACAACCCAATGCCCATTTAAATATAGTTAAAAGGAATCTGCCAGCAGAAATTTATCCAATAATCCACTACCAGTATGTTAACCCCTTACCGACATGTGATGTAGTATTACGTCACATGCCGGGTGGGGGTGCATGGAGAGTTCTCACGGGCTGAGCCCTCTCCATAGCCAGTAAGTCTTTGCTGCATATTACCTTGTAGAGAGATATTCCCGACAATGATTTCTTTTTAAATCATCGACAATGTCAGATAACCAGTGACATTTAAGAGTTAAATAAGAAATCACTGACAGAAATTTCTAATGTAGATATTTCATTCTACTATGTTGTTGAAGGGAAAGAAAAATGACTATTCAGAGATAAATCAGTGGGGATCTAGTATAATGTTTATAACTATGTTTTATTATCATGCTCTATCACCCTCTATAAATATGTGATACATATAAATGAAGAAAGCTGCCAAAACATGAGATACCGTCTATATACTTCCAGCTGGGAAAACCCATAACAATTCATTAAGTTGATTCTTCCAGCTGAAATAACAAGTGAAAAATAAAGCATATAATGAACAGCACATTGTGCTAACTCTTTATCTCTTGGAAAAAAGAATACATGAACAAAAATTTCTGTTATATATTTGCATAGGCAACTTCATTTTAAAAATCAGTACGAAAAATAAAATGGTGGTTAAATAGTGTTCCTCACAAAATTGCATAGAGTTAAATGTGGCAAATGTTTGGGCAGACGACAGATAGCATAAAGTGAAGGTCTTGAACTTCTGTAGGATAGGTCATCAGTAACTTATCAGTGACCGGTTTACACCCAGTCTTCGCACCCAGTGGTGTAACTGGGCCCCAGTGCAAAATGTGTGCCAGGCTCCCAATTATAATGTATTGTTTATAGTACTAGTCTTCTCATATAGGAAAGGTACACCATATGGGCCCCCTAGGCTTCTTGGGCCCGGTTGCAACCGCACCCTCTGCAACCCCTTAACTTACGCCCCTGTTCGCACCAATCAGATGTGTGTTCTGTAAGAAGCACGACCAGAAGCAGTTGATTCTGTGTACCACGTGGTGCTTGGAAGGTCAGCAGGTGATAGGCCATCAATTAGAATACCTGGTAACCCCTTTAAGAGCACTATAACCTCAGCTGTCTAGTAGCAGTCTTTAGATTTTGCAGAGATTATTCAATTGAATAGCTTTTTTTTCAGATAACAGGTTTGCTTCAACCTAAAAAAGCATGATTAAGAGCAAAAATAATATGCTTTTCACAGTTATCACTATGGCTAAGTTCACACTACCATCAGGATTTCCGTTTATCTGCCTCCAGTATAAAAAGATAATGGATTGTTAATAAACGGTGATGTAACTGAACATAACAGATGACAGTGTCCGTTAACAGTACATGATGCATGATAGTAGATGGTTACAACTCACCTCCCAGTCTCCAGGTGCAAGGATCTTTTAGTATAACTTGCAATGGCAGCATTTAGTAGAAATAAAACTTTATGAAATATGCAAATGAGCAAACATAATACTGAAGGGCACCACTTTGCTCTGCGGCTATATAATAAAATCATGCCCAGGACCCTACTTGGCTCCCTTGTAAGGGTGCATTCACATGAATGTTTGAGTGACGTATCTTAAATCTCAAATTTGTGGCCGGACATACTTCTTCCATAAGTGGCTATGGCGCCCGGGCCCGCGCTCGTCGTACCGTGCTGTGGCCGCAAAAAAGATAGAGCATTATCTATCTTCAGACGTAACAATGGCCGTGTGGCATTATTTACTATGGAGAGAGGAGGGGTCCTCTCCAGCGCTAGGTGTATGGCGGGTGTATGTACCTGTGAATGAGAGATCCCATAGTTATAGACAAAAATCTTCAATCAGAAAAAGAAAATTATGGTTGTGAGGCCCTTTAATCCACTTTAGACCTAGGATTTAGAAATAGGCTTTTTCAGAGATGTAAAAAGAGCCTGACACTATTATTACCTTTGCTACATTTTAGAATAAATACGGAGTAACTATTCAAACATAGTGAGAAATATTTCCCTGGGAACATATTTTTTCAGATCATTCTTAGGTGGTATTTAATACCCTGCAAATTGAACTTTTTTTTATTTCAGGCATATGCTATCTAAATTAAATTTTTTGGGAAGGACTTCATTTGACATATCTGCTGCATGTTGATATTTGTGTTTGGCGGTGTTCCTACAGGCAAATGACAAAGTAAATGTGCCCTGGCTCGCTTTCCTGCACAGCTGCCATGTTACGCATCCAAAAACACTTTAAAAATGTGATTAGTTTTAACTTTTATTTAACAGGATTTTATATGGGTAAATACTACTGTAAACTGTATTAAAATGAAAATAAGAACAGATTTTGTAAATGAATTTTAAATAAGTAAATGAGGAAGTCAGAGCCAAAGCAAGCTCCTTTTTGGATACATGATGAAGCATTGTACACGTAGAGTATAGTTCCAGACACAACTTATTCATGGCTGAAAAACTAAAATTATTACTAGTAGTATTAATAAAAAAAAGAAAGAATAATAATGATAACTGACCATCCAAGCACTAAGGCAAACTTCACTAGAAAATAGACACCGTGGATCATTTTTCTTTAGTCTGGACATTTGTGCATATTTTCTTAATTTTTCCAGGTTTTTAACTTGTTTGTTTTATCTAAGAGAGGGATGTATCAGGCATGTGAGTCTATTGGTATTTTCCAACTTTTTAAGTTACACTAAAATGGCAAACTGTTCTGCAATGCCTTCTAAACTTTTACCTATGTCTGCTCAGGAGAGGAGTTTATTTAGTGCCAAAATTGCGACTTTTACAGTGACAACCCCAAAATGGTAAAATTTTCCTCATCAGGTTTCTAAGGTAGGAACAGATATAGGAGGATATCATGGGTGAAGGTCCTTCTCACTAGTAAATTTGTTGAGCAGTTTTGGTGGCCATGGGCCCCTTTAATACTGGACAGCACTACTTGCAATCTGCATAATATTTCAACCATTAAACAATATATCCTATAATTCAAGGTAACTATCCTCAATCCCAAGCACAGATACAAAACTTTACACATTACACAGTCCACTTATAATTTTATGTTAATCAGCGCAATGGGTGATACAATTATAAAATTAGGCAAGTTATGCTTAGGTCATTAACTAAATTGCATAGAGCTTTTACTACTTATTGGAATGACTCATTCATAATGATATGCATAATAATAAAAAAAATTACATTAGACAATGACCCATAAATTAAAGGTTTTGTCAGAAGATAAGTAATTGGATAACAACAACAGTGTATTTATCTTTTGATTGAATCCCTGATGATAATACTTCTACACCACTGGCATTGGCAATGATGTTGACTTTGTAGAAATGAACGTAAACCTTAGCACTCTCTTTGGAACAACCTTTCTAATATGTCAATATGTTTAACAGATAACGATAAGGGTGGATGAGTGTTCTATCTTATTTGTCATTTATTAATTAAAATATTTATTCGTTCATGAATTACGAGTCCAGTGGGTAAATCATCCAATTGGCAGTCATCCCTCTAAAGTGGGAAAAATAAGTATGTAATACACTGACAATTGCAAGTTTCCCCACCAACAAAGAACGCAGAAGTCTGTAATTTTGTCTGTAGGAGAAAGAATGTAAAAAAAATCCAGAAAAACTGAAATTCCTATTTGTTACAGAAACCTTTGTTTGCAGTTACAATGGTAAGATATTTTTGTAGTTTTTCATCAAGTTGGCACATACTAGGGGGTTTGCCTCTTTTCTCCAAAGTGATCTTCTAAAAATATTTCAGCTTCCGACACTGTCCCTGGGCAACATTTTTGATTGGGTTCAGGTCTGAAGTGTGGATAAGAACCAGAACCTTGAAGTGCTCCTTACTCTAAAGTTGCCTTGGCTATGTGTTTCAGGACAACATCATGCTGGAGTGAAGGAGTTTGTTGGGCAAAATCTTGCAAGATATAGCCCCATCTATCTGCCTTTCAATACGGTGTAGTTGTCCTATTCCCTATACAGAAAAGTACCCTCTAAGTATGATGTTTCCACCCCCAGACAAAAAGATCTCATCCTACTACATGACTTACAATGCCTCTTCTGGATCATCTAGATCATGCATGACGTAGTGGTAATATTTGAGACGTCATTGACCAGGTCCTCTCATTTAGTTCTGGGCTTATTTGTAATCTTTCTCAGAATCATCCATAATCCATAAGGTGAGATCTTGCATTGAGCCCCAGACAAAGAAAAAATTAATCAGCTGTGACTGTCTAAGCAAGCTGCTTGCCTATTGTATCAGCCTTGTGCATGTCGGGTACTAAGCGAAACACGTATCGGGTATCGGCTCCTTTGGTATGTATACATACACTGTCATACTGACCTCTTGCTCAGCTCTGTTTGATTTTGCTTACTTAACATGATTTTTGCTCATATATACTAGAGGATTTGGCTATTGGATGTATCAGTGTAGTAGGAGTGAGTATTTACATACATTTTGTTAGTATACATTGGGGGACATGTGTCTTTTAGTTAAAATGTCTAATTTTTGCAACTTTTGTCTTTTGTGTGACTTTTCACTGCAACTTTTGCTGTCGTTTTCCAAGTACACCTTTGTCTGCACCTCGTGCAGTGCCTTATGTATCTTTATTTTCTAGATGTTCTGTGCAACTTTTCAATCATGTATCACTTATTTTTGCAACTTTTTAGACACGAATCTGCACCTGGTCCAGATGCAAAGGAAGGATTTTTTTTCATGGATCCTGTTTTAACATATCAATTGGATTTAATTCACATGCTTTAAATGTTTAAAATTTTCTACATTAACCTGTTTTTAAAAAATTCATACATTTTTGAATTTACATATTTTAAAAAAATTTATTGGTTACTTCTAAGGGTGAGGTCACAAGTGGCATTTTGGTTGTGTTTTTAATCGCATAACAACATTTGAGGAGAGGTGATTTTCCTCATTACATTACTGTTAACATTTGCATTTAAAAAGATCAATGTAAAAGTGATGTTAATGCATGTGTTAACATATGCATTAACATATGCAATTTTTGTAAACACAAATGTTAACAGTAATGTAATTAGGCAAATCACCTCTCCTCAGCTGTTGTAATGTCTTTAAAAATGCAATGAAAATGCAACCAAAACACAACACGTGACCTTACCTTTAACAACATGTGAGACCGCAGCCTCCCTGGGGTGTGACTAGAGTGCTTAAAAATGCAGGACATGGGCTCAAATCCAATATTTACAGTAGAGTCCACTCCTGCATATAACCCCCTCACATGGCTTGTGTCCATGTGGATTTGAGATATTTGCACCAAAAAAATCTCAAAAAGAAGCCAAAATTTGCACCTGCCAGGATAGGAAAAACTGAACATGTATCACGAAGAAGATTTGTTATGTAATAAACATATGCTTTTACTGACAATATATTTGTGTGCGGTCTTGGATTTCTTTGGTTGGGTACAGTATAATATGGACAGTGACATCCGCTCAGCGGATGCCGTGCCTGTTGCGTCCGCTGAGTGTACGTGTTGCCCAGTGTTTTGCACAGTATATGATGTACGCCTCCCACTGACGGTTCAAGGCTATGTATACACGGAGCATATACTGTACATCAGGAGCATTCTTGACATTTAAGTGCCGTATACTGATGTAAAACTGTAAAAAGAGAACTTTAAAGATTGACTAAAGATTGGCAAAGGGACTTCTAGAAAGACTTAATGATTAGATGAAGGTTAAAAAGAAAGTAGCATATGTCATCATAACAAATAGCTTTCCCTACCGTAGCATAGTGAGGACATTGTGGGACAGATTTATCAAGGTGTCATAATAAGTTATACCTGACATTACAGAGTCCTGGAAGCTGTCACAGATAGTAGGCACGTTATTTATCAAGTAGCTGAGACACCACATTGATGAAGACACTAAAGACACTTTAAATACTCTCATAGGCTATTACAAGCGAGTAGTAGGTTGGTGACAAGGGAGTCTGTATTTGATTTTGAAAACAAAGATTTTTTACAACATTTCGATTCCTGAATGATTTAAAGTGATTGTCCAGCCTAAAATAATAGTGAGCAAATTATTATGTTTATATAATGTCACGTGAGATTTGACACAGAGGGGCAGATTTACTTACCCGGTCCTGTCGCGATCCAGCGGTGCCTTCTCCAACGCTGATTCTGGTTCTGCCGGGATTCACTAAGGTCGTGCGCCTGTGTCCACCAGCTGTCGCTGCTGTGCTGAAGTCCGCCGGAGTTCGCTGGAATTCAACTCCTGCGTTCTGGTGTATGTGAGAACTATTTTTGCAACATATTTTTTTTTAAAATTCTGTGGTTTTTCTGAATCCGTCAGGTTTTCCGATGGCCATGCCCCCAATTTCTGTGACATGTAAGTCGTTGCCGATGTGCCACAATCCGATCGCGTGCACCAAAATCCCTGGGCAATTCGGCGCGAAACAGAAATATTCGGGAAACCCGAGGTAAGTGTGCTTTATACATGGGCAGAGCACTTTTAGTGCAGTTTCCTACATTCTTAGTAAATGTCTACCTATCTATGAATTTCTTATTTTATACACCTAGCTCCAGTCTATTGTTTTCCTATTATGGATTATTTATTTAGAAACAACATGATTTTTTAACATCTTGTTTTATCTATCTAACAATACTTTCACAGCTTTGGGCTTAATATTTTGTTGAGGTGTTGTTGAAAATAAATGGGCTATCAGAATCAAATAGCTTAAAATGACAGCAAAAAGAGAAGAAAGCAACATTTCATTGGCTGCAAGAAAAGTGCCTCACGCTCTCTTCATAAAGTAAAAAGCCTTAGGAAGCGCTTCTCTGCCTTGACACTTATTCACCCTGAAGTCTCTGCCATAGAAATAAATATGTAAACAAGTCAAATTTCTTATTGTGTTCCACTTGGCTAGATCAGCTCTTTTCATCAGGCCTTTAGTATGCACTGCTATTGATTTCTCTTTAGCGACAGCAGATGATGAGTTCCAACATATCTTATCACAAAGGAAAATCATGTCCCAGATTCCAAATGAAGATGTTAGAAACTGGTGTATTTTATTTTATTCAGCTATATGCTTTCAGGTTTTACCCATTATATAGTGTGAACAATACACATATAGCAATCTTTAGCCTGACATGTAACTGGTGAACAACACTGTTACAGCAAACGGTAAATTAATTTTATGGAATCAGCATGATTCATATACAAATGGGTCCTTAAAATATAAGCTAAAATGTAATTAGTTGGGTTTTTTTTACGTTTTGCTCCCACTGGCCCTTTAATCAGTCCATGGATTTCCTCCATGTAGAGCAGACACAGGACAAAAGATGGCCGCTGGTCACATGTCCACATGTCCTGCACCTGCAGTAGACATGTGATGGGCAGGTCATGTGATCACCGCTATGTTTGGCTGTAGTGGGTTGGTTGAAGTGCATCCAGTTTGGCCAGTGTTGTGGTGAGACGTCATTTCAGTGAGGTAATGTGCAGTGATGGCAGTTACACATCATTACTATGGTAACAGAGCAGGACAGTCTGTTAAATCATCACTGGGAGTAGAGCATAAGAGGTAGGAGGAGCTACTGAGAACTAAATGTATCATGAAACTTGTAGTTTTAAGTGGTGGCCATCTTGGTGATAACTCCTCATACATTAGGTTCAGGTCTGCCGGAGTTCACCATCATCTTACCAGTGTATGTAAGTGCATTGGTTGCGATATTTGATATTTGAATATTTGATCCCGCGCTCAGTCCGAATCAGTCTGATCGTCCCAGATTGTCCCGCCCCCGATTTCTGTCGCATGAAAGCCAGCGCCTCTGCGTCAAAATCCGATTGCGTGCGACACAATGCCCTTCTAAATAGCAGTCACAGCGGCGCAAATCCCGAACATTTCCAAAATCCAACGAAAGTGCGTTCCGCGGACCCTTAGTAAATAAGCCCCAATGTTTTCTATTGAAATGCTTAAGTAACAGCACAAATTTTGAGGTCTGTTATTAGGAAGCCCTTGTCCGAATTGGTCCAGGTGGAAGTCTCGAGCGGGCGAAGTATTCGTCCGAGCAACGAGCAGTTTCGAGTACGCTAATGCTCGAACGAGCATCAAGCTCGGACGAGTATGTTCGCTCATCTCTAGTTGCAGTGCATCCAGTATGGCCAGTGTTGTGGTGAGATGTCATTTCAGTGAGGTAATGTGCAGTGATGGCAGGTACACATCATTACTATGGTAACAGAGCAGGACAGTCTGTTAAATTATCACTGGGAGTAGAGCATAAGAGGTAGGAGGAGCTACTGAGAACTAAATGTATCATGAAACTTGTAGTTTTAAGTGGTGGCCATCTAGGTGATAACTCCTCATACATTAGCTTCAGGTCTGCCGGAGTTCACCATCTTCTTACCAGTGTATGTAAGTGCATTGGTTGCGATATTTGATATTTGAATATTTGATCCCGCGCTCAGTCCGAATCAGTCTGATCGTCCCAGATTGTCCCGCCCCCGATTTCTGTCGCATGAAAGCCGGCGCCACTGCGTCAAAATCCGATCGCGTGGGACACAATGCCCTTCTAAATAGCTGTCACAGCGGCGCAAATCCCGAAAATTTCCAAAATCCAACGAAAGTGCGTTCCGCGGATCCTTAGTAAATAAGCCCCAATGTTTTCTGTTGAAATGCTTAAGTAACAGCACAAATTTTAAGGTCTGTTATTAGGAAGCCCTTGTCCGAATTGGTCCAGGTGGAAGTCATACATTTAGATTAGGAATGTTTTTTAGCAGGGCTGCAGTGTATCTGATTTCTGTATCTGATAGAAATGATTAGTGCATGACTTTTTATTAGTGCCTCTTTAGTGATCTGTACCTTACAGTTTAATGATTTTGCATGTAAATTGATACATCCATACACAAAGGTGCTAGATTTTAACATATGTCAGTAACTTGTTGGAATGCACATTTCTTCAAGTACATTATTGGCTTCTGTCTTTGTGAATAAATGTTAGTTTAGATGCTTGACAGTGAAATATCTTGAGATGACACTTTCTACATTTATGTCTGTAGATTAGATGGTGTACACTCTGGGCAATTTTTCTTTTAACCAAATTAACTATTGTTCTTCTTAGAAAGAAGTCAACAATTTATTCCCACGTATCCCAATCTTGTGGTAAAAGTCTATGGGGCTTATTTACTGAGGGTTGCAGATCGCACTTTGGTTGGATTTTGCACCGTTTTCGGGATTTGCATGGCTTTCACAGGTATTTAACAGGTGTCTGCGCTGGGATTGTGTTGGACACCATCAGATTTTGGTGCAGCTGTGCTGTCTTTCATGCAACACAAATTGGGGGGTGTGCCGTCGGACGATCCGTCTGATTTGGACTGAGCACGGGATTTAACTTTCAAATTGTGTCGCAATTGAATGCAATTACATACACCAAGAAGAAGAAGGTGAAGTCTGTCGGACCTGAGCGGGGGAGCGACACATGCAGTATATCGGGCACACGATCTTAGTGAATAGCGGCAGAGTGCATTATTGTCGGACAATGCACTTTCGGTGAACTCCACGGACCGGGTAAGTAAATGTGCCCCTATATATGAGCTGCTGACCATAGAGGTGAATATTATAATGAAAAAAACAATACTGTTATTGCACTGTGTACTAAAATTAAACTAGAGATGAGCGAACACTAAAATGCTCGGGTACTCGTTATTCGAGACGAACTTTTCCGATGCTCGAGTGCTAGTCTCGATAACGAACCCATTGAAGTCAATGGGAGACTCGCACTTTTCAAGGGGACCAAGGCTCGCACAGGGAAGCTTGGCCAAACACCTGGGAACCTCAGAAAAGGATGGAAACACCACGGAAATGGACAGGAAACAGCAGGGGCAGCATGCAGGATGCCTCTGAGGCTGCTTAAAGGCACCATTATGCCAAAATTATGGGCACAGCATGGCCATGAAAGAGTGACAGAATGAAGCTAGATAGATAAACATCCAATAATTGACGACACTATAGGGGACGGCATGCAGAGCAGCGGCAGCAGGCTAGAGAGTGTCATGCGACATACCCTAATGGACTCAGCTTTCAAACCAATGGTGTGCAGAGAGGAACCAAAGGAGGTGAGCAAGAAGCGCTCAAATAATATCGGACATGATAAAGTTTGCCAGATATTTTTGTGGATTACACAGCAGGGTGGCAACAAAGTTATACATGGAAGCCATGAAAAACCCCAAAATTCTGCCTGAGGCCGCTTTGATAAGGGGGACCATGTATGGAGGCAGTGAACTAGTAGTAGATTAAAGGTGCTGCAGAGTTAAAACTATGTTAGTTGGATCTTGGCATGGAGTGGCGTCCGCTGCCAGGCGAGCTTTCGCCAATCCAAGCCCCTGTCTCTAGCTACTCCCCAAACAGCACTTCTAAGAACCTTTTGATAAGATCAAGTGTAGTTAGCGTTCTTATAAGTTTAGGAATGCCGGTGAGGGAATGTAAACATGACGCAAGAAGTGCTTAAATATATCGGTAAATTGATAAAGTTTGCAAGTATATTTGTGGATTAAAAGCAGCCTGGTGGTGGGAACAAAGTTAACAAGTTTGATGTGGAATGCCCTTAATCAGCTCTTGGGCGGTGTGCCTTTTACGACCTAGGCTAGCATTTTCCTGCTGTCGCTTAGCGCTGCCTGCTGCTGTGCCTAGAGGTCTACCCGACTGATGGCGCACATGCCAACGGATGGTAATTCTAGGAGGCAGGATGTGGAGGAGGGTTGGGGTTGTATAAGTAGGGGGCCTTTGAGAACCTGGACCGAGGTAGGCCCCCGCAATTTCCTGCGGTGCATATCATACCACCCAGGTCAGACTCGTCGCCAGCCTGCACCAATTTAATGTAGTAGCGTTCTTATAAGTTTGGGATATGGCGCTGGTAGGGAAGTAAACAGAATGTCGCAAGAAGCGCATGATGCGTCATGGAGCTGGCGCTTCCGCTTGCAAGGCGAGTCTTGTTCGCATCCAAGCCCCTGTCTCTAGCTACTCCCCAAACAGTCACTTTGTATAAGATCAAGTGTAGTATGCGGTCTTGTAAGTTTAGGATATGCCGGGTGAGGGGAATGTAAACAAATGCGCAGAAACGCATGATCGCGCATGGAGCTGGCGCTCCGCTGCCCAGGCGAGCTCTTTCGCCAATCCAAGCCCCCTTCTCCTAGGCTACTCCCCACACAGCACTTTGTATAAGATCAAGTGTAGTAGCGTTCTTATAAGTTTAGGATATGCCGGTGAGGGAATGTAAACAGATGCGCGCAAGAGCGCTGAAATAATATTGTAAATATAAAAGTTGCCAGTATATTTTGTGGATAACAGCCGGGTGGCGACAAAGTTAACAAGTTTGATGTGGAATCCATGAAAACAACCCATTTCTGCCTGACAAGCCTCTTTGATAGGGACGATGTATGGAGGCGCTATTGGACGACTTTTGGAGGTAGCAATGGAGACCGGTGTGAGGCTGCTTATACCATTTAATTGGATAGTGCCTGTATGTGGCAGTCTCAAAAATTTTTCAAACCAGAGGAGCAGGTAGGTGGCCCTCCATAAAATGGAATAGATTGAGTGCCTGTATTGGCAGTCCAAAAAAATTTTAAACCAAGGAGCAGGTAGGTGGCCCTCCAGAAAAATTGAATAGATTGAGTGCCTGTATGTGGCCTCCCAAAATTGTTTAAAACAGAGGACCGGGTAGGTGGCCCTACAGAAAAATTGAATAGATTGAGTGCCTGATGTGGCACTCCCAAAAATTGTTTAAAACAGAGGACCGGGTAGGTGGCCCTCCAGAAAATTTAATGCATAAAGTACTATAGCTAAGCCATGGGCCCTGTCAAAAAATAGCCAGTTTCCTTGCTTTACTGTACAAGAGGAGGAGAAGGAGAAAAGGAGGAGGAGGAGTGGATCAATTATTCAGGTTGAGCTTCCTTCACCTGGTGGGATTGGAATTATGGAAATCCAGGCTTTATTCATCTTATAGCGTCAGCCGTCAGCGCTGTCTTCGACAGGCGTGTACCTTATCGGTGATGATGCCACAGCCCGAAAACATGCAAGACGCAGATAGAACCGCTCCGCGTTACTCGGAAAGACTCTAGCCATGGGGCAGGAGAACTCCAAGGCGTACACGCTCAGTTGTCCACAATGTCCAGCTTTGCAACCCAGTAGTTGTAGGGAGCTGTGTGATCATTTAGGACGATGGTATGGTCAGCTACTTACTCCCTCACCATCTTTCTGTAAGATCAGCCCTACTCTGCCGAGACTGGGACGGTGACGTGTCTTGCTGGGGTGACATAAGCTGGCAAAAGCCTTGTAAAGCGTCCCCTTGCCAGTGCTGGACAAGCTGCCTGTCTCGCCTACTCTCCCTCGCTACTTGTCCCGCAAACTACGCACTCTGGCCGCTACGCTGTCAGAAGGGATAACTGTTTCAGCTTGTGCACCAGGGCCTGCTGGTATTCATGCATTCTCACACACTCTTTCCTCTGCAGGGATGAGAGTGGAAAGATTTTGCTTGTACCGTGGGTCCAGGAGAGTGAACACCCAGTAATCGGGTCTGGTAAATTCTTTGAACGCGAGGGTCACGGGGATAGGCAGCCTAGCATGAAATCTGCCATATGCGCCAGAGTACCACGCGTAAGAATTCACTCCCCTCACTGCCTGACTGTCCATTTCCTCCTCCTCAACTCCTCCAACTCCTCTTCTTCTGCCCATACAACGCGAACAGTGAAGGACTCAACATGTCCCCTCTTGTGTCTCGCCAACATTCTCCTCCTCTTCCTCCTCATCCTCCTCCACCTCCACCTCCTCCTTATCGTCTCTGAGAAACAGACCTAGGGTGCTTTGGCTATCAACAAGGGGAATCTTCTCCCCCGTCTCTTGTGCGAGCGCAAAGCTTCCGACTTCATGCTGATCAGAGAGTTTTTTTCAACAGCCCAGGCACGGATGGTGAGGCTGTGATGGCGCATCGCCACTGACCATCTGTGTTGACTCCTCAAAGTTACTCAGCACCTGACAGATATCAGACATCCGTCCACTCCTCATTGTAACTTGGGAAGCTGACTGACCTGACTACCAGTTCTGTGGAAGTTGACATCTGCAGTCTACAATCGCTCGGCCTGCTGGTAAACTCTGGATAACATGGTCAGTGTTGATTCCACCTGTGGGCCGTCGCACCAGTCGGTGAGCGGGCAGTTGGAGTCGCGCTGCGCTGCCCTAGAGTGGCAGCATCTTTGCTGGACTTCCTGAAATGCGCACAGATGCGGCGCACCTTCGTGAGCAAATCAGACAGATTGGGGTATGTCTTGAGGAAACGCTGAACTATCAATTTAACACATGGGCCAGGCATGGCACATGTGTCAGTCTGCCGATTTGCAGAGCCGCCACCATTTTACGCCGTTGTCACACACAACCATGCCTGCTTCAGTTCAGCGGTGCCAGCCCAGATCATTCTCGCCGTGATGCCCTGTAATAGCTCTTGGGCGGTGTGCCTTTTATACTCGCCTAGGCTCCATCGTTTGAGCACGCCCTGCGTGTCGCTTAGCGACGCACTGCTGCTGTGCCTAGAGCTACCGACTGATGGCGCCGTGCCAACATGGTATTCGGAGGAGGAGGTGGAGGGGGTGGGAGGAGGAGGCATAGTAGCCTGAAACACCTGGACCGGTAGGCCCCGCAATCCTCGCGTCGGCATATTTATGACCAGCCGCAGGTCAACTCTCTCCCAGCCTCCACCAATCACAAAAGTTAACCCAATGTGCCGTTCAGAGATATATAGTGGCCCTGCCCGGCAGCCTCATGTCCACGTGTCCGTGGTCAGGTGGACCTTGTCAGAAACGGCGTTGGTCAGGGCACGGATGTGTTGTCTGACACGTGCTGGTGCAGGCGGGACGGCACATCGGGAAAGTAGTGGCGGCTGGGGACCGAATACCGAGGGGCGGCGCGCCGCCATGAGGTTGCGAAAGGCCTCGGTCTCTACTAGCCTATAGGGCAGCTATCCCAGGCTAAGCAATCTGGGAGATTGCACATTAAGGGCTGGGGCGTGCGGGTGGGTTGCCACTATATTTGCGTTTCCGCTCCAGCGACTGGGTATGGAGAGCTGACGCTGGTGGATGCTATGGAGGATCGTGGAGGCGACGATGGGTTTTTGTGGCAGGGTCCTGGGCAGGGGGCTGACTATACACTGAAACAGGGGAAGGAGCAGTGTGTCACGGCCCGGAGTGTGAACGGGCTTGTTGCCACTGAGTGGGGTGTTTAGCTTCATATGCCTGCGCATACTGGTGGTAGTTAAGCTAGTATGGTGGAACCCCTGCTGAGCTGGTTTGGCAAATGTTGCACACCACAGTCGCGGTCATCCGGTGGTTTCCTTAAAGAATAAGACCTCCAGACTTTGATAAATCTAGCTCTCGCCGCAAGAGCCCTCGCCACGGAGCTTCACTAGTTGACACATTTGGCGCTGATGCACAGTTGGCCTGCCTCTCGTTGGCCCCACCACTGCCTCTTCCAACCTGTTCTGGTCGAGGACTCTCCTCCGTCTCAGAAGCACTGTGTTCACGGCCTCTCAACCCAGCTTGGGTTCTGTCACCTCATCATCCCGATCCCTCAGTCTGCTCCCCCTCGGACTTCCTGCCCTGACAAACACTTCCCACTGTCTGACAACCGTGTTCCTCATCATCGTGACACTTCTTAACACACTTCCACTACGTCAGAAGGTCATCATCACCACCAGACTGTGACTGGTGGAAAACCTGGGCATCAGGAAAATTGTTCAGACAAACCGGACAAGTGGTTTGTGACTGTGGGAAGGTCGCAAACAACAAAACAGTCCTCAGGTATGCCGGTTCAAATGCAAATTTTCCTGGGAGGGGGCAGACTGGGGGGGAGGAGGCATGAGGTGCAGGGCTGGAGAGAGTGGCGATTTCGGTGACATGGGTGGACTGCGTGGAAGACTGACTGGTGGACAAATTGCTCGAAGCATTTCAGCAATCCACGACAAAATCACCTGTTCCACTGTTCTGGCCTCAACAGTGCTCTACCACGGTCCCAAGTAACTTCAGACATGAACCTAGGGAGTGTAGCTCTGCGGCGTTCCCCTGCTCCCTCATAAGCAGGTGGTGTCTCACCCGCCCGGACCCGGCCTCTGACCCTGCAGTAGTTGGACGCCCAGTCCCCGCCCTCGTCCTTACCCCTAGCCCTCGGGTTAAACATTTTTAAATGAGGTTAACTTTAATTTTTTAAACTTTTTTTTGTGTTTTTTGTTTTTTTTTTTTTGTGTTTTTGAGTTTTTAAAAACAAACAATGCTATCCTAAAGCTTAGGGATTTTCTAGCCAAGTATGAAAGCACACTACTATGCCAGATGAGATGACAGATGAGTTATAAACACAAATAACGAAAATAAAAAAGAGAAAAAGTGTAGACTGTGCCGAATTGAAATCCAAACCCACAAAATTTTTCCCACTTCGGTTTTGCAATGGATATGTGCGTCACTAAGCGCAAAACACAGCGGTCGCAAGTCTCACTACAAATGCTCACAATTGGCTAGTAGATGCACTGCAGCAAGTACAGCCACCAGCAGATCAACCAGAAATCAAATATATAACGCTACTGTAGGCGCAAGTAAGCCGTTTGATTCTCCTATGGCTATTTCTAGCAAGTATGAAAGCACACTAATATGCCAGATGAGATGACACTGAGTTATTAAACAAAAATAACGTAAAATAAAAAAGGACAAATGGCAGACTTGCCTAATTGAAATCCAACCCCTACTAAATTTTTCCCACTTCGGTTTTGCAATGGATATGTGCGTTCACTAAGCGAAAACACAGCTGGTCGCAAGTCTCACTACAAATTGCCCATTGGGTAGTAGATGCACTGCAGACAAGTACAGCACCAGCAGATCAACCAGAAATCAAAATTAATAACGCTACTGTAGGCGCAAGTAAGCCGTTTGGATTCTCCTATGGCTATTTTCTAGCCAAGTCATGAAACACACTAATATGCCAGATGAGATGACACTGAGTTATAACAAAATAAACATAAATAAAAGGACAAATGGCAGACGTGGCCTAATTGAAATCCAAACCCCTACTAAATTTTCCCACTTCGGTCTTTGCAATGGATATGTGCGTCACTAGCGCAAAACACAGCGGTCGCAGTCTCACTACAATTGCTCACAATTGTAGTGATGCACTGGCACAGTACAGCCACCAGCAATCAACCAGAAATCAAATATATAACGCTACTGTAGGGCAGTAAAGCGTTTGGATTCTCCTATGGCTATTTTCTGCCAAGTATGAAAGAACACTAATATGCCAGATGAGATGACACTGAGTTATTAAACAAAATAAAGTAAAATAAAAAAGGACAAATGGCAGACTGTGCCTAATTGAAATCCAACCCCTACTAAATTTTCCCACTTTGGGTTTGAGGTGGATAGTGTGCCACAGAGCTAAACACACGGTAGCAAGTCCCCCTGCTAATTCCTCACAAATGGTACAGATGCAATAAATAAAAAAAAAAAAAGTAAAACGTTATTTGTAGCCCTAAGAAGGGCTGTTGGTTCTTGGAGAATCATCCTGCCTAACAGTAAGTAATAGAACACCCTAACGCTTTCCCTGACAGCAGCACTCTCTACCTAGCGGCATCCAGACACAGAATGATCCGAGCAGCGCGGGCAGCGGCTAGTCTATCCCAGGGTCACCTGATCTGGCCAGCCAACCACTGCTATCGACGTGTAAGGGTACCACGTCATGCTGGGTGGAGTGCAGAGTCTCCTGGCTTGTGATTGGCTCTGTTTCTGGCCGCCAAAAAGCAAAACGGCGGGAGCTGCCATTTTCTCGAGCGGGCGAAGTATTCGTCCGAGCAACGAGCAGTTTCGAGTACGCTAATGCTCGACCGAGCATCAAGCTCGGACGAGCATGTTCGCTCATCTCTAATTAAAACCTTTAAAGAGAACCTGTAACCAGATTTTCACTAATAAGCTCGATAACAAGTTCCCATAGCACTTTAATAACTTGTGCCCACACTGTTTTTAGCTAAAGAATGCACAGTTTCTATCCCCAGAAAATGAAGTTTGTAAGCCTACCTGGCACCCTGCCTGTAGGAGCAAGGTGCCCCAAGGGCATGTGCTATTCATGCAAGGCAGTATGTCCCTCACCTCCTGTCTTTGGGGAGATCCGTGTAAAGGGGTTAAAGGGTGAATACTGGAGAGATAATACCCTTATGTGGCGCAAAGTCAAACCAGTGGGATAGCACAGTTTGTTCACAAACTCCTGCTTGTTATAGCCAACTAGTAACACTTACTTGGCTAACTACTTGTAAATCTCTAGGTGACCGGTCTCCTTTAAATAAATGCACTTACTATATGTTGTATTGATATATTGTATAAAATGAATATATCCTATTTACATGATGATAAATAGAACTGTACTGACTTTTTGCCTTTAACATAACTGGCATTTCTAAACGTATCACTTTCTTTGTGAGAAATAGCAACTTGTCAAAAAATATGCACTGAATACTTAGCACTATCACACTATATGCTGGGGAGAATAGCAGCCAACATATTTTTTGAATTGCAATGTGCTGCTGTTCTTTTTAATGTTCGTATTTCTTTACACGATGCTTGGGGGTACATCTTTCGCAAGAGAATGGAAGATCAGATGGCAAACAATAATAAATTTTGAATGTAAGTGCTTAAGCTATTTGATCCTTATTTGAACTGTAAACAGTTTCTAGATGTGAAGAAAAGTTAAATCATAGGAAAAGTTAAATGAAATACAAGTGAAACTATTTTCTGCCGACTATTCATACTGGCTAATATTTATTACTATTGAACTGATACAGGTGTGTGTCCACTTTTGTCCTTAAAGGAAACCTACCATTTCAAATGGTAGGGGTAAACTGTAAATACTTTTGTTAGTGTTATTAACCGCTGTATTGCGGTTTTAACACTTTTTAAAGTTTATAGCAGAAGCTGCTTCAGCGCTGCGTGCGCACGATCGTGCACGCGCCGAAGCAGCTTCTGCTATAAACTTTAAAAAGTGTTAAAACCGCAATAGAGCAGTTAATAACACTAACGAAAGTGTTTCAAAAATAGCATAGGACTGGCCACGTTAAAACTTAACTTTTAATATAATATTTGATAAAACACTTCATCAATAAGACACAGTAATAAACACAATAAAGTAAAAATGGAGCAGTCTTACCTGTTCGGGCGACAGGCTTCGGGATGTATATCCCTATAAGAGACCCAGGAGGGAGGCACTTGTATACACTTGAAAGGGATGCCCATTGTATCTGGGATAGGGAGTTTGTCCCAAAACAATGGTATCTACTTTGACAGGATTCTGCGTCCGTTTGTCCTCTCCCTTCCATCTTACATACAAGATACTGCGGATCTTATATGCCGAATTGACGGGATTACAATTGAGGAGGGATGCATTCTTTGCTCTATTGATGTAGAAGCTTTATATTCATCGATTTCCCATGCCTCGGGCCTAAAGGGAGTAGAACATTTTCTGAAAACCAGAGGTAACCAGTTCACTCCTCACAACAAATTTACCCTGGAACTTTTAAGATTCCTACTGACCCACAACTTCTTCCTCTTCGACTGCAAACACTACCACCAGCTCAGGGGCACAGCCATGGGTAATCCATGTGCACCAACTTCTGCCAACCTGCTCCTGGGCTGGTGGGAGCCAGCCATGGTGTTCACCGAAGAAAGAGCACAAATGGTTGAGAGGATAGAGTTGTGGGTTAGATATATTGATGATATCCTGGTCATTTGGAGGGGGGATGAAGGATCTTTCCGAGACTTTGTGAAAGAATTGAACAATAATGAGATTAATCTGGGTTTCACCTTTGAGATCGGTGGAAGGACCCTCCCCTTCCTGGATCTAGAGATCAATAAGGAAACAAGTGGAGAAACTAACACAAGGTTTATAGAAAACCTACCTCCACCAATGCACTCCTGAAATGGGAGAGTCACCTTCCACTGCGTTTAAAAAGTGGGATACCCAGGGGTTAGTACTATAGATTGAGAAGGAACTGCTCAACCATTGAGGAGTTCAAAACTCAGGCTCAGGATCTCAGGATGCGTTTCAGAGACAGAGGATATCCTGTTCATGTCCTAAGACAAGCGTATCGAGCAGCTCTAAACAGAGACCGTGGAGAGTTGTTATTGAAGAAGGCAGGTACCCCAACGGACAATAAGATGAGAATAATCACCACATACGACAATGGGGCCAGAGAGGGTTCTAGGATAATTCAAAAATACTGGAACATCCTGTTGATGGACCCTGATATCCAAGATGTTTTGAACGAGACCCCACAAATTACCTTTAGAAAAGGAAGATCATTAAAGGATCGTCTGGTCCAAAGTCACTTCACAGCCACTCGAAACACAACATGGCTTAACAAAGACACACCGATGGGGAACTTCAAATGCAGTGGCTGCATTGCCTGCCCCTATATGCAAATTAGTAAGTCCTTTATATCTACCAACACTGGACGGAATTACACAATTAAACATTTCATCAATTGCAGAACGAGAGGGGTAGTGTACAAAATGACATGCAGATGCGGGATGGAGTATATTGGAAAGACAAATAGGGAATTGAGGAGGCGAATAGGAGAACATCTTTTGGATATTGATAAAACTAATGATACATCAATTGCGAGACATATAAATCAAAAACACGGAGGTGATAAATGGGCCATATCCTTTATGGGTATAGATTTAGTGAAACAACCAATGAGAGGGGGTGACTGGGAACAAATGACCCTGCAAAAGGAGTCATACTGGATTTTTGAGCTGCAAACAGTAAGCCCAAATGGACTAAATGAACAATTAAATTTTAAATGTTTTCTGTAAAAGCCTTTTCAGTAACCTGGGCCCTGAGTCTTTTTTTTGTGTGGGGGGGGAATCTGGGAGATAGTTCAGCCAAATAAAACTCTTATAATCTTTGAATCGGCCATTCATGTAATGGTATATAAATAATTCATTAACCATTACTGGCCGAGATCGGACAAAATTGTCCAATTTGATGCCATTTCAGAAAGAGATGACACTGGGATTAAATAATCATGTAGCCATGAAAGAAAAGAAATAATGGCTACACAGAATATTCAAATACCCCTTTATCGATACTATACTTCCAATATGTGGGAACTTTACACTACAACGTTATGGAAGTGGGATATTTGTACTTTTATCACTTCAACAATTTGAGAATGAACTGTAAAATGGAATATTGAATAATTATGTTGTCCTGTATATACCGCGCTGATTAGATATTCCTTTCTACAGTAGGTCATGAAAAAGTAATGACCTACCTAATTTTATGTTTTACACTCCGTACGCTGACACTAAATGCCGAGGGATGTGGTTGTCCAAATAGAAAAAAGACTATCAGTACGCGTGCGCAAACATGTAAATAGGATGCGCCTCACGGGTAGACCACATAAACTCATAGTACGCAAGCGCAACCTCGCTACCCCAAAAATATGAGGATGCGTTCCACAGATGGACCGCATGATCCTTCAATGCGCATGCGCGATTCACGCTGGAAGGGTAAGGTGATTACTTCTGGCGCATCAACGGCGCCGGAAGTGAGGGATAACGCGCGACACATTCTTAGAAATGGCACGTATGTCATCCTCCCGTGGCGTCCGGAAGACAACTATCAGGTAAAATTATGTCCACCCTATAGGAGACAGATAGGTGTGGTCTATTGTGGATATAAGGAAAACCTTTTCAAAGAGCAAGTGCTCACTAGCCAGGTATACAAACCATGAGGACCTAGCCGCTCTGGGTTAATGCCTTTGGAAGGCCTGTGTGTCATCTATCTCCAGGATTCCAGGGTCTTCCCAGGGATGTTATTGCCCTCTTTCCTCCCCCTTGGAGTTTTCTGGTCTTACTAGTCCCCTGATGATTCACGCTAACGGTGATGAAACGCATTGGGAAGGGAAGGACGGGGAGCACCTTTTTTTAGGTTATACCTTTAGGGCAAGACAGTGCACTGCTTGAGGGATGGCATGGGTACTGTCCTTGTCAGGACGGGAGCAACTGGGGTGTTAGGGACCGCATAAGTGATTGAGGGAAAGTGTATACAAGTGCCTCCCTCCTGGGTCTCTTATAGGGATATACATCCCGAAGCCTGTCGCCCGAACTGGTAAGACTGCTCCATTTTTACTTTATTGTGTTTATTACTGTGTCTTATTGATGAAGTGTTTTATCAAATATTATATTAAAAGTTAAGTTTTAACGTGGCCAGTCCTATGCTATTTTTGAGACATCTGAAGGCCAGGACACTGTTAGTGGTATAAGTACCTAGAGATTTGGCTTATCTGTGACTAATGAAAGTGTTGTCAAAATGGTAGATTTCCTTTAAAGGGGTTTTCTCATGAAAAAAAATTCTCACATTTCAATCTCTTAGCGATGATAACACAATAAAGATCATTTTAACCCCTTACTTTACAATGTTACTCAGTGTTATTGCAGTTTTAGCTCCTATCACTCGCTAGGCTGCTCAGTGCAAAATCCCAGGGTGTGGGTGGGGACTCTCTTAGAAGACACTTTATATTCCTCAGGTCCTGTGGGGTGACAATGTGGTTGCATTATCAAGGTACCGGTGTAAATACACTTTCATCTGGCTTCTGACATTGTACTAGCACAGATCAGGGATAAGACAGATCAGAGATGCATGAGATTACAGAGAGACTGACAGACAGAGGCTGATACACTTTTACATTGTGACCCAGTGTGTTCTGCTACATCTCACACATATGTGCCTGCCTCCCCCTTCCTCCACTTATATAATTGTAGTTTTCAGCCTCTCTCTGCTCACGATCTTCTGGCAGGAAGTAATCAGTGAGTGTCTCTGAACCCCGTGCAGGGGGTGTGGCTACAGGCTCAGAGCAGAGAGAAACAGAAATCTCATCTGCATGCTGTGACATAATAATCCTAGCATTCACCAGACCCTAAGTCAGAAGTAACAGGGTCGTGTCTAGGGGCAACTGAAATTGCTTACACCATCGCTGACACATGGCCATACGGCGTGTGTCTTTGATCTATTCAGTTCCATCGCATATTAGTAAAATTAAACAAGTTCTGTCTGATACAGAACAGTAACACCCCACAACATTGTTTGGTAAGGTCACCAGCATTAATAAAGTATTTAGTGAATTCTGTGCAATTAATTGGATTATAGATCTTGTGATCTGTAGAAGAGAATGTATTGCGTTAAATAATATGTTATCCTGGTCAACAGGATAAATGCAAAATTAATTTCTCTCTTTATTATGTTTGCCACAATGATTTTTTTTTTTCTTTGGAAGCTTCTGTGTCTAATTAACTTGAAATATTTGCCTCTAATACTGTTTCTAATTAACATTAATTGGATGTAAGATCCTGTTATAACATAAACCATTGTCTGTTTTAAGATGAAAACTTTCAGTCAGTAAAGGCTGCTGAGCTCAACTAATGAGCCAGTAATTACTCCTTTTAAAGTGGCATTCAAAGATGATTTTTAAGGGAAAACAAAAAAAATTATAATAATTATGATTACAGGTGACTTGTGGTTTAATGTTTATTAGATAAAGCTTTGCATATTTATCTGGGCCAGTAGTTCCATTGACCTCAGCTGACTTTCTTCTGCAGTGCTCGAAATATGGTTACAGTGATCTTTTCCACATTGCAGATAAAGGGGCACATTTACTAACGGTCTGCACACCGCATTTCCGTCGGGTTTCTCGACTATTTCCGATTTGTGGATCAAACAGGGGTTTTGGGTGCACGCGATCGGATTTTGGCGCAATCATGACGACTTTCATGCGACACAAATCGGGGGGGCGTGGCCGTCAGACAACCCGACTGATTCGGACTAAGTGCAGGATTTAATATTCAAATTGTGTGGCAAGACATGCACTCACATAGACTGAGAAGAAGTAGGTTAACTCCAGCGGACCTCAGTGGCGAAGCGACACATGCAGGATCTCGGGCACATGATCTTAGTGAATCATGCCGAACAACGCACCTCGGGGATCGCGACAGGAGCAGGTATGTAAATGTGCCCCAGTGTCTTGCTCAAGTTGATAAACTTTCAATAGTAGAACATTCTGTGAAATATAGCATGCGGATTCAAACCATAAGTGCAAAAGGTGCCATTAATTCCTTTAGTGCAATACTTTTTGATGGATCAATGGACACATTAATTTTTATTAACGGACCATGTGCGTTGATAAACTGTAAAGTATGACCTAGTCTGAACTATTGTACACATGGGTCAGTGAAAAAAAAGGATGGAACTCGGATGGCTGGTTGGGTGGTTGCTAGAATACACAATTATTTCTAAAGCCAAACAAACATGCTTACCTGCCATGAAAAATGGATGTTAACATTTGTTTTCATGGCTGAAAATGAGGCAGTTCTATGTCCCTACAACTCCATAAAACTAAATTTTTCTTAAAAATTAGGATATCCTTTGGACCATGCCATAATTTGTTTATATTCAGTTCATATAGAAGCACATAACTGTCATTTAAGATCATTTATAATATTACATTGGGTGGTGAGGTGGACATTTTTTTCTAATTTTGTAAAAAAAATGTCTAAAATGTGAAATAGGCTGTAAAATGTTTTGTTTATAAAATTTAAATATACATATCTTAAAATATAGCATCAAAAACTGTACATACATATTCATTTATAATATTTTAAAAACTACAGTGACCAGATCTTCATTCCATCTTTTCCCATATAAGAAGGACATAGAAACTTCTCATTTATTTTTATTAAATAAGTCATTTATATAGTTTCTAAATTAAATACTTTATGTTTGGATGGTAAATTTTCTGAAGAGAGCATCAAAATGACCATTAAAATATATAAACATTCAGCTTCAGAGTACAGGAAGTCCCCAGGTTATGTACATGACAGATTCTGTGGGGTATATCTATCAGGACCTCTGCGCCACGCCAGTCTATATTTTTAAAAGATCAATGATGCCAGTCATTGTATTATATTTTTATTTTATACTCTGTTAAGTTGAAACTAAACCTCAGTAAGGAATGGGGTGAGTGAGCGTGCCCCTTTTTCTCCCCCTGTCTTCATTTAACCCCTTCAGGACTGCAATATGTCTATAAGTGTCCTATTTGCAGAAAGGACGTCTATGAACGTCTTGACAATGACCAAATTCAAACGGTCATATCTCCAGAACCCTGGCACATGGAAGCATAACTTCAATGTCATTTTAACCAGAAGAATCCATTTTAATACAACTTAAAGTTGTACTAAAAAAAAAAAAGATTTTGTGTACAGCTTTGTATTCAGCTTTATTTTAGTTTTATTTCAGGTAGACCGTTCAAGGTACATTGCACATTCAAGTGCGTTAGAAGATCTTAATATTAACATGGGTTATGAGAGTATTGTTAGATATCTCTCTGAAAGGTCTTACTTAAAATTGTGCTCTTGAATTTAAAATTTTCTTGTTTTTTTGAATTAATATTTTGGAATGCAGCCTATTCAATTTAAATTTATAATTACCTTTGCCTGGATTTTAAGACTTTGTACGATATTTAGGCTATGAGGCAAAAGCTTGAATTGAAAAGTGGGAGGTTAAGGTGAAAGAGGACTAATATTACCGTCATGGCATCATAAGTGTAGCATCTACATGAGTTTCCTTGCAGAGGTAAGTAGCTCACCTACCCAGCCATCTTCATGCCTGGACAGGCAGGGGCCTAGGTTCGTTCTCATCTCTAGACTACCAAACCCTGTGGAAGGTAGGTATTTGTAGAAATATTGTGCCTTTCCCTGTTTACCAGATTATTGTGCCTTACATTTGGAAATTAACATTTGGGATCAAAATGCTCACTATACTCCTTGATAGATTTCTTAAGTGCCACAGTTCCCAAAACCTATTTGGAGGTTTCCACTTTCTTGTATTTCAGAGGGTCTTAAAATGAGAAATATCACCTGAAATATATCACAACAAAATTTGCCCTGCAAAGAGGCGTTCTTTCCCTTTCCTGCCATTGTCACAGCAGTTTCTGACCACATTTTGGGTATTTCTGTATTCAGCATAATTTGTGTAATAGACTGTGTCATGCATTTTCCCCTTTAATCCCTTACAAAAATAAATACTTTGTTTGTTACGGCTAAAGCAGTGTGTTTTTTTAAACACACGAACGCATGCATTACTCTACTATTTACATGCATGTAGATGCTCTTTGTCAAGTGTAGATTCTATTCACGGTTTATGACATTGTTCTGCAGCCTTGGATTTTTAGAATAATAATAATTAGGAGAAGCATAAACAAATAAAATAAGACATTATAGAGTAATAACACATAATAACACAGTCATATTGGACAATAGGAGTGAGGGCCCTTTTCGCCAGAGCTTACAGTCTATGAGGGTGAAGGGGGGACACAAGAGGTATAAGAACATGTATAATAGTCCAGCCATTCTTTATAAGGGAATGGAATAAAAATGATTTAATTAATAAAAAATGCTGCTGCATAAACCAGCCCTCAGTCACCATCTTATATACAGAGTCTAAGGTTACTGGGACTGCAGAGCAGCCTGCAGATTGGTATCTGGTGTTTGCTGGATAACAGATGGGAGGAGTACACAGAATGGGTTTAGTAAAGTTAGTAAAGCTTTATTTTCAAATAAGTACATTTTTAAGAATTGCATTACAAGCCAAAGACCCGGAAGTGTTGATAATGGAAGAAAATAAAGTAGGGACAAACTGATTCTTGCAGGAAACAGAGAGTGTAAGAACACGTATTGGACTGCAAAGATGTGTGTCAGGGCTGTGAGTCTGTGGACCCTCTGGACCACCGCGGGAGATGGTACTAGCCGACACCTGGGACCAGAGTCTAAGTGGCACCTGGTCTTCACCAGTGCCTGCCGCAAAGCGGGATGGTCTTGCTGCAGCGGTGTGCTACCAGGTCGCTCCACAGGTGTGACCAGCCCGCGGTGGCAGCCAAGGTAGCAATGCAGGAGACAGTAGGACTTACGCCAGTACAGAATTGCATAAAGAAAACAATAGTCAAGAACGAGAGCCAAATATCAGTAAACCAGAAGTACAGATGTGTAGCAAGCAAAGTGTGGACAATGGAGTAATAAAAAACATCTTTAACAAGCAAAATAGATAGCATACCCTGAGTATGACTTCCTCCAGGTGAGGAAGCAGAGTTATGAGAGTGTTTTAACCCTTGCTGGCTCAGAGCAAAGATTGCAGAGAGCCAGGCAACATAATTTCAATCAGAAGTGTAACTAAAAAAAGTACTGTTCAGACTGCCGACCGAAATGTACTAGATTAATTTCAGCGTCTTCTTAGTCTGATAGAATGAACCGTGGAAGACATGTGTAGACAGTTATGACTGCACAAACCACTTTATCCACAAAAAGTGGAAGTTTCTTTATCTAAAAAAATAGTTAATAGAAGATTTTAAAATAGATGAAAGTCTTTCTCAACAACTTTCAGCATATATTACATATACAGTGGTATTTTAGAGTCAAATAAATGAAGGGCCTTTTCTTGCCACTCAGAAATAGTGATTTAAACATAGAACCACTGCTAGTGCAATGTCATGCAAATCCAGAGTTATGATTTGCAATTTTCTAAAATATTCCCAAAAAGTTGCATGGCCACTCCCCTCCCCTACTGGTGTATGTGTTGTTGCGATTATTTTACTCAACTTGTATTTTAAAAACGTATTTAAAAAAAAAATAAAGATTTATGGTCAACATTAATTTATTAAATCTGCATAGCAGTGGAGCTCTGAAGGCAGTAATAGAAGTATGGCTAAGAGCCTGCCTAATGATAAACCTCCCTCAATGTGCATTAGCCCTAATACAATAAATGAATATTTAGGCACATGGGTGCTTGCTTCTTCCTTTTTCAGAATAAATTTGCATTTTGGTCATCAATATGTGCAGCCCTTTTTACTTTGCCCATCCTAGTATCATGGGTAATCTAGATTAATATACGGTATATGCTTACTTTTGATTGACAAGTAAATATAGAAAGCACTGATCAAATTATTTGTCATTCCTAAGGTTCTCTGAATAGTTTTTTGTAGACGTTGATTAGATGATAGAATTCAAAGCAATTTATACTTCCCCAGATGTTCCAATTAAAAAAATAGGGATCATCCATAGAATGTGATGCTAATTCACTTGACAGACTGCCACTCTTTGGCTGAGGCACTGAAATTTCAGAGTACAAAAAATGCTCAAGGCCAATCTATATGTATAAAAAGATTCAGTATTTCTGTTAGTTTATGTATTGCTAGTACAAAATGGAGAACTGCTAGTAATGCTTTAGCCTATAAGCTAACAAGCTACCTAAAGTATACAGTGAATAGCAAAAAAATAAAACAAAAAACAATTTGGACTCCCAATGAGAAAGAGTCAATTAAGTCTCATCAATAAAATACATCCTCCCCAAAATAAGCCCTCATGCGATAAGTTCAACGCCATGCTACCTCAGAGTTTCCAGTTAAGTAACCAACTTTTTGTAAACTGTAGCCTCATGGAGTATATCAAGGGATGTAGTGTGAACTTTGATCTCCCATGTATTGTATTAATTTACTTTCAAGAAATGTACCCACAAATAAAAATAGCATTTTCCTCAGTGGGGATCACACTATTTCAGTGCTTAATATGTTGTTCCCAGGTGGTGTCAAAAAGATACTCACACCTAAGTGTTCCCTGGGGATAACCCATAATTAGAGATGAGCGAACATGCTCGTCCGAGCTTGATGCTCGGTCGAGCATTAGGGTACTCGAAACTGCTCGTTGCTCGGACGAATACTTCCGCCCGCTCGTAGAAAAGGCAGCTCCCTCCGCGCGTTTTGCTTTTGTGGCGCCAGAAACAGAGCCAATCACAACAAGCCAGGAGACTCGCACTCCACCCAGCATGACGTGGTACCCTTACACTTCGATAGCAGTGGTTGGCTGGCCAGATCAGGTGACCCTGGGATAGACCTGTCCCTTGCCCCCGCCGCTCGCATCATTCTGTGCTGGATGCCGCTAGGAGAGAGCTGCTGCTGGTCAGGGAAAGCGTTAGGGTGTTTCTATTAGCTTACTGTTAGGCAGGAGTGATTCTCAAAGAACCAACAGCCCTTCTTAGGGCTACATAACGTTCTACTTTTTTTTTATTTTTAATTTGCTCTAGTACCATTTTGTGAGAATTAAGCAGGGGGACTTGCTACCGTTGTGTTTAGCTCTTAGTGGCACACATATCCAGACAAAGACCGAGTTGGGAAACTTCATGTAGGGGTTGGATTTTTCAATTAGGCACTAACTCAGGTGTCTCATCTCATGGCATAAGATGTGCTTTGATACTTGGCTAGAAAATAGCCATAGGAGAATACAAAGCGCTTACTTACGCCGACAGTAGTTCTATATATTTGATTTCTGGTTGATCTGCTGGTGCTGTACTTTGCTGCAGTGCATGTATACCCAATTCTGAGCATTTGTAGTGAGACTTGCGACCGCTGTGTTCTGCGCTTAGTGACGCACTATCCATAGCAAAGACCGAAGTGGGAAAATTTATTAGGGGGTTGATTTCAATTAGGCACTAACTCAGTGTCATCTCATCTGGCATAGTAGTGTGCTTTGATACTTGGCTAAAAATAGCCATAGGAAATACAAAGGGCTTACGTTACCGTACAGTAGCGTTCTATATATTTGATTTCGGGGTGATCTGCTGGTGGCTGTATTTCTTGCAGTGCATGTACAGCCAATTCGATCAATTTGTAGTGAGACTTGCACCCGGCTTGTCCTGCGCTTAGTGACCACATATCCATAGCAAAGACCGAAGTGGGAAATTTGTAGGGGGTTTGGATTTTCAATTAGGCACTAACTCATTGTCATCTCTCTGGCATAGTAGTGTGCTTTGAATCTTGCTAGAAAATAGCCATAGGAGAATACAACAGAGCTTACTTACGCTCCAGTTAGCGTTCTAGTATTTTGATTTCTGGTTGATCTGCTGGTGGCTGTACTTTCTCCGTCATGCTACTGCACAATTCTGAGAGCAATTTGAGTGAACTTGCGACCAGCTGTGTTTCTGCGCTTATGGGACGCACATATCCCTAAGCAAAGACCGAGTGGGAAATTTAGTAGGTTTGGATTTCAAATTAGGCACTTATACTCAGTGTCATCTCATCTCATATAGTAGTGTGCTTGTACTTGGCTAGAAATAGTCCATAGGAGAATACAAAGAGCTACTTCGCGTAACAGTATGCGTTCTATATATTTGAATTTCTGGTTTGATCTGCTGGTGGCTGTACTTTCTGCAGTGCATGTACTAGCCAATTCTGAGGCAATTTGTAGTGAGACTTGCGACCGCTGTGTTCGCCTTAGTGACGCACATATCCATACAAGACCGAAGTGGGAAAATTTAGTAGGGGTTGATTTCAATTAGGCACTAACCTCAGTTGTCATCTCATCTGGCATAGTAGTGGTGCTTTGATACTTGGCTAGAAATAAGCCATAAGCAATAGGGATGCATTGTTTTTTGTTTTAAAACCACTCAAAAAAAAAAAAAAAAAACACAAAAAAAAAAAAAAAAAACACAAAAAAAAAACAAAAAACACAAAAAAAAAAACAAAAAAAAGTTAAAAAAAAAAATAAAGTTTACTCTCATTTTAAAAATGTTTAACCCGAGGGCTAGGTAAGGACGAGGGCGGGGACGTGGGCGTCCACCTACTGCAGGGGTCAGAGGCCGTGTCCTGGGCGGGGTGAGACACCACCCTGCTGATGAGGGAGCAGGGAACGCCGCAAGCTACACCTCCTAGGTTCATGTCTGAAGTTACTGGAACTCTGGTAGAGCACTGTTGAGGCCAGAAAGCGAACAGTGATGCGTGGATTGCTGACAATGCTTCGAGCATTTGTCCACCACCGTCAGTCTCCACGCAGTCCACCCTGTCACACGAAATCGCCACTTCCTCCAGCTCCTGACACCTAACCCCTCCTCCCCCCAGTCTGCCCCCTCCCAGAAAATTTGCCATTTGAACCGGCATACTCTGAGGAAGTTTTTCTGGACCTTCCCACAGTCCACAAACCACTGTCCGGTTGCTGCTGAGCAATTTCCGATGCCCCATTTTCCACCATCCAGTCTGTGGGTGATGATGACCTTCGTTGATGTAGTGGAAGCGTAAGAGGTGTCCGACGATGAGAGACACGTTGTCAGACGTGGGGAAGTTTGTGTCAGGGCAGGAAGTCCGAGGGGGGAGCAGACTGAGGGATCGAGATGATGAGGTTGACAGACCCAGCGTGGTTGAGAGGCCGGGTGAACACAGTGCTTTCTGAACGGAGAGAGTCCTCGACCAGAACAGGTTGGAAGAGGCTGGTTGGGGCCAAGAGAGGCAGGGCCAGAGCTGGTGCATCAGCGCAAGTGTCAACTAGTGAAAGCTCCCGTGGCGAGGGCTCTGCGGCGGGGCTAGATCTTCAGAAGTCTGGAGGTTCTTTAAGGAAACACCGGATGACCGACGGACTGTGGTGTGCAAACATTTGCCAAACCAGGCTCAGCAGGGTTCCACACTACTAGCTTAACTACCACCAGGAATCGCAGGCATATAATGCAATCAAACCCCACTCAGTGGCAACAAGCCCCGCTTTCACCTCCGGCCTGACACACCACTGCTCCTTCCCTGTGTCAGCTGCTAGGTCACCCCCTGCCCAGGACCCCTGCCACAAAAACCCCATCGTCGCCTGTCCCACGATCCTCCCCGCATCCACCGTTTCAGCTCTCATCCCACCCAGACGCTTGAGCGGAAACGCAAATATAGTGCAACCCAACCCGGCACGCCCAGCCCTTAATTGCCATCTCCAGATTGCTAGCCTGGAGATGCTGCCCTATAGGCTAGTATAACCAGCCTTTCGCAAGACCTCATGGCGGCGGCCCGCCCCTCGGTATCGGTCCCAGCACGCCACTACTTTTCCCTGTGCCGTCCCAGCCCTGCACCAGCACGTGTCAGACAACATATCCGTGCCCTGACCAACGCCGTTTCTGACAAGGTCCACCTGAACCAGACACGTGGACGGTGCTGCCGGGCAGGGGCCACTATATATCGCTGACGGCACATTGGGTTACACTTGGTGGAAGGCTGGGCCGAGTCTGACCCTGGGGCTGCTCATATACTGCACGACGCCGAGGATTCGGTGCCTACCTCGGTCCAGGTTTTCAGGCCTACTATGCCTCCTCCTCCTCCCCCACCCCTCCTCCACCTCCTCTCCGAACTACCATCCGGGGTCACGGCGCCATCAGTCGGTTAGCTCTAGGCACAGCACACAGCTGGTCCGCATAGCGACAGCATGCGTGCTCAAACTGCTGAGCCAGGCGACAAAAAAGGCACACCGCCCAAGAGCTATTACAGGCATCACGGCCAGACTGATCGTGGCTGGCACCGCGAACTCAGCCGGGATGGTTTGTGTGCAAACGGCCGTAACCTGGTGGCGCTCTGCAACTCGGCAGACTGGCACATGTCCATGCCTGCCATGTGTTGAATCTGATTTCAGACGTTTCCTTCACAGACATACCCAATCTGTGTCTGATTGCTCACGAAGGGTGGCGCCGAACTCTGTGGCATTTCAGGAAGTCCAGCCAGATGCGTGCCACTCTCAGGGCAGCGCAGCGCCGCCTCCAACGTCCCGCTCACCACTGTGTGCGACGTGCCACGAGGTGGAATTCACACTGACCATGTTAATCCAGAGTTTACCCAGCCGCGCGAGCGATGTAGACTGCCAGATGTCCAACTTCCACCATAACTGGTAGTCGGTCAGTCGCTTCCTCAAGTCACAATGAGGAGTGGACGTGGATTCTGATATCTGTCAGGTGTGAGTATTGAGGAGTCAACACAGATGGGTCCGTGGCGATGCCGCCATCATCAGCCCTCACAATCCCGCTGCTTTGGCCTGTTGAAAAACTCTCTGGTCAGCATGAAGTCGGAAGCTTTGCGCTCGTCACAAGAACAGGGAAGAATATTCCCTTGTTGATAGCCAACAGCACCCTCAGGTCTGTTTCTCAGCGCATATCGAGGAGGTGGAGGTGGAGGAGGATGAGGAGGAAGAGGAGAGAATGTTGGCGAGACACAAGATGGGAGCATTGTCAGACCTTCACACTGTTCAGCGTGTATGGGCAAAGAAGAGGAGTTGGAGGAGTTGGAGGAGGAGAAATGGACATCAGCCAGTGGGGGAGTGAATTTCTTACGCGTTGGTACTCTGGCGCATATGGCAGATTTCATGCTAGGCGTGCCTATCCCGTGACCCTCGCGTTCAAGAATTTATTCCAGCAACCGATTACTGGGTGTTTCACTCTCCTGGACCCACGGTACAAAACAAAATCTCCCACTCTCATCCCTGCAGAGGAAAGGAGTGTGAGAATGCATAATACCAGCAGGCCCTGGTGCACAAGCTGAAACAGTATTTCCCTTCTGACAGCGCTAGCGGCAGAGTGCGTAGTTTCTGCGGGACAATCACGAGGGAAGTAGGCGAGCAGGCAGCTTGTCCACACTGGCAAGGGTACGCTTACAGGCTTTTGCCAGCTTTATGTCACCCCAGCAAACAACTGTCTCCTGTCCCCAGTCTCGGCAGAGTAGGGCTGATCTTTACAAAGAGATGGTGAGGGAGTACGTCTGACCATACCATCGTCCTAAATGATCACACACTCCCTACAACTACTGGTTTCAAAGCTGGACATGTGGACGACTGGCGCTGTACGCCCTTGGAGGTTCTTGCCTGCCCTGCCGCTAGAGCGTCTTGTCCGAGCGGGTTTTCAGTGCAGCTGGTGGCATCATCACCGATAACGTACAGCCCGTCGACTGACAGCGCTGACAGCTGACCTATTAAAATGAATAAAGGCTGGATTTCTCGAATTCCAATCTCCACAGGTTAAGAAGCCAACCTGAATAATTGATCCACTCCTCCTCCTCCTCTCCTCATTTTCCTCCTTCTCCTCCTCTTTGCTACAGTAAAGCAGAGAAAATGCTATTTTTTGACAGGGCCCACTGGCCTTGCTATATACTCATCTTGCATTTAATTTTTCTGAGGGCCACCTACCCCGGTCCTCTGTTTGAAACAATTTTTGTGAGTGCCACATACAGGCACTCAATCTATTCATTTTTCTGGAGGGCCCTACCCGGTCCGTTTTTAAAAACTTTTTGGGGACTGCCACTACAGGCACTCAATCATTCCATTTTTACTGGAGGGCCACCTACCTGCTCCTCTGGTTTGAACAATTTTTGGGACTGCCACATACAGGCACTCAATCTATTCCATTTTTCTGCGGGCCCACCTACCTGCTCTCTGGTTTAACAATTTTTTGGACTGCCACATAACAGGCACTCAATCTATTCCATTTTCTGGAGGGCCACCTACTGCTTCCTTTGGTTTGAAAAATGTTTTGGGACTGCCACTACAGGCACTCATCTATTCCTTTTACTGGAGGGCCACCTACCTGCTCCTCTGGTTTGAAAATTTTTGGACTGCCCCATACAGGCACTCAATCTATTCCATTTTACTGGAGGGCCACCTACCTGCTCCTCGGTTTGACATTTTTTGGGACTGCCCACATACAGGCACTCAACTATTCCATTTTCCTGGCATGGCCACCTACCTGCTCCTCTGGTTTGAACAAATTTTTGGGACTGCCACATACGGCACTCAATCTATTCCATTTTACTGGAGGGCCACCTACCTGCTCTCCTCTGTTTTGAAAACATTTGGGATGCCACATACAGGCACTCAATCATTCCATTTTACTGGAGGGCCACCTACCTCCTCCTCTGTTTTGAAACATTTTTGGGACTGGGCCACATACAGGCACTCAATCTATTTCATTTTCTGAGGGCCACCACCTGCTCCTCTGGTTTGAACATTTTGGGACTGCCCTACAGCACTCAATCTATTCCATTTACTGAGGCACCTACCTGCTCCTTGGTTTGAAAAATGTTTGGGGCTGCCACATACAGGCACTATCCAATTAAATTGTCTCCATAAGCAGCCTCCACACGTTTCTCCACTTGCTACCTCCAAAAGTCGTCCATATAGCTGCCCCATACATCTTCCTTTATCAACGAGTGTGTCAGGCAGAAATTTGGGTTGTTTTCATGGATTCCACATCAAAGTTGTTAACTTTGTCGCCACCCCGCTGTGTTTCCACAAAATATCTGGCAAACTTTTACCATTTACGATGATTATTTTCAGCGCTTCTTGCGCAGCTGTTTACATTCCCCTCACCGGCATAACCTAAACTTATAAAACGCTACTACACTTGTCTTATACAAAAGGTTCTTAGAAGTGCTGTTGGGAGTAGCCTATAGACAGGGGCTTGATTGGCGAAAGCTGCCTGGCAGCGGAGCGCCAGCTCCATGCCAAGATCCAACTAACATAGTTTAAACTGCAGCCACTTTAATCTACTATACAGGTTCACTGCCTCCAAATGGTCCCCTTATCAAACGAGCTGTGTCAGGCAGAATTTTGGGTTGTTTTCATGGTCTTCCATGTTAACTTTTGTCGCCACCACTGCTTGTCAATCCACAAAATATACTGGCAACTTTATCATGTACGATATTATTTGAGCGCTTCTTGCTCACCTCCTTGGTTCCTCTCTGCCACCCATTGGTTTGAACCTGAGTCCAATTGGGTATGTCGCCATGCCACTCCTAGGCTCTGCTGCCGCTGCCTCTGCATCCGTCCCCTATGTGTCAGGGTCAATTTTGGATGTTTTAGATGCTATCTAGCTTCATTCTGTCATAATTTTGGCATAATGGTGCATTAAGCAGCCTCAGAGGCATCCTGCATGCTGCCCCTGCTGTTTCCTGTCCCATTCCGTGTGTTCCATCCTTTTCTGAGGTTTCAAGGTGTTTGGCCAAGCTTCTCGCCTGTGCAGAGCCTTGGTCCCCTTGAAAATGCTCGTATCTCCATTGACTTCAATGGGGTTCGTTATTCGAGACGAGCACCGAGCATCGGAAAGTTCGTCTCGAATAACGAGCAACCCGAGATTTTAGTGTTCGCTCATCTCTACCCATAATACAGTTTTTGGAACATGTTTTTGAAGACAAAAGCAAAGCAAAATATTGAAATAATCTACTTTTTGGAAAAATAAAAATTTGTACTTTTTTGGAAAAGACCCCTGAGGTAAAAAGATCAATAAACCCCTTTAGAGTGTATTTTTTAAAAAATATTTCCCCTCTCAGAGCCTCTGCAATTGCCTTCCAATATAATTTGAAATTATATGTATGGTTATATGTTTAGAAATAATGGTAGGGTAATTTTAATTTTTTTTTTTTAACTAGCCAATGCTGTATAAGTCACCAAATTAGGCTTTAATGCTTATATTTCCTGAGTTAGGTCCACATATAGAGTGTTTATAAAATTGGAAAACAAGGCCTTAAATAAGCAGAGAGCTTACGTTTTGAAAAGCCACTGTGAGTTAAACTCACTATACCCCTTGATAACTTTTTTGAGGGGTATAGTTTTTAAATTGAGTTCTTTGAGGGTTTTCCCTATTCTTGTCTCTCAGGGAGTCTAACAAGTGAATTAGCAGTTGGAATCTATTACAGTGAACATTTGGAGGTAAATCACTGTTTTATTTTTGTCATCATTAATAAATTCTATGAAATACTTGTGGGCTTAAAATGGCACCTATACCCCATTAAAACTTCATTTACAAAATGGTGTCACCCATTTATCGTTTTTTCTGTTATCTTTGAGGCGCTGTAATTTAGATATTGCAAATGATGCACTACAAAAGCCTAATTATAAAAAAGTTATTATTTTTTTACAAATACCCCAAGTTAAAGCCCAATATGTTGTGCCACAAAGCTCCCTGCTTATTTAAACCATGATTTCCAATTTTATAAACACTCTAAATGTGACCCTAAACTAATGCCTAAAAATATAGGCATTTAAGCCTAAAGAACATCTACCACAAGGATGAAGGCCTTTAAACCAATCACACTTACATGCTGGTGTGTGACCCATCTGGCAGGATATGCTCTGCTTTTAGCTTCTTCAGACCTTGTTTTTACAAAAGAAAAGGTTTTAAAACTTACGCAAATGAGCATGAGTGGCATCAGGCTCCATAGATATTAATTGAGCCTGTAGCCCCTCAGGTTCATTTGCATATTTTTAAAAACATTTTTTTTTACTAAAAACAAGAGAATAAGAAGCTAAATAAAGAATGTATCCTGTCACAGGAGTCACATACCAGCATGTAAGTGTGCTTGGTTCACAATCGTTGAATCTGGTGGTAGATGTCCATTAATTTGGTGACCTACATAGCAATGGCTAACTTTGGAGGCTCTGACATGAAATAAAAAATAAACCCATATCAGTTAGGCCCAATTTTAAGGGAACAATTTTTTTTTACAAATACAGCTAGAGGAAGGTTCCTATTGTGTTCTAGTAACTATCTGACACCCTGCTTTTAGCTAAAATTTTTTCCCTTGCATCCCAATAAAATCAGAGTTATAAACTTGCCTGGTATCCAGGAATCTATAAAGTGAGTTGGGGTGTGTGGCCTAATCTCATGTGACCAGGGTGACATTTTCACAGGTGCTTAAGCCTCTTAATATTAGCAAAATGTACTCCTGGATCATATCAGCCCACATTAAAAAAAATCACAGCATGCCAGAATGGACTTCTACTTTTCTGCTTGCAGGTTGCTGTGATTTTATCTGATATGATATGGTGTGATTTTATAAGATACATGCTTGTTGTACAGTTTGGTAATATTAGGAGGCTAATGGACCTGCTGATGATGTCACCACGGTCACATGACATTACTCCAGCATGAAAAGAAAGCATGGGGCTGCTGGATTCAACCCAAGGAGGCCATGTCTACCTTGACTAGCTATAGACATCCCTGGATACCAGGTAAAATTTGAAGTTAAAAGTTTGAATATGAGAGTTAGTTACTAGGGCTCTATGAGAACCTGCCGCTGGCTTTATTTGTAAAAGTATTTGCTGACAGGTTCCCCTTAAATCACCCTACTGTTATTTCTAAAAACATGACTGTACATATGATTTCTAATTTGATCAACACTGTATGGTAAGGCAGAGGCTTTTGAAACTACACCGCTTAAGGATTTTCTAAAGGGACTTATTGATCTTTTTTTAACCTCAGGAGTGTTTTCAAAAAAAGTCACGTGCAGTGGATAGTGCAAAGTGAAAATTGACATTTTTCAAAAAGTACATTATTTCAATCCACATTTTATCTACTTTTATCTACTTTTATATATTTGTGACTTTTTTGTTCAGTCAAACTGAGCTCCACACCCCTACACCAGTTTATGACAAGTGATACATGTGAGGTTTGTCTGTATTCTGGAAAAATTGATCAACAAATTGTGGGGCTCATTTTTAGAATTTTAGAGTCCAAGTGACAAATATTTGCTTGAAATTACATTTTTTAATGTTGATGGGCCAATAATAATACACTCTATAAAACACCTTTAAAGGGGTTCTCAAGTCACCAAATGTACTTTTTATTTTAATTGGCCAATATATTTGCATATGTTATAGTTACACACCCTTACCTCACCATCCTAGGCTATATGCTTTATTTTCCTTCACTTGTCACTTCACAGCTCACTGCTGCAGTTTCATCACTCCAAGATGGCTGCCCCCATTTTGCTAGAAGAGTACATCTCCCACAATCCCGCTGGTCAGCACAGCTTCTTCACACAGTGGAACATGCAGCCACACCCGCACAGCAGGGAACAAGGAGCTGACTGCACATGCCCGACTGGAGAGCAGGGAAAGCAAACAGGTCGTTTCTGCGGAGTATAGCAGGAGCTGCCAGTGCGCAGGAATGACTTTGATTTCACGAAAGGGGACAGAAGATTTAATGACACTGAATTAGTGAAGTGATAAGTGTGGGGAGATAAGGTATAGTGAGGTCAATCTTTGTTACTGGAGAACCATTTAAGTTTAAAATGCTTATTTTACCCCTTGATAGATTATTTGAGGGCTGTTGTATCCTAAATTAGGTCCTTTGTTGAGGTTTTCCCTAGTCTGGTACCTCAGGGGCTCTGCAAACATGACATTCAATTATTCCATCAAGTTCTGCCTTATTGAAGCTTTTTGGTTCTCCTTCCTTTCTGTACTCAGCTGTTTGCCAAAAAAGTTGGTTAAAGTGCATCAACACATAGAGTGTTTCCGTACTCGGGAGAAACTGCACAATAAAATCAGAATTTCCTTCTTTTATTCAGTATGCTTAAATTTTAGGGTAAAGGAAACTATTGGTAAAAAAATTCAAATTAAACTTTCGACAAAATCCAGTAAACAAGCTTCTATGTGCTATTTAGAATAGTTTAAGGAGTGCAGCTTTCAAATTTGGAGGATTTGTTGGGGGTTTCTAAAAAAATAGGCATTGAAAATGAAACATTTTAGACACTTATCCCATTTCTGGTATGTATCAGATATGTGTGTGACTTGGAACAAGCCTTGAACTCAAACTATTGCAGTTTCATTTACATGAAAGTCAGGTGCGAAAAGATTTGACCAGTTTTATCCATTAAGTGCTTAAATTTTAGGGTAAAGGAAACTATTGGTAAAAAAATTCAAATTAAACTTTCGACAAAATCCTGAAACAGTAAACAAGCTTCTATGTGCTTTTTAGAATAGTTTGAGGAGTGCAGCTTTCAAATTTGGAGGATTTGTTGGGGGGTTTCTAAAAAAAAAATAGGCATTGAAAATGAAACATTTTAGCGCTTATCCCATTTCTGGTATGTATCGGATATGTGTGTGACTTGGAACAAGCCTTGAACTCAAACTATTGCAGTTTCATTTACATGAAAGTCAGGTGCGAAAAGATTTGACCAGTTTTATCCATTAAGAAAATAATATGACAACAAACAGGTAATTACTTAGCCAAGGTGATAGATAGTGGCTGAGTAGGTATCTCTTATTTGTTCAGATGCATTAGAAGAGACCTGATGGGGCCCAGGCAGCATCCAAAACGGCGGGAGCTGCCATTTTCTCGAGCGGGCGAAGTATTCGTCTGAGCAACGAGCAGTTTCGAGTACGCTAATGCTCGACCGAGCATCAAGCTCGGACGAGCATGTTCGCTCATCTCTATTGTTGAACAAATTCCAGGCCACCCTTCCATGTGCATCTCAATCTAGGGGGTAAAGAATCATGTCAGAAAAAGTAAGGAAAAATAAAACAGTGAAGCAGTATGCCCCCACGATAATGTTTCACTCATTCATGACAGAATCTGGATCCCAATAATACCTCTTTCAAATACCAGTTCGTACATTTAAACTAACTCCTAAGCTGACTCCTCAATTCTGGGGATAATTTGCCCAGAAACGGAGCCCAAACTATAACAAAGATACTTCTTTAGCCTCTCCTTGTCCATTAAATAATTAAGCCAATATTGAACACAAATTTATTCTTAAATTGTAGAAGATAAATTGGTGGAGAAACTGGGTTCAGCCAGCTTCACGAAGACCTAAGGCTGTCTGATTTTAACCTATTCATTACAATGTGCGATTTGCACATTGTAATGAATGATGTGGTAAATACCCATATATTGTAATTAAAAATAAAAAAAGTAAAAAATTATAAATAAAAAGTAAAAATTATTAAGAAAACCTAAAAAGTCATATCACCCCCCTATCTCTTGAATTCAAATTAATATAAATAAAGGAAAATAGCGCCCAAAGTAAAATTTATAACATTTTGAAAAATATAAAAAAAAGTCTTTAAAAAGGGATCAAAAGGCAGTACAGTCCTAAAAATTGAAAACATCATCAAAAGTCAAAAAAAGAAACCACCCACAGCTCCGTACACCAAAGCATGAAAAAGTTATTAGCTCCAGAAGATGGCAAAATTAAGAATTTTTTTTGTAAGGAGGTTTTGATTTTTTTAATGTATGAAAGCATTATAAAACAAATAAACATTTCGTATACATGTGATCGCACCAACCCAAAGAAAAAAGTAGACATGTTATTGGGGGCGCACAGTGAAAGCCGCAAAGTCCACACCCACAAGAAATATTAAATACTTTCACCATGAAGTGCAATTTACTCTCTACTTGAAAAAAATTACTCTTTACTTGGAAAAATAAAAAAAAAAGTTATAGATTTTTGAAGGTTGGGAGTAAAAAATGGTAATGCAAAAATGAAAAAGAGCCTCGGTGTTAAAAGGTTAATAGGTGATTTTTTTCAGACTGCAACTTTGGATCTAATTTTTTAAATGATCGGGATTATAGCCAATTCTATATCCTGTTCTATATTTGATGATACAGAGAATCTGAGCTACCTTAAGGCTTCCCCCTGTATCAATATCTTTATTCTGGTGGTTCATTATTTACCAACGGGTCAACAGGGACACGTGGATTTTCTCAAATTTATATGCAAGCCGGACATATCTGCAAATTCCTCAAATGTTTTAAAAAATATTGAGATAGAGGCATGTGAACCTAAATAAATCATAATATCATCGGCATATAGAAAGATTTTTTTTCCACTTCTCCCTGAAAAAATCCCCCTATATGCCTATTTTGTCTAATTTTATTAGCCAACGACTCCACTGCAATAATAAAGAGGAGAACCCTGTCTCGTACTTCTTTTTCAGAGAAATTTCTCCATTTACTAAAATTTTGGCTGAATGTTGCTCATTCACTAGGTATATTGCTGTCCTAGGGAGTCATTTATCTTAGAACATTCTCTTTTTTACTCCTTGTCCATTAAATAATTAATCCAATATTGAAGACAAATGTAATCTTAGATTGTGTAAGAGAAATATGTGGAAAAACTGAGTTTAGCCAGTGTTGTAAAATGCTTTTCCTTGAAGCCGCTGTCCAATTGCAATGGGATACCCACTCTCAGGTCACCTCATGGGGTACACTTAGACTAAAGAGCCTCACAATTTAGTACATAAACCCCTACCTACATATCTCACCTATGCAAGATAGCATCTCACTCAAACCTTAGTTTCCACCACCAATACTTTACTTATTTTTGCAATTTCTTTTACCAAATTTATGACTTTTCTACTGCCTAGCAAAGTTAGCCGCACAAGAGTTGCACCTGATATATCTTTAAAATCCAGATGTGAACATATAAAAAAGGTCATAATTTTGGCGCAAATTGTGGTTAAACAGTCGCTAATAAACTTCAGTCCTGACCAGGCGTAGGAAAAACTTTAGAAGAAGTTGCAGAGCAGTTTGAGATTTTTGTGAGACTTTTTTCACAAAAAGCCACAAAACTCCATAGACTCAGGAGCTGGATATTTCAACCTCTAAGACAAATTAAACACAATCAAAAGTTGGAAAAAACAAGAAAAGACAGAAGATTTTCTAACATGTTTTTTTTACACTTATCTTATCTTTGTATATTTATCATGCATTTTGTATTTATTGCATTGAGTGGAACTGCAATTGTGGGTGTTACCATTGATCATGTGATTTCTTTCCTATCCATCATGTGACCCCCTTCCATTAATTATGCGACCCGCCCTTCATTTTGAATATATATGCAAATGCATTCCCAAATATTTCGCTTGAAAAAGGTTCACATAACATAGTGGAAACGTTGCTATCAAGATGATGGTAAAAAATTTCACCTTTTTCATCACAACTCTTGGTGTGCTGCAATTTCTTGGAGTCCCTGAAGCCCGGCCCTTTTTTTGTGTGCACCAACCATTTTGGTACTTGTTGTTATTGAGTAAAGACTGGTGCATCTTACAGTTTTTATTATTGGTTGTTGTAGGGCTCATTATAAGTAACAAAAACAAAATAAAAACAAAAGACCTGCCCGTCTGAGCACTTGCTAACACAGTAGCTTTTCCTCTCTGTTCCTTAAGGCTTGCTTCACTCTCAGCATCAGCTCTGGTCAGGGAGATCCCTCCCATGGTGCAGCTAGGGTTTTATAGAGCCCTGGTCTAGGTGCAGGCTAAGGAGTTGCATTAAGGCTGCCCCAGAATCGAGATTAATCATCAATGGCCATGTAAAGTTAAAAAATCTAGCTGAATCATGGATGCCATTGATGACTTTCTAGCCACTGCTTGATATACACTCAGACACATTTAATAACATACAGTCATATGGGGACACTTTCTTGATCAGATGTTTGATGCAATCCATTATCCACTTTGTCCCATTACTCTTTTGCCCCGTTTGCTACCTAGTTTACTAAATTGAATTCAACAGTTTGGATCCATCCTAAAAATAAATGTTATCCTTCAGCAGAAATCTGTCACCTCTGTTTTCATTGTACTATGTAGAACCATGGTCAGCTGATTATTTAAAATTGTCATTTGGCAGATGAAACAAAAATCATCAGGATGTTTTAGTCCACTTGACTTTTTTAAATAAAAAAATGGTAGACTTTATTAATATACTATCAGGTAAGGAATCTACACTTACTGGTAATGTGACTTTTTCAAATTTTTCTTTTTGTTTAGGAGATGGGATATGCTTTATTTAAATTGTTATATAACTAATGAATAAAAACATATGCTTATAATGAATATTCTTTACTACAAACATATTTTTAGAGTTTCAGGGACTGATCACATGACTGATGAACAAGTACAGTACAATGCACTGCAAATAAATGGAATAATTAATAATCTGAAGGAGCATTTATTTGAAGAAGTCTTGTAACTAAAGGGTACCTGTCAGTAGAAACTGACCCAATAAACCACTACCGGTATTTTGTAAAGCAGATGAACACTTTTGGATTACATTTTTTTTCATGCTCCAGCCTAGTGGCATCATCCACAATATCTACTTTGAAGTGAGATGTTAATTGGCTGTGTAAAGTCATGAGTCGGAGCATTGAAGTCAAGCTCACTTTCCCTCAGACCACTGAAAGAGCCAGTTAGTGAAGTCCATGGATGGTTATTTTCTGCTGAAAGACTGCCTTCAGGGTGTAGAGTGTCTATTGCTGTTTCTTTGTACATTTCTGGCTAAAGTTGCGGTGTCACATATAAATAAAAAAATATGCTAATGAGCTGCTAATGCTGCAGCTTCACAGGCTCAAAGCTTCACAGTGTGATTAAATCAGGCAGAAGGAGGGGGAAGTGCTGAGGAAGCCGGGCACAGGGGGAGACAGTGTAACAGCCTGTGAAACCTAACACTAGGAGCCCATTTAGGCTAATTATCATAATTTTGAACATCACTAGAGACATATGAGTGAAAAACTTTAGTACATATCACGTCACAACATAGTTTAAAAATATAATTTATTTTATTAAAGGATATAATTTTAAAGAAAACCTACTACAACAACAAAGTATATCGCAAAGATCTTTTCCAAAGGTCCATCTAATTCATTGGCACATCACAAAACAATTCATAATTGTAACCACATAATTTCCCAAAGGTGCCTTAATGTATGCAAATTGCTGTTTGCTCACAAACAAGTGCTAGTGCAAAGTCCACTTAATGGGGCATATTTATCAAGCTGTCTGAATGTCAGAATATTTCCGCACCTCCTTGTTCCTGATTGACAGGTCTCACTGCTAGGAGATATGCTGCTGCGTGGAACATTGAGATAGAGCTCTGTTAAATCATTAGGTACTTGATGTCAAGTGACAAGGGTGATGTCATCTAAGGTCCTTTACCCAGTTACATCCAGTCTAAACCATGTATGCATCTATTCACATGAAATCACAGCATGCTTCCATGGAGGCATGGGGATGAGTAGTGGTCCACAGAGGCATTCTGTGATTTCATGTGATCATATACATACATTGTTTAGATGTTGCAAATGTAACTGGGTAAAGAACCTTAGATGAAATCTCCTGGTCATATGAAATTATGAGCTGAATGCTGAGAAGAGGTATGAAATATCTGGAAGAGTCGATAGGTGGACACTCCCCCTCTAATGTTGATTTATGTGGATGTGAAAATGGATGTGAAAATGTTCCCCTTAACTGCAATACTCAAAGTCAACAGAAGCTGTAAAAGCAAATGAGATTTTAAGATCTAAAAAAGTTAATTAATATTTGCAGTAAGGAAAATATTTATTTGTGAAGTAAATTCAGTGTAGAAATATATATGAAAGATATGTTTTCTGTAGGTGTCTATTTTTTATTAAATATGATTAAATGTATGTTAAGATGTACAAGTGTGAATAATCTAATAACTGTTGGCTACTTAGAGCTCTTACTTATAATTTTGAATGGTCTGTAGGGAGAAGTATGATTTACGTTCTCACCCACCTTAATCATTATAAAATCATCTTTTCTTTATTTTGTAAATGAGGTTGGTCACGTGGTCAGAGACAGTGATGTCACCCGTTACCCCTCTCCTTCCCCTGCTCATGTCTGTGTGTAATGTATAGTAAAACATTGCTAGTGTCTGTGCTTTATCTGCTGACATGCTCTCCCTGACATGTTCTGCTATAACGTGGCTGCCTGAAGCTGTTGTATCTCTCCCATACACACAGGCTGCAGGGGGCATAGCCACCAGCACCAGGAATCACATGGAGGATCCATTACACCATTATACCTCACATAATTATACAGGCTGTCAGTCAAGCACTGGGTTGTGGCTGTACCTCCTACTCATGAATAAGCTGGATAGCTTGAATATGCTAATGACTCATTGGACATTTCACAGGTCATTTGCATACAGCTTTAGGACCTCATTGCTTAGGTTTACAGGCATGTAGAGGGACAGTGAAGGGATAGAGGCAATGCTTTTTAATGGCAGTTTATGAAAATATATTTAGTTTAGGGGGTTATTGTGCCTGACGAGCTCTCTTTAGAAATAAAAGATTGATGCCTAAAATAGACAGACATTCACAATCTAAAGTATCTTGGTTTTGATTGTTAAAAGTAGTAAAAGTAGTCATAGTACAATAGAAATTAGAGACTTTGTGGGGGTGTGGCTTGAGCGCACTGCTGAACGGCTGCATGTGCTGAGAGCTCTGTCTAATTGTGCCAAACGGATGGAATAATTTTTTAACCATATAAACTCTAATACCTCTAATAAATCTCGCCCTATATGAGTATGTATTTGTTTAACTGTAACTCTATCAAATGTAAGGAACTCTAAGCTGGGCACTATGTACAAAAGAAATAACAACCTCCAACCCCCCCTTACCCACCCGGGTATTAAACATGTTGTATTGTATGTACAATAATATTAAAAGGTTAAGGAGATTGGTCTTTTGTCCTTTAGAAGTATAAGTCACATAAATGCAAATTCATCCCCAGAGAACTTATGAATTTCTCTAGCTTTTTTAACTTATTCATATCTATAAACATAACGTTGCTAAATTATGAGCGAAATAAACCCACAATTGCTTCTGAAACCCTCCTCCGCATAAAACAGGAGTAGGAATCTGAAACAAAAATAGTTGTAAACATCACCATTATTTAATAGAATGAAAGATAATTATGAAACATTAGAAGGGGTTAGACCTCTGTATCACATTATCACTAAGCTTCTGTAGAGAGAAAGGAATCTTAACACACTTGACAGCTCTTGCGGCATTCTCTCTATTCAAAGGAAGCAAGTTATAACATAACTTTTAATGAGTATAATTTAACATCAGGCAGTAACAGTACTGGAGGGAGTTACTGCTGAACACTGATAGTCGTACTTAGCAGGAAATCAACTTGTAATAAAAGCACCTCAAAGGTCTGAAAAATCGCTTTTTATATATAGTTACAATTCATAATCCTGAAGAAAAATGATAATTCTAAATTCTCCTACAGCAAGATACAAACACTGAGACTGATGATAGCTTCACTCGGCAATGGCTAGACTTGGGAATTTTCCAAATCATATGGTATTCTGTGGCCCACATTTAACTGTACTATGTGCAGTTTACCTGTGTACTATTCAGGGTGCGCCAGATTTATGAATTGTAATGCATGTTCTTCCTGAATCCTGCGCATTTTGCATTGCTCCGACAGAGTGCATCAATTTTTTTGGTGGACCTTTAACATAATTTGACATAATTCTGTCAAAATGTGGCACACGGTCTGAATGTGCAATAGAATGCCCCTTTCAGTGCAGAATTTTATGTTGGGTATAGTGAAGTCTTGACACAAATATGTCGCAATGTGACACATGTGAGCAGTTTGCACTAAAAAGAACTGCCATCACCAAAACACTTGGCCATACTGGATGCACTGCAACCAACAGACTACAGCCAAACGTAGTGGTGATCACATGACCTGCCCAGGCAGCTGCAGGACATTGGATGAGGACATGTGACCAGCGGCCATCTTCTGTCCTGTGTCTACATCGCAACGGACAGCGTGGGGGAAATTAACGGACTGATTAAAGGGCCAGTAGCATTTTAATTCTTCATTACAGTCTATGTCAGCAGCATTTTCGTGCTAAGGGGAGCAAAATTTTAAATAACAACTAATTACATATTAGCTTATATTTTAAGGACCTATTCCTGGAATACCTCTTTATCTAACTATGCTTGCTCTGAGAAGCATTGATGGACAACTACAAAAGTGATATTGTGCTAGGCACCTGACTAGGACAAGATCATCCTGATGATACAGACACAAGTGGTGCTAGCATTGCTTTTGCAAATGCAATACTAGTACATGGGGGTGGGCACTGGCCCAATCGCATATGCGTTTAAGGAAACGCCTGCGATCTGTAACCGCCACCCGGTGTCTTTCATTTAAACAACATTTAGGCATTTGTAAATGCAATGCTCGTGTGACTAGTAACCACATCCTCAGTCCTCAATTCTAGCTAATGCACAATAAAATTGCTCTAATTCCCCAGAACAGTCCAAGACTGAGATGGACAAGTATACAGTACACCAAATCTCTTCCGCTTTATTGTGTTTTGTTGAACTTGATTTGATTGTGTAGGTAGAAAAATGACATAACAGTAATAGACTACATTTTACTATTATGTAATAAAAGGAAGTTAGTCATATTTTTGGGAATGTATCTGAAGATAAAAGAGCTGCTATTTATAATGTCAGATACACAGACAAGACAGTGAGTCATGACACTGAATCCCCCAAACAAGTCCTACCTGCTTACTCTATCCATCCTGAACAGGGACCAGTTACTAGATGTCAATCCCTCTCTACGACAAAATGCAAAACACAAGCAAATGGACAAAAAAAACTGATAACAATAGTCAAAAGAACTGGGTCAGAACACAAAGGGCAACGCAGTACAAATTCACTGTACAGGAGAGATGTCAGAAAACCAAGCCAAGGTCAGGAAATCAAAGCAGGAATGGAGCTTATAAGAAACTTCTCTAACCAGCAGAGAATCAAAGGTGAGCAGGACTGATATGTGATCTCAAACCCACGACCTCAAAGGCAATTTGGCCAGAGCTTAGAGATCCAGACAGCACAGAGGAGTGTGAAGCTGTCTATCACCATTGGTGAACTACATCTGGAACAAGCTAGGCTGCAGCACAGAAACAGATATGGTGCTGAATCAATCAGGGCAGCAAAACAAATAAATCCATGTTCACACTATAGATAATAAGCGAGACACAGAGATATAATCAGTGTCTCCTCAGTCGCATACTCTAAATCTAGGATGATGATGACACAGATGTTAAACAAATTTTTATTGCAACTTGCAATAGTCAACCCTATCATTATTTTTCCTTTTCCTCTTTTTGTTGTAATTTTATTTCAGTTACAATTTACCTTTCAACAATATTTTTAAGGTTAAATCTAATTTCAAGTAGAAATGGAATCTTGCCATGTAAATGAATAAGAACAAATAAAAATGGTGCGAAAAAGCAAGATGCCAATAAATGCTGACATACCACTAATTCTTACCGTGTACTTGTTTTAAAAGTAGATTAGAATCTGCAGAGGTCATAAATTGAACATGTTTTCTGTTCCTTTCCTATAGATAACATAGGGATTCTACTTGTTTTAGTGCAGGTGTACAGTGCTAAAGTATTTTCACACTTAATAGCATTGAAAGATTGCTCATTGATTTCCTAGTCTCATTTACTAAAATATATTGATGGGTCATTACTTTCTACGTGAGACTTCAGTTTGATAGTCTCTCCAGTCAGGAACTAGAAATACAAACCTAATTAAATCATTTATCATAGATCTTTGTTTTATAGACTCCTGCAGGTATCACTATCTCACACACTAGCAGTCCACATTATACAGCATGTGTTATCTTACATTTTCTTGTCCTGCATAGGTCATTATTGATGAACCCTGTAAATTTTATTTTTATCAGTGACTACTGAATAGACAATGGGGGACATGTATCATAGTTTGGTCTCTCTGAGATGAATTTTAGAGACTTTTGTCAGCTAGTTTTTGCGCCTTATGTATGACCCTGTCTTTTTACTTGTGATACATGTTAAGTTTTTCCTATCCTGGCAGGTGCAAATTTTGGCTTCTTTTTGAGACTTTTTGTTGAAAATGTCTCAAATCCATATGGACATAAACCACGTAAGGGGATTATACAAAGGAGTGGACACTACTGTTAATTTGGGATTTAACATGTTTCATACGTGTGACCTCACCCTTAGAAGTAACCAATTTTAGAAAAAAATGCAAAAATGTAAGAATTTTGACAAAAGAGGTCACTGTGCAAAATGTTAAGCATTTAAAGCATGTGAAATAATTCCAATTTACATGTTAAAATCTGGTCCATGAAAAAAAACCTTCCTTTGCACCTGCCCTGGACCAGGTGCAGATTTGCGCCTAAAAAGTCGCAAAAATAAGCAAGTGATACATAAGTGAATAATCAATTGCTGCACCATGGCCCAGCTGCTGTGTATGAGGGATCCAGCTCAGGTTGATTAGTCATGCTTGACTAACCTCCATTTGTAATTACAAGCTCAGTGTCTAATGTGTTGATCTAGGTATCCAGCCAACCCAGCTTTCCCAAGGTCCGGAATGTTATAATTGTTTTTCAGCAAAACCACTCAGCTCAGGGATTAATCAAGATATGATCCTGCATCAGTGTAGCTACAGCATTCTCAAGGTATGTTTGCTTCATAATGCATGAAATCAAATGGTAGGTTATCTTTAAAACACTTATATCCACCTCTTTTTATCCCTATTTTTCATTGGCAAACCTCCTGTGATTGGCATGAGATCAATGAAGCCCATCGCTGCCCTCAGTGTTATTCAGCAAAGGTAGGATTGCAGTGTAATGTGCAAATATTAATTCAATTATATTAAAAGAACACCAGATGAATTTGAATTTGTTGTTATTGTTTGAAGTTGAAATATGTTTTTATTTTAAGGTCTTAATTCATTATGGTTACAATTTATGGATGCAATGTGAATTAACAATCGATAACCATGAGACTTAATGGTTATTTCAGCCTGGTAGAGCTAGAAGATGAAGGGAGCTCTGAAGCCTTAAAAAAGAAAAAGATACATGCATGACCTCAGGAAGGGAATGGTATAAACAGTAAAAAGTAGGTTAGTAAAGCAAACAACAAAAGTTTTTTTAATTAATTCTCATTCATGCATTGATTTCATTCATACATTGTGTATGACTTTTCTTCTATTGCTCCCTATTCTGATTCTTGAATTGCTACTGACATGTATTACCCATACTACTATAGCAAACCAACACATGTAATTCGATTGATATTGAAACCTTTTATCACAAGCATCACATTCCAACAATTTGTATCATTTACACTAGGCAAAAAAGATATGATTTTGATATAGTCACATATTGCCAATGTGCATTTCTTAAAATTTCATAAACATAGGAATACTACATTTTTTATTAACTATATAATCTATAATAAGTAATCTTCAAAACATAAATAACTATGATGGATGACTTGGCTAAATTAAAAAAGCGATAAACTTAACAATTCATTAAAACAACCCATAGTACATATTAGTCATAACAGTCTTGGGTTAAGTAACAAAAGCAAATATGTTTATAGTTAATGACATATGCCCAAACTAAAATACTAAGAAAAACATAAAGTGAAATATCAAAAACTGAAATATATTGTCAGCATATATTATAAAAGGGGGGTTGTATTATACGTACAATCCAAACCCTGCCAACCTAATAGATGTTTGGCACATAGTGCACCCTATTCATGTCAGGTACAAGTACAATAAGCAAGACAAAGAGGTGATAGCCTCCCCCCCCCCATTGTTTGATTCTTAACAAACTTTAATTTCATATCTGGATTTGGTTTTACCATCTTCTTCAGTTTCCCGAATCTACCAAATTATATTCCCTAGAAAAAAAATAGCATTATTGTCATCTGTTGGAACCTAGACTGGGTACTGTGAAATTCTTCTAGAACATGTAAAGTTTAAAGGTTCCAGGAAGGGATACCTCAGTGAAAACTCATCTAATCCGATTATGTTATGTCATTCAGACCATAAATACAATTGAACATTACTATCTAGCTTGTTATTGCCTTTAGAGCTCAAGTTCAAAGTCCTTTAAGGATTTCTGGTTAATTATCATGATTCTCTGCAAAAACCTTAAGGTGTTATGGCAGTAATTACCATTGACCATTTACACGATTTCTTCTCTATGAAGAAAAGAGCAATGTGGATGATATCAGTAGCAATTATGTAAAGCAGGACAAGTGATGCATGATCTTGGCAGCTAATTAACTTTTTTTTTGACTGGTATTACCAGCAATATATTCTGACAAATGAGCAGTAAACATTTACCTGATACAATGTTCACAGCAATTTTTTTCCGCAAACCGTGGATCAGGAATCTGTCAGAACATGTTCATATCATTAAAAAAACTGTCTTCCATCTATTTTATAGATATCAATCAAAAATGTGATTAATTTGAGATGCCTTATTCTCCAATGTGATTTGTAAATGGCTACTTAAATCATATGTCACTGGAGAATCTAATGATATTTGGCCAACCACTGTATGTTCTACCAAAAGAAAAGGGAGTACTGCCACTGTCTGGAGAAAACAAGTTTAATCACCAGAGGTAACAGGGCTTCTTTACTGTAAGAACAGGGAATCTATGGAATAGCCTGCCTCCGGCGTTGGTCACAGTAGGGACAGCGGAGAGCTTCAAGAAGGGTCTTGTTGCATTTTTACATCAAAATATCATTGCCAGTTATAATATAGAATTGTTTCCCTTACATCCCTTCCTCCTCCAATTCCTTTCCTTCAGTGGTTGAAGGACGTGTGTTTTTTCAACCATATTACTATGTAAATATTTAATAATATGTATGGAAAATACTCACTCCCTATAGAAGCTTGAGTTGAGATGATTGGGAAGTCAGGTTTCCCAATGCAAAAGCTGCCATCAAAGATGTTTAGCAGTGGCTTTCTCCTGTCTCCATTCAGAACACGTACACTCTTAAATTTAGACAACCCTGAACAAGTAGTTCTGGAATTACATAAAAAGACAAGAATTTGAATCATATATGCAAAGCAGTTTTGTGATAAGTTTTCCAAGATGTTTGGAAACACCACCATGTTGAGTTCATTCTGAAATGGTGTGCAAGTTTTATAGTAGATTTACTATAAATCTACTAGTAGAATTAGATTTACTCTTTATTTTTAATGCATTTTATTATACAAAATACAAGAAAAAGTTGGAGAAAATCCTGGGATATTGGGAGATCCATCCACAAAGTCATAATGTGTATAAAACATGGTATAACACAATAAATACAAAGTCTGATATACACCAGATAGATGGTAAAGAATAAAAAGAATATGAAATAAAGAAAATAAATCCCTGCATTATTGAATGCACAATACACAAAAAGTAGAAAGTATTTTTAAATATAGCAGATATGCTCTGCTATACACACTCTTACTATGGTAAGAATATTCGTAGACCCCTACGGGAGAGGAATGGTGATGGACCGCCACTCAGGTTTTCCAATAAGATCATGGGAGCCTCTTCAGGCAATTGAGACTTTTATTAAAATGACACTAGCGATGTGACGCGTTTCAGCTCCGAACCGGAGCTTTTATCGGGATGCCTGATGAAAGCTCTGCTTTGGAGCTGAAACATGTTGCATCACTAGTGTCATTTTAATAAAAGTCCTGTGATCTTATTGAAAAACCTGAATGCCGATCCTTCACCATTCCCGTCCCGTACGGGTCTACGCATTATCATCCTCAACGACGTGGATTCCTGGGTCTGCTCGAGTGAGGCTACAAGTTGGACAGGCTGCCACCATTTAATTCAAGGCTTGCATTTATCTGGATCCAGGTGAGAGTCTCATCGTGAATTTTGAGTACATTCATCTTTCACCTGACAATATCACACTAGGTTTGCGCCATTCTGTTGTGCCCCTGGTGGTCCGACACTCGGAGGTCCCGAGTGCCTCCACTCATTTCAGGTTCTTCTCTATGGTAAGAATATGTAAAGCTAAAAGTGTGTCTTCCTTTTACAAATCATACAAATCTAATGTGTAAAATGCAACTTGATGTCCCCATGGAGGCGGAAGTTTGAGTATGAATACTAGTAATCTAAATGTATCCTGCCACAAGTGAAGCAGATCTTTTGCAATGCCACCAAGCATGTAGTAGCAAGCCCATTTCTGATTGACAACTCCAGCACAGACTGGAGGTCAAGTCATAAATCTCAAACAGTCTGTATAGTGTTAGGTTCCATCATATAGAAGCTTTTTTGACCCACCCAAATGATTAATGCTGAGGCAGGATCTGGTCCCAGCATGAAATATCTCTTGCCATTGTTTGGATGTCAATTGCTGATGGAGTTCAAGCTCCTACCTAGAGATGAACGGTTGTTCCATTTGGGAATGTTCCATTTGTATGCCACTGAAATACCAATGCACCTTTTAGGAAACCATTAAAGGAAACCAACCATCTAAAAACCAACAACCATGCTGGGAGAGGGAGGTGGCGAGGATGTGCATAATTAGCAGCCCAGAGTGTCAGGAATCTTGTCCCTGTGCTTCGTGCTGCCAATTATAACTTTCTTTTCTAGGTCATCCCATCTTGTCAAGATTAGCAATGGACAGCGCTGGGATCAAGGTGTAGAGGAGCAGGGGTGGGTATTAATAGGTTTTTTATGTTTTTAGGTGGTTGGTTTCCTTTAAGTTCAAATAGAAAATGCCTAATCTGGAGAAATTTATAAGTCCCGATTTGACAGCCAGTAGGACTGTATTAGTTCCCAAACAGAGAGTAAGATAGACCTATCTTATGGGGCTCCTGCTGTGCCCTTTGCTATCCATAAACTGTAATCAAAATTTGGTATAACAAGCTCTCCATGCCCCTGAATTTGTGCCGCTGGTCTGTAGGAAGAATATCAGTACTTTTTAAAAGCATTTAGCCAGTTATTAGACATCATAAGAGCACCTTTAACACTCAGGAGCTGCCCTGCTAGGTAGTTTACAGAACATGCTGACAAGTTTCCTTTGAATGTACAGTTATTATTATCCTATTTAACTTGTTATTTTATAGATTTTACCCAAGCCTTCAAACTTTTCTAAATTTTTCACCACCCAACTCAATATCCCATTTCCTTGTAATTGAATGTTCACTCTGTATCATATTTTATAATTCATGTGATGGTATGAATGGGACATGAGCTTGGGAAAGGCTTTGTCAAATTTGACATTTATTTCTTATCTATAATAAAATGTAGAAATCATAGAAAAGTAGATAAAAATAGCTAATAATGTAACAATTTAAAAAAAATATGCAAATTAAAAATTATGTTCTTGTCTTGAAAATATTTACAAATCTATGAACAATTCCCTAACATTTTCAATTGTGGTCACCGAAATGATGCGGTCAGATCCATTCCAGCAAAAGGCACATCCACCAAACCTAATGCTCACTATCAGTATAGGAAAGTGATGGCCAACTAACCCGGTCACTTTCCTATGGACTAGAGCTCTACAGTGGATTAACGATCCTCATGAATATGAACCCACTCTCTGGAACCTTGGATGGTAGCTGCTGGAAGATGGAATGGACAGAAATAACTAAGCCACAAGAAAAATAGAATCTCTGACAAAGATCTCTGGGAAGCTATCGAGGAGGCTAATGGGAAAGCAGCTAACAATTTAGAGCTACCCAAGAGGTTAACTCTTTCATTTTTATGCCAAAATCAGAAGTAATAGTATGTCAGAATGTGGCTAGGGGTATATGGAGAGGGTTTCATAAACTGAGCTCTCTCCATACGGACCAGGTGTTTCCATATTGAAGCAAACACCCACCATTAACACCTCAATATGTACTGGTACCAATCACAGGTGTAAATCCTTGACATGCCGACAGCATGTAACAGTCGGTGGCACCTCTGTTTGCTGTAATCATTGCTCCCAGTATTGTAATTGAGGAGCAATGATCCATTGCAATGCAGCCAATAGCTGGAAGAATTTTTTGTGAAACTTAACCAAAATACGGTTAATATCAAACTTACCTGGCACTCTGATCCTATTTCTATAGACTACTTGGATATTCGTCTGATACGAGATGTGAACCCTTCCTCGGCAAACAATAGCTGTGGTTTCCAACTGGTTAATTCCTTCAAATAAAGAGAATCTGTTTCACGTCTGATGAAATTGAGAAACATGCAGAAGATCTAAAGGGAAGATTCTATGACAGGCCATACAGTCGACGATATGTAATCAAAGGACATAAAAGGGCGAAAAAGACCGAATGTTCTCAGTTTTTATATCCCAAACAAAAGGATTCAACATAACAACCACCAAGATTCATTACCACTTGCCATAGCCGATGGAGAAAGATATCTGTAGGACTACAGACCCTACAGCAATTACTGACTCGATATCCAGCTATGGCCTCAAGACAGGCACGTAATCTATAAGACATTTTGGTAGATAGTCAATGGCGATGAGGGGGTGAAGTAACTATCTTTGGTGCTTCCAAACCCAAATAAGGTAGCGCTCCCATGTGGACATTGTATCTGTTGTCCGAACTTTAAGAAGGTTGTGGACTTCAGTGACTCTAAGAGAGAGAGATCCTATTCTATTACGTGGACAATTAATTGCAATACTGTTGGCGTTACTTACTATGCCACATGTCCCTGTCCATGTATCTACATTGGGATGACGACAAGAGAAGTTAAAATTCGGATGCAGGAACATGTTAATGGCAATGCAGCAGCAGACACGTGTATGGATTTTGAAATTCCCTCTCTGAAACCAATTCCCAGACATTTTTGACAATACCATGCAAGTGCCATACAGTTATACTGTGCCCAAGCCCGGAGGCCGTGATGTGCCTGTGTGTCGGGTGGACCACCATTCGTCTCCTGGGAATCATATGATGCTCCCTGTGTAGACGTCTGCTGCTCCTCCCTGCAGCACGGCCTATATTTGTCCGAACCTAAGTAATTTTCCATGGTTCAAGATTGCGTCCATGGTTTCAAAGTACACTCTGTGTTTTCCTGGATGCCGCAGTGTGCCTGCACGCCGGGGTGGATCACCATCCGTCACCCGGGATCACATGATGCTCCCGTCTGCTGCTTCTCCCTGCTGTGCGGCTCACATGCTTACGGGGATGTGATTGTAGCTTCTACAGGTATATCAGGACAGAATACCGATTGGCCAACAATCCCTATTTTTTAATAGTTTAGAGCTTCCCAGCACCACCCCTTGACAATGGTGTGTTGATTGAAACACGTGTCGGGGCTGGGGCTGGGCAGCGTGGTCTCTCTCCATTATCCTAAGGTAATATATTGGATTGCTTCTTGTACTTTGTATACTTTTGCACTTTTTGATAGCTACCTCTAACACCTTTAGATGTTTTGGCATTAGTTTTATGCATTTGATGCAATTTTGTCCTTTCCTTTTTTGGAATATAGCTTAGTAGATACCATCATTAGGTGTATTATTCATAATTTATATGTATGAATTGTTTTTAACTTATGTATAAATAAAATTCCTTTTTAATTGGATCTGCTTATATAGCACGATTGGGTGCGATACTATATGCACAATTATCCATTTATTTATAGGGCCCACCAAAAGCATATATCCCTTATATCCTGTTATTGGAAACGCATTTTATAAAATAGTTCACATTGGCATCTGCATAATAGGTCTATAATATTTATCACACTTGGGAGAGTTGGGAAGCCATTCATTAATACAGCATGCTGTTATTGGGGTCATATTTATTTATAAGGGTCAACAGAATTATTATTTATTTATATATAATATTTATATAATAAGGGGTTCAGGTACATTAAGACAAGACATAATTCTAAATACAAAAACTGCAGAGATCTGAAACAAGTGGAAAGAGGACCCTGCTCACAGTCTATATGGGAGGGTTGATGTAGACATGAGGTGATGTATCAGAGCAGTTTAGTTATTGTGTTGTTGCAGGCAATCCTAAACAGATGGGTTTTCAGGTTAGGTTTGGGGGGTTTGGAAGGTGGGGAAAAGTCTGACACATTGGTATAGAGTTCCAGAGTAGGGGGGGGGGTTGCCAGGAGAAGTCCTTAATACAGTCTTTTGAGGAACAAAGATTACATGTGGGACTGTATTTGATGATTGCTTCAGAGAAATATGTAGGGGATAGGTAACGGATGGCTTTGTAAGTCATGGTTAATATTTTAGCCTGAATTTTCCTGTACCTTGGGTAACCAGTGGAGAGACTGGATGAGAGGAGAGGCTGAGGAGCAGCCCGGATAGAGTTGGATTAAGCAGTATACATTGAAGATATGTAAGAGTTAGGTGGGAGACCGCAGAGAAGAATTTAGCATTAGTCAAGTGGGAGATAATGAAGGCATGGACTTTTTCGTATATAAAAAAATTTATAAAAAGTGTTCAAAAAGTAGTACAGATCCCGAAATGGTAACAATGAAAACATCAGTTTATCTTACAAAAAAATATCACCCTGATGCAAAAACCAACGATTTTGTCTGTAGAATAGAGAAAAACATATACTTTTTTTCTATTATAACACAATAAAACCTACATAAATAAAGTATCATACCAACCAAAAGAATAAAGGGAAGGTGTCATTTGAAGCGCACAGTGAAAGTTGTAATGAGAAAATGGCAGAAAAGCATTGTTTTTGTCAATTTCACCGCATTTATAATTTTCCTTTCAAAATTTCCAATACATGGGATGGAATATTAAATACTGACACTAGGAAGTAAACACAGTTACACAGTAAATATGCTCTTATACAGCTCTTTACATGGAAAAATAAAACAAATTATGTATATTTAAAAGAGGGGAGTAAAATATGGAAAATGGCATCAGCAGCAAGGGGTAAACAAATTATCCAGATGAATAGATTTTTTAATAGTTAACAATAGAAAACAGACTCATTAAAACACTTAATTATCTTGCAGGGTTAGAGGCTTGTGTCGTGACATCCATTACATTTTTCTAAAGTGATATTTCTCAGAAGAGATGTTAATTCAGTTCAGAAACTGTAATTGAAGAGAATCCAATGCCTTTACGTAATCTACACAAGGGCATGCAGGGTTACACCATAACAGGACTGTTTGTATATAATATCCCATTAACTAGAACAAATGTTCATAATGGATTAAAACATTAAAATTAATAAATTTACACATATTGCTGTATATGTGCGGATTTCAGCCAGCTGATAATGCTGTAGTTTTGTGTGTATCTTTTTGTGGAACTGTTTTGGGGTTTGTATACCTTAATGGAGCAAATATTATGTCTGTAGTAGTTAAAGTGCTGGAACACCTTAATAAAATATACTCTCTTACATCCTAAATGAAATCATGTGGCAGGCAGAAGCTAATCCTGATGGGATTACATAGCCTACATTTCATGTATCAATAAGAGCAAGTCCTCTCACAGAGATGCAACATCTTTCCTAATTTATTACCATACAACGCATAATGGCTTCCACGTACAGCTTGTTTATTTCTGGATTGTGTTTGTATCTTTTGAAAAGGAGAAAAGCAAAGGAATAAAACTAAATAATTAAATGGTGTTAAATCTATGGAGAATATACTCCAAATACAAGCACCAGAAATAGATTGAGACAAATGAGGGCACGGTCGCACATCCCAAGCCGAGAGCCATTATACAGTATATAAAAAAGAAGTAGCACCTAACGAAGATTAATATGCTGTATAGGTGAAAACTAGGTTCAAAGTTAGATATTTAGAAAGGGCAAGCATAACAGAGAATAGGTTTTATTTTCCTACAGAATACATGTGTGGCATTTAAACATGTATGTTTATCCAAGAAATATATAAATAATATAATTCATTTTAGAGCATTTCCCTTAAAGAATAACTTAACAATGTTAAACAAGTTTTGTTCCTTCTTTCTCCTGCAATGAGTAGTGTATGTGAAGTCCTTTACAAAGCATACAGGAAAACCGGCTAAAGATTAACTCTTTACATACCTAGAGCATATTTCACTTTCATGATTCAAATCTGTAGGGAGATGAGACTATCCATGGACGGTCTATAAAGAGTTATCGTAAGAATCAGGTTCCATTTCTTTTAACTGTCAGTGGAGAAACAGGACAGAAAGTTGATTTACACAAACTGCTTAACCCCTTCCTGACGTCGGGTCCTGGTGCATGGTGAGGGCTTGGTGGCCGAGCCCTCTCCATAGCCGGTAAGTCTTTGCTAGCACCGATAGCGGGTGTTTTCTTGCCGATCGCCGCCGGCAGCATTGCATGAGTGCCGCCATCTTGCCGCGGATTGCTGCTCCCCGTGAAGTCATCTATCGCCATGACAGCCTCGGGTCTTACAAAGACCTGCGGCTGTCTCGTTTTAACCCATTCAGTACAATGTGCTATTTTGCACTAATTGCACATTGTAATGAATGAGTAGGAAAATCCCTATATACTGCCATACTGTAGTATGGCAGTATATGATAGACTCAATCAGATAACCTAGGGTTAAAGTACCCTAGGGAGTCTGAAAAATAGTAAAAGTAAAAATAAAAAAAATTATAATAAAAATACCTAAAAATTCAAACCACCCCCATCTCCCTAGAACTGATATAAATAATAATAAACAGTAAAAATCATAAACACATTAGGTATTTCCACATCCAAAAATGCCCAATGAATCAAAATATAATACATTTTTTTCACTGCATTTAACTCCGTAATGGAAAATAGCGCCCAAACTCGAAAATGGTACTTTTTTGCCATTTTGAAACATATAAAAAAATCTATAAAAAGTGATGAAAAGGTCGCACAGTCCTAAAAATTATAGCAATGAAAACGCCATCAAAAGTCACAAAAAATGACACCACCCAAAGCACCATGCACCAAAGTGTGAAAAAGTTATTGGTGCCAGAGTTATTGATGCCAGAAGATGGCAAAATCCAAAAAAACATTTTGTACAGGAGGTTTTAATTTTTGTAAATGTATGAAAACATTATGAAACCTATACAAATTTGGTATCCCCGTAATCGCAACGACCCAAAGAATAAAGTAGACATGTCATTTGTGGCGCACAGTGAAAGCTGTAAAATCCAAGCCCACAAGAAAACGTTGCAAATGCGGTTTTTCACCATTTTCACTACATTTGGATTTTTTTCCTGCTTCCCAGTACACGACATGGAATATTAAATACCGTCACTATGAAGTGCAATTTGTTATGCAGAAAATAAGCCATCACAGATCTCTCTATGTGGAAAAATAAAAAGTTATAGATTTTTGAAGGTGGTGACTTAAAAATGGAAAAAAATAAAAAGTCAGGTCACTAAGGGGTTAAATAATTGAGGAAGGTAGAGGAAAAAGAATGGTGCTGAAAACACCCACCATGTATGAAGAGGGCTTAGCTCTTGAGCTAAGCCCTCTTCATACATCCTTACCAGCATTATGACATTAAAGGGGTATTAACAAGTGGACATTTATGGTTCCTTAGAAATAAAGGACAGCTTTCTTTAGATACAACCACAACTGTTGTCTTAACAGATGACCGCTGCTGCTGCAGTGATTCTCCAAAGAAACATATGGTTTTTGCATATGAAATGGCCAGGAGTTACTGATGTATCCTTTTGGTCAGGAATGGCCTTAATAGCGTATGCATGGAACCGTTGCTGTGGTGGTCATTTCAAAGGGCAACTATCTAGTTTTTAAGGGACTGTATTGATACATTTATATGCAATTATCTTCAAGCATGTAGACTTTGTAATAACTTTCCATTGAAGAAATGCATATGTATGTATGTATATATATGAGATTAATTAAATCAAAGGTTAAACGCAGCAAAATAGTTAATTTATATGTGCTGTTATATGTTAGTACTGTTTTCTATGCAGAACAAGTATGCTTTAACATCATCAATTCTGAATCTATTGGGTTTAATTTGTAAATGTAATTTAATGAAGACCTTTACATATTAAACTGCTTACCTCAACACATTTGGTGACAGTAAACAATTTAGCTACAGCTCTGTTCACATTCTTTTACGGAGAAACCAGAGAGCTTCATAATTTGTTTCTTAAAATACAATCTTTACACAGACCTTCTGATATATAAGTGGTCGTGCTTTGAAAAATGTAACGTTTCTCAGGAATACACCTTGAGGCTTTTTAACAACAGATATGACAAAGCAAATGTATATTTATAGCCTCCACAGAGCCGTCTTAATGGCAAGCAGTCAGTGATACAAGGGATAATTTGAGGATGTACAGTGCTCTACACACAATATTTATACACTGGAAGAGTTAACGGGGCTTAGATGACTCGGTTTGTTTAATGCTCTTGATTTTAAAATACCACAAAATTGTTCTTGTGGTTGTGATCCTTGAAAATTGAATGAAAAATAGCAGTGACTGTTTTCTTGCCTGAGGCACTAGAGGTAGTGTTCCGTAAAAACATATCAGACAAAAGAAGAAAAATACAGCTCAACTGTTGGATATTTTAAAACACAGATTTTCAGAGCAGATATTATTTTCCTACCACTGACTAGAATGATGGGAAATAATCTCATTGAGAGAGTTGTTTAACATGTGCAGTATTTTTTATCATGGGAATGTAAATTATGATCAGCCTACTGTCTTTGTGGAGTCACCTTAGCAAAGACAGCCTTAAGGGCCCTAAGTGATGCAAGTAGTGGAAATGCAAGGATGAATCATGAGTTCATTAGCTAAAGAATACTGCTGGACCAGCCAGTGCAAGGATCCTGCAGCTGAGGTCTGCTTAGAGCCAAATGCATCAGTACAATACTAAATATAGATGCTGGAATGAAAACAAGCGCCACATACACACGAGAGCTTAAATCTATGGGTCAGCGCTCTGCAGATACTTTTAGACTCTGAAAATTGAGATAAGGAAATCTGGTTCATACATTTATGGTATGAAAAAGAATCTTCTATCAAATCAGATGAAGGGATATATATAAATGTTAATATGCACAATTTCAGCATCAGACAGAAAACATTTTAGTTGACAACATGTAAGAGGACACAAATAAGATAAAATTTGACCACAATCTACACTGGAATTTCTGTTTCAATATTGGTTACCAAGTTGTTCACGGCATACTCTGATCCACAGCTGAAGATGAAAACTGGCTGAGGGTCGAAAAAGAGAGGATGTAGCAGCACTTATTAACAACCATCTACAGAAGCCATTATCTGCCTACTGTTGTGCCAGTTAGCAACCAATAACATCTCAGCTTCTAGCAACCAATCACAGCTCAGTTTCTATTTTGCCACAGGTCCTTAATATGAGCTCTGAGCATTGATTGGTCACTACAGGTAATAAGTATAGGACACGTTATGTGGTAATATGTGAGGTTATATGTGAGGTTATATATGAGGTAATATGCAAGGTCATATGTGAAGTGATATAAGGTACTATGTGAGGTTACATGTGAAGTAATATCTGAGGTGATATGAGTTAATATCTGAGGTAATATGTAAGGTAACGTGAGGTAACATATAAGGTGATATGATTCAATATGTGAGGTAATAAGAGTGTTAGGAGGGTGGCAAAGGGGCACAGGATAACAGACAGAACAGTGAGCCCTAAGCTGAGCCCCCCAAAGATGTAACCTACCTACTTGCCTCACGTGCCCTAGAGGTGACACGGGACATGAGGATGATCCATACCTAAGCCACTGTGCAAACAAAGAACGAGACAAACAAACAAATTACACAGAAGAATCACAAGCGTTCTGGGTCACATCAAGATAGCAGGTACAATACAGTATAAGAGTCCAGAAAGGGATAGTCAAGGTTACAATACCGAGATCGATAACCAGAATATATGGTAGATAAGCAATAAATACACAGAGGGAAACATAGTTGCGGTATAACCTATTACCAGCATGGGCTAATGGGCAGGTATATAAGGGAACTCCTGGACACACCTCCCGCAGCAGAGTGGAGGAGCTGTCATCCACACCATTAACCCTTTGCTAGAGGTAGTCCGGTGTGGCTATATAAGCAAAAGGCTAGACCACAGTATACACATGGGAAACACAAAGCGGCACGGATATTACAATGAGATAATATGTTCTCAATTATGATGCCTATATCATAATTCGCGTCCTCTTCCCGGGTCTTCGGCTGGCTTGTGCTCTGTGAAGGGACGCAGGCGGCGTGACGTCATCCCACGCTGCCTGAGTCCTCCAGAGCAACAGAGCGGCACGGATAGAAGGATCTGTGTCGGCGCCGCTCTGTACTTCATTCGCATCCTCTTAAAGAGACAGGCGCGATTGATTTTTCATGTGGGCGATTCGCCCACATTATGGCCTCATAGCAGATGCGGCCCTGTTGCTAGCTACCACTGGCTCATTTAGATGTGGTAGAAATCACTGCAATCTATGCCAGTGTATGCGTAGAACCAAGAATTTCATATACACTCAAACTATAGGTTTTACCTAAAAATTTCTTTATCAATTGGTTTTTTAAGGATTTCATGTCCAATCAAACTGCGAAATTCCTATAAATTTCTTTATCAATTAGATTAGCAAATATGTGGTACACACAAGTAGTACACACAAGTACGTTGGGAACACAAAATGACTATTAAAAGTACATCTCCGATGCCACAAAACCAGAAGTAATAGGTATTTACAATTATTATAAACATTTTCAGCAAATACATGTTAGAGTTGGGTAACACAGAAGACAGGGGATAGTGTGCCCTGAGATCGCCCCAACCTCTGTCCCTTCCTATAGCCCCACCACCCCACGCTAAACTCGGAATACACTAGTTAAGTGTGAGAAGGGAACAAGACGAACAGATCAACACACATAAAACACAAAACTAGCCGGAGTCACAACGAGAGGGTACATCAAGATCAAAATCAGTAAGCAAAGGGTCAAAGTCAAAACCTAGCCAAGATCACAACAATAGAGAACAAGAGCAGGTCAAACCTAATGCAAAGAGCCAGCAGTGCCTCTGTCTGACCCCTTGTTGCTCCGTCAAAGTAATGGAGCAGACGACCGCGCATGACAATTCTGCGCCATTAATCTCTATGGAGCTGATGGAATTTTCCGTGCGACGGTTCAAAAACCGGACTTTAAGGCAAACTTTGACCTGAACATGAATCCCATTGAAGTCAATGGAAACCCAGATTTTAACACCCTAAAATGGCTGTAAAATTGGGCTAGAGGGCTTAAAAATGGTGGGGATAACCAGACAGTTGCTCTGTCCACAATGGGCTAAGAGAATTACTTGAAATAACAAACCAACATTAAAAAAAACCAAAGCAATAATAAAAAAGGATAATTAAAAAATAATGTCATAGCGGGTAAAGATGCGCATAGTCATTCTCATTTCTGTATAAGAAGCAATGGGAAAACAACAAACCCTTCCTCTAACTGCAGTTAAAGGCGATCTGAGGATTCAGACCCATTTATTTAAGGATTTAAGTGACAATGGAAAAATCAGTGAACCTTCCTCTCACTGCAATTAAATTCTGGAAATACAGATTTGAAAACTTTTAAATTGAAATTCCAGGAATGTGGATTTGAAAGATTTGAAATTGACATGCAGAATTTAAAAACTTTAACTTTTTGTTCCAGGATTGTGGAAGTGAAAAATTGCAGAAATGAAAAGTTTGGAAATTGGAATTTGAAGTTCCTGAAATGTGGAACTGAAAAATTGGAAAGTAACATACCGGGAATGCAGAACTGAAAAATTGGCCATACGTCCGTATTGTTGCAACAGCCATGCACTATGCCCACCTGGATGCCAGTACACCTGGAAACTGTGAGAACATAATATCTTATTTATGGACTTTAATGACTGTAAAGGACTTTGTATAATGTTGTGAATATATCGGAGTCCATTTGTATATAATGCCTATGATCATGAGATGATCTAAGATAAAAACAAAGTTGTGTTCAACTAAGATGAGTTGTGCGAAAATTACACAATGCAACTTTGAACCGTGGAGGATATTGTAACCTCTTATAGCACACGAAAGTTCTCACTGGTAGGATAAATGTATTTGTTCTCACTAGCTGATAAAGGTATTTGTGCCTTCAGTGCTGTATAAATAAAACCATATAGCCTAGAGAACCCCTTTAAATACAAATGTGTCTTGTACTTTGTACAGGTTCAGGACACACATCAGCATATGCAAAATTATGCTATGGATTTATTCCAATTTGTTTTGAATTATTTGGCAAAATATTATTATTTGCTACTTATGACATCAAAAGGACCCAACCGGGAACTGATGTTATGGAGCCTAAATGACAATACTGTCTGTATATAAAAATATAAACTTTTATTGATATGCATTAACAACATTTAAAAACATGCCATACATCCATCAATTGGATGCAGACCACCAATAGCCCCTGATGCGGGCTGGCTGGTGTGCTCACTTCCCCCTACAGTCCAAATGCAGACAAATAGAGTGACCCACAGGAAATAGTGAAAGCATACAAAGGGTACCATACAATGTAACAAATCACTAGAGCCAAATAACTTTACCCGATGGGTCAGGTCGCAGGGGGGGGAGGCTGGCTGCCCCACGCGTATCGCCACCTCGCTGTGGCTTCGTCAGGGGTAAGCTGCATATCTTAGGTCGGGTTTTTATTCCTAGCGTGTGTCACGGAAGTTCCCCGCTATTGGGTCGCGAAGTATCGCGAGACCCCGGGCGCCGCGTCACCCCCGCGCGCACGCGCGGTGCCACACTCCTCCTGCCTCCTTGTGCGTGCACCGCGCATGCGCGGGGAGGCGCCGACGCTCCGGGATCTCCATGGTGACAGGTCTGGTAAGCGATTATCTGAGCGTACGTGTGCAGTTTCCGTGCTGTCAGTTTTTTGAAAAGGTAATATTTGTTCTGTTCTGATGGGATCTTTGTCCTGGGTTTTCAGTATTCTTGGGGCATTTCCTTGGCAAGGCTGGATATGGTTCCTCGGGCCAATGCTGTATCCTGATTTCATATCATGCATTGTATACCCCACAATGTGCAAGTTTCCATTTTGAGACCGTTAACTGCTTATTTTTATTATTTGCTACTTAATCTCAGAGTAAATAATGAGAAATAATTTCAGTAAAAAGAATCTAATATCTTTAAAAATCTTTAGAAAACGTTATATTCAACTATGTGATTTCCTAGGAAGCAACTAGGTCAAACAAGGAAAAATATAGACGTGTATAAGCAGCATACTGGGCAAAGCTCTCTAAATAAATGATAGAAAGTCTGTTTTACTGGCTCCCTGAGAGCAGAGATGCGAGCGAATATATTTGCCTGTAACAAATCTGTGTCTTCCGGATCAGGCTGTGGAATCATTTGAAATGCAAAGTCAATTTATTCAAGGGGAATGGTCTGCCTGTTGTAAGTCAGATTATAATTATTCCATATTGAAATGCTAACCCTAGTTGTAAAATAAGACTCCACATTATGGATATTACTGGATGTACTACTACTTAAAAAAATAGTGAACAGAATATTCCACACAAAATAATCCACACTAAAATTTTGAATTTATGAACTCTATGATGAAATGTAGTTTTTAATCGCAGAATGTTGGGTTTCATATGTCCTACTGGTAAACTTCCATTAACCCTTTTTCGGCAGTATATTTGAAAAAGAACAAAAATCAGACTTTTTTTTCAAATTATTTTTCGCCATATCATCGAATCTAAATAATATATCTATGGGTCAATATGTATACAGCAATCCCAAATTTATAGGGTATTTTTTATTAATGACCTTCCTTTGCATAATGAAATGTTTTTTGGGGAAAAAGTTTTTCCATCACCACCTTCCAAGTGCCATAATTTAGATTTTTTTTTTTGGCAATGTGACTATGTGAAGGCTTAATTTTTGTGAAAAGACCTGTAGATTTTGTTTGTACACATTTGGGGCTCATAAAGTTTTTTCAATTGCGATTACTATAATTTTTTGTGTGATAGATGATTAAAAAAATGTGGCCATAATTTTTCCTTTATTTTTTTGTCTTATAAGATAAATACTATTATCGTTTTGTAGCCTGGGATGGTCCTGGTGTGGAGCTACAAAATGTGTGTGATTTTACATTTTTTAACCCATTACCGACACGTGATGTAGGGCTCACAGCCCTCTCCATAGCCAGTAAGTCATTGCTGCATATTAAAGCAAACACTTATCGGTAAACGGGGTACTGTGATCGGTGCCATCTTTTTGAAGTGGCCGACAGCTTTGCCGGTGGCTTCTAAAAGATGGCAGCGCATGGGTGCCACCTTCTTAGTTGCTCCCTTTGAAGTCCTTGGGGGCGGTGATCAGTTGTCCTGACAGCCATGTCAGTTGTCATGACAGACTGTCTTGTTTTAACCTATTCATTACAATGTGCAATTCGCACATTGCAATAAATGAGGAGGAAAATCCCCATATACCACCATACTGTAGTATGGCAGTATATGGTATGATCAAGGTTAAAGTACCCTAGGGGGTCTGAAAAATAGTTAAAAAAAAGTATAAACAAATTATATTAAAAAAAACAAAAAATTCTAATCACCCCCCCTTTCCCTAGAAGTCATATAAATATAAATAAACAGTAAAGATCATAAACACATTTGGTATTGTGCGTTCGAAAATGCCCGATCTATACCAAATATAATAGCGTTTTTTCACTGTGTTTAACCCTGTAACAGAAAATAGCGTGAAAAGGGCACTTTTTGTGCAATTTTTAAAAATATAAATGATTCAATAGATCAAAAGGCTGTACAGTAAAATAGAATCATTGAAAGAGGCATCAAAACTCACAAAAAATGACACCACCCACAGCTTCGCACACCAAAGTATGAAAAAGTTATTGGTGCCAGAATTAAAAAAAAAATTTGTATCAGAGGTTTTAATTTTTGTAAATGTATGAAAACATTATAAAACCTATGCAAATTTGGTATCCCCATGATCGTACACAAAGAATAATGTAGACATGTCATTTGGGGCTCACAGTGAAAGCTGGACTACTTATGGTTATTAAGGGGTTAATAGAGTATATATTTAATATTTATTATTATAATATAAACTTAAGTGATACCTGAAATAATTTATTTAACAATGAATATGATGCCTGCCTACACTACAAAAATCCAAATAGATCCTCTAAAGGTCTTACTGTAAACCAAAATGTCAGAATGTAAATAGATAAAAAATTCCTGCAGTCTAGTACCTTATAGTATCGACATTTTAAAGCATGAATTACATAGGAATACTCACATGGCCTATCAGCAGGATCTTATAGGGATCATCCCATTAATGACATCTATATCCAATGGGAAGGGAATAAGTGTTTTTTCAACTGGGATCCGTCTAATCACAAGTATAGGGATTCCATGTTCCTCCTTTTAAATAGGGGATAAGCAGCTGACACAATGCACGGGAGCATCACATGATGCATTGTATACGATTTCTCACCAGTAGTCACAAAAGTCAAAAGTGTCAACTAGTCTGATACAGGAAAAGATGCGTCACACAAGGAGGTATACAACAATGAGGGACAAACAAGAGATACAGACAAGCAGAGTCGAACAGAGCCGGGACAAAACTAAGATGGCGGCAACAGGATCGTATAGCAATAGCAATGCTTGATAAAACATGGTTGAAGTCAGATACACAGAATAGCAAACAAAGCAATAGCACAACATATAGCAAAGAGAAGACTGAAGCGACCAACACCCTCTGAAGGGACTTGGCAGAATATAAAGGGAGTAATGGATGCTGCCCCCAGCACTGACTGGTTCAGCCGTGCACCACTCAACCACAGCTGCACACAAAACAAGCTCAAACTTACACCCAGTAAAGATCCTGAAAGGGGGCTGTCAATCAAGGAAGAATTGGGTGTGGTTTTCAAGCACAGAAGCTTGATTTTTTTAAAATCAGATATTCTGTGCATTTAACAAGTGTAGAGTGTATTTGAATTGACTTGTCTTGGACTTCCAAACTTATCGAAAAACTTATTGAGACTTGCATGACTGAACCAAACAATGGTAAGCATGAGGGCTACCTAGCATATAAATCGATATCACACATTACCACTTACCTCTATTGATTATCTAGCATAGAAATCATTAGCAGACGTTACAACCTGTCTCTGTTTATTACTAGTGGATTCCTTGGAATATAAAGCATGGCCGTATTTCACTGATTTTAATAAGGGATTTTGGCAAAGATTTTCTTTTGCTTTATCCTTTGTGTAAACATACCCAATGTTTCCAGCTTGTTTTCTCGGTTATTCAGGGCCTAAGTTGATATAGCTTATTTATTCTTTGTTTTAGAATGTTACAGTAGTTCAGTGACCAGATGATGAGTTCTATAGTATAATAGTATAGTAGTTTTAAAAATACTTAAAGGATTATTAAAGAGTAACTGTAATTTCAGATCATTGTAATTTTTAGTATTGTGGGGGTCACACACACAATGTGTGCTCACCGTACATTGCCGTGGCTGTGAAAAAGATAGAGCGTGCTCTATATTTGGCTGTAGAGCGGCTCTATTCTCTATGGAGAGAGGAGGGGCGAGCAACCCCTCTGGACCTTAGACTGGGCTAAAGGTTCACCTTCCAAAAAGACAATGGGGCTTACTAAGGGTTGTGCTGTACACTTTCGTCGGACTGTTCACCTTTTTAGGGGATTGCACAGTGACTCCAGTGACCGGGTAAGTAAATGTGCCCCAATGGAGCAGCCAGCTGCGCATGGCCAGGCTGCCCCGTTCATCTCTTTGTAGCTTACGGAGATTGCTGAACAGTAACTTCAGGACATGCCATTCTTGACTGGCCCAGCCAGAGCCCTGACATAAACCCAATTGAGCATCTCTGAAGAGACTTGAAAATGGCTTCCACCAACGTTCACCATCTAACCTGAGGGAACTGAAGAGGATCTGCAAGGAAGAATGGCAGAGGATCCCGAAATCCAGGTGTGAAAAACTTGTTTCCAAGTTTCCAGACAAAAAATTAAGAAACAGACCAGGAGCAGATACAGAGAGCTCTGGTGCAAGATTTAAATAAGTCAATAGATTAGCTACCACATTCGTGACAGTTATTAAATGACCTCTATGTGGTGGTGGCAATGCAAGGAGTAAAAGGGGTTGGCTCCTTTAAATTTACTTTTTGGGTTGGTTTTGAGGCAGGCTGATTGCCATTTGTCCCACTTACATTCATAAAAAATTCTCCCTCTTTTTACCAATCCAGTGATCTTCTAAGTCTTCTACGGCTTTCCACGCTGCCTCACACACTAGAGGAACAAATTATCTCCCTTCTGTCCTTTGTGCATGCTCCCACGGGGCACCCTTTCCTCTGCTGTTCCTTCAGGGTGTGTATATCCATTTCCAAGAAGACTCATGGCTGCATTAACTTAAATGTTGCTTCAACTCAATTTTGGGCAAGGGGTCTGAATATTGTGATATTTCAGTTTTTCCTGTTTAGTAAATTAGCAAAAATATCTACATTTCATTTTTTTTCCCGGCCAAAATGTGGCACAGAGTGTACATTACTGAGCAAAAAAAGAACTTGCAGGACCTAGCCATCTGCAAGTTGTTGTCACATACATTCAGGGGAATGTCATACCTATAGACAAACAATATTGTCATTCAAATCAACCAATGTGAACATTATGCGCTAGTCGGCACTTTACTGCTCTTCATTTGATTTGAAACCACATAATCTGCCTGAACTGATAAAACGTTCCATTGCCTGGTATTTAGCTTTGGTCTGCATGCTTTAGTAACAGATGTTTCATTTAAGTTTTTTTCCAGCTTTTCAGCAAGACAAATTGCACAGAGGATTTGTTTAACCGATTGCATGCTAGTGACCCCAATCATTGTTCTGCTGCAGAAATAAAAGAGTATTGGAAACAAAACATGTCTTGTGAGATTGATAAAACTAAACCTATAAGTTTTAGGCGGTGGCACAGTAGAATACAGCAATCCTGCAGTTGACAAAAAAATTCAACCTGTTACAGAAATTGCTATATCGGAGAACTGCAGTGTTGTATTATATGGCAAATATATATACAGATTTGCTGCTTACATAAATGTATGTATGTATGTATGTAAGTTGACGTTTCCACCACTCTATGGGAAAGGAGATTCAAGATCGTCTGTCAGAATTTGTTACTATTCTTCCCCTGGTTTATTGAGGTTGATGGCAAGTCAAACTTGTCAAAATAAGGCTGAATTAAGATGGCTTTGTGCCAGATATACGTCCCCATAGATGGCTATGCTGACCCGTCGGTGCCGCTCCCCTTGTAGTGCCCTTTGAATTGCTCACCTTTCCATGTGGTCTCAGACAACATAAACAAATCTATAAGGTGGCTACTATAATGTGTTATCCTGCAAATGACAAATATCTGGGTCAGACAAAAAATTATGAAACAGACCAGGAGCAGATACAGAGAGCTCTGGTGCAAGACTTAAGTAAGTCTATAGATTAGCTACCACATTCGTGACAGTTATTAACTGACCTCTATGTGGTGGTGGCAATGCAAGGAGTAAAAGGGGTTGGCTCCTTTAAATTTACTTTTTGGGTTGGTTTTGGGACAGGCTGATTGCCATCTGTCCCACTTACATTCATAAAAATTCTCCCTCTTTGTACCAATCCTCCTGAGTGGCCAGTGATCCATCTTCTTTCTTCTAAGTCCTCTACGGCTTTCCACGCTGCCTCACACACTAGAGGAACAAATGATCTTCCTCCTCTCCTTTCTGCATGCTCCTGCATGGCACCCTTTCCTCTGCTGTTCCTTCAGGGTGTGCATGTCGGTGGTGATCCATGCAGGGCCGCCCAGTGATTTCCCCCACTCAGGTATTCTTCTGCCGCCATATACAGGGACCCAAAACAAAAAGAAGAGGACAGATGAGTGGGTGTTATCTACCACAACTGGGACATGAGATTCAGACATCATTTTAGGAACAATAGGTACATAGGAGTAAACTGTCCCAACTCTGTCATGTGTGCCTTCGGCTGCTGATACACCATAGTAGATTTATCATTAGGCTTACTCAAGTTTTTGTAGTATCTCTAGAATTATTTTGGTATGTTTTTCACATCAGATTTAGTAAAGTCGGTTAGAGAGGTGAGTTCATTTTGGAACAAGAGATTTTTCTTTGCAACTTTTAACAAAAGTTTTTCAAGTTTTATGGAAAAGTTTTTTAAAGTTTTTCTTGAGCCACTAATAGAAAAGACACACAATTAAAGTACAGCTCATGATCAGCATCATTTTTAAGTTACCCCCAAATTAAAATAAATAAATAAATGTACCCCAAAAAGCAAGACAAACTGTGGGGGTGGGGGCATTTATCATGGCTTGTAATAGCATCCAAGCCGTGAGAAAGTTGCAATTCCTGACATAGTGTGCAGGACTGATCCCTTTACACCATCAACAGGCCAGGGGTGAAGGGCACAGATTGTGTCAAGCCGTAGATATCTTGTGCCACAGCATTACCTATAGCCTGGCACAAAATTAATTGAGAACCCTATTTGTATATCCAGCTCAACATATGAGGTGGGGTGAACATTAAGAGCTGGTGCACTTGATATAAAACTCCTCATTTGTTTTTCATGAGTGTTTGGGATACAAATTGTTCTTGTTTTAATATCTTCCAACTATTGCAGAATAACAGCTTTTTTTTTCAGGACAAACCATGTATTTTACAGTGAACTATTTTAGTATATAAAAAATATTAATTCACTTTTTTGTTGGTTCAAATGAAAAGAATAAAGAGTTACATAGTAGTTTTTCTTTTCTCCATTTTACTATGCAGAAAGGTGGAATGTGTATAAAATAAAGTGTCCATTTTGTATAGATTCCTGCTTATCTAGATTGTCATGTATATTTCCTGGACATGATTTTTTAACTTCCAGCATTGTCCCATACATAGCCATAGTACAGATTCTGAATGAACATGTACATCCCCTCTGATGTAGAGAAGTTGTGGCGGATGGAAGAGTGCTAGAAAATTCTGTCAGCTCCACCATGCACTATATAACAAACTCAAAGGAGTGTCTTTAATAACCACCACAACGTTTTAACTGCCATGCAGTCTTTATAAAGACATATAATTGAAAAAAATCCACCCTTGTGGAATTATGTAATAAGAGGTCACAATGCTAAACATTTATGTAATCTCTACGTAAAAATAAATGTTTTTTACATTGCATAATATTAGGTGCATTTCCTTTACTTTCAAGACATTTCTTAATATTTAAAAAACTTCACAAGAGCAAAATTACTGGTAGAGTCCACTTGGGTATTAAAACCTGGAAAGTGGCAATTCTAGGTATTTACTTTTATCCATTTTCTTTTAGAGCTTATTAAAAAGAAATATCTTTTCACAAACTGGACTTGAATTGCTTGAACTGGGACTTTATTGAGCAACAACATGTGCCCCATAGAATTTAATAATATGGTTCCTTGTGATCTCTCTACTTTTAAAATGTACTACATCTACTTTTAAAGTGAAGCAGAACTTAACAAAAAGTTGGCACAGTTGGGTTTTTAAGGTTTAAACACACAGTAGATTTTCTGTACATCATTTTCCCATTCTACAATGTGTTTTTTTTACAACTTATAATGTTATGATTTGCATAAACGCCCAATTTGACAATTTATGTTTTTTGGTGCTATTGTAAACCAAGAGGTTAAGTACCAAAGTCAACCATTTTTCTGTTTTTATTAGCTTAAAAAATGCTAAACTGATAGCAGAGAGCTGTGCAAGTCACAGAAAATGGAATAATTGGTGAAGAATAGAATCCATGAGGGACTCAAATATAAAAATAAATCTTTCCCCATGAAATTATAGAAAAATCTAAGCAATATTCCCTGTCCCTTCTCTTTTGTCTCTGCAGGAGATGAGGTTGGCTTTAGTTCTAACACTTTTATAAAACTGTTGAGAAGGAAAAAAAAAATTATGAAAAAGTGTGTGTAATTTAAACTAGGTCAAGCTATAGTCCTTTAAACACAATGTCTCAAAGTAAAATATTAGGTTATAATTTATTTGATGTCAGGCAAAGCGGAAATTAACTAATTAAAGAAATAAAATACAATCCTAATCTTACCCAATGAAAATATCAAATTAGCAGATCTATCATAGTATTTACACATGAAAGAGTATCATAGATTTGTTATAACATAAGCTATTTTGCAAAAACATTTTCAATTTTCTGTGTATTTTTGACACAAATACAATGACACTTTTCCACCAAATATTCAAGGAGCATAAGGAGAACTGCTATTGTTTAATTGCATATGACCCATAAAAATACAACTCTTTTTAGACACTTCACTTTACTCTTACTTTACTCTCGACTTTACTTATTTTAAAATTTTAAAACCCTATTCGAGCCAACACTACTTGCAGATATTAACTGTTTTAGTGCTGCTGGCAAAAATTGCCAACGCCATTTATATTCCTGTGTCTGTGCTCTGGTACTAACCTGCCAGCAGTGGTGCACGCCACCATTTCGGGAAGGATCATTGCTCATGATGATATAGTCAGTGAGCAACATTCCTCCCAAAAATGTAGGTACTCTGTTCCGCAGGCATGCTGGTGTGCAGGGTTCAGTCATGTAAATTCTGATGGCAATTTTGCCATTGAAATTTAAAGAGTTAACGCCTCGAGTTGATTTTAGAAGAAAGGAGGCCATGGATAACAAATATAAGAAGACTACAACAGTCCTGAATCTAAGAGCCAGTATCAATGGTTTATCATGCTTGGTTTTGATAGTAAATTTCCTTTAAATCAATATTTTAGTTTATAGATGAAAAAAAATATTTTAACTAAATTTATACAAAGCGAAACAAAAAAAGCACCAAATACCCCAAAACAAATCTGTTGTGATCATCTCTTAGAGTACACAATGTGCAGTTAAACAAATGGTATAAGATAAGATAATCCTTTATTAGTCCCACAGTGGGGAAATTCACAGCATTACAGCAGCAGAGAGGGTACAGAGATTGAAGTACAAACTATGACAACAATAATATTAGGGATAAATGAACAAAAAGAAAAGGGGGATAAAAAGACAAAAAAGAGACAAGCAATGATCGGCAGTTTGATGTTTAGTCTTTGGATGGGACTTGCAGGGACTGGGTAGGTGGGGGGCGCAGGTTACTTCTGTTTGGACCTTGTTTGTTGAACAGCCTGATGGCAGCGGGGAGGAATGACTTACGATAACATTTGGGGTGAAGCAGTCGGTCACTGAATGTGCTCCCCAATGCCACCCCAGTTTCATGCAAGGGATGGGAGCTATTCTCTACTTATATAGTGCCATTATATTCCCCAACGCTATACAGATCATAGGGTACATATACAAACAAAAAAGGACATTACAGAATAATAAGACTTAGGTTTAACAATAGGAATCCACATATTTTCCTTGCACTTTTAAAAAACCCTGAGTCAGCTATAAAAGTGTGTACTGGTAAGCGCAAGACACGCCCCTTAATTATTATTCTATTATTTAAATTAATACAGACAAGTGTCTGACTGGTGCTGCGATATACTATATACCTCCAATCATGGTATTAACAAAGGAAATCAAAACAAATATAGATTTTGTATATCGCGCTGCTCTAATAAGATATAGAGACTTGATAGCTTTTTACCTTCTCCGATTGCGGTATTCTATTTTCATCCAACAACCTGGAGGGAAGGTGAGGGATAGATGCACTCTTTCTTCTTCCACGGATCCGGAGCAGCCCCGGCCGGTGACTGCGTTTGGATGTGCGTGGACACTGTTCGAAGTTCTACGGTGTTTGCTTCGGTGACGTCACCACTGGAGCTCACTTCTGTTTAATGAATCACCCCATACATCAGATCTAAAATACAGTCTCCACAAGCATCGCTCCTGCCACTTTAGGTTTGTATCATCCAATGCCATGAATGCACTGCCAATTTAGGGTTGTATCATCCAAAGCCATGAATGCATTCATGGCATTGGATGATTAAGCCCTTAAGTGGCAGGAGCGATGCTTGTGGAGACTGTATGTTAGATCTGATGTACGGGGTACTTCATTAAACAGAAGTGAGTTCCAGTGGTAGAAAACATTTGGACAGAACTTCGAACAGCGTCCACGCACGTCCGAACGCAGTCACCGGCCAGGGCTGCTCCGGATCCATGGAAGAAGGAAGAGTGCATCTATCCCTCACCTCCCCTCCAGGTTGTTGGATGAAAATAGAATACCGCAATCGAGAAGGTAAAAAGCTATCAAGTCTCTATATCATATTGGAGGAGCGTGATATACAAAATCTATATTTGTTATTATTTAAATTAATTTTATTTATTTAAATTTATAAGTACCTCATGTAAAACATATAGTGAAAAGTTTTCATGTGAAATCATTTAAAAAGAAAAGGGGTCTACAGAGATTCAATTTCCAGAGGTGACAAAGTTTTTCAATAAAAGAACTGTTAATATGTGGAATTGTTGGGACTGCAGGAGACTTCAGAAGGATTTATCTACATTATTCTTACAAAATCACAAATAAAAGCAATCACTGAGCACTCCGGTGGTTTCTTACAACAAATATTTTTCTTTATTGGGGAGTCACCATACGGCACGGTGACGGTAAGAACAAGAAAGTCCCACCCGTTTCAACCTTAATCAATCTTATTCATCATATTGGCGTTTTTCACCCATACTATGTAATGCTTGTAACTTTGTAAACTGTGTTTTTTTCATAGAAAAAAAATCTGCAAGCTACAAAAAATGAAGCAGCCTTAACAGATCTTTTTTTTTTCACTTGCATTTGGAAGACTAGAATTGTAAATTGGATTCTTCCCCTTGAGTACTTTCACCTTGATTAAATGATTTCCTCAATTTGACCCTATAAAGCTTATAAAAATGAATAATCTATGGGCTATAATCATATCATCAAGTCTAAAGCTTAAACTGGAAAATCAAATCTATCATAACATCCTCAGCTTTTGGAAAGGTTAATAAAGTGACATCACTATTATGCCAAGTGAAGAAATATTAAGCAACTTGTGAAAATACATTATACTGACTAATTTTTTATATTTACAGCCTGATTCCATAAGTGAATATGAAGTTAACTTCACCTAATGATTTAGACATCTATTTCATGCAAATTTGTTACAGTTAACGAAGTGCTACAGAGTGTTACAGAGAAGTTCCTGACAGAAACATTTCCCAAGAACAGAACATCTTACCTTCTCCAAGATAGGAATAGGTACAGAACATTTTCTACCTTTTTCAACACATATGAACACAATGATAGATGACAGCATTTTATTTTTTTGTCAACAACTCCAAATAAGCTTCAATGCAAATATTTAATGCAGGACAGACAGTGTTCCTGAAACTAAACCCACTTTCTAGCTATCCCTGCCTGATTGCCTTGCCCTCACTAAGTGGTAGAAGATCATTAGTCAATGTTCCCTTCCTCTGCCAAATTGCAAAACATGAAACACAGTCCATATGGGTTTTGTGTAATTAACCAGATACCCTGCAATCCCCACAAGATGCACTATAAGACACAAAAGGCTCCCGTACAATGCTAAAAAATATAATGTAAAAAATCCACCAAAGTGTATAATACAGGGCAACCCTACAACAAGATAATGATACAATGAACAGTTCGAAGCGAAACAGTATATGCAGGACAAATGCTAAGTTCAAGTGCATGCATACTTAGAGGGCATGAGATTAGATACATAAGAAAGAGAAAATATTAAATGAAATATCACATGGAAGGGAAAGACCAGAACCCCACACATATCACCACTGGTTGTGGCTTCCTCAGCTCTTCCTCAGAGACCTGCTCATTATACCATTATCTTGTTGTAGCACTGAACTGTTTTATATACTTTGTTGGCTTGTTACATTACATTTTTTATTATTGTACTGAAGCCTTTTGTGTCTTACGGGACACTTTTTGGGGATTTGGGTGTGGGATTTTGGATCTGGTGTATTATATCCTTGTGTTTACACATGCATTTTCAGGTGTTCTTTAAAATTGTTTTTACAGTGTACACAATAAAGCTGTGAGCTTTATACTCCATATTATTGTCTGGACTTTGTTCATACACATTAATATTTGTTTCCTTGTTTTTTATTTTATTTGTTTTTGGCATGTGCCTCTGTAAATATTTGGGAATGCTATTAAAGTGCAAAATATGTAGACAAAGACAAGACAGTACAAACGGAGAATATTTGACAGAACTGGGTCGGAACCAAGAGGACAAACATAGTACAAAATTGCAAGGCAAAAGTCTGAATACAAGCAAAGGTTCAAAATAATAGGATACAAAGTACATAACAATAGTATAATTAGGAAGCTTACCATGCACTAATAATATAGGAGGCAAATAACCCAGGGAAGGTAGACCTATTGTGTTAGTCCTGGCACAGGAAATGATTGGATCAGAACTCTGAATTCAAGAAAGAACAGCTTTGGAGCAATGAAGTAGAAGTGGATTGACTATTGATAAACCAGAGCAGAGCTGCAGGAGATTGACAGCTGGGGTGCAATTGAATTAAGTCTATCATGGAAAGGTATGCACCAGTGTTCACACCAACCAAAAGAACAGCATGAACTAATGTATAAATCAGCTCATCCTGTGCTGTTTTTTAGAAACATAGGATGACATAGGATAGGCACCTATAACATAAAACAAGAAGACTTTATGTTACGCTACACTCTATATCTGTTAAAATGATATCATCCTTGAGTATAAAAGAAAGCTGCAATACTAGACCCAGCCCATGAATCAGAAAGGCGTTGTTGCCGTGCTGAATCTGGTATCTAACTGGTATCTAACGTTTAGAATACAAGCTCTAATACACAGCAATTTTAACTTTAATTTTAACTGATCTTGTCTGCATGTATAATTTCTATTGTGCTCACATAGTAAACCACATCTTTAGGGACACAATTTTCCTTTGATTTAGAAGCTTTGTTTACCTCCATATGGCATTTTATTGGCTAGAGATTTCCCCCTTCTGGAATAATGCAGAAATTAAAACATGATAAAAATGTGTCTAAAGCTGTGTATATGATGCTAATGCAAGTGTAAAAGCGTAATGTGCAATTTGTTATAATGTTATGTACTATAATTATTACAAACAAAATGACAATTATTGTTGTCAACATCCTCCTAAGGTCTCATTATGGTGAAATGTTACTTGACTATACATTACTACACTCAATGTGCATTGTATGGACACAACAGGGACTATGTGAAGCTCGAGCAGATGGAAGAAAATACAAAGTCACAGCTGCCTTGAATACAGCAGCCATGATGAAGAGAAATGTGTTGCAGTCTGCATAAGTGCTCGGAACAGATCTCTCTAAATTACCGATATGTGAACAAAAAGACTTGGGAGATTCACATACCGTAGAGTGAAAGTGAGAGAAAATGCAATTGAATAGGGTTTGTTACTAATATTTATTCATACCCATCCAAAAGATAAGTGTTCTGCATTCAGAATCATTTTGAAGCTGTTGCCTAGTGTTCAATCCACATAAAAGGGGATTATTCATCTGGAAAGAAATATGGAGATGACCCTGGTAACTTAGAAGTAGATACTTTTTACATTGCCTCATATATGGAGATTATGACCTCTGCACCCACTTGTAGGCTGTGCACAAATAACTGGCACCTTAGGTCAGTTCCGTAGGCTAGGAGTCATTTGATGTTGTCTCTCTATACTTCTGGATAATGAGATGTGAATGGATAAGAATATAAATTTAGATACAGCTATGAAACTGCAGCAGGTTCAAACAGGTTGCATCATGGTATAATAACCAATAAGTGTTACTGCCAAAACTCAGTTTCATAGCCTCAGGCTCAGTAAAAGAAAATGACTGAAATCATGAGGTTGATTGCCTAGACATTGTCATCATGTCCATATCATCACTGACAGGAGTACATGGAGAGGGGTGGTTCTCTAAGGTGGAGTTAACTTAATCTTTAATTGATAAAGCAATTGTTTTTATTTAACATGTACAGTACTTGGTTTTAAGTTGTGAGCTGGGCCTAAAATATACCTTTTACCGTGTTTGACAACCTGGTAAGGTTCATATTTCCCAATCATGTTCTATTTTAGAGAATATTACAAAATAATGGTTGGTGTAACTTTAAGAGGATGAAACCTGTACTGCAATAGGATTAGATATGAACCAATCACACAAGATTTGATTTGTAGGAGCTTCTTAGAATTCTTCAAAGGTCTGGGATGAATGGCAATATTAGCTAGCTGCCGATGAAAATGCCAGATTTGTACTTCCCGCTGCCCTCATCTACATTCAGGACACTGCCATCATCCTCAGGTGAAGTCTCTTTGGCATTGGAGGTTTTTCAGATGTGTCCACACTTAACAGATGTCCCATTTGGTTGTCAATCCACACCTCCCTATCATTCATTCAATCACATCTTACCTTCTACTTTGCCACAGCCTATTAATATGAGCTCTAAGCTTTGATTGGTTACTATAGGCAATGAGTATAAGACCGAGAGAGACAGCCAGACAGACAAAGACAGAGAGTGTAGGAGTCAGACAGATGGACAGAGAGGGAGAGAGAGCCATCGAGATATAGACATACATACAGAAAAACAGAGACAGACAGACATAGAAAGACAGAGAAATAGAGAAAGACATAAAGAGACAGGGAGAGAGACGAAGAGAGACACAGATAAAGACATAGGGGGACATGTAACACTCCTAACACTCCAGGCAACTCATCACATGTATCACAAAGGGAAAAAAAACTTAACATACATTGCAATGATTAAGTAGGCCAACTTCAGGAAACTTGAAAAAGTAGCAGCCAAATAACTATGATAGAGAGAGAGACATAGATAGAGAGACATAGAGAGACAGACAGAGGCAGATACAGAGACAACGAGAGATATAGAGATGGATGGATAGATAGGTAGATAGATAGATATAAAATGTTGTTTGTCAACCAATTTTTTTTTGTTATAGCTTAGAGCAGTTACTTACTATCCCAGGAAACGCTGGGTGCTAGTATTTTTACTAGGAGGTATTTTTACATGTATACTACCTGTATTTGAGTGCAACTTGAATTGGGGCTGTTATTGTTCTTTGATTTCTTATTCTTCATGGATAATCAGGACATTATGACATTTCTATGAATACCAGCAAATTGATATGTGATAAACAGCACAGTATAAACATGTGGCTGTAGATATAGCATGGGAATGGGGTCGGAATAAAACAATATTGTGTATATTAAATTTAAGCTTTGAATGAAAATTAGTGAATACATAACTTATACAATGCAAGTAAGAAAAACAAATATCTTTACATAAGTTTCTCTTTGCATTCTGCATATGTCTCCTAAATCAATTTTCTAGCTAGATAAATGGATTCCTCTGTTATTTCCATCCTAATCAACCAATGCAAATTAGCCATGATGCTACTTAAGAGTGTTGTAATGCATTCAGGACCTCCCATCAGACATATTGCTACATTAATATTCATCAGTTTCTATTTTTATCACAATCCTCATTGATAAAGCTTGGCAAGGGCAAAATGTGGTCATTGTGTGGACTTTGTGATTTATATCACAGAAATTCAATGAGATTGTAGTATTTTCTAGAAACTGTGCCAGATTAATGGCAATTATTGATGACATTTAATTTTACCACATATTACAAAATGTCTTGGTAAACTAATGAAAGAAGAAGGGGAATGGGGAATAGGGAAATGTCCATTGTATAATTACAAATTATTTTTATGTTTATTGTGAATAAAACAGGAACCAGGCAAAATGTACAAATTATCATAACAACATTGACTAATAAAAATGCATAGTTAGTTTCAAATCCCTTAAGGGCCAGAGGCTATCCTTGCTTCTCAGGAGGTCAGAATAATTTCTAAAATGTTGTGCATATGCTTTGGCATGTTACCAACAAGCAAATATGGATTACACATACGAGCCAACTTGCTAAGTTCAAAACTAAATTCATCCTTCTTTTACATTATTTTCTTGAGGCAATGGTAAATAATTGGAATAAGTAACTAGTTCAAGATCAAGCCATGAGAGATTTATTGTAGTGTTATATTTAAAACATATACATTATATGACAAGCTAAAAATATTGCTGGAGTTTTAGAGACTCATTGGGGCAGAGTTACAAAATGTGCCAGAATCGTAGCTTAGTTGTAGCAAATCAGAACAAGCCAACCAACTAATAAGTGTTATTAACCACCTCCTGTATGGATATATATGTTATACAGCAGTAAGGGCTATATTGAGAGGGCTCATGGGCTGTTGGTAACTGCCGTGCTAGCGCCAGTTATGGCAGTTAACCACTGCACATGGGCTCCAAGCAGCATTTTAACATGGTGGCGCCCATGAGCAGATCTGTGACATCATTGGAGGCAGCCAATTGGTTACAATGACAACTGAGAGCTTGTTAAAGGTACTAACAGTAGTCATTAGGCATTCTCTATTACAGTCTGCCAGAGACAGTCTGTAATATAGAAGCAGGATATTGTATGGCTGAGGGGGCCTAAAATCATTTAAAAAAAAAACTTTAAGTTAAAAAAAAGTAAAATCATAAACATATTAGATATCTATTTGTCTCAAAGGAAAAATAGCACCCAAATGTCTGAATTGCAACTTTTTCACCATTTTGCATCATATCAAAATATAAATTAAAAGTGATTAAAAGGGCTGAAAGTACCCAAAGTGGTATCAATGCAAAAGTCAGCTTACTCAGCAAAAAAAAAACCTTACACAGCTGCAGACCCTCAAGTATGAAAACTTTATTGTATTGTTGTAAGAACATGACAAAATATATGTATATATTTTTTTGTTCTAAGGATTTAGATTTTTTAGTTTTAAAACATAACAACAACATAACATGTATTACGCTGATAAATACTGTGTGTACAGGCTAACATACTTGGAGCACAAGGTAAATGGATGGAGTGGCACAGCAGTAATAAGGGTTAAAACCCAGAATTGGGTGCAGGCCTCAAACACCAAGCTCACTAGTGTTTGAATAAGATTTCCTAAAAAAATGTAACTAAACATTCAAGGCATAGGTCATGTGTCGGCCTGTTTCTAGGATATGGTCGTATATACAAAAAAATAAGTAAGAACATATCAGGTAGGACTCGAGCACGGTATCGGTTTTCATGGGAAAGGTACCTGACAAGGTGCCAAGTTATCTTCGGGTACATGGCTGCATTGGTATGGTCGCAATCATCAGAAGAAACTCCGAGATTACCGGCTTGTATGCCGAAGTTTGCCACAGCAGCATCATGCTGCACCATTTTGTATTCTTTTTCTGAAGCTTCTGTCTCGTTCTTCTTTTTTGGTAAGCTTCAGTGTATTTACTAAAGGTTTGTATTATAGTTAAACTTGTGTGATTAAATATAAAAATATTAAGTAAATATTAGTAATATTAGAGTAATATTTAGAGATATGCATCTAAAATCTGTGTGAATTCATCTGAATCTTAATTCTCAGGACATTAATTATTAGGGTTATTATGTGAATTAGAGGTAGAAGTTTCTTCTGCATGCTTTTTACTAGAAAAAATAGGGAAAAATTCAAAATACATTAAAAAACCGTGGTATAACGATTCTTTAACATCAATGTCTAAATGTTAGGAGAGCAATGATATCTGTTATCATAGGCATTCAGGAAGAATATTTCAGCATGCTGCACAAGATTTCCATTTTTTCTTATATAGCCACAAGAGTAATGAGAAAATTAAGGTCAATGTCTAATCTAGAAAGTAAGAATTAATCAAGCAAGATCTATGAACAGATGTTTAATCACCTCTGGGCACAGCTTCTTACACTGTGTCTTGCCAAAATACAAGTTACAAGGTCACATTGCATAATGATCACCCTTACTTCCAGGTCAAGTAAAACACAAACACAAATTCAGAGCTCCATGAGTTCATTCAGCACTTGGCTCAGATAAAGGATGATGATACAATTTATATGGATTGTCTTTTGATAATTGATGATGGGAAAAAAATAAAGCACTTGTATTACATGTATTTTTAAAAATATTTTGCATTCCAGAAAGGTGATTTTTTTTCATCTCATACAGACAATTTGTGTCCATAGTTTGGTATATATTTAAAAATCCAACATAAAATGTACCATTTCTCCTGCTGAATGAAATTATTGCTCATGGCAGGACAAATAGAAGTTTAAGATGTGTTATTGCATGTAGATGATATCCCAGGGAAGCATACTTACATTGGACACTTTTGGTGGTTCATATCAATTTACATGCTGCCATCTTTGAAGGTTAGAGATCACATCCTTGGTTCCTTGAGATGATAATTGTCATATTAAGGCTACATTCACACGAATATATGGGGGACGTATATACAGCCGACATATATACGGCATATATACATCCCCCATACACCGCAATGGCCTCACGGCGCCATACGTGCGGTGTGGTGAAGCACATGTGCGGCACCGTACCGTTTTGTAGCCCGTAGAAAGATGGGACATCTCCTATCTTTCGACGGAATACGGCGCCAGGCCCAATGTTACCCTATGGAAAGGGGCGGGGGTGAGCGGCACTCTCCCCCTTCTCCTCTCCCCGGTGCCAAGGGTAAGGGGGGCATTCATTGTGTGAATGTAGCCTAACTCCTACGATTCTCTGTGTTTTTTGTAAATTTTTCCCCCACCTTCAAACATCGATAACTTTTTCATTTTTATGTGTACAAAGCAGTGTAAGGGCTTATTTTCTGCATAACAAATTTTACTTGAGCTTATTAAAAATAAAAGGGGTTGTCTGGGAATTAAATAAAATATGACTGGGGGCTGTAGAATGAAAAACCTCTTATACTCACATCTGTCCATGCTCCTGCTCCATGCTCACTGCTGATTACTGTTTCTATACAGAGGCCAATTGTCACAGGTGCCCCTGTGACCAAATCCCGGGTTGCAGGTGGACTCGTGTACCTCCAAGCGCCCCAGCTGCCGAACTCACCTGTTTTGGCTTCAGCTGCAATCCAAAAAATGTCCTAGGATCCAGGAGATGGCTCTGTAAAATTTAAAGGGCCAGCACGCCGCTAATTGGCGCTGGTCAGCTGCCTGTACTAATAAATTCCAGCCCCTTTCTATGTTCCCTGACGGATCTTTGTGCTTCCATGCCTGAGAGAAAGCTCTTTCCCAAGCCCTCTGCATTTATTCAGATTTCCCATTGTGAGCTTGATTCCGTTTCTGACTCCGATTCCGTGCTACCTGTCCTGACCTATTGCTACGTCCCTGACTCCGATCCTGTGCTGCCTGTCTTGACCTCCTGCCTGTCCCTGACTATGAGATTGCCTCACAATTCTGCACTATGCCCTGTGCGCCATCGCGGGCAAAGTCATGCCTGTGGAATGACTTGGTGGTGCCACACCGCAACAAGTCCAGCCTGCTTTGTGGCAGGCTCTGTTGAAAACCGGGTACCACTTAGCCTCCGGTCCCAGGTGTCAGCCTACGTCATTACCCGCAGTGTTACAAAGGATCCACTACCTCTGATCGTGACACCAATGATTCTGTACCAACCCCAGCCATGCACCTCCTATGGCCTGATACTCCTGCTGTAAAAGGTGTGCATCTATGGTCGGAATGGTATTGGTGACCTCTGTATATACATAGGTGCGGGTGAACAGGAGCATAAAGAGTTGTGTGTATCAGAGGGTTTTTATGTTGACAGCTTCCACAGGCATATTTAATTTGTTTTTTATTCCCAGGGAACCCCTTTGAGATTTATATACAGGATGCAGATATTCTCAGGAATGGCGCACTTGTGCAGCATAGTTTGGCTTTAAGACCAAATATTTCATTTATTTGTTAGCCAGATCTTTTTAACTACGTCTTTGCTGTTTTGTGCTTTTTTCTATAGTTCCATTTATTCTATTTTATTTAAATGACTCTACTGCTATTTTACCTACATAAAGGAAAAAAGTAGAAAATAAAAGCAAAAAGCCTGGAAATCCAGGGTGAAAACCATATTAAAAGCAGCAGGTGTGAAGTAAGCTAGTTATGTAATTAAAATAGCAAATCGTGACAGATAATTCAATGGACCCTGTTCACTTTTATGGAATAACCTGCTTCATTTAGTTGCGGTGTACTTTAGTTTAGATTTAAAATTTTGTGCATAAAGAAATGATCTTTCCTATCTGCCTGACCATTTTTGTACAAGAGTATAATAACAGAAGAGTAATCAAATAAGACAATGGGGGATGAAATTAAGATTCGGGAACCTGCCACCACATTTTTACAAATACAGAACCCCATCCTCCATGGAAGCATGCTGTTTTAATGTGATCAGGTACATACATCTTGCACATGTAAAGGGAAAAGGACCTTAGATTACATCACCACATGACATTTGTAAAACTTTTGATACAATTTCCCCTATAAGTAAACAGAGTTTTATATGTCTGTAGTTGAATATAAGCAGATGTTTCCCAAGTACTATACATCAGCATGTCCTACCAGTGAGACCTGTAAGTCAGGAATAAGGGCAGGGCGATGCCCCAGATTTGAAGAGACACAGAGCTGTCAAAATAAGGGGACTTGGTGCACTGTGAGCCTGGGAGAAACCAAGAGTCATATCTTGAATAAAAGAGTCAAGTATGCTAATATGCATTTCAGATAAATGGCTGTAATTTAGGGAGAGTGCATCATTGGCAGTTAATTTTAACTGATATGGAGAGTACATGTAACCCTTTACCAGTAGGTTTTGTTGGTTTGGGGGATCAAATTCTGGTGACAAGTCTTCTTTAAAGGAAACCTACCACTTGGGATAGGGCTTATAAGCTGGACATGCCGTGCACCAGCTCAGGGTGAGCTGGTGCCGGCGCTTATCTCCGGTATGTTTTTAAACAGTTTTAAAGTGTTTTAACAGTTTATTAATGTTTATATCCTTATTGGCTTTCCCATACCGGGGTCCGCGCTCGGCACACCATGCGCGCGACCGTGCGTGCATCTGAATAGGAAGTGGTAGCGGGAAAGCTAGTACGGATATAAACATTAATAAACTGTTAAAACACCTTAAAACTATTTAAAAACATAACGGAGATAAGCGCCGGCACCAGCTCACCCTGAGCTGGTGCACGGCATGTCCAGCTTATAAGCCCTATCCCAAGTGGTAGGTTTCCTTTAACTGCCAGTCTTAAAATCACCCCTTCCCTGACAGCAGGCAGATAAGGCATATTTATCCCCCCAATGAGTATAAAAATGATATTGTATACGATACCACCATTCGGTCACAAAAGGTTGGCTTCCAAATATTAAAATTTTTCTTTTTCAGTTTTTTTCTTCCTTCACAACGTACAACTATCATAGGAACAACTTTTCGATCTGTTTCAGAATGTTTTTAATGCAATGTATAGTATCCCACAATGTTATAGAAACTGAGGGTAAATGCGTTGGGTTAGTCAAGCACACCTCCATAAACCATATTTAGAATCAGTGGGCCATCCTCACACAGGAGGTGGAGAAGTGCAACTTGTTCAACATTCACCAGCTTTCGGATGGCTTCATGGAGGGTTGGAAGAAGCTTGAAGTGGCAACTTGTGAAGCTCCCTTGAACGTTGTGCCCAAGAGAGGTAAGGCAGTGCTGAGTGCTAAGTTATTTTGAGGGCACACCAAATTTACACTGTTATAAAAGCTGTACACTGACTACTTTACATTGTATTAAAGATCCATTTCACATTTCCAAAAATTGTGAGATACTGTAAGTCATTAATTATGTATCAAGACAATGCAAAACAAATCATTTTAATATTCCTAAGTGATATTTAGTAGTAAACCATGGCACATACAATATAAAATACGAAGCAATCAGCATTTCAAGGCATTTTCTTTTAATGAAAACCCTTACATAACAAACCTTCCAGATTTAATTTTGCTTAAAACTTACCGTAATTGTATTTAAATAACCGAACAAATTAAATTTCTCACTGCAATGTAGAACCCTAGTGTGCCATTCCACCCAATGGATATTCCTCTATAAATCCTAACTTAATAAGCCACAACGAATGATGGATTCAATTTCTGCCAGTGATTTCATTACTGTGAAAAGCTGTCAACTAAATACGGTAGAATATTTTGGTAAAAAGAAGGGTGAAATAGAACTGTCACACACAAGTAGCTTATAGATACTGTACATGTAGTGCAAATGACATTTGTATTTTGTTTGCTGTGTTATGAATGGCTCACATGTAAAATGTAGCAGATGGTATATGTATTCCCCATGTATTATTCCTGTTGAGACTGACAAGTTGAATCTTTAATTTAGAAATCAATTTATCCTGGGTACATTGAGAGTGGATAAAGTGGGCAACAAAAATATAGTATTCAAGAGAAAAAAACACATCAATCAAAATCTGAACAAGTCCAATATATTGTGTAATTCATGTATTACTATGTTCTTTGGTGGCTTGAAATCCATTTCTGGCAGAAAAGATCAGAAAAATAATACATTTCTCATGTTGCAGTCGCTTCTGGAAGAAGCCTAGGTATTAAATATAAAGCTCTTATGATATAAAAGTTTTTGCTGCCTAAGGTGAAAGTTAAAAATGCTGCCCCCTCCCCCCCGGCGCCTGATGATGCTACCTTACACACTAGTAGTCCATCATTAGACACAGGCATTAGTGACATCTGGTATCTAGAACCTTACAGGTACAATCTGCTCCATCAGGAAGAGGACTTCTTTGCGATTTTTCCCAGCCATGGATTCTCTCTGCTGAATTGAAAGTCAAACATGTTTGGCTCCATGTAGCACAACTCCACACAGTGCTCCTAGAAAAACATAGTCACCTACATTATAATGGAGGGTGTTCCTAAATACACAACATGACTGAACATACTATTCCTTACATTAAACATCCTTTATATATTCCCCTAAATAATTTATAGTATCTACAGCTCCCACAAATTATTATATTTACCAGGCCCCTTTCTAAGTTATAAACACACCAAATTTATGCCCAGTTCCCCTAATTTACTTATAAAAGCCCCCATACTCCCAAATTAAATGATATGCAGTACTCCAAATAAGTCTCCCAGTATAAGGTCACCCTAGTGTACACCGCTTGCCCCCTCCCCAGTATATACAGCCTGTCCCCAGTATACATATCTTGCAACACCAGTATAAACAGCCTGCCCCCCATTATATATAGTCTGCCCCCCAGTTTACACAGTCTTCCCCCCCTAGTATACAAAGCCGGTCCCCCAGTATACACAGCCTGGCCCCCCAGTATACATGGCCTGCCCCCCAATATACACAGCCTTCCCCCCAGTTTATACAGCCTACCACACCAGTATACAAAGCCTGCCCCCACAGTATACACAACCTGCCGCCCCCAGTATAAATATCCTTCCCCCCGGTATACACAGCCTGCCCGCCCCCAATAGTAGTATATACAGCTGACACCCATAAAAATAATAAAGCTTGTACTTGCCTCCAGCCCCAGTGCTCCCCTAAAGCTCCTTGTTCTCTTCTCTCGCCGGCACGGGCAGCCACATTTTGTGTAGTGATACAGGCTGGGGTGCATGATGACCTGCAGAGCGGTATGCAAAGGTGCTCTGCGCTACACCGCTCTTCCTTTTAATTACATCCGTGCCTTAGTGGTGCGGAAGTAATTGATTTTTCAACAAGTACGTACTTGCCAGTGTTTGGCGAGTCCATACTACCAGCGGTGATCCGCCGCCACCAAAAGGGTGCACAATCTGCCACCTCATACCCCACCTCATGGATGATGCAGCCCTGCAGTAAGCTCATAAAGTATCAAATTGTTATACTTTAATGTCATTTCCTTCTCAGGCACCAAAAGGTACCATAGGCCCCTGTGCTGGGACTTGCTCCTGTATCTAGAACAGGGGTCTGTTGGGCGCAAGCGCACATCCCTGGTTTAAAACCCATATATGATAATAAGATAATATGACTTTCACACTGCTACATTGTAATATTAAATGTACATTTTTAGGCCACACAGGAACTATGGAAAAGATTTATTCTGTCAGTCTTTGCACGTAAATATATGTGCAAACTTTATGCACATGTATTTATGATGTGTTTCCGTGCACATAAGTGGGCATTCTGGTGCACATTTGCAACGTGCACCACATTTATGTCTGCAAGTCCAACAGAAATGTAAAGCACGCCAGTCAAAAAAATCTGGTGCACACAGTTCATGTGCTTTGGGCATGTGCAGCATGCACCACATTCATGAAGACCGAGATCCGGCTCTGTACATCAGGGAGCCAAACTGCACATTTGCTTCACTAATAATAAATATGGGCCTATGTATTTGCATTGCATTTTGAAATGCATTGAAAATGCATAATTATTAATAATGGATAAAATGCAGACCTGTTTTAAGTTGCGTTTTTCCCATTGTGTTTGTAATAACTCTGAATGACTGATAACTGACGAAAGCTGTCAGAGATAGCCAGAGACCCCAGGGTGAAGGCAGAGGTGGCCTATTAATGCTTCTTCCTACTCTGCTTCTCACTGCATAACACTGAAGCAGCGATGTGTAGTGAGTAGCAGAGTCGGCAATGCTTTTGGCTTTTTAGAGGTTAGGTTTTTTAGGGGTTAATCAGAGCTGCTGGGTCTGATCAAAAGCAGTACAGGTCTGATCAAACATTTGCCCCAACAGAGGGACTGTAACTGGGACTCTTTAAAGACTCTTTTAAGTTATGGCCTAAGCCATTAAAGAGGACCTCTCACCTGTAAAGACAGCACTAGGATAAAGTAAGCGGCTCCTAGTGCTACAACAGATGTAGCAGTGTTACACTGCTAGCGTTATCAGAAACCTCCGATAACGCTAGCAGACACTGCCTCGATGTACACTAGAAACGCCAGACCGCTTTATTTATGAGGAGGGCGGTCCGGGGAATAGACAACCCCTCCCACTCCGTAGGACAGCGGTGACTGCCGCACATCATGCATCAGTCACTGCCCCTAAACCCGCCCCCTCATGAATACGGCAGACCGCTTTGAGAGTGGCCCAGCATTTCTAGTGTACATCGCGGCAGTGTAACACTGCTCGGAGTAAGCAGCTCCTGGTCCCATTTTCAAAGGTGACAGGTCCTCTTTAAGGATGAAAATTTGTTAAAAAATACCCCGGTCATTAAATGCAATGCATACACATAGGGGGAGATTTTTCAGAAGTGTCTGAGAGCAGAACTGTTCTAGTTGACAATGAGAGGTCAGCTTTAATCTTCTCACAGCTGTTTACAAAATGAAAGCTGAGCTCTGATTGGTTGCCATAGGTAACTAGAACAGTTATGCTCTCAGACACTTCGGAAAAATATCCCTCATAGTGTGAAAGCTGCATAATGCCATGTTTACAACATGTAATTGTATTGTATTTTGAAAAGCAAGTGCATCCAGAATATCTCCGTCCTGAACACAGATGTGTCTTGACCTAAATGCTTGTGTCTGAAAAGCAGCAACAAATGTTGTGAAGTTACAATACAGAGAGGCTCTGGTAACGCTCCCAAAGCTCCTCTGGCTCATCAGCAGAATTATAAAAGTTGATTTTAGATGAAAGGAGGCCAAGTATACCAAATAGAAGAAGATGACCACAGTCACGGTGCATGGATCTATGAGTTTGTTCCCCTGGTTTATCAAGAAGGATTTTAATGGTAGATTTCCTTTAAGTAGTACAATGAAATCAAATAAACATTTAGAAAATGTTAATACCTTATTTTTATGGAGGGGCCAAAACTTAATGTGTACTTAAAATACAAATACAGATTACTGTATATACTCGAGTATGAGCCGACCCAAGTATAAGCCGAGGCCCCTAATTTTACCACAAAAACCTGGTAAAACCTATATTTATAATAAGCCGAATTTAGGTTTTCAGCACCATTTTAGATGGTTATAGACCACCTAAATTATCCTGTTCCCAAAATAGTCAAATCCAACCAAGAACCCAAATCTAATTCCAATAAATTCCTCATATCTAAACATCACCTTCCCTTTGTCTATAGTTTGAATATGAACCTCACTACTTCTTGCTGTGTCCACCCACTGCAGGCACTAGGCATGCACTCACAACTCTTGTACATTATAATTTATACCAAACAAAACGCTAAAAGATAAAAAGGGAGGGGGTTCACAGCATCCAGGCTTGTAATTCACTGTTAGAAGTCCACCTTTATTGAAAACATTGTGGCACCACCAAAAAAACATGATGTGAAAGGACAGCATTGCCTTTCTGAACAATAGAAAACGTTATTCAATTCATTACATAGCTCTCATATACATTTTGATGTCCGGAAGTAAAAAGCTTTTATGCATGCATTTAATATTCTGCTAACATACCTTTTCATATTTTAGTACAGTTGATTTCTATTTACCCAGTAGAATGGCGTACAAGCTTATTTGGCAGTCTGTGAAATAAATGAATAGGACTAATGGAAATTTTTTTCAATGCATTGTAGATAATTTCGGTTGTAAGAAATATGCAGGTCAGAAGATTTTACATGTCAGAACTTTCAAATATTGGAAGATTAATTTTTGTCTGCCCCAGAGTTTTGGAGTAATCTGCAGCAACAATTCTTTGTGCCACATATTTTAACCCCTTAACGCTCAGCGTCTGATATATTGGACGCTGAGTGCAGTGACTTAGCGCTCAGCGTCTGATATATCGGACGCTAAGCCGATGCCAGTTCAGCTCAAGATCTGAGCCAAATCGGCATCGGGAAACACAGGGTGCCGGCTGTAACATATAGCCGGCACCCAAGTGTAATGCCCGCGATTGGAGTGGGCTCCAATCGCGGGTTCTTAACCCATTAAATGCCACGGTCAGCGCGACCGCGGCATTTAACATGCCTCTGGGGGTCTTTCCCCCACGATCGCCCCCCCCCCCAAACAGTTTTCGGGGGGTGCCGATTGTTGCTGTGGCATCACTGGGGTCCGATCTGGACCCCAGTGTTGCCTGCAAGAACTGCAGGTAAGATGGCGTCTATGGCGTCATCTTACTGGCACAGTGACACTGCTAATACTATGCAATACATAAGTATTGCAGAGTATTAGCATAAACAAGCAATCTGATGATTGCTTGTTCATGTCCCATGGTGGAAGAAGTGAAAAAGTAAAAAATAAAAAAGTTATTCAATAAAAAATAAAGAAAGAAATCAATAAAAATACGCAAAAGCCACAAAACATATAAAGAGACATTTAACTCAAAGTCTAAATCATATGATAAACGCCGTAAAAAAACCTGATTATAAACCCTCCAAAAATTATGATTTTTACCTATTCAATCCCACAAAAAATGATACACAGCAATAAAGACTGGTACTTTTAGTTACATTAAAATTAATATCACATATTTTATACGGATAGCAAGATAACAAGGTTCTATTCTAACATGAGTTTAGTTTTAAAATATTAACTTAGTTGGTGTGTATTCTGCAAGTGCATAGATGGGAAAAAAAAAAGCAAAAGATAATAGCGAATATTGCTGACGACAACAGAAAGGGACAATAGTGACATTTTAGTTAGTTACTCCAGATTGTTTCTCTTCCATCTGGGATGTGTGGGTAACAGCCCAGGCTGCTTTGGGAGAGGAGGAGGGATAGCTCCATATGTGTGAGGTGTGAATGGGTGAGTTAATGTCTATCCTCCGCCTTAGGGAGGGGGTCCCTCCTGTGGGGAAAATATCTCTGGTGTTGCATCACTGGCTGATGCATTTATCCTATGTTGATATTTTCATGCTGATAACCTAATTTTCATGATTGTACCTTGTACTTCCCTGAGGAGGATGTTTACCTTTGTATACTGTTGTATTCTTGAAAAATGAAATCTTTTTTTTTTTTTTAAATTGTGACATTTGGATTATAATTAGAGATCAGCGAGTATACTCGTCCGAGCTTGATGCTCGTTCGAGTATTAAGGTACTCGAAACGGCTCGTTGCTCGGACGAGTATTTCCCCTGCTCGAGATCGAGCATTTAATTAAAAAAACAGTGAAGAACAATGAAGAATAGAATAAAAACAGTGAACACAGGATCATTTAAGTGAAAAAGACAGTGAAGAACACAATGAAGAATAGATTACAGATGTTCGGCACATCTGCTTACTTGTCGGAAGATACGCGCGGAACGGCAGCAGGGAGACATCGGGCAGCACGGGGGGGGGACACCTGACAGATCTTATGAAATTTGGTTCAGCACCACAGTTTTGTCTCCTCAGTTACAGAAAAGATTTTCTATCACAAGCCTAGGAGACGGGGCAAGCAAGAAGATCTATAGAATAATCTCATGTTTTGACTTTTTTTTTCCATCGTCCTCTTCCATCCCAAAAATGCAGCTCAGTCCTGGATTATGTGTCTGAATCCTATAAAGAGGCTGCAGAAGATACAGATTATAGGTGTTAAGCTCGGTATCATATAGTGAGTAGTGACTGTGTTCAGGGTTCGTACCAAACTAATGAGATTCAGATCTGACAGACATTCAGTACAGAAGTTGGGACCGTTCCAACCCCACCCCCCCCAGGCCCCCATGGCGGAAAACTGGGATCGGAGGCTGGCAACCAGTGGCGGATGTTATCATGTACATCCAGCAGAGCATGATCCGCCATTACAGCGGCTTACCCAGCAGGGGACAGATAACAGGGTATAACAGAGGGGGATAGACCCATTCATTAGGGGTACAAGTAAAGACAATTGTATTATACTATGAGCCAGTATCCCCCTGCCCAGGGTGCACACAACCAATATAGTCCCAGTTTATCCGGGAAAAGGGGGGAGGGGACAGGGGTCCGGCTTCATATATAAATTATATCACTTCTATAAAGACAAAGCCATGTACTATAACATGCTTCACTGCTCGGGAAGTGAGGAATGTAAATTCCTGTGAGAAGTTACAAGTCATCCAGGAGCCGCCACTAGTTATTGTGCTCTCCCTTATTGTGGGGACTAATAGCGGGCTGTACTATATGTTTGAGGTCGGACACCATTTATTAGCTGCTCTTATATGTGGATCTTTATGTTTGTTGTTACTAAATTCTTTGTACTTTCAACAAAAAAGGAGAACAATGTTGCCAGTTGAAACAGACAAATTCCACTCACCAGCTGATGATGACACAAGGGAGCCACATAGGTTCATAGTTTCTTACGGTTGACAAAAGACACTATCCATCAAGTCTCAACCAAGGAAGGGAAGGGACTGGTGAGGAGGCTCTTTTAGGGAAACAATTCTATATAACAAACCAATCAAGGTATTAGGTTGTAAAAGGATAACTAGACCTCTTGAAGCTCTCTTGCGGTCCCTGCTGTGACCAGCGCTGAGCTTGGCTTCCACAGATTGACGCTCTGGTGATGTAAACCTTGAATTCTCCAAAACCTGCCACCATCTCCCCGTATACAACTGCTCCTTCTACACATGCCCCACCCCCATCCCTGTATCAACAATGCTGCCACCCTCCCCTGTATACACACTGCCACAAATCCCCCCAGTGTAAGTCCAGTCCCACAACAGCCCCACAGAGTAAGTAATGTGCACTCACCACACAGCCCCCAGTAAGTAATTTGCCCTACTTCTTATTTCTTTCTTATTTTTTATTGAATAACTTTTTTATTTTTTACTTTTTCACTCTTCACCATGGGACAGAACAAGCAATGATCAGATTGCTTGTTTATGCTAATACTCTGCAATACTTATGTATTGCATAGTATTAGCAGTGTCACTGTGCCAGTAAGATGACGCCATAGCGCCATCTTACCTGCAGTTCTTGCAGGCAACACGGGGGTCCAGATCGGACCCAGTGATGCCACAGCACAACAAACGGCACCCCCGAAAACTGTTGGGGGGGGGGCGATCGTGGGGGAAGACCCCCAGAGGCATGTTAAATGCGCGGTCGCGCTGACGTGGCATTTAATGGGTTGTTACGAACACGCGGATGGAAGCCCATCAAATCGAAATCAATAAAAATACGCAAAAGCCACAAAACATATAAAGAGACATATAACTCAAAGTCTAAATCATACGATAAACGCCGTAAAAAAACCTGATTATAAACCCTCCAAAAATTATGATTTTTACCTATTCAATCCCACAAAAAAATGAAAAAAATATAAAAAAGTGATCAAAAATTTATCAAAAAGTGATCAGTGATAAAAAGTGATCAAAAAAGCATATATACGTGTGCAAAGTACAACATGTCCTGCAAAAAACAAGCCATCAATCAGCTCCATAGCCAAAAAAGTAACAATGTTATGCCACTTGGAAGATGGCAATACAAAAATGATAGATTTTTCCCCACATTAGGGTTTTATTTGACAAATTTAGTAAAACGTAAGAAAAAATATTCATGTATGGTATCCCAGTAATCGTATCGACCCGTAAAGTACAGATAACATGATTATTAGGATATACGGTGAACACCAAAAAAAAAAAAAAAAGTAAAACATCCAGTACAGAATTAATGCTTTTCTTCTCCTGGCCTCAAAAAAAAGTTCCTACATTTTCAACAATAGGGGATACCAACCCTAAAATGCTAACACTGGAAAAAGCATCTCATCCCTCAAAAAAAATGCCCCCGTAACGAAAAAGCGAAAATTTTATAGCCTGCAAAAGGGGCCAATGAGGAAACTAAAATCCTGGCAGTTGCGCTCCTTCCCTTCTGCGCCTCGATGTGCCCCCATAAAACAATCACGGCCACATGTGGGGGGTCTCTGGACTCAGGAGAAATTATAGAACAAATTGAATGGTGGGTTTTCTCTTTTAATCTTTTGGAAATATGTCAATTTTAGGGCTAAATAAACATGTACCCGACAGAATTTGACCATTCTAAATTTCACCTCCATTTTGATTCAATTACTATGAAGATCTCAAGGGGTTAACGTAAAAGCTGTTTCTGATAGTTTGAGCGGTGCAGATTTGAGAATGGGTTGGGTATATAGGGGGTTTTGATGCTAAATATGTAAAATTTCATTCAAAACAGTATTTATCCCCAAAATAGTCAATTCTGAAAATCTGGAAAAGCGATAATCTATTTGTAAGCCGTGTGACTTCAAAATAAATTATCCAGACATTTCAAAAATGATGAAAATGTAAAGTAGACATATGGGAAATTATATGATCAATTTATTTAGGTGGTAAATCTATCTGCCTGAAAACGCAATGATTTTGAATTTCGAAAATGGCAAATTTTTCAAAAAATGTATCATTTTTTCTATTTTTTTGTAAATAAACACAAAACTTATCAGCTAACATTTACCACTAAAATGAAGTACAACATGTGGGGAAAAATATTCTCAGAATCGTTTAGATAAGTAACAGAGTTCAAAAGTTATAACCATATAAAGCGACGCATGTCAGAATCCCACAGAATCCCAAAAATCGGGCTGAGCCTTAAGCTGTAAAATGGCTGCGTCCTTGAGGGGTTAAGGGTTTTATTATGTCCTTGGAAAAGAAAGCATTGCTTTACGGCAAAAACAAATCAAACATGTCACCCATAAAAAAACTAAAGTAAGCAACTCCTAGTGCTATCTCAGACGCAGCAGTGTTACACTGCTTGCCTTATCGGAACCCTCCAGAAACTGCTGCAAAGTACAATAGGAACGCCGGACCGCATTCATAGCGGTCCAACGTATTCATGAGGGGGGCAGTCCGAGGCATTGCCTCTTCCCCAGACCACCCCGCCCACTCCATAGGCCAGCCGTGGCAACCAAGGTTCATGCGGCAGTCACGGCCTCCTAGTCCCGCCCCCTCATGAATACGCCGGACTACTGTGAGCTTGGTCCGGCGTTCCTATTGTACAGTGCGGTAGTGTCTGTTAGCGTTATCGGAGGTGGCTGATAATGCTTACAGTGTAACACTGCTACATCTGAGGTAGTGCTAGGAGCTGTTTACTTTAGTAAGCAGCTCCTATTGCTTTTTTATGAATGACAGGTCCTTTTTAAGGCTTGCGCCAAAAATATGTGCAGAGAACTAGAACAAACTAACAAACCACTACATTAATATCTCCACCGTTGTGCTTCTATAACACATTCACTCTTCTCAAAACCATCTCCTGGGCTTGTCCCGTGCATCTCCCATAAATCTGACCTATGTATCAGACTGTTCCCCACCATCCAGGCCCTCAAAGGAACCTGAAAACCTATCCATCTTCTCTCACACATTGGGGCTTATTTACTAAGGGTCGCGGATCGCACTTTTGTTGGACTGTTCAAGGTTTTCGGGATTTGCGCCGCTAGGCCAGGTATTTAGCAGGGGATTGTGTCGCATGTGATCGAATTTTGGCGCAGCTGGGCTGGCTTCCATGCGACTGAAATTGGGGGGCGGGCAGTCGGATGATCCAACGGATTCGGATTGAGTGCGGGATTTAACTATCAATTTGTGTTGTAAGACAATGCACTTCCATACACCAGGAAGAAGAAGGTGAACTCTGGTGGACCTGAGGGGGGAAACGACACATCCAGGATATTGGGCGCACAATCTTAGTGAATCACGCAAGGGTGCATGATCGTCGGAACAATGCACTTTGTATGAACTCCTCGGCCGGGTAAGTAAATGTGACCCATTGTGAGTTATGTTATTTTACTACATTTTCAGGTCAATAAGGACTGAATGCAAACAAACCATGGGGTAGTGATACAGCAATAATGGCTTAAAGGTTATTGCCTGCGCAGTTTTGATAAACAACTTTCTATGCAAATCGTAGCATACTCGATACATTGTTATTTAATCTAATGAGCTCAGCAGAAATCGCCAATTGACCTGTGTCAGTCAACAGGGAAAAACAAAACTTTTCGATTAGCTATGCCAAGGCTCAAATGTCATACTCTGATTTGAGGCCCTACTTATTCCCTTCATTAATTATCTTGGCCAAGAGTCTGTATAAAGAAGGGAGAAGGGGGTCTTTTCCCCTGTTAGATGAATATCTCCATTAAACATTGTACTGTTAAATACAACTTGCAAAGGAATTTTATGTGTATCTAATAACATTTTATGTTTTATATAGGATTTTATACAAATCCAGGCCCGGTTTTATACCTCCATAAAGGTTAAATACCAGGCTTATTCTTTGAGTAACACAGCTATTGAGAAAGGGGTTAGATACCCCCAACTGTGTCTAAACTAATATTGGCATAGTATTGCAAGACTGACAGTCAGTTTATTAACTATCAGTAAGAGTCATCTCTCTTTAAGATTTTTCCAAGCACATCCTTGCACTCTGCCTGAAAATCCAGCTGATAGCACCAGAGGAGACACACAGGACACCGGCTTCTGTGGAACAGTAAAGCTGCAGCCCAGCATTAGGACCTGTCAGTCTGTCGGAGCGCATTTGAGCACACGTGCAATCCATGGCACGCCGGAAGAGAAGGCAAAGTCTAAAGAGTCTACAGAGTCTACAGAGACCTCTGACTCCCGCAAAGTGTTTGTCCTCAAATCATGTGGAACATTCTTGGTGGAACTCAGGCGGCAAAAAGGTGCAGGTAACAAACTACCTCTGTTACAGGATTCATATATATGAATCTGCCTAGAAAGTACACTGGACGTAAAACTATGAAAACTATGGAAACATAGTTATATTATAACCTATGAGTTTTAAATAATAGACTGGAACAGTTTATGTTGGATATATGACTCAACTACCGTAGTCATTCTGCATGATTTATTTTACATCCCGGGCAGGTCAATATTATAAATTGTGTTAGTTTGTGTTAGTTTACAAGTAAACTTGATTTTCTATTCTGCTGTTGTTTGCTTCTTTTTTATTCTTGCTATTTGGTTATTGGCTTTGTTAGTGACTATTCTTCTGTTTCTATGATTCTGCTCTTGTATCCTCTCTCAGTTTCAATCCTGACCGTTTACTACCTCCTATTGAGACTTTCAGTTTGTTTTTCTTGGTACATGTCTGCACTGTAGCATAGGAGAGACTGGTCCAGATTTATCAAAAATAGTGCAAACTGTACTCTGTGCACAGCCATCAGAACAGCCAACACATTGAGGAATATACTATTGGACCTGATGAAGGGAACGGTCCGTTCCCGAAACACGTAGTCCACCTTGCATATGTGCTATGAATAAAATACTGTATCCACCAAGCAGCGCATTACAGACCTTCTTTTCATCTCTTCTATGAACATATTGATTCGTTACCTGCCAGTCTCGGATAAAAGGTCTTTTGCAGCAGCATTGTTACGACACGTTTGTTATCATATCATTATACTCTCTGTAGTTACAAACTACCGTACTATATCCATTGCCTGTACTGTGTTATCTTTTTTCTTTTTTAAAATCATATTGGTATGTTGAATTGATCTAAAGTTATAATCTCATATAGTGACACATGGCAGATTTGAAAAATCGGGCTGGGACCTTAAAGGGGTATTCTCGTCTGGGCACCCACATTCAGTTTAATTAATCTGCCATATGTAAACATTTCTTCAATTAGATGTTATTAAAAAAAATGTTCCTGTGTGAAGATAATTTCTCATAAATGTAGCCATGTTGTCCCTCAGAAACGAGATTGCTTCCTCGGATACGGCCACCTCTGCTGTAGTGAGTGCACAAAGAAACAAAAGGTTATTGTATATAAAATGTCCGGGAGTTACTACATGTCGCACAGCCACCCTGTGATAATGATCGCTTAATCCAGGTGGTCCAGCAGGACTCTATAGTGCAAGTCTGGCCACCGCTGCCATAGTGTGACGTGGTCGTATCCGAGGAAGCTATCTGGTTTCTAAGGGACAACATGGCTACATTGATGAGAAATTATCTTCACACAGGAACATTTTTTTTATTAACATCCAATTGAAGAAATGTTTACATAAGGCAAATGAATTTAATTAAATCTAAATGCCCAGATGGGAATACCCCTTTAAGGTGAGAATGAGCTTGGTCCTTAAGGGATTAAAGTTTATTGCTGTATGGTGCTAGAACTGCAAATATTACACTGCTCCTTGAAGATATTGTTATATGATACTGAAAATGCAATTTGCCCAAAGGCTGGTTCTGCACTGTAGCAGCCTATGAGTAGCATCATGCAGTACTCAAGAGTGCTCTGTGCATGGCAATTATTTCATATTTCCACCTGCCCCTTATCACAGAAGCCTCTTCTCGCTACCTAACTGCCCTAAAGTGCTCAGCAGTCAATCAGCTTGTCATCAATCATCAGCTTGCTTCGTTTCTCCCCAACACAAACCCATGTCGTGGGTGCCTAACCCACAAAATTCTGTATGGATCCAAACATTGTTGTTTGGGTCTCCTCAACACTACTTACAATCATTTTATTTTGACATTTTGTTTTTTATTTCATCTACTTTATTCCCACTTTTGCATATTTTTGTCTTGATACAATTAAGTATCTTATATTACATTTCTGAATCATATAATACTAATAATGTATATACATTTCTGCAATTTTCTTTCAATGCTGGTTTTACAATTCTGTATAAAAATGTTTTTTTTCTTGCTAGAACAAAAAATTATATATTGAAAACAAAGTTCTTTTAGTTGAAAGTGTTTTTACTTTGGTTTTTTTTTAAATATCCCACCAGTCAAGTGAGTTATTTGTTTATACTACAATGTAATTTTGTCTCCAAATGACCTTATCAAAATGCCCACACAAACAATTCTATGAGTCTGTACAGATGAAACTGTATTTTGTACACTGGTAGCATGGATAACAACCTATTAAATCACTTCCTCTGGGAAAAATGTAACTTCTCTGCAACAACATATATGACATTTCTTTCTGGATGCTACCTTTTTACCTTGTTTATATTCTTTTTTGAGTCTCTGGGCAATATCACTATAAACAGAGAAAGATCCAATGAGCATTTCTTAAGGAATGTATCATCAGAAAATTATATATTGTTTTGATGTTAAAATACTTTTAAAAGATGTGCATTTTAACATACCATATATACTCAAGTATAAGCCTAGTTTTTCAGCACAAAAAAATGTGCTGAAAACCCAAACTCGGCTTATACTCGAGTAAAAAAATATAGATTTTACCAGGTTTTTGTGGTAAAATTAGGGGCCTCGGCTTATACTTGGGTCGGCTTATACTCGAGTATATACGGTATATATATTTAAACAAATCATGAAAAATAAGAAAAATAACTAAATCAAACTACTAAAATTAATCTTAATTTTCCAGTGGTTTCAATTGGAATATCAATGGGTGAATTTATAGAATTTATTGCACTAATAAACCAGTGTTAATACTCCCTATGGTGGTGCACAAAACATCGGAATTACTTAGAGGTCCGAGCTGCAGGCTTTTGTAAATTTAGCATGCCATGGTGTCCCTGTGCCCAACTCCATTGCATCTCCTTACAAAAACATCATTTTTTTCAAGGCACTATAAGTGGTCATTTCCCAAAACCCATGGAACTGATTTTAATAATAATAATTCCTTTATTTATATAGCGCCCCCAGATTATGCAGTGCTGCACAAAGCTTGCCAAATCAGTCCCTGCCCCCAATGGGGCTCACAATTGATTTTCAGTTATACACTTCATAACACTACTGTCTCTCATTATAAAAAGCTATAAAATTTTTCAAACCCATCGAAACAAAAAAATTCCAAACGTATGGCACAAGTGCAGTTGACACTGCTGGTTTTAAGCCCTAAAAGAAGAAAGCTATTCTACTTTTATTTTTTTACCTCCTTTCTCGTGAAATTTCATAGTAAATCTTTTTATGGTTAACTTTAACAAATGATCAAACTTTGTGTTGACATTAAAAAATATCCATTCAAGGAAAATGGAGTATATGATTTAGAATACACTCACAAAACTGTAAAATCTTAGTCATGAGGTAAGCCATGAGGTCAGATACATAATATCAAGTGCAACAAATTAGAACACCTGTAGGTCTTATTTCACCAGCTTCAGTTCTGCTTGCTAAGCACAACACACAAGGGGTATCTTTGACATCTTGCCGCCTCTCTGAAATGAGGGTATTTCACAGATGGCAGTTAGAGAAAAACACTGCCAAACCAATCAGCTGCTAGGGTGGCATCCAGGCATGTCACTTTGTCAATTTTGTCTCTTTTGTCTTACTGTGCTGCACAATTAAACAGGGTAAGGATTCACCGACAAGTTGCCACCTTTCGTTTAGGGCAGGGCTGCCAAGTAGCTAGGCACAGAGGTTGTTTTGCACTTCTTCCGTTTCCTGACAGAATGTCTTCTGTGTCTTCATGGGATGCAAATTTTTCACAAACTCTTTATTTTTATTTATAGAACATCGCTACAAAAAATATGCCCTTGGCTGTTAATTGAAGAAAAAAAATCTACACTACTCAAAAAGAAACACAATCACCAAAAATAAAGTTAAAGTGCATATGACTTCAATAAGGGCAAGTACTGGACAGTGAGAATTCATAATACCTTTGTTTCCAAAGTAGAAATGTATTTTTAAGCAAAACCTTTATTAATCTGTACAAGTTGTTCTGTAATGTATCCTTTTATATTGTATTTATATTATTCAAGTTCCAATTATCTACAGGAAGTTACACTTTGTTCTGTTTTAATTTGACAGGTGAAGAAAGAAGAGATTCTCACTATAAAACAAAGCATAATGAATCCTGCGCTTACAATCAATTCAAAAATATGTTATCATCTAAGTGTAAAGGTTTGTCATACTTTTAGAGAGGGGGCGAAGCAAAGCTATTCAAGAAAAGTTTCTTTTTAAATTTATTCCATTATTATGCCTAATGATATTAATATTAAAACATGAAGGAAACTAGTTACTAGTATTTTAGTTCCAAAACTTACAGAGAAGTACAGGAAATGTGGGGATAATGTATCAGGCCCTGTATGCCAGAATCCTAAGGGTCAAAAATGTTTGACTTGCAACTTTGCATTTTAATGCACTATTTTTGAAAAGATTGTGAAACTTGGATCTAGCTAGTCTTGTGACACATGTACACAAGATTTATTAAATTACATTTTTTTTTAAAAAATGGAGTGCGCGCATCATTTTATTGTATAAATCCTTTCAGTGAGGGCAGAAGTGACAGACTTGAGGAGAAAAAATAATGATCTCTCATGATAAATCCTTTCTGTTGTTCTGAACTTAACCCAATACAGTCATCCATTCAATAGCCTGGGTGCACCTGTGTTATCAATGACAGATTTCTGTCCAGTGAAAGAAAACATTCTACACAATAACAGCAAGCAGAGATCTAGATGAAAGCCATAAGGAATTCATACAGAAAGTATATTGGAAAATTTACTAACTTTTCATTATAAAAACAACATTTTTGCTGAAATTAGAACACCCCTTTAATTCTTTTACAATACACCTATGGTAAACAATGGGATGCAACAAACTCCAATGCCTTAAGAGGCTCAAGGGACTCATTTTACTGAAATAAGGAGGCCAGCACTATAAATTATACATTGTTATTACCATATGTAGTCTGGGACAGATTTTGCAATGGGTCCTACACCTTTAAGTTAAGCCTTTGCGTTTAGCCATATCTCTATCTGCTTTAATCGGTGATATTTTATGCAATCTAAGCTAATGTTGTGATTGCTGTTTCTTTGTGATTGTCGACTATGACGATATTTTATTATTACCTTCACCAAATTTTTTGCTTTTATGCAGTAATTCAATAAATCTACTACAATTGTGTTTTCAATAAATAGTTGAACAGGAAAAAAACTAGTAAATTGGAAAGTCAGATGACATTTAAAATATTTAACAGCTTGAATTGTCAGAAGAAAAATATGCATGATGGTTTATTCCTAACTGTACCTTAAAGTGCTAGATTAGGTAGTCGTAAATATTTAATATAGAAACTATGTGAAGCAGCGGATTTGTGTAAAGTTCAAAGAAGCCAATTCACAAATAAATTATCTTCTATCAGTAACACAAGTAGTAAAGCCACAATTGTCAGGTACGCAGGGGAGAACGCTGGGACTTGTGGTCCTTTCGATGCTTCTGGTGGTGCTAGCAGCGTTCTCCTCTCATCCGCTACCAGCGGTCTCTGGCGCATGCTCCAGGAGCAACTACTAAGACCTTGCGCTGTTTAGAGGTTGTGTTCTGGACTGCTGGGAGTTGTGGTGCCTCTGCATGGTGTCTGCGATTGTGCTTTGTAGTTTTGCACCATGAGGGGTTAATTCCCAGAAGCTGTCCAGCTCCTATCAGGTTCTGGAGGTGGGGTTCTGGCTGCATAAATTGCAGTTTCACTAGTCACATGTGCCAGTGTTTGAATTCCCTTCATCAGCTTGCTCTCTGCTATAGGTTTTACCTGCTATTGTTCTGTATTGTGATCTCGGCTAGTTTTTGATGTTGACCCTTTAGCTTCCTGATTTTGCTCTTGACGTACCCTCTGGTTGTCACTCCAGCTAGTTTACTATTCTTTTGTGTTTTATGTTTGTTAGTCTGTTCATCTTGTTCCCTTCCTACACTTAACTAGACTTAAAGTAGTCACCCCGCGGTTCAGCGTGGGGGGTCTATAGGAAAGAGGACAGAGGTTGGGGCGAGCTCAGGGCACACTATCCCCTCTCTTCTGTGTTACCCAACCCTAACAACAATATTTTAATTTGCATATTTAACATTTTGCATGTGTTACTCAGGCCAATATTAGAACATATTTATATGAAATATATTTACAAAGAGCCTAAAATCCAAATAAATGTCAGAGCTATGTCACAAATATTTTTTGAGATTTTATTTGTGTTAAATATAGATTATAATACAAAATACAATGTAGGGCTAAAAAAATGGGAAAAAAATAAAAATTTTATTAAATGTATTTTATTAATGTATCTAGTATGAGGTTTGAATAAGGGGTAACTTGACCAATTTCTTTTTTAATTATTACTAGGGATTTGCAATTTCTTGGCTTATTTCTAATATTGGCACTTTATGGAGATATTTGTGTACTGTTAAACAGCATGGACAACGTACAGACATGTTGTGAAGCTTTACCTGCAATTAGGCAGAGGGGGATGACTAAAGGTCTTACATCAACTACGGGTCATTTATAAATTCATTGGAAAGCTCATTAGCTTCTCATAATTTTATGCATTTATAATATTCCTGACAAAGACTAAAAAAGAAGATTTACACTACAGACATCATATAAAATAAACCCAAAATGTACACATTCTTGTATTAAAAAACAATACATGATGGTTTCATTTTAGATACAAATGCTTTATACTGTGTACATATTTTATATCAAAACAGAAGAAACCATATGATGGAAATCCTTCAAAAATGATTGACAGCTTTACAAATAGGCCAAGAAACCAAACACATCTTGTGTGATATATTCATCATTTTAATTGAACTCTTGACACATCTAAAATAGGAACATAAGACATCAACATTTCTGACAAGAAATGGCAATTGTGCCTTTCGCTTTTCGAAATTACCTGTTTATTCATTCCTTTTGTTAAAGTATATAATATATGTAATATAATCACTAACAAATTGTAAAAAACACATTATTCTTTCCATGCATCTTATCAAAAGAATCAAGTTCTGTCTGTTGGAGGGGGGGGGGATTTTTTACCCCTGAAGTATAACAATTTCTCCAATGTCAATAGAAACCTCACAATAGGGTCAGACTTTTTGATTTACAGAGTAAACTTTCCCACAAAACTTGACCACAATAAATAACGGGGGAAACCACACATGTTTATGGTAACTCCAAATTTTAAAGCTTAAAGATTTAAAGATTTTTAAAGATTAGGGGATATAGAATAAGAAACTGAAAGTGAGGGTCTGACTGCTGAAACCCTCACTGATCATGAGAATGAAACACCCAACAATCTGGGGAATGGGGTCCCATTCTCACTAATGGATGGAGCAGAAACCACTTTATGGGAGTGCTGAATATAGGAGAACGCTGCGCTCAGCAATTTCTAAAATAACCAAACAACTCATTGGAATGGCAGGACACATGCTCATCTTGTCCCTCTAGTCATTAGTGACAACGAGAGTCTCGTTCTCAGGATTGCTGGGTGTCCCATTCTCATGATCACTGGGGGTCCCAGCAGCACACCCTCACTGATCTTGTCATCCCCTTTCTTGAGGATAGGGTATTACTTAAATACTTGGTGCTATCCCCTTTAACATGTAGTTAAAACATACACTGTGGGATCAGCCATAATATTTTAAAATCATAAAAGGGGTATTTACATTTAATTGAATTTATTTGCCATATATAAACATTTCTTCAACTGTATGTTATTAAAAAAAATGTTCCTGTGTGAAGATAATTTTTCATAAATGTAGTCATTCTGTCCCTTAGGAACGAGATGGCTTCCTCGGATATGACCACCTCACATTTTGGCAGCGGTGGCCAGACATGCGCTATTGAGTCCTGCCTGACCACCTGGATTCAGCAATCATTACTACAGGACGGCTGTGGGACATACAGTAACTCCCGGATATTTCATGTACCAAAACCTTTTGTATCTTTGCGCAATCACTCCAGCAGAGGTGGCCGTATCCGAGGAGCCATCTTGTTTCTAAGGGACCATATCACTACATTTATGAGAAATTATCTTCACACAGAAACATTTTCTTAATAACATCCAATTGAAGAAATGCTTACATTTGGCAAAGGAATCCAATTAAATGTAAATGCCCAGATGGGAATACCCCTTTAAGTATCCTAGAATCATTTTTCTGGGTGGAGACGTGGAGACAATCTTATAACGTATTAAATGTAGGCTATGATTAGATTTCTGGCTCGGTTTTTGTTGTTCTGCTCCACAATAGGAGTAAAATTAAGATTTTACAGCTTTGCATGTTAAAAATGATACCAACAGAGCCCAAAGATTTTTGGGGCTTTCATTCAGTGGTCTGCAGCAGAGGGTTCTGACAGTGCTGTACATGCAGACGTTAATAAGCTCCGATTTCATACAGCAGCCAAATCTGTCAATTTTGAAATTCATCTACCCAATCCTTTTATGCTCAAGAGATAAGCCACTGGCAGAAGATTCCAGTAAAAGCTGCTACATTCACTACGTGCATTTTCAGCCAAAGCAGTAGACAGAGGAGATAGCAAAGGTTTGTTTGAAAGCTCTCCAATGTGTATTTGGGCCTACACACCATATTTTGTTGTAAATTTTTTGGTTTTCAATCTGGTTTACTTTCTGCAACAAGAATCTAATATATGAACCAAGGCTTACAGTCCCACAGATGACCGAAGTAAAGTTGTTTTATATAATCTTGTTCTCTTTATTCCAGTATCTTTCCAGATGTCATAAATATCTCTTTATTTGTACAATCTAAATTTGGAAATGTCAGGAGAATAAGTAAAAGTCAAATGACAAACATAAATCAGTTTTTATAAGAACCAGATATGAGAAACAATATTTTCAGCTGTATTACTGAATTCCAAGGCAATTTTCACATAGGGTTTTTGGTCAATGTTTTGTGTTTTGCATTTTTAAGCCAAAACCAAAAATAGAAGCAAAACTGTTAAAGGAAACCTGTCAGAAAAAATATAATTTTTGGCTTGTGACAGGTTCCGATAATATATGCTGTGCTGATGCCTTTGTCAGCATTCTGAGCAATTTCAGTAGTTCATAATACTGATAGATTATTTTACATTACCTGGCTCCTTGCCAGAAGCATGTGGTCAGTCCCAGGAGAAAGGGGCAGCTACAGCCGTGTGTGCCCTTGTCTTCTCATGCATTCTTCCTCTACTCCAAACCACCCCCCTCTCCTACCTGTTTGGAAATAGGGAGGGCTGGATGAGTGTGGAGTAGAGATGAGCGAGCACTAAAATGCTCTGGTACTCGTTATTCGAGACGAACTTTTCCCGATGCTCGAGTGCTCGTTTCGAGTAACGAGCCCCATTGAAGTCAATGGGAGACTCGAGCATTTTTCAAGGGGACCAAGGCTCTGCACAGGGAAGCTTGGCCAAACACCTGGGAACCTCAGAAAAGGATGGAAACACCACAGAAATGGACGGGAAACAGCAGGGGCAGCATACATGGATGCCTCTGAGGCTGCTTAAGGGTAGGTGGCCCTCCAGAAAAATTAAATGCATAAAGTACTATAGCTAGAGCCAGTGGGCCCTGTCAAAAAATAGCCAGTTTCCTCTGCTTTAGTGTACAAAGAGGAGGAGAAGGAGGAAAATGAGGAGGAGGAGTGCATAAATTATTCAGGTTGAGCTTCCTTCACCTGGTGGAGATTGGAAATTTTGAGAAATCCAGGCTTTATTCATCTTAATAAGCGTCAGCCTGTCAGCAAACTACTGAAATAATTCAGAATGCTGGCAAAGGCTTTTCAAAACCAGCATAGCATAGGCTATTGGAGCCTGACATCAGCTAAAAATTACATTCCTGGTGACAGGTTCGTTGTAAGATGTTTCCTTTAAATATTTTTGACACACATCTGCTTTTCCTTATTTTGGCTTCCAGATAATACTGACCAATGTATACATACAATGAAAGTGGTGACAGGAAGCACATTACTGGACCAGAGCACCGGAGAGAGGTAACTTTTCTTCTTGTTTTTCACACCATCTTGGGCATCTGTTAAAAAAAAACCAGGACAACCCCTTTTAAGGTCTATAATATATAATAGGAATGAATGAGAGAATGTATAAAAAAGTAAAGAATTTTATAAGAAATAAGGCATTAGTCAAGGCATTAGAGGTAATATGATATAGGTCAAAAAATTATTGAATCGGCTGTATATAAAATAATTAATAGGGAAATTATATGTCATATAATTAATTGGGGAACACAGTACAGTATTAATTACTCAGGGGCTTATATATATATATATATATATATATATATATATATATATATACAAAAACACCATAACAAAACCAGGCTGTTCCCCCTGCACATATCAGAAATTACACTGCAACCACTCAATATGTTACTGTACTATATATATATATATATATATATATATATATATATACTATATGATATAAAAAGCCCTGAGTAATTAAGTACTGTACTGTGTTCCCCAATTAATTAGATGAATATAATTTCCACATAATATTTTTATATACAGCCGATTCACTAATGTTTGACCTATATCTATTACTCTAATGGCCTTGACTAATAGCCTAGTTTCTGTATAAAATTCTTACTTTTTTTCTATTACATCTCTCATTTCATTCCTAGTATAATCTACTTGAGACCTTAAAGGGGTTTTGTCCTGAGTTTTTTTTTAACAGATGCCCAGGGTTGTGAAAAACAAGAAGAAAAGTTTTACCGCTATCCGGTTGCTCGTGGTCCAGTAATGTGCTTCATGTCACCACCTTTCTGTTAGATACATTGGTCAGTATATCTGGAAAAGCCAATAAGGGAACAAGCAGATGTGTGTCAAAAATATTTCAAGGAAACATCTTACAACGAACCTGTCACCAGGAATGTAATTTTTAGACTGAGTCAGGCTCAGATAGCACTATGACTATGACTGGTTTGAAAAGCCTTTGCCAGCTTCTGAATTATTTCAGTAGTTTATACTAAATTGAATTCAACATGTACCGGGCACCTGCTAAGCAATGTGTGTGGTGTGGGAGGAAGGGGGGGGGGGCAAGCAAGCCTGTGTGTGCCTTGACAGTCTCTCTCCCACTCAATCAGCCTCACCTATTCCAAAACAGGTAGGAGAGGGCGGTGGTTTGGAGTAGAGGAAGAATGCATGAGAAGACAAGGGCAACGGCTGTAGCTGCCCTTTCCTGGGACTGGACACATGCTTCTGGCAAGACCAGGTAATGTAAAATAATCATCAGTATTGAACTACTGAAATTGCTCAGAATGCTGACAAAGGCATCAGCACAGCATATATTATCGGAACCTGTCAACAAGCCAAAAATTATATTTTTTCTGACAGGTTTCCTTTAACAGTTTTGCTTATATTTTGGTTTTGGCTTAAAAAAATGCAAAACACAAAACATTGACCAAAAAACCCTATGGCTGTGAAAATAAATGCCTGGATTCACGTGGAATAATCAGTAATAACTTTATACTTGCTGAAAAAAATTTGTTTCTCATTCTTTCTTTATTAAAAACTGATTTATGTTTGTTGTCATTGACTTTACTTATTCTCCTGACCATTTCCAAATTTAGATTGACAAATAAGAGAGATATTTATGACATCTGGAAGATACTGGAATATAAGGGAGAACAAGATTATATAACAACTTACTTCGGTAATCTGTGGGATGTAAGCCCTGGTTCATATATTAGATTCTTGTGCAGAAAGTAAACCAGATTGAAAACCAAAAAAATTTACAACAAAATATGGTGTGTAGGCCCAAATACACATTGGAGAGCTTTCAAACAAACCTTTGCTATCTCCTCTGTCTATGGCTTGGCTGAAAAATGCACGTAGTGAATGTAGCAGCTTTACTGGAATCTTCTGCCAGTGGCTTATCTCTTGAGCAATAAAAGGATTGGTAGATGAATTTCAAAATTGACAAGATTTGGCTGCTGTATGAAATCGGAGCTTATTAAGTTGCATGTACAGCACTGTCGAACCTATGCTGACTATTAGAAACCGATCTGCAATGAATAGCCCCAGACACTTGTCAAGAGCGCGATCTGCTGGCCTGGGAAAATGTGTGGGATTGCTTGGTTTTTTTAACCAAAGCTGTAAAATTTTTTTACTCCTATTGTGGGCGGAGCAGAACAACAAAAAACAAAACCGAGCCAGAAATCTAATCATAGCCTACATTTAAACGTTATAAGATTGTTCCACGTTCCACCCAGAAAATGATTCTAGGATACTTAAGGGTATTCCCATCTGGGATTTACATTTATTGGATTCCTTGCCAATGTAAGCATTTTCAATTGGATGGTATTAGAAAAGGTTTCGTGTGAAGATAATTTCTATAATGTAGTGAATGGTTCCTTAGAAACAAGATGGCTCCTCGGATCGGCCACTCTGCTGGAGTGATTGCGCAAAGATACAAAAGGTTTTGGCGACATGAAATATCCGGAGTACTGTATGTCCCACAGCCGTCCTGTGTTAGTAATGATTGCTGAATCCAGGTGGTCAGGCAGGACTCAATGCGCATGTCTGGCCACCGCTGCCAAAATGTGAGGTGGGTCCTATCGAGGAAGCACATCTCGTTCCTAAGGGACAGAATGACTACATTTATGAAAAATTATCTTCACACAGGAACATTTTTTTTAATAACATCAGTTGAAAGAAATGTTTATATATGGCAAATAAATTCAATTAATGTAAATACCCCTTTATGATTTTAAAATATTATGGCTGATCCCACAGTTGTATGTTTTAACTCAGTTAAAGGGGGAGATAGCACCAAGTATTTAAAGTAAACCCTATCCTCCAAGAAAGGGGGATGACAAGATCAGTGAGGGTGTGTGCTGGGACCCCACAGTGAATCATGAGAATGGGAACCCAGCAATCCTGAGAACGAGACTCTCGTTGCACTAATGACTAGAGGGACAAGATGAGCATGTGTCTGCCATTCCAATGGTTGTTTTGTTTGTATTTAGAAATGCTGAGCGCAGGCGTTCTCCTATATTCAGCACTCCCATAAAGTGGTTTCTGCTCCATCCATAGTGAGAATGGGACCCCATTCCCCAGATTGTGGGTGTTTCATTCTCATGATCGTGAGGGTTTCAGCAGTCAGACCCTCACTTTCAGTTTCTTATTCTATATCCCCTAATCTTAAAAATCTTTAAATCTTAAGCTTTAAAATTTGGAGTTACATAAACATGTGTGGTTCCCCCGTTATTTATTGTGGTCAAGTTGTGGGGAAAGTTTACTCTTGTAAATCAAAAAGTCGACCCTATTGTAGTGTTTCTATTGACATTGGGAAGAGAATTTATACTTCAGGGGTTAAAAATCCCCCCCCTCCAACAGACAGAATTGATTTTTGATAAGATGCATGGAAAGAATATGTGTTTTTTACAATTTGTAGTGATTATATTACATATATTATCTACTTTAACAAAGGAGGAATCAAACAGGTAATTTCGAAAAGCGAAAGGCACAATTGCCATTTCTTGTCAGAAATGTTGATGTCTTATGTTCCTATTTTAAGTGTCAAGAGTTCAATACAATGATGATGAATATATCACACAAGAGTGTGTTTGGTTTCTTGGCCTATTTGAAAGCTGTCAATCATTTTGAAGGATTTCCATCATATGGTTCTTTGTTTGATATAAAAAGAGTACACAGTATAAAGCATTTGTATCTAAAATGAAAACCATCATGTATTGTTTTTAATACAAGAATGTGTACATTTTGGGTTTATTTTTATATATGTCTGTAGTGTAATCTTCTTTTTTAGTCTTGTCAGGAATATTATAAATGCATAAAAATATGAGAAGCTAATGAGCTTCCATGAATTTATAATGACCCTAGTTGATGTAAGACCTTGTCATCCCCTCTGCCTAATGCAGGTAAAGCTTCACAACATGTCTGTACGTTGTCCATGCCTGTTTAACAGTACAACAAAATATCTCCTAAAGTGCCAATTAGAAATAAGCCAGAAATTGCAAATACCCTAGTAATAATTAAAAAAGAAATTGGTCAGTTACCCCTTATTCAAACCTCTACTAGATAATTAATAAAAATAATATAAAATTTTTATTTTTTCCCATTTTTTAGCCCTACATTGTATTTGTATATAATCTATATTTAAACACAAATAAATCTCAAAAAATATTGTGACATAGCTCTGACATTTATTGGTTTAGGCTCTTTGTAAATATATTTCATATAATATGTTCTAATATTGGCCGAGTACACACATGCAAAATGTTAAATATGCAAATTAAAATATTGTTGTTAGGTGAGTGTTGGAACAAAGAAGAGAGGGGATAGTGTGCCCTGAGCTCGCCCCAACCTCTGTCCTCTTTCCTTAGACCCCCCACGCTGAAACCGCGGGGTGACTACTTTAAGTCTAGTTAAGTGAGGAAGGGAACAGATGAACAGACTAACAAACATAAAACACAAAAGAATAGTAAACTAGCTGGAGTGGACAACCAGAGGGTACGTCAAAGAGCAAATCAGGAAGCTAAAGGGTCAACATCAAAAAACTAGCCGAGTCACAATACAGAACATAGCGGTAAAACTTAGCAGGGAGCAAGCGATGAGGGAATTCAAACACTGGCACATGTGACTAGTGAAACTGCAATTTATGCAGCCAGAACCCACCTCCAGAACTGATAGGAGTGGACGCTCTGGGAATAACCCTCATGGTGCAAAAAACAATACAAGACAATCGCAGACACCCTGCAGAGGCACCACACCTCAGCAGTAAAAACAAAACCTCTAAACAGACGCAAGGTCTTAGTTTGTCCTGAGCATGCGCAGAGACCGCTGGTACGGATGAGGGAGAACGCTGCTAGCACACCAGAAGATCGAAAGGACCACAAGTCCAGAGTTCTCCCCTGCGCACTGAAAAATTGGCTTTAACTACTTGTGTTACTGATAGAAGATAATTATTTGTGAATTGGCTTCTTTGAACTTTACACAAATCCGCTGCTCACATAGTTTCTATATTAAATATTTACGACTACCTATCTAGCACTTTAAGGTACAGTTAGGAATAAACATCATGCATATTTTCTTCTGACATCAAGCTGTTAAATATTTTAAATGTCATCTGACTTTCATTTACTGTTTTTTCTGTTCAACTATTTTTGAAAACACATTGTAGTAGATTTATTGAATTACGCATAAAAGCAAAAAAATTGGTGAAGGTAATAATAAAATATCGTCATAGTCGACAATCACAAGAAACAGCAATCACAACATAGCTTAGATGCATAAAATATCACCGATTAAAGCAGATAGAGATATGGCTTAAACGAAAGGCTTAACTAAGGTGTAGGACCCATTGCAAAATCTGTCCCAGAATACATATGGTAATACAATGTATAATTATAGTGGCTGGCCTCCTTATTTCAGTAAATGAGCTCCTGAGCCGCTAGGCATTGGAGTTTGTTGCATCCATTGTTTACCATAGGTGTATTGTAAAAGAATAAAGGGGTGTTCTAATTTCAGCAAAAAGGTTGTTTTTATAATGAAAAGTAGTAAATTTTCCAAATACCTTTCTGTATGAATTCCTTAGGCTTTCATCTAGATCTCTGCTTGCTGTTATGCTGTAGAATGTTTTCTTTCACTGGACAGAAATCTGTCATTGATAACACAGGTGCACCCAGGCTATTGAATGGATAATGTATTGGGTTAAGTTCAGAACAACAGAAAGGATTATCATGAGAGATCATTATTTTTTCTCCTCAAGTCTGTCACTTCTGCACTCACTGAAAGGATTTATACAATAAAATGATGCGCCGCACTCCATTTTTTAAAAAAAAAATGTAATTAATAAATCTTGTGACATGTGTCACAAGACTAGCTAGATCCAAGTTTCACAACTTTCAAAAATAGTGCATTAAAATGCAAAAGTTGCAAGTCAAACATTTTGACCATTAGGATTCTGGCATACAGGCCTGATACATTACCCCACATTTCCTGTATATTTCTGTAAGTTTTGGAACTTAAAATATAGTAACTATTTCCTTCATGTTTTAATATTAAATATCATTAGGCATAATAATGAATAAATTTAAAAGAAACTTTTCTTGAATAGCTTTGCTTCGCCCCTCTCTAAAAGTATGACAAACCTTACACTTAGATGATAACCTATTTTGAATTGATTGTAAGCGCAGGATTCATTATGCTTTGTTTATAGTGAGAATATCTTCTTTCTTCACCTGTCAAATTAAACAGAACAAAGGGTAACTTCCTGTAGAAATTGGAACTTGAATAATATTAAATACAATATAAAAGGATACAATTACAGAACAACTTGTACAGATTAATAAAGGTTTTGTTCAAATACATTTCTACTTTGGAAACAAAGGTATTATGAATTCTCACTGTCCAGTACTTGCCCTTATTGAAGTCATATGCACTTTAACTTTATTTTTGGTGATTGTGTTTCTTTTGAGTAGTGTAGATTTGTTTTTCAATTAACAGCCAAGGGCTATATTTTTGTAGCGATGTTCTATAAATAAAAATAAAGAGTTTGTGAAAAATTTGCCTCCCATGAGACACAGAAGACATTCTGTCAGGAAACGGAAGAAGTGCAAAACAACCTCTGTGCCTAGCTACTTGGCAGCCCGCCAAACGAAAAGGTGGCAACTTGTCGGTGAATCTGTACCTGTTTAATTGTGCGCCCAGTAAGACAAAAGGACAAAATGACAAAGTGACATCCGGATGCCACCCTAGTCAGCTGATTGGTTTGGCAGTGTTTTTCTCAACTGCCATCTGTGAAAAACCCTCATTTCAGAGAGGCGGCAAGATGTCAAAGAACCCCTTGTGTGTTGTGCTTAGCAAGCAGAACTGAAGCGGTGAAATAAGACCTACAGTGTTCTAATTTGTTGCACTTGATTTATGTATCTGACCTCATGGCTTACCTCATGACTAAGATTTTTACGTGTTGTGAGTGTATTCTAAAATCAAACTCCATTTTCCTTGAATGGATATTTTAATGTTTCACACAAAGTTTGATCATTTGTTAAAGTAAAAAAATGTTAAACTATGAAATTTCACGCACGATAATGAAGAGGTACGCATTTACTAGAAATTTCACGAGAAGGAGGTAAAAAAAGACAAGTAGAATAGCTTCTTCTTTTAGCTTAAAACCAGCAGTGTCAACTGCACTTGTGCCATACGTTTGGAATTTTTTGGTTTCGATGGGTTTGAAAAAATTTTATAAGCTTTTTATAATGAGAGACAGTAGTGTTATGAAGTTAAATGAAAATCAATGTGAGCCCATTGGGGGCAGGGACTGATTTGGCAAGCTTGGGCAGCACTGCATAATCTGGGGACGCTATATAAATAAAGGAATATTATTATAAACGTTCCCTGGGTTTGGGAATGACAGCTTATCAGTGCCTTAAAAAAATAGTTTTTGTAGGGAGATGCAATGGAGTATGGGCACAGGGACACACATGGCATGCTAAATTTACAATAAGCCTGCGCTCGGACTCTCTAAGTAATTCCGATGTTTTGTGCACCACCATAGAGGAGTATAACAGGGTTTATTAGTGAATAATTCTATAAAATCACCCATTGATATTCAATTGAAACCACTGGAAAATTAAGATTGAATTTTTAGTAGTTTTTTGATTTAGTTATTTTCTTATTTTTTCATGATTTGTTTAAATTAGATACCGTATATACCTAGTATAAGCCGACCCAAGTAGAAGCCGACGGCCCTAAATTTTACCACAAAAAACATGGTAAATCATATTTTTTTATCGAGTACTAGCCGGAGTTTGGGTTTTCAGCACATTTTTTTGTGATGAATAAACTGGCCTAACTTGAGTATATTGGTATTGTTCTAGTTAAAATGTTTTTTAAATACATTTTAAGAAGATTTTTAACATCCAAACAAGACTAATTTTGATGTCGTCTTCTGAAGAATGCATCTGTGGTCTTTCTTGTTATATGTATATGCCAGAGACATCAAAAAGAATAACCAAGGTAAAAGAGTAGCATCCAGAAGGAAATGTCTATGGTGTGTGCAGAGAAGTTGACTGCTTCCAGAGGCGTGATTTAATAGGTGTATCCATGCTACAGTGTACAAATAACTGTAGTTCATCGGTACAGCTAACATAGACATGTTGTTGTGGGCAGTTTTGATAAGGTCATTTGGAGGACAAAATCATTGTAGTATAAACAAATAATCACTTGACTGGTGGGATATTTAACAAAAACCACAGTAAAAACAATTCAACTAAAAGAAACTTTTTTTACATTATAATTTGTTTCTAGCAAGCAAAAAACATTTTTTATACGATATGTCACAACCAGCATTGCCAGACAAAATTGCAGAAATGTCGTATCATGATTAGTTTATCATGATCCGAACCCCTTCATCTACAGACCTTAATTGTATCAAGACAAAATATGCAAAAAGTGGCAGAATCAAATAGATGCAAATAAAAAACAAAATTCAAAAATACAAATGATGTAAGTAGTGTGAGGAGCACCAAACACACAATGTTTGGATCATACAGAATTTTGGTGGTGAGGCACCAACGACCGTGGGTTTGGTTGGAGACGAAGCAGCTGATGATTGATGCAAGCTGATTGACTTGCTGAGCATCTGAGGGCAGTAGGTAGAGAGAAGCGGCTCTGAGCAAGGGCAGGTGGAAATATGAAAAATTGCCAGGCCACGAGCCACTCTTGAGTATGCATGTGCTACTCATACGGCTGTACCAGTGCAGACCCAGCCTTTGGCGGCGAATTGCATTTGAGTTCATATCACACATATCTTCAAAGGAGCAGTGATAGATATTTGCAGTTCTAGCAACATTAACAGCAATAACTTTAATCGCCTGAAGGCCACAAAAGATCAGTTTACCTTAACAGGGGTTTCCTCATATCGGGAATTAGAGTTTAATTATATTCTTTGCTCTTCATGTAAAATTTCAATTGGATGTGTATAAAAAAAATGTGTCGTGTGAAGATAAGTTCTCTCAAGTAGCATGTGTCCCTAGAAACCAGATAGCCTCTCGGAATAGACCACGTAACACTTATGGCAGCGGTGGCCAGACTTGCAGATAGAAGCCTGCTGGAACCGGATTACGCGATCCCCACAACCCCCCCAACCCAAAAAAAAAATTATAGGGGGGTGGTTTGAGGGGGGACCAAAATTTGGTTTTTGTCCCAACCCCCACCCACCCCCCCCACCCCCAACCCCACCCCCCCCACAAAAAAAAAAACAAACAAAAATCAACAAAAAAAACCAGGGTGGCTGTGCGAATGTAGTAACTCCAGCGACATTTTATATACAATAAACTTTTGTTTTCTTTGTGCACTCAATACAGCGAGGTGGCCGTATCCGAGGAAGCAATCTCGTTTCTGGGGAACAAAAGGGCTACATTATGAGAGAATTTATCTTCACCACAGGAACATTTTTTTAATAACATCTAATTGAAGAAATGGTTACATATGGCAGAGTACATTAAACGGAATGTGGGTGCCCAGCGAGAATACCCTTTAAGGTTCCCAGCCCGATTTCAAGCTGCCATGTGGCCACTATAGGAGATTATAACTTTAGACAATTTCACACATCCCAATATGATTTTAAAAAAAGAAAAACGATAACACAGGTAAAGGCAATGGATATAGTACGGGCGTTTGTAACTACAGCGAGTATAATGATATGATAACAAACGTGTAGTAACAATGCTGCGCAAAGACCTTTTATCCGAGAACTGGCAGGTGAACGAATCAAAGATGTTATAGAAGAGATGAAAAGAAGGTCTGTAATGCGTCTGGTGGCTACAGTTATTTTATTCTAGCACATATGCAAGTGGACTCGTGTTTCGGGAACGACCGTTCCCTTTCATCAGGTCAATAGATATTCCTCAATGTGTTGGCTGTTCGATGGTGTGCACAGAGTACAGTTTGCACTATTTTTGATAAATCTGGCCAGTCTCTCCTATGCTACAGGACAGGGACTGTACCAAGAAAAACCAAAACTGAAAGTCTCAATAGAGGTAGTAAACGCCCCCAAACCAGTCAGGATTGAAACGGAGAGAGGATACAAGAAGCAGAATCATAGAACAGAAGATAGTCACTAACAAAGCCAATAAACCCAAATCGCAGAATAAAAAAGAAGCACACCAACAGCAGGAATAGACAAACCAAGTTACTGTAAACTAACACAAACGAACCAATTTATATATTGACCTGCGGATGTAAAATAAATCATGCAGAAGGACTACGGTGAGTGAGTCATATATCCAACATAAACTGGTCCAGTCTATTATTTAAACTCATAGGTTTGAGAATATATAACTATGTTTCCATCGTTTCATAGTTTACGTCCAGTGTACTTTCTAGGCGATGCATATATATGAATCCTGTAACAGAGGTAGTTGTTACCTGCACCTTTTTGACGCCTGAGTTGCCGCAAGAATGCTTGCACAAGAGTGAGGACAAAAACTTGCGGAATCAGAGGTCTCTGTAGACTCTGTAGACTCTGCCTCTCTTACGGCGTGCCATGGATGCAAGTGTGCTCATATGCGCCGACAGGATGGACAGGTCCTAATGTGGGCTGGCTTTACTGTCCACAGAAGCGGTGTCCTGTGGTCTCCTCTGGTGATATACAGCTTGGATTTCAGGCAGAGTGCAAGGATGTGCTTGGAAAAATATTAAAGCGAGATGACTTTACTGATAGTTAATAAACTGACTTCAGTCTTGCAATACTATGCCAAGTATTAGTTAGACACAGTTGGGGGTATCTAACCCTTTCTCAATAGCTGTGTTACTCAAAGAAATAAGCCTGGTATTTAACCTTTATGGATGGTATAAACCGGGCTGGAATTTGTATAAAATCCTATATAAAACAAAAATGTATTAGATACACATTAAAATTGCCTTTGAAAGTTGTATTTAACAGTACAATGTTTAATGGAGATATTCATCTAACATTTTTTTCAACAGACCCCCCTCTCCCTTCTTTATAACGGACTCTGGCCAAGATAATTAATGAAGGGAATAAGTAGGGCCTCAAATAAGAGTAGGAATTTGAGCCTTGGCATAGCTAATCGAAAAGTTTTGTTTTGCCCTGTTGACTGACACAGGTCAATTTCTGATGAAGCTCATTTTAGATTAAATAACAATTGTAACGAGTATTGCGACGATTTGCATAGAAAGTGTATTATCAAAACTGCGCAGGCAATAACCTTTAAGCCATTATTGCTGTATCACTACACCCTGGTTTGTTGCATTCAGTCCTTATTGACCTGAAAAATGTAGTAAAATAACATAACTCACCAATGGGGTCACATATATTTCCCCGGACGAGGGTTCATACAAGTTTGCATCTGTTAAGACGATCATTGCACACTTGGTGATCACTAAGATTGTGCGCCCCTATCTGGAGTGTCGTTTCCCCCCTAAGGGCCACAGAGTCACTTCTTGCTTCCTGGTGTATGGAACGCATTGTCTCTACAACCAAATTGAAGTTAAATCGCACTCAATCGAATCCGTGGATCAATCCGAAGGCTCGCACCCCAATCTCAGTGCATGAAGCCGCCAGCTGCGCCAAAATTCGATCACATGCGACCACAATCCCCTGCACTAAATACCTGGCTAAGCGCGCAAATCCCGGAGACCGAACAGTCCAACAAAAGTGGATCCGCGACGCTTGAAATAAGCCCATGTGTGAGAGAAGAGGATAGGTTTTTTCAGGTTACTTGAGGGCCTGGATGGTGGGGAACAGTTGATACATGGTCAGAATTTATGGGGATGGCACGGGACAAGCCCAGGAGATGGTTTTGAGACGAGTGAATATGTTATAGAAGCACAACGGTGGGAGATATTAAATGTAGTGAGTTGTTAGTTGTTCTAGTTCTCTGACATATTTTGGCGCAAGCCTAAAAAGGACTTTCATTCATAAAAAAGCATAGGAGCTGCTTACTAAAGTAAAAGCTCCTACACTACCTTAAGATGTAGCATTTACACTGTAAGCATTATTCAGCCACCTCCGATAACGCTAACAACCACTACCGCACTGTACAATGGAACGCCGGACCAAGTCCAGTAGTCCGGAGTATTATGACGGGGGCGGGACTAGGAGGCCGGACTGCCGCAGAACCTTGGTGCCCCGGCGGCCTATGGAGTGGGCGGGGTGGGATGGGGAAGATAGGGGACGTGACAGATGTGCCTCGACCTGCCCCTAATGAATTACGTTGTTTGGTTTTGGGACAGAGATGAATGCGGGTACGGGTACCGATTTCTCGGCGTTCCTATTGTACTGCAGCAGTTTTGGAGGGTTCCGCAAGGCAGCAGTTGAACACTTGCTGCGGTCTGAGATAGACTAGGAGTGCGTACTTTAGTTTTTTTAGGGTGACATGTTTGATTTGTTTGCCGTAATAAAGCCAAGGCTTCTTTTCCAAGGACCTAATAAAACCTTACCCTCAAGGACGAAGCCATTTTTACAGCTTTAAGGCTCAGCCCGTTTTTGGGATTCTGTGGGATTCTGAAATGCTGTGCTTTATATGGTTATACTTTTGAACTCGGATTACTTATCTAAACGATTCGGAGAATATTTTTCCACACATGTTGTACTGCATTTTAGTGGTAACTTAGCTGATAAGTTTGGTGTTTATTTACCAAAAAATAGAAAAAATGATACATTTTTGAAAATTTGCATTTTCGAAATTCAAAAATCATGCGTTTTCAGGCAGATAGATTTAACACCTAAAATAAATGATCATATAATTTCCCCATATGCTACTTTACAATTTTCATCATTTTTGACATGTCTGGATAATTTATTTTGAAAGTCACACGGCGTACAAATAGATTATCGCTTTTCCAGATGTCAGAATTGACGATTTGGGGATAAATACTGTTTTGAATGAAATTTACATATTTAGCATCAAAAACCCCTATATACCAACCATTATCAACTCTGCACCGCTCAAACTATCAGAAACAGCTTTTACCTTACCCCCTTGAGATCTTCATAGTAATTGAATTCAAAATGAGGTGAAAATTTCGACATGGTCAAATTCTGTCGGTACATGTTTATTTCGCCCTAAAATTGACATATTCCAAAAGTTAAAGAGAAAACCACCATTCACTTTGTTCTTAATTTCTCTGAGTACAGAGACCCCACCACATGTGGCCGTGATTGTTTTATGGGGGCACATCGAGGCACAGAAGGGGAAGGAGCGAACATGCCAGGATTTAGTTTCCCTCATTGGCCCCTGTTGCAGGCTATAAAATTTTCGCTTTTTCGTTACGGGGGCATTTTTTTTGGGGATGAGATGCTTTTTCCAGTGTTAGATTTTAGGTTGGGATCCCCTATGTTGAAAAATGTAGGAACTTTTTTTTTGAGGACAGGGAGAAGAAAAGCATTAATTCTTTACTGGATGTTTTACTTTTTTTTTTTTTGTGGTGTTCACCGTATATCCTAATAATCATGGTATCTGTACTAAGGGCGGATAACGATACTGGGATACCCATTACATGAAATATTTTCTTACGTTGTACTAATTTGTCAATAACCCTAATGTGGGGGAAAAATCTCATTTTTGTATTGCCATCTTCCAAGTGGATTAACATTGTTACTTTTTTGCTATGGAGCTGATTGATGGCTTGTTTTTTGCCGGACATGGTGTACTTTGACACACGATATATGCTGTTTGATCCTTTTTATCACTGTGATCACTTTTTGATAAATTTTTGAATCACTTTTTTATATTTTTTCATTTTTTGTGAGGCTGGAATAGGTTATAAAATCTAATTTTGGGGTTTATAATCAGGTTTTTTACGGGTTGATCAATGATTTAGACTTTGAGTTAATGTCTCTTTATATGTTTGTGGCTTTTGCGATTTTTATATTTCTTTCTTATTTTTATGAATAACTTTTTTATTTTTTACCTTTTTCACTTTAACCATGGACAGGAACAAGCAATGACAGATTGCTTGTTTATGCTAATACTCTGCAATACTTATGTATTGCATAGTATTAGCAGTGTCCTGTGCCAGTAAGATGACGCCATAGCCCGCCCATCTTACCTGCCAGTTCTTGCACGGGCAACACGGGGTCAGATAGGAACCCAGTGAATGCCACAGCAAGCAACAAACGCACCCCCAGAAAATGTTGGGGGGGGGGGCGGATCGTGGGGGAAGGACCCCCAGAGGCATGTTAAATGCGCGGTCGCGCTGACGTGGCATTTAATGGGTTGTTACGAACACGCGGATGGAAGCCCATCAAATCGTGATATGGCACAGTATGGTCAGTTTTATTATTGGGGGTAAATATTTTTTAGGAGAACATATTTGGATATGTTATTCAACAAGCCCAGAAAACCATGAATAATTAATTACTCATCAACATTTATTCCTTGACAAAATGTCATCCCTGCAACCTCTGCTGCTAGTTCCTATAAAATTGCAGATCCCTGAAGCCTGCAATATAGGTAATAGGAGGTATTTAGCATGACTGGACACATCATATTGCAGTTTTGATGCCCCCCCACTGGATTAGGATGCTAATGATTTCAATGCCAGGACCTGCCTGGAGAAGAATTATGTTTGAGTGGGTCTCCAGAATCAATTTTGCCTGCATTTTTGCACACGTTTTTGAGACTTTTCCCATTTGCTGAAAAACACCAGAAGTTGATTCTGGTGTTTTTCAATGGAATCCTTGCATTTATCTTACAGATCCAGCAGCTTAGACTAAAGTTAGATGGATTTGCCAACTGGGACTTAAAAACAAAATCGCAAATGTAAGACACCACCTTGAAAAAAATTTCAGATGAAAAATTTTTACACAAAAAAAGAAAACCTTGCTGGTGAACTGTCTTTCATCTGCGATACTGCGATATGCAGACTAAATAAAACATGACATAAATAAAGGGAGAAATGTATCAGACTTTTTTTTTTTTAAAAAGTAGCATTTTCCAAACCAGGAACCAATGATAGACTCTTTCACACTGCCATTGTGCATCCATTGCTTTTTGTCTTTGTTGTGTCTCCATTTTGCTTCTGTTGTGTCTCCCTGTTCGCAAAAAAAAAAACTTAAGGTTTAACATTGCTTTGAAAACACCACACCAGGGGAAAAAATGGATGTTTCATGACTTCTATTGCCTGTCTTCATCTGCATCCCTGAAAAAAATGTGCCAGGTTTCATAATTTTTTCCATGGACAATGGATCAGTGAAAATTAAAGCCAATGTGAAAACACCTATAGAAGTCAATGGCTTGGTTAGGCATGTGGGGAAATCACTGAACCACGGACACAAAAAACAACTCCCTATCAGGTACGGGTGCAATTTAACACAAGGAGAATCAACCTAAGACAAATATCTAAGACTAAGAAACTAGACAAAATAAGGAATTAGACAACTAGAAAACTAGAAAGGAAATAGAGAAATCTCCACCATTTGTTTTGAGTGTGCATGTGAACTTCAATTACTCTTACTCCTATTTCCATGACCTGACTATTCTGACATTTCCAGACAGGAGAGCAAATTAAAGAAATGAGTTTTCATTATTGTGATTGCTACTGTTGCTACTCTAAGCACAGAATGGCAGCAGATGCTGGCTCAGCTCGATCAGTTTAAGGTGGATCATATCACAGAGTAGGTCTTTTTCTTTCCTGATGAAAGCTGTCAGGTAATGAGACCTGGTCCATGGTAATCCCCCATTGTTTACTGTTGTATTTTTTTTTTTATTCTTTACTGTTTTAGTGGAAGGATTAGGTCCATCTGTCAAATACATGTTACAAGAAGCTTAACATGACTGTAATCCTTCCAAATGAAAAGGATGATCTGCAATACCTACTAAACATTAGCTTTAAAACACAGATTTAAATTAAGGCTTCCTACGCGTGCCGATGCACAGAGTTGAGCAGTGAAGAGGAAATGATATCATTTAGATATTTTAATTTTATATTATTAGACCATGTTCAAACAAACCATAATATCTAAAGCTAAACAGGACATTTTGCCTTAGCTATTTCTTTACATCAGTATTGTTTGACTACATTATTTCACTAAATTATTATTATTTCTGTTCATATTTCCACGATTAATCCCAAATCTGCACTTAATGCAGCTGTATGGGATAAATTTCTACCCACCAAAATTACTGCAACAAATCTACCACTGATAAATCGTAGGCCTCATGCACACTAACCCGGGCGAGCATTCAGCCGGGTGCAGGAGAGAGGAGGGGTCAGTAAGGCATGTCCTATTTCTTTCCATGAACAGTCACGATGCGGAGAGACAGCGTGTACTCACTGGACTGTGACCAGATGCAATGGACGCCGTCTATGGTGCAAATTGTGTGGTCGGATCATGGTCCCTATTCTGTTCATGAGCATGAGGCCTTATATTCTATAAGTGTCAAACATTTGTGGACCATACTTTGATGCTTACTCTTTTTAAATAAGATACTTACTCCTCACCCCTTCCCTCTCCATAGCGCAGTGCAGAGCCGACACAGTAACACGGCAAAATCTAAGACGTGTCAAATATTTCACCGTGCATGGTCACGGTGCGGTGAGACAACTTGCGCTCAACCCACAGTGACCAGCCTTCATAGGCGTCAATGGGGATCCATGTCTGGTGACAATGGTGCGGCACGATATCGGTCCCCATTACATTTGTGTGAATGTAACCTTTTACAGGCGGTCCCCTACTTAAGAACACTCGACTTACATACGACCCCTAGTTACAAACAGACCACTGGATATTGGTAATTTTAGTCCTTTAGTCCTAGGCTACAATAAACAGCTGTAACATTTATTAGAGGTGTCTGTAATGAAGCTTTATTGTTAATTCTGATTCTTATGACAACCCAACATTTTTAAAATCCAATTGTCACAGAGACCAAAAAAGTTCTGGCTGGGATTACAATGATAAAATATACAGTTTCGACTTACATAAAAATTCACCTTAAGAACAAACCTACAGACCCTATCTTGTATGTAACCCGGGGACTGCCTGTACTGTGAAAAAATGCTTGAACACAACAGCTAATCATAAAGTTGGGTTTTCCAAACAATAAAACAATAAATTTACATTTTTCAATGTAATTTAAGTTCCGGGGGAATTATTAATCATTGTGTAGTCACCACTGAAATGAATGGACTTCTCACAAGAAATGTTCTCTGTTGCAGTTCTTTATGTTGGCTAAGTATCCAGGTAAATCTGATGGTAATAATCATATTTTGAAAGTA